>BQMF02000197.1:0-701274 GCA_027922465.2 Turritopsis dohrnii | reverse complement strand
AGTTGTCCTGTCAATAGGAGAACTTGTCTCTTCTTTATGACCTGCAGTAGACAGTTTATTACCGTGTAAGGTCCTCTTTTGTACATATTGTGCGAGTGGTGTGTAACCATACTTTTTGAAATCCTCTTTTCAGTTTGAAAGTTACAGGATAGAATCTCTTAGCTTTGCACTTTTGTAATACTGTCACACATTTGTTAGCTTAATGTTTCCTTTAGATCCAGCAAGTAGAAATGGACGTGAATAAGAATGTGATAGGAGCTATGGTAACTGGTGATGAAGTCGTTGAATCTGAATGCCCCAAACAAGTAAGTATGTTTCTGTTATATTAATTGTATTGTCTTGTTGTTGTGATCAACTGTTTTGCATTTTATTGCATGTGGTATCCCCATATCATTGAGACCAATTTATCTTTCTGCTTTGTTGTCTTTTGCCAAGTGCTTGTTCTATGCATTTATGTGAGGACTGCCGTTCTAAAGGTATTGAAGGCTGCGAAAGTTATAAGAAGTGCATGATGCACTGTATACCAATCAGAACATTATCTTATCAGGTTGTTGTCCTGTCAATAGGATAATTTGTCTCTTTATGACCTGCAGTAGACAGTTTATTTTCGTGCAAGGTCCTCTTTTGTACATATTGCACGAGTGGTGTGTAACCATACTTTTTGAAATCCTCTTTTCAGTTTCAAAGATACAGGATAGAATCTCTTAGCTTTGCACTTTTGGAATACTGTCACACATTTGTTAGCTATAATGTTTCCTTTAGATCCAGCAAGTAGAAATGGACGTGAATAAGAATGTGATAGGAGCCATGGTAACTGGTGATGAAGTCGTTGAATCTGAATGCCCCAAACAAGTAAGTATGTTTCTGTTATATTAATTGTATTGTCTTGTTGTTGTGATCAACTGTTTTGCATTTTATTGCATGTGGTATCCCCATATCATTGAGAGCCAATTTATCTTTCTGCTTTGTTGTCTTTTGCCAAGTGCTTGTTCTATGCATTTATGTGAGGACTGCCTTGTTCTAAAGGTATTGAAGGCTGTGAAACTTATGAGAAGTGCATGATGCACTGTATACCAATCAGAACGATATCTTATCAGGTAGTTGTCCTGTCAATAGGAGAACTTGTCTCTTCTTTATGACCTGCAGTAGACAGTTTATTACCGTGTAAGGTCCTCTTTTGTACATATTGTGCGAGTGGTGTGTAACCATACTTTTTGAAATCCTCTTTTCAGTTTGAAAGTTACAGGATAGAATCTCTTAGCTTTGCACTTTTGTAATACTGTCACACATTTGTTAGCTTTAATGTTTCCTTTAGATCCAGCAAGTAGAAATGGACGTGAATAAGAATGTGATAGGAGCTATGGTAACTGGTGATGAAGTCGTTGAATCTGAATGCCCCAAACAAGTAAGTATGTTTCTGTTATATTAATTGTATTGTCTTGTTGTTGTGATCAACTGTTTTGCATTTTATTGCATGTGGTATCCCCATATCATTGAGAACCAATTTATCTTTCTGCTTTGTTGTCTTTTGCCAAGTGCTTGTTCTATGCATTTATGTGAGGACTCCCTCGTTCTAAAGGTATTGAAGGCTGCGAAAGTTATAAGAAGTGCATGATGCACTGTATACCAATCAGAACATTATCTTATCAGGTTGTTGTCCTGTCAATAGGATAATTTGTCTCTTTATGACCTGCAGTAGACAGTTTATTTTCGTGCAAGGTCCTCTTTTGTACATATTGCACGAGTGGTGTGTAACCATACTTTTTGAAATCCTCTTTTCAGTTTCAAAGATACAGGATAGAATCTCTTAGCTTTGCACTTTTGGAATACTGTCACACATTTGTTAGCTATAATGTTTCCTTTAGATCCAGCAAGTAGAAATGGACGTGAATAAGAATGTGATAGGAGCCATGGTAACTGGTGATGAAGTCGTTGAATCTGAATGCCCCAAACAAGTAAGTATGTTTCTGTTATATTAATTGTATTGTCTTGTTGTTGTGATCAACTGTTTTGCATTTTATTGCATGTGGTATCCCCATATCATTGAGAGCCAATTTATCTTTCTGCTTTGTTGTCTTTTGCCAAGTGCTTGTTCTATGCATTTATGTGAGGACTGCCTTGTTCTAAAGGTATTGAAGGCTGTGAAACTTATGAGAAGTGCATGATGCACTGTATACCAATCAGAACGATATCTTATCAGGTAGTTGTCCTGTCAATAGGAGAACTTGTCTCTTCTTTATGACCTGCAGTAGACAGTTTATTACCGTGTAAGGTCCTCTTTTGTACATATTGTGCGAGTGGTGTGTAACCATACTTTTTGAAATCCTCTTTTCAGTTTGAAAGTTACAGGATAGAATCTCTTAGCTTTGCACTTTTGGAATACTGTCACACATTTGTTAGCTATAATGTTTCCTTTAGATCCAGCAAGTAGAAATGGACGTGAATAAGAATGTGATAGGAGCTATGGTAACTGGTGATGAAGTCGTTGAATCTGAATGCCCCAAACAAGTAAGTATGTTTCTGTTATATTAATTGTATTGTCTTGTTGTTGTGATCAACTGTTTTGCATTTTATTGCATGTGGTATCCCCATATCATTGAGAGCCAATTTATCTTTCTGCTTTGTTGTCTTTTGCCAAGTGCTTGTTCTATGCATTTATGTGAGGACTGCCTTGTTCTAAAGGTATTGAAGGCTGTGAAACTTATGAGAAGTGCATGATGCACTGTATACCAATCAGAACGATATCTTATCAGGTAGTTGTCCTGTCAATAGGAGAACTTGTCTCTTCTTTATGACCTGCAGTAGACAGTTTATTACCGTGTAAGGTCCTCTTTTGTACATATTGTGCGAGTGGTGTGTAACCATACTTTTTGAAATCCTCTTTTCAGTTTGAAAGTTACAGGATAGAATCTCTTAGCTTTGCACTTTTGTAATACTGTCACACATTTGTTAGCTTTAATGTTTCCTTTAGATTCAGCAAGTAGAAATGGACGTGAATAAGAATGTGATAGGAGCTATGGTAACTGGTGATGAAGTCGTTGAATCTGAATGCCCCAAACAAGTAAGTATGTTTCTGTTATATTAATTGTATTGTCTTGTTGTTGTGATCAACTGTTTTGCATTTTATTGCATGTGGTATCCCCATATCATTGAGAACCAATTTATCTTTCTGCTTTGTTGTCTTTTGCCAAGTGCTTGTTCTATGCATTTATGTGAGGACTCCCTCGTTCTAAAGGTATTGAAGGCTGTGAAACTTATGAGAAGTGCATGATGCACTGTATACCAATCAGAACGATATCTTATCAGGTAGTTGTCCTGTCAATAGGAGAACTTGTCTCTTCTTTATGACCTGCAGTAGACAGTTTATTTTCGTGCAAGGTCCTCTTTTGTACATATTGCACGAGTGGTGTGTAACCATACTTTTTGAAATCCTCTTTTCAGTTTCAAAGATACAGGATAGAATCTCTTAGCTTTGCACTTTTGGAATACTGTCACACATTTGTTAGCTATAATGTTTCCTTTAGATCCAGCAAGTAGAAATGGACGTGAATAAGAATGTGATAGGAGCTATGGTAACTGGTGATGAAGTCGTTGAATCTGAATGCCCCAAACAAGTAAGTATGTTTCTGTTATATTAATTGTATTGTCTTGTTGTTGTGATCAACTGTTTTGCATTTTATTGCATGTGGTATCCCCATATCATTGAGAGCCAATTTATCTTTCTGCTTTGTTGTCTTTTGCCAAGTGCTTGTTCTATGCATTTATGTGAGGACTCCCTCGTTCTAAAGGTATTGAAGGCTGCGAAAGTTATGTACCATTGTATACCAACTTTCACAGCCTTCAATACCTCTACATTGAAGTGGTGCTCACATGAATGTATAGAAAAAGTGCAACTGTTAACAAAACAGAAACAAAAATTACTTACTGGGGGATTTTGATCTTGAATAGAAAGTTTCCATTCATCCTGACTCTAAAACAGAAATTCTTTTATTACAATGGATACAGTTCTCAAAGATTTAAAGATAAAATCTAGTGGAGGTAAGAATTCAAAAATGATATTATAGAACACTTGTACAACAGACTCAAACGAGGACTTGAAGGACTCATAATGAAGGAATTTTTGGCAGTTAATTTAGAGAAAAAGAAGATTAGATATTTTTAAGTGAAGAACTTGAATAAAAAACATTTTGGATAGGAAATTCTATCAACATGAGTTTGATATCAATTTGAATTTAATAGCTATGATAATGTAGCACTAGGACTTTGGTATCCTTGTCATTTCTTTCTTACTGAACCTAAATTAAAGCAGCAGCTTGAAAATAAACATCATGATGACTTACATTGTACATTAAGAACATGCATATTAGAGTGATATTGAATAATATTAAAAAAGTCTTATTTTAGATGTCATACTGTCAACATTGTACACACAAACAGCAAGTGTGGATCTAATCATTTATTAACATTTATCTAATTATACTAGAACATACATCAACATTAAAAACAGCGATAACAAAACCAAAATATCAGGGAAGTCAATCTGAGTTATTGTCCTGAAACTAATTAATCTCAAGGGAAGTAAACCATAAATAAAAAGTTTAAAAACACTTACTATGATAGTGAAATTAAGTTGGACACAGATTTCATCAATGAAAGTTAATTCCTAACAATTAAAAGAAAATGGAAATGCATGATTCTACACGGCAGTTGTAGAAACAACATCAGTGGAAAACCATTCATTGTGTACTAATAGAGCATAAGATTTAAGGATATATCTCAAGAATGAATGATATTTTGAGAGTCTGTAACTGTTGATGGACGAGATAACAATAAAACTTTGCAATATCAAACTGTAAATTACATTATCACCTTATGATAGGGAAAAGACACATTGAAAGCTGTAAATGAGTGGCAACTGCCTCTTTGCCAGCCATTTAAATTGTATCCAAACCTCTGTGAATTGGGATAACACATGTTAAAAGTTAATCACATGGTTAGTACACTCCTAACCGGTGAGTATAGCAACTCTCCATATTATTATGCTTGTGCAAGTGCACTTGAAAAGCCTGAACAGTTTGTTTAAGTTATTGTTTTGATTTTTTCATTATCAGAACAAACAACCTTCCAGATCATAAAACTTCCAAGGCTGTTGGCACAAATGCATTTTAACACCAGACAATGAAACTAAATACCAGTAAAGAGGTTAATTCTTGTTTTGTCAAAATCTTCCTTGTGTTTTTCCTCAAATCTTTCAATCTTTCTTTTTCCTGCAAGAGAAGAATATTAAGTAAACAACATTTCCCATTGCTTAACTTAAGTTTTGTAGTACTGAGAAATCAATATGCCATATGATTTGTTATAGTGTAGTAGCAAATGAAGCCCTATTGAATCAGTAGGTTAAAAGTTTGGCTTTTCTTATGAAATTGATTTGGTTCCCATCAATAGCACAAATCTGCCAAATTTTTTAGCAACTGCATAATCAGAACAGGAGATATAGCTTGGTCTGTATTTTATAGCAGGCTTTATGCATCCATTTCAGAGCTTTAACTTTTGAAACATAACACATGAATGATGAAATTTTGCCCTATGATAATTCAGTTTAAGTTATGTGTATAAAAAAGCCAAGAAACTCTAGAAATAAGATGCCATCTCTAAGGAATGTTGTTATAAGAATGAAATAAATGTTTAGTAACTCATTTCATTATGGTACTTTTATAGCAAAAAGTACCATAATGAAAAGAACTCGTTTTATCTGTACATTTAATTGAATTTTTCCTGACAGAAATTTTCTTATTTTCCACAATTGTTCTGGATGAGAAGTTTAAGATGCTTTTTGTACTAACAAAAAAGGTCATTTTGGTGAAGTCCGTTTTCAATCAGTATTTCTTTATTGGTTTTGTCAGAAGCATAATGAGGAGCATGTTCCCTATTTCCTGACAAATTTTCTTTTCAAGTCAGAAATCTGTGTTTGACAAGGTTCTTGGATAGTCATCGACTTTCATAGACGTAATACAGCTTTCTGTTCCTTTGCACAACATCATTGGCAACTGCTTTTTCAGCTGCAGGGATAGTGTTTTATTAGACAATAGCGAAGAAAGACTTGTTATTTAACTTATTGGAGTTTCTAGAGTTTGGTAAAATGATTCTATTAATTTCTTTAAATTCTACTTTTCCAAGTGTTCTCCCAGCAGTTCGAAAAATAATGATTGGTAAAACTTTCAGTGACTTCATGAGTTAACTTCCATTCAATGATAGTCTAACTGGTTTTCTTTAACAGCAAATGAGTCACCATATTGAAGAAAGTCACTATTATCTATTTGTTAGCTCATTCTACCTTTTCACTCTGTGTGGATGATACATTACATTTTGTGTGGTACTGTATATCACTACTCATATTGTTTTCAGCTGCTAATGTCCACTCAGCAATCCTTAAAGCTTTCTCATTGGATATACAAGATCACTCTATAAGTCAACGTTTTAAAAAATGTAGTTTGTTGCAAATCTAATTCATTATTTGTTGAATTTACTTGAGAAGTTTAATGTTAATCATGTAATGTTATCCATTCAATTTGCAACCAAAACTTTAGTACAAACCTTCATAATGTTGTGATTTTTCAGTTTTACAGACAAAAATTTAAATACTTTTTAGTCTATACATCACAATCACATATATTTTGCTGGGAAAAATTGGTAACCCAGCAAAAGCAATTCCTTATAAGCTTTCCAATGATGTACAACTTCAGATTGAGCAGAGGACAAAAAAGTGACACTTGCTTCTGTACTTATTACATAAGCATCTCCCATTTATTTGTTACCCATTTTGATTTTTCTAGATACGCAAGAAAAATTCAAACCACCGAAAATTAATTTTTATACTTCCCCTTTAACTACCATCCAATGATAGTTGCAACAGCAGATGAGTCACCTAACTGAAGAGGGTCATTATATCTTCTTTTACCTCATTTAACCTTTTCACAGTGTGAACGACATCAGTTCCAAGTTTTTTTCTCTATGAAATTAAATAACTCAACATTTCAGTTTTCTATAGAAAGATAAAACCTATTAATATCAATAAAATGATAGAAACTTTGCAAATTCTTGATATTCCAGGCTGTACTGTTCAAAATTGTTCAAAACTCAGTTCAGAATACTACTTTACTTGTGTTGTGAAACAAATATTTTGAAATAGAACATTCTGCACCTTTAAATATTACTCCTTGCAACAATAACTTCCATGAAAAGTGGAAGATTCTGATTATTCACAGAATGAAAATTGTTGTGCAATTTTTATCTAGCTACTTTTGTGAATACTACAACCATTGTCTATGTTATTTGAAAAGATAAGGATTTGAAATATTTACTTATCTTATTTTCTCTTATCTTATTTATCTTATTTCAATATTTCTAACAAATAAACACGAGGTTAAAGACCTTATTTCATTGCCTAGAAAGAAAGACCAGGAATTCAGGTTTTAACTCCATTTTATTACTCCATACTCACAGGACTATCAATATTGTTGAGTCGAATTTCAACTCATGAGCTGTCTATTACACATACTATTTGTAAAAATGGGTGAAACAAATGGCTGCATATTTTACTATTATAAATCTGCAGCACACTTTAATAACAAGACTCTTACACAAACTTACTTTGCTCCTTCTAACAGGTTCCACTTTCTAAAAGGAAAAATCATATTAAAAACTTGATAAAACTGGATGTATCCAGTGGGTTTTTAATACCACGAGTGCGGCATTGGCACTAAACTCTGACCTTCAAAAAAAAAGTTTTAAATATGTGATCTCAAAGATTCCTTCTAACATTAAACAAACTAATACAACTTTATTAGCTATATTTACAATCTATTTTGTGCACTCTGTGACACTTAACGTGTACACCTTTTTGTTAAGTGTTCGTACCTGTATTCATTATGGATTCTGTATGTAGATGTTTTACTTTAACTTATAGGACTTTTCTGTATATTTTCTCTTTTCATTCATTCAAGTTGCTTATCAATGATGGCGCCACGACGAATGTTTTTGCCTGCAGGTGATTATTGAAAAAGAAAGAAAACATTGCACTGCTTTTTGTTGTGTGTGATATATTTATTGAAAGAAAGAAACATTGCATTTCTTTTCGTTGCACATGCTTTTCAAATCAATGTTTTTTATACAAAACTCATCTTTCGTGCACGCAATATTGTCTTGATAACACGAGTTCATGCGTAGTTTTGCAATGTATCTTTTACATTGTATATACTATGTTGTCATTCAACAACTTGTTACATGCCTTCTACTTTATTATATTTAGCTGCAGTAAATCCTAAAATATTCTGTGGTATTTTGATTGATTATTCCTTCTAAAACATTTGTAATGAAAACAGTCAAATATTCATAGAAGTCGGATCCGTGTGTTTCAGTTATGGTGCTCTTCCGCAAGGAGTTTTCTGTTTTTCAACCTAGCTATTTTACCAAGGAATTCCTTCTGCAGTAATTATGATACTGAAAGTGTATTATCTCTTAGAAGTGCATTTTCCAGCAATGTAGATCACATAAAAATCAAAAATTTTCTGCCCCTCAGGCCCCACCATGATGTTTAAGCTTTTGATCTGTAAACAACTATAATGATTTACCTGATTTACTGTTCCTGTGATGACGTCAATAATCTGAATAATAAGAACAAATTTTGAGTAGCAGTTGGAGTTATCGCGACCCTTCAAAATACAATACTAACTGGGAATGATACAGGGCATTGTCGAAATTGGTATATCAACTTTAATTGCACTAATTTGGGCATGCCCAAATTTGAACAATCAAAACTGACTACTTTATTGAATGACAAAAAAGTATTTAACCAAAATAAAATCTAAACACATGCATCAAAACTGAAGCTTTACCTCCTTTTCTATCGCATTATGAGGGGGTATTACAGATCGATTTTCACAACGGTGGCCGCTTTTTAGCACACAAAAATCGGCACCCCAAAAAAATTTTAAAAAATTGTGTAATGATCAGGATATAGCAATTTTCTTATGGCTATAATGGTTCAGACTTATTACCCCCTTAATTAGAATGAACTATTGCGACAACTATTTTTAAAACGAAAATTTGCACCCAGCTCTGAATCAGGATTTCTTACATCACAACCGATGCCCAAATTAAATTCCTGTAACAACCCCTGACTAATTATGATTGTTGTTGGTAAAACAAGTAGAATTTTGTAATAATCTATTGCAGAAAATCTCTGTTCAAAACTAAATTAGTTATATACCTTTTCCATTTGTGGTCTCAAATTTGCATCTTCACTCCATGACTGTTTTAATATATTAAGAACAAAGAACATAACATCATCATCATTAGAGTATAAGTGTACTAAGTTTTCAATCTCAGGCCGAATGCCATTTTGGAGACCATTAATCAGGATCTGGTCATTCATTAAGGGCAGTACACCAGCCCAAGCAGAAGGTTGATTGGTTAAGATTTCAAATACACATATTGACCAGGAATACACATCTGTTAACATTGATGCTTTCGTAACTTTGGCCATACACAATTCTGGAGCTGTGTAAGCCAGTGTCATTCCATTTACTACGTTTGTCTTTGTTCTGGTAGAAAAGGTTTGTTTCATTGTAACAAAGGAATCAAAGTCAGAAACTTTCACCACTATGTCTTTGATAAAACCAGAGACCAACAGGTTACTGGGTTTGAAATCTCTATGTATTATGCCATTATAGTGTAAATATTGCAACCCCTGGGAGGCTTGTTTGATAAGTTTCATACGTTCATCATATACAAAGTGCTCGTGAGTATTAAAAACATCAATAAGCTGCGCCATATTATGTACAGTTTCATCTTGCAGCTCCACATAACAAAATTCTAATGCAAAAGCACAAGGCTTTATAGAATAACCTCTAAATCCCACAATGTTTTTGTGTTGCAATGTTCGTAACATATTTGCAACTTCCAAGACTTTCTTCTTAGGAAGCTGCTGCTTTAAAGATTTAATAGCAACAGACTTTCCTTTAACTTGGTGCTTATACACAATGGCTGCTGTTCCTTCATCTATAATGTCTTGAGGATTTAGCGTTAAATCTGGTATAAGTAAGTGACAAACGTTTTGCTCCAACTTCTCCAGAGTACAGGGGTTGAAAGATGCCATCTATATGTTCAATATAGGAATGGCTTCAACAAAATGAACTTATTATTAACACTAAAAAAGGAAAAACCGAAGTTATGGTGTTCAGTACCAGTAAACGTTTAAACAAATTGGATGACCCGCAACTACAGATATACCATCACCATTCACCTATTAACAACACGAGAACGTATAAATACCTCGGATTAACGTTGAACAAAACACTTAACATGTCAGAACACTTGCAAAACACCATAAAGAGAACCTCTTCAAGAATAAACCTGTTAAAGAAAATGCGATCCCATCTGGACTCAAAAACCACAGCTTTGATCTACAAATCGATGATCTTACCAATATTAACTTACTGTTCGTTAGCAACGCATGGAATGGTACCAGCCACACTTGAGGAAAAAACAAGTGCCTTAGAACGACGAGCCCAGAAAGTTGTTGGTACACTTTTAACAATACCATCATCGAAACAGATAAAAATGAAACGAGGAGCCGCCTATGTTCATCGATGTCAGGGCTTGACAAATGGCGTACGTGCGTTCGTCACGAACGTTTAATGATAGAAAATTCCCCATTACGTACTAAGATGCTTATGAATTCGTTCGCGCACGAACGCCAATCTTAACTTCCCAACGTACATCTCATACAGTGTAGCAGCTAAGAAAGCTAAGCACGTACAATCGAAATAAGTGATTTCGTCCGTGATATGCTGCCGTTTTGAAATATACAGCAATTTGATGTTATATTTCTTTTCAAAAATTGATAAATTTTTTCAATTTTTTCCGAAGAGAGCCGAACACAGCAAAATCGATAAGTCACGTTTCCATGTGTTTTATATCTACAAATAAACTATATATCTATACTATATATATACTATATATATAACTACAGTGGAATCTCTCTATCTCGACTACCCTCTATCTCGAATATCTCTCTATCTCGAACAAAATCTCGGTCCCTTGAACAGCTAGCTTGAAGAGCTAACTTTCTTTATCTCGAACATTCTCTATCTCGAACAACAGTCTTGGAAGAATAAGGCGCGCTATCGCGCTCGCGCACCTCCATACGCTCCTAGAAAGACTATGGAGCGCTTCTTCTCGCGCGCCTGAACATCTGTTACGTTTTTTCCCAGCAGGCAAAAACCTGTTCAAAGTCAGCAAAATAACGTAAGAGCAACGTTCATTCAAACGTTCTAATGTTAATTTTTGCTGACTTTGAGCATGTTTTTGCCAGTTTGCTTGATATTTTAAAACTCAATCCACATAATTTCTTCGCAAGAAAAAGTTTCTTTGTATATATGTAAATTGGGCTTTCGAAAGTACGCCACCAGTTCTTTATGTAAAAACATAAAACGCAGGAAATGTCTGTGTAGAGAAAATGTTGACTAAGCCGACAGCCTTTGGGAATACTATCGTGACGTCTGAAAATGTTCATTCATTTTTTCAAAAGTTATTGAAGAAACTTTTTTGCGTTGTGCAAATCAAAGCAAACTAACTTGCAAACGTTTTAATGTGGTCAGTGAACAAATAAATAAAAGTTGTTCAGGTGTTTACTTCATCATGTTGTATTTTTATCTTCAACGATATGTTTTACAATAAAACATCTGGAAAAATTTTTTCTTTTCCAACGAGACACAACCTTATGAATAATTAATGAGCTTCCTATCAATACAAACAACGTATCACTGACATAACTTTTCATAATACCAGTTTTGATATACAAGTGTCTTTATATAAACTGATTTTTAAATTATCACGAATTTACTAACGACAAAATTGGTAGTATTTTATCATCATTATCACGCGTGATTGTACTCCTTGAATAAACGAAAACGATGCTAGCATTCTTACTGTTTAAATGGCGCCTGATGGTGTGCAGAATAGGTGCGCAACGCGCCTAGAACAGGTTGAGGAGTGCTGTTTTTAAAATATTTGCTGGCGCGTTTATAGCGCGCCAAGAAGGCCCTATGGGCTTCTTTGTTAACGCACCTACTAAAAAATATACTTCCAAGACTTGAACAAATTTTTCGGTCCCTTGCGAGTTCGAGATAGAGAGATTCCACTGTATATATATCTATAAATAAACCACCTGTTATTTTTGTTAAGAAAAAGACAAAGGGCAGATGTTCTATCTCTCCATTTATTTGATTAGTAGATTTTGTTTATTTAAATTGAATTGTATTTGCAAGTGTCCATATGATTTCTGTTATTACTTTTTTATTGATACATTTATCACGTGCGGAAGGGTTTTTTTCGTAGTTCAGGCGTGCGAATCTCAGTCTTGTCATTATGAGGCCCATGATCGCGCTAGTGCTCGTTATAGCGCTCCTTGAGTTAAGATGCGCTTTAAATTGCACACGTAGATACTCTTTAATAACATGCTCAACGTTCGTGCTCAATTGACGTCAAACTACTTAGGGATGTTAAGTGATTATTCGCTGTTGCTAGGAAAAACGACCACAGTTGCTAAGGTAATTTTGAAATTGAAATAGGACTCATTTTCGTGTTATTCAATGAAATCCAGCTCGCTTTAAAATATGATTTATCTTGACTAACGACCAGTGTCTCTACAATTGCAGACATGACGTTCCCAGTGAAAATGTTTCTGATTGGTCAATTTTTCTGTACTCGTCAGCGAATTTCGCCGCAGTAGACTTGCTCGATATGAAAAAGTGAAAAAAATTTGAGTGCCGTGCTTTATACCGAAATCACCATCTTGCGAACCGTTGCTACGTTGAGTCAAAATAGAGTAAATTCTTTAATCTTCCGTTCTATTAAGGCCTTCCAAATAAATGTAAGATGTTTACAAAATATAAGATATGAAAAAAAAAAAAAAATGCACGTGCAAGTTATGTGATTTAGACGTGCTATTTATATAATAAAATCGTACGCCCAAATACGATTCAGGTGCAATGACAAGACTGAAAATTTATGTATGTTTCCTAATGCAAAACGTCTGTCTCAACGAATACGTAACACATGCCATTTCGCAATCGTAATAATAATACAACCTCGGAACAATAATACAACCCTGATGCCATGTGTATACACGTACGTCTACATCGTTAGACTTTGTTCGACATCTTCAAAACCACGTACGACGCAAAAAATGATTATGTACGTTCACGAACTATCTTGTAAAAAACGATTTGTCAAGCCCTGGATGTATTAACGGAAGTGCGATTAAAAACTTCGAGAACTATTTCGAAATTTTGGAATCAAGAATAAACACACGAAACAATGGGCATATGATACGAGTACCGAAGGTGAAATTGGAAGCTGCTCGGTCCTCCTTTTATTTTCAAGGAGCATTAACATTCAACAATTTACCAAAAGCGCTTCGAATTGAGAAAGACTTTTCAAAATTTAAGATTTTATTAAATAAACTTTAACTAAGGAATATCATCTTGGTCTTTTTTAGCTTACTTTACGTATAATTACATTTATTCTATATTTGACAGGACTTCTTGTAAAACAGTGTAAATATTTTTATATATTATACGACTGAATGAACCATCCTGTATAAACATTTGATAATAATAATAATAATAATAATAACAATAATAATAATATTATAACATTGGCATTTAAAAAAGTCTAAAAATTTTTAAAAAAGTCTAAGAATTTCGCAATGAGGTTGAGGAGTTTTTTAGAAAAAATCGCAATGTTGAATTTTCGTTATAATTCATAAAATCAAATACTGATTCGACTTATAAAGTATCATTAGCGTGTTTTGCACATTTATTTTTAGTCCTTGTTGTGTAAAATTGTTAAGGCTTTTTCACCTTTGTTTTCGTTAAACATCTGTTTTCGAGCAGTACAGTGACACCTGCAAGCTTGATCTCTTAACCTAGAGATTGTCTCTGAATATTAAGTGACCAAACATTTTTTCTTTGTTTTCTTAAATTTTTTTCTTCGCAGAGCTTTCTGTTATACACTAGTCATACATATTAAAAGCAAATCTTAAACCTCTTTAATTTCTTGAATATGCCTAAAGTTTTGTATCTATAAAGCATGTGCTTATTATATTTTCTTCTATTGAAATCAAACAAAGTTTCCACCGTTATAGGCATAACTCTTTCTTAAAATGTTAGCTTGGCATCAACTTTCTTTTAAGTTCAGTGTATGTTTAGTTTTTTCCGTCTTATATCAATTAGATATGATCTTTACTTTTTTTACTATGATCTCACTTTACTTTGGTAGACTCACGACTTTCAAAAAATGTATATTTGCTGTGTGATTGTTTATGAAAAACCACGGGAATTAAAAAATAACGATGAAAAATTTTGTTGTTAATAAAGACTTTTCGTTACTCCCTATAAGACTTAAAACATTTCCTCTTTACTCTACATTGTGTACCTTATAAGTTATTTTATTGATTCTTAGATAAAACTCGATCATGATATATTTAAGTTCGTTACAACTACTTTGTTATCATGGATTTTAGACATAGCATACTTTATTGCATGAAAATTTTGTGGTTTTACGGTTGAGTTCGAAAAACCGTGAAATTAAAATTCGGCGAAAAATGAATTTAGAACTTGACCACAAAATTAAAATGCCATGAAAAATGTCTTTCTCTTGGACCGTGAAATTAAAATGCCGCGAAATGCAATTTTTGGTAAAAAAACAACCACAAAATTAAAATGACCACGAAAGTTTCATGCCACGAAATTTTTATGCAATAAAGTAGATCATTAACAATTAACGATTATTAACATCACAAAACTCAAAACAGTTCAGATTAATCCCTAAAATAGAAAATCATAATGCAAAAGTAAAACAATTTTTCGCCTGCAACGGCCTAATATGCTCACTCCACTCGCAACATTTTCACGATCTGATTTTTTTACGTTAATTCAAGACCTGTAAATTCTTAAAATTACCTTAAAGTGATTAAATTTTGCTTGGATTATAAAAATATACGACAGAAGCTTCATTTTTCAATTTTAAAATTTATTTAAAACGTTTTGACAAGCATCCGCAAGTCATCATTGGTTAAAAAATCGTGTGGATTAAATTTCACAAGTCAATGTCACAAAATTAAATCCACGCAAAACACCAAGAGATGGATGATTTGAAAAAGTAAATCCCCCACAGAATTTCTTTCCTTCTTCATAATTAAGTATCATTTCTGTTGATTCTATGCTGTGAGTATATATGTGGTGAATATAAGTTTTTTGCTGAGAGAAAGCTTTAAATATTGACAAAATATACAGATTATACTTTGGTGTATCATTTTGAATTTTGATATATAGTTCATTCGCATTCACAAAAATAAATTCACACAGTTTTCTAAAGGGAGCCTGACTCGCAAAACAGGCTTTTCACGGAATACAAACCAACGAGATTGAAGAAAAGGTCTCGTAAATAAAATATCGCGCGCGAAAATTGCTATAAACACTCTCGTCAAAAATGAGAATTTTCAAACATTCAGACAACTACAAAAATTATGTTCGGCACCCTTAGAAAGTTTCAAACTACCTCTACCTACTTCCATAACGGAATCAGCCGATTTGCTTGTACTAGGAAAGTAGGCGGAGCCACTCCGAACACTAATAATGTAGAATCCTAGGGGTTCTGACTGACTTTCCTTTCGCCACTACCCCCATTCCTCGAAGACGAAAAGTTCGGTAATATACCACTAGTTTCAGTCAGACTGGTTTCCGTTTTTTATTCAAGATGATAAGCGATAAGAACATTAAGAATTTTTACGATACGATCGCTAATTGGTGTTTCGGAAAGCAAGTTGAAGAAATGGAAATCAGAGGTGAACTTAAAACCATCATATTCCACCATTGAAAACGATGTTTTTGACACCACCATTTTAGAAATCTTAAGTGTGTCTCCAAATATTTAAATTAATCCTCAATATCACTGCTCCTGCTGCTTGACGAGCTGCTGGCACTGCTGGAGTCATCGCTAGACTCATACTCGATTTCAGAATCACTGCTTTCTTCTGTGGGTTCAACATAAACTGGAACTGGAAGATCATTGGGTGTTTCAGCGGTGTTTCAGAATGAAAGAAGAAGCAACATAGGAAATAAAAAATAAAAAATATAGCTTTAAAAGGCTGCCTCTAATTAATCCTTTGTTTATCGTCTATAATGTTTTTCATTGTTTTTCATTGGCTACTTTTGCGACATGTTTTTGCAACGAAAGAAGAATTGAAAGGGTTTTTAAGTATCTTCACAAAATGTTTATCACATAATCTGATCCTTTAACAGGTGTATTAAGCAAAAAGAAATAAAAAAGATATCTCTAACTCATTGAATTTTATTAATTGAATTAAAACAATATCTTTCGAAAATTTTTTTCTTTCTCCCCCGGCGTTGCGTAACCAAGAAGAGAAGAGAAAAACAAACATTGGGATGCTTTTTATTTGAATCAAAAAATATAGAACCCAATGTAATTGACGAGAGCGATTAATTGATCGCCAACATCTTTTTACGAGCTCCCTACCAAGCGCGAGAGCGATCGATCGCGTCTTAATGAAAAGCCTGCAAAAAATTTATCCAGGCAAAACCCACTCAAGGTGGGACTCGCAAAAATTGGTTCACGCAAAGTTCAATCCCCTTAAGGAATATACTGTATTATTTTGCTTTTTCAAATAGATTTTTATCCACTTCTATACCCTTTTATTTTAATAGAATGCTGTTAGATATCTGTTATTAAAAACACTTTCACACCCATCAAATTATTACTAAAACATCCTTTCAGTGACAGATTGGTTTCGTTGGGATAAAGGCAACGATAATTTTTGTTGAAAAATTTTCTTTCACAAACCGTGTGTGAACATCATTTGTGAAAGAAAATTTATTAGTATGGAAAGGCCTTCCTAAAACTCTGAACCCAAAAAATAAACAAAAATTCTGGTTGGCAAAAAGTGACAAAATTGAAAAATTTAGTTGAATTAATAAGTGACTACATTTAGTTTTAGGAAGATTGATGATTCTAGAATACTACTTCCTACTCTCGCTAGTTATATATAGAACAAAAAACTAGACTAGAAAAACTTTGCTTAAAATATCAACAAAAGTCATAAATTTTCAGAGTAAACATATCCCCCCCACTCCCTCTCCCCCCCCCCCCACTCCCCCCACCCCCCTCTCACCAAGAGCACCTTACGCTTTGTCTTTTTTGACCGTGTGAAGTCCTAGCATCACATCACATTGAACAAGCCAGCCCAATAAATATAAGTCCTCACACTATCACTTACTACCAATCGAAATGTTCCCAATATGTACTTGGTTATTACAGCTCTTCTTTATGTAACATACAAATATCACTTATCCAAAGGTTTTTGTGGTACTATTGACAGAGTGTGTGAAAAGTCCTCACAGTCCTTTTTTGTGCATGCCGGATTTAAGCGTGTGTACACCTGAATATAGTGAAACAACATGGCTGCACATCTATTTAGGCTATGTTTACAATATTAGTGTCTACAGCCTAAAAGTCATGAATAGCAAAAGGAAGTCCTCGGATACACAATTGCAGTTCAAGTCCTCACTTGACATAGTTCGCTTGTCTGTGTGGGTGGAGAAAAAAACAGACTAAACCAGATGAGATAGTGTAAGGTATGCATCAGGGTTATAAATCCTGAATGCTCATTGATAAACAAAAACTGTCAAATAAAATATATACAAGGAAGAAACTATAATCAAAGAGCCTGTCGTTTGTCCAAACAAAAAACACTTAGTGAAGGATATTGTCATGATTGGTATTGTGAGGGTACTTGAGCTATCCTCAGTCAAAGAGAGTCAAGTGTTTACGGTTCCATGCTAAAATGCTAAACATTTCAATGCCTGAAAATGAAGTCTTCCCTTCCTGTTGAATATCTTTTTGAGAAGGATTATGTTCAGAGGTAGTTTATACGGTCGAACTCTTGCCTTGTCTAATGTCAGTCAATTGACATGCGAATAGACATTGTCAATGCTTTTACTTAAGAATGCAAAAGTTTTCAAAAGTGTCATTAGATTTACATTAGACAAGCCAAACGTTCGACCGTATAAACGACCGTATAAACCATATAAACTACACTATGTTCAGCTATCGCCCATGTTTCGTGTTGTATTCGCATTTTGCTAAAAAAAAAAGAGGAATTCTCAACTGACGTATTTTAAACGGGATTTGTATGGTTAGAGATAATCAGGTCTTACGTGCTGTTATTAAAAATATTCAAAAGACATTACCGGAGTTTGCGGAATGTAATTAACAATCTCAATATTGTCATACATCCATGACAGTTGTTCAGCTCTTCTGATCGGAAATCACACTGTATGACTTCTTCATAGGAAATTTGGTGACTAATTCGGTAGAAACTATCCTAAAATAATTCAACAGTTCTTTCCCTAAATTTACTATGACATAAGAAACTAGTGGTTCGAACACAGCTTTAACGAGGGTCAGTTTATACGTTAAACTTTTGGCAAGCTTCCCAAAGCCAGCCCTGTTTGATTTTAATTTTAAAAATTGATAAGTGATTGGGTTATTACAATGCCATTGAACAATTTTTACTAATTGTTTAACACGGAAACGAGGTTTCATTTGACAACCAAGCTGAAATAAGACATATAAACGAAACCTTGGGTAAGCTGCATTTTTATTTACATAACACATCTGTGTTAATTGAAGCTGTTCGTGTGTCGTAAATAAAATAAATCTGACATCGGTAGTCAAACTGTAACTTGCAATGATAGGAAGGAATTTATTTACACACATGTAAAATACGAAATGCAAACCCCTCCCCAAAGATATAACATGTGAACTGAATGAATGAATATGTGAAATGAATGAATGAAACAGCATGTAGACACTAGAGTCTACATGCTGTTTCTATGACGTATTCTTATTACAGAAGATTGTCCATGGTTACGCACTATGCATATAATTTCTTTGGTTCGTATCAAATAGTTTCTGTTTTTTTAGTTAAACCCTATTTACACTTTTAGTTGAACAACGGGAACAGAAACATGTGTTGAGAATACTCAGGTAGGTCAGCAACCACTTAGAAAGCATTAATCTTGTGCTCATTTTCTTTTTTTTTCTTTTTTTTTTTTTTCATGCCAACATGAACACATGCAAGTTAAACAACAAAACTTAATTGTTTTAATGCTATAAAACTAAATCCTTTAATTAGAATTATTAGTGAATATTATAATCAGAGAAATAAAACCTCTTACTGCATTGACTGTTGACCGTATATCAAAAAGGTTCTGACACCCAAAATCAAGCGATGTAGCTGTTAAGTATGAGTCAAAAAAGAAAATTGTGCAACCTCAAAAAGGCAAGAGACCCTGGGTTCGAGGTTGGGAAATTGTGTAAATAGTATTATTATTTTGTCTGGCCAGGCCTGATGGATATAGTTGTAAACAGGAAAAATAAAAAATAAGGCGAGCATTCTCAACACATGTTTCTGTTTCTGTGATCACCTAAAAGTGTAAATAGGGTTTAACTTAAAAAACTGAAACTATTTGATACGAACCAAAGAAATATATGCATAGTGCGTAACCATGGATACGTATTTTTATATCAATGTTTACATATTTCACACATGTTACATACCTCAATCAACTGACCACGTATTGGGACCTTAACAGAACTACAATACAAAATGTTTTGAGTATAGTTAGTAGCCCTTCCTGGATGCAAAAATTTATCTACATCCAATTCTATGACCTTGGTAACGATTCTAATGACATAGCTGGTAGTTTTCATAAATATATCGAAATACGTTTAGAGGTAAACGCTCCAAAAAAAAAAAATTTTAATGAATTATAATTTCCAGGTTATATGTAAACATGGCCTTATAAGAAATTCTTTTACATATCAAAATACATTATTGTTTGTTTTTGTAACTGAGAGAAGGTCAGGTTGGAGGTTGGAGATTAGTTTTTACTTGAGTACGATTGTAACTTTTGAAAGTTCTGCTGGTGGATATACCATTAACCACTTATTAAACTTATTAAAGAAATCCTATATCTAGAAACTAGTTCCAACACAATAACTAACCCTTTCGCGCTTTTTATTCCCATAACTGAGGTGATCTGTGTGTGAGTGTATAGCTTAGTGATAAATAGGATTATTTTATAACATTATTTTAAGGCTGGTTTACACTTTGCACGATTGGGTATGCTGAGTTTTATAGGGATGAATAGAACAGTGTTGATGTTATCAAACATCGGATTATCTAGCCTTATTTTTAATACTTCTAGCTACAGCGAGAATAAGAACGGTGAATTGCATAAAAGGAGGAATTCATTAATTCATTAATTTATTAATTTATTTCCATCACTGCAAACAGAATGCTAATGAGGTTTCCATGCAACAACGCATTCCCATTCGTGTGGCATTACACGAAATCAGAGCCGAATCCCTATAACTTGTCTCTTCAGTAACTCAACCGCCCCTGCGACGTATCCTTTCCCACAAAATTCGAGTAGTAGGTAATTTCAATAAAGTGTTATAGGCGTATTCAAGGTCAGTAACAAAAAGTGGGGGAGTCCAACATTACGATATTTCTTTTCAGTCTTAAGTAACGATTAGATCTTTCGCACACTTTCCCTTTCTACATAAATGACTAAATTCTTCCCCACATATTTTGACTGACCTCCAGCTACGCCTCTGGTGTGTTCAGATCTATTGGAGGTTGCACTTATCTAGACTATGTGGAGAAGAAACCTCGGAAGATGTTTTGCGGTTCCATACATGAACATTTTTAAATCGCTCATATCTTGTTTATACGTAGAAGTGCATGTTCATTATAATGTTTCGCTAGTCGAGAGTTTCTACTCTCTGTTCAAACGAACGTGTTTATCACTGTGACCTGGTTAAATATTTTACCTGCAAGATGGTAGAATAGATGTGGAGCAGAAACGTGTGACTAAAAACTAAATCTGGACATATCTAATCAGACAATTTGGTTTTAATACAAAGTAAATTGTTCAAAATAAATAAACTTTTTAATGTCAGGAATCAGATTTAGTAATAGACAGTATAGTATTTATAGTTTTTACATTTTTCATTTTTCATGTGATATACAACTTAAATAATTGTACATAATTAATATAAGCTTTATAAATTGAACTGCATTGCTATATAGAAACCAGGTCAGAAGTTCAAAATGTTTATGTATGGTGAGTGTATTTTCTTCTTTTTGTATATGAGGAAAAAAAAATACACTTCTTCAAAGAATAATGTGGTATTAGGATCATTCCGTTCAAAATAACGAACTCGATAAACCTTATACTGAACACAAATGAAATACAACTAGATATATATAATGATTGATAAATATTTTTGAAGCACCCGTCTCTTTTTTTTTATTAAATATTAAAAACTCGTGCCTCAGTGTAGTGTATGTTTAATCAGAAGCCAATAATTTAAAAACATTATGAACGTTGTTGGTGTGGTTTCGCTAATGAGATTAAAGGGGAACTAAACTCAAAAAATCACAAGTTCATTTTCTTCTAGTATTTGAAACAGTTTTAAAAATGATAAAAGTCCAGTTTTTGAATTTTCGGAAAAATCATTTTTGGTTCCTGAGATATTGCCACATAAATTTTTTTTTCTTCTAAACATGATCACCATGGCAACGTGACATCACAACATTTAAAGAAAAATTGCTGACATATATAAATAACTCAGAGTGTTCTAAGAATCTTGTATACAGAGTGACAAATAACTATACCGTATTTCCTCTTATAAACGCCGCGGCGTTTATTACAAATTTCACTTTATGGAGGGCGGTGCCCATTAGAGGGCGGTGTTTATTACAAAATAAAATATGAAATAAAAATAGAATGTTTCTTTTTCCTAAAAAACGTTACAGAAAATTTTGTGAAAATGTTTTCATAAAAGATATTCATTTTATACAAAAATGTCAAAGACTATAAAACATATAGAAAAATCCAGACATTTTTACGACATGAAAACTTTTCATAGTTTTCGCTGACGTCAGACGTCAGAGGCGTTTATCAGAGGGTGGCGTTTATCAGAGGAAATCGGTAGTTGCGAACTTAGCAAAGAAATGTTGTTATTCTGTCTCAGTTCCACTTCTGTATTATTTTCTTCTGCCAAAGCTATAAGTCAACATCCAACACTGTTGCTATGGTGGATTTCGGTTTAAGTTGTGAAAACTTTTCTATTTTCTAAAGTTTCGTTTCCCTTGACTGAGCAGTTTGCCTTTTTAAAAGACCAAAGACAAAATTAACAAGATTGTCCTGTGGAAAACTATCAAGAAGCCGGTCGCAATGGGTAAAATCATAAAAGTCAATGCGACGAAGAGAACTTGGCAGTGATTTTTTCAACAAATTTGACCACGGGGTGGCTTGGTAGTGCTGTTTGGAATAATGAGCAAAAAAAATGAACTTGAGTCTTTGAGCTACAAAATTTAATTCTTTTAATTCTTTAATGGTTCGCATGTGTAAAAAAATATATATATCAGGACATTCTTATTAGCGGCATTCGGAAAAATCATGTTTCGTTTACACGAAACTATTTTTCTATAGATTTGTAGGGAATTATATACAACTTAGTAGAGTTGTTCGTGGATTTTTACAGAGTCATTAGAAACTTCACATCAACACTTGAAATAAGCGTGCAAAATAATGATTTTTTATATATATATATATATACAGTGTGTTTCGTAATGTTGGAAATGGAAATTTTAAAGCTATTTTTTTAAATGAATATACCGAATTTCAAAATAATTTTTACACCGTTGGAAAGCCATTTTGAAGTTCTTTCGGATAGCATGTTTTTGTGAAAAATGAAAAAGTGGTTTATGAAAAAATAAGGAAAATGTCTTGGAAAAATGTAATTGCCCCCGCAGCGAGCGTAAGCGAGCCAGGAGGCATAGTAGTTTCACGAGATAGGCGAATGTCAGTTTTCGATTTTGTTCTTCATCATCATCATCATCATCATCATCATCATCATCGTCATCTTCATCCTCCAACTTTTCGTGTTGACGTTACACGGTGGTATAGAATTATTAGCTGACTTTGCTTTTTTTCCCGTTTCAAAGCATGGTACTGTAAGTGGAATGTTTTTTCGTATCTCTTTCCTAATCTATTATTATTTATACTGTGTTATTTAGGAAGTTCGACGCTAAAATTGCTTAGACATTTTTCATATTACTTTTGTGTTGTTTTAGTGAAGTGAACGACTAGGATTTTGAAGCACAGCTTGAAATCTGAAATTTTGCCAACAACATTTTATTTTTGTATATATGTTTTAGCTCTAAATCTTTCATTCGATAAATTTTATTCAATGCACTGATTTTTGCCGGATCTTGCCTTAAAAAGATTTTAATTGGATTTCTGTGTATGCAAGAAAGCCTACAAATTGTCGTTCTTCGTGTTTTCCTTCTTTTTTCTGTCCTCCAAACCTGGTGTGATCATGATCAATAAAACCTTCTTATAGTTTTTTTGTTTTTTTATGTAAACTTTGGCTATTTCTTGTTTCAAAGTTTGAAACGCAGTTTTCTAATGGATTTTTCGCTTTAATTTTTTTTTGAAAAAGTTTTTTTTTCTTCTTTTGGCTCTTACAGAATTTCTTTAACAAATCTTATTTTGATTATAAAATACGTGTCCATGGTTTCAGTTCACACATTTCTTTTGTTTGTAGCCAATACTTTCTGATATTACTTGTTAAGCCTTAATTACACTTTTGAAAGGTATAAATTAGCATCAGTGTGACATAGGACTAAAACATAACAAAAAGTAACAAAGTTTTCTTTGTTTTTGTTTCCGTTGTATAGCTTGCAATGTATAGCTTACTGTGTGTACAAATTGGAATGCTTGAGCGCGGGGGCATTTTTAGTTAAAGCTACATGCTAGTTAAATTTTTAATGGTCGATTAAGATGTGAATGAAAAGAAAAGATTTTTTCAAACAATGGCAGCAATTGGGAAAACAATAAACAAATTTAAGCTGTGTGTTCACGAAAAACGTTAAACTTTTGTGTTTTAAGGGGCTGATTATATGGAAACGAGCCAGCTCGGCAAGCGGGCTGGCCCGGTTGCCGGGCTGACTTAATTTGTGCGATTATATGGAAAATTTCAATTTTTTCTGGAAGCGGGCCAACTCAATATATATCGCGCGGGAAATTCTTAAAGTTATTGAAATTTCAAGATGGCTGATTGTTTATCCAAAAAGAAAGTGCTACAAAAAATTATTCGTTTATTTTCGTTGTTTACTATGCTCACTTTACAGCTAAATGGACTGTTATTTTGTTATACGTTATACCAAAAACACTTAAACGAGAAAATGTTACTATATTATGGAAATAAACGTTCCCTGTGTCTGAAAAAGTTTATTTTAACCTTTATTTCTACCCCACTGAACCGGGCTGGCCCGGTAAAAAGCGATTACATGGCAAAAACAGTAAGCGAGCCAGCCCGCTTAGCGAGCCAGCCCGCCTAGCTTCAAACGGGCCAGCTCGGCAAGCGGGCTGGCTCGTTTCCATATAATCACTAAAATAAAATTAAATGATTTTATCAAGGAAGGTGGGCTGGCCCGTTAGCCGAGCAAGCCCGCTTGCCGGGCTGGCCCGCCTCATATAATCAGCCCCTTAAACATCAACTTGGGGGTCTCAGCGCAAACATAAAATTAATAAAAAATTTGTATGGATTCAGTGTTTTGAAACAATAAGCACGATGTAATTAAACTACGTGTTAATCGACCATTAAAAATTTAATTACTTTTTTCGATGGCATTTTCCTTATTTTTTCAAAACCCACTTTTTCATTTTTCACAAAAATATACTAGCCGAAAGAGCTTGAAAATGGCTTTCCATTGATGTAAAAATTATTTTGAAATTCGATATACTCATTTAAAAAAATAACTTTAAAATTTCAATTTCCAACATTACGAAACACACTGTACAAGAAAAGATTTTAAATCTCTGAAGTAACTTTTTAGTTGAACAGTTTTAAAAACAATTCTCACAAGTAATTGATTTGCCCGTCGATTGTACAGTGTGTTTCAAAATGATTGCAATGGAAATTTTAAAGTTGTTTTTCTCAGTAAGTATATCGAATTTTGAAATAATTTTTACATCAATCGAAAGCCCTTTTTGAGATCTTTCGCCAAGTATGTTTTTGTGAAAAATGAAAAAGTGGTTTTCGAGAAAACAAGGAAAATGTCTTGGAAAAATGTCATTAAATTTTTAATGGTCGATTAAGACGTGAATGAAAAGAAAAGATTTTTTCAAACAATAACAGCAATTTGGCAAACAATGAACAAGTTTAAGCCGTGTGTTCATGAAAAACGTTTAACTTTTATGTTTTAAAATATCAATTTGGGGGTCTCGGTGCAAACATAAAATTAATAAAAATTTGAATGGATTCAGTGCTTTGAAACAAAAAGCACGATGTAATTAAACTACGTGTTAATCGACCATTAAAAATTTAATGACATTTTTCCAAGACATTTTCCTTGTTTTCTCGAAAACCACTTTTTCATTTCTCACAAAAATATACTTGGCGAAAGATCTCAAAAAGGGCTTTCGATTGATGTAAAAATTATTTCAAAATTCGATATACTTACTGAGAAAAACAACTTTAAAATTTCCATTGCAATCATTTTGAAACACACTGTACGAATCTCCCTAATAATGAATATTTAACTACCTTTGAAAATCCAGTTAACTTATGCCTTCTCTAATAAGCACACGCCCTTTAATATTCTCTTTGAACGCAGACTATCGAATAAGCACCAGTACACGTCATCAGTATGAAAACAGATGTTGCATCTCATAATAAAATTTTATTGTTACCAAGACAACGACAACAACAACAACAACAACGACGACGACAACGACGACGACATGTGGAAGTTTAATTCAAAAGTTCTCTTTTGCCAGTTACAGTTTGTTCCATAGTTAACAGTTATACTTTGATTCAAGTAGACTTGAATTTTTGTAAGTAAGTAAGTAAGTAAGTAAGGATTTATTTCTAGTATATCCAAATAGATACATTTGGTTCTTCTTTATCATGTGTTATCTTTGGCTACTTTCAGATATTACGCCCCGCTCTCGAGCTAGTACACGCCTCGAATAAGTACATACTTCAGAATCTCTACATGCATTGAAAATTTAATCTACAGAGAGACATATACACTGAGATAATACACCTTTCCCGTAATTGATTGCGCAATATTTTTATCATGCTCTACCTCGTTTTCAATATGCTATACCATGACAACCGAATCTCCCGTGCTCAATCATTAACACTATCACAATCATTACACTAATTGCTCATTACTGAAATGAGTCCCGTGCCATTCTGTTACCATATCAACCTTTGCGAAAACGAGGCGGAGTATGGTAAAAAGTATTGCGCAATCAATTACGGGAAAGGTGTATTTAAAGACTATGGATCCAAATTAGATGTCAAGTTGGTTAATCATAATGGCTGGCGCGCATGCTCAATTGGTACTTTAGAGTCTCTTAATTATTGTTCGAACACCCTTCACGTATCTCCTTTTGTAGCTTTATATTTAGAAGTTTTATTTATTTATTTTTTTATCTTTTCCTTTTACGGCCACTTACCTAGGATAACCTCTTTAGCTCCTTAAGATGCTGTTATCAATGATGGTCCTGCGAACAAGGGTATTAGGTAGATTTGTAAAATCAACGAGCCTGTTATACGAAACAATTTACTTATGAGACTTTTTCAAAACTGTTCAACTCAACAGATACCTCAGAGATTTAAAATCTTTTCTTATATCAAAAGAAACATCATTACTTTGCACGCTTATTTCGAGTGTTGATGTGAAGTTTCTAATGACTTTGTAGGGGAAACTTCATGTCATATTAAGTTGTACATAAATCCCCACAAATGATTTTTTGAATCCCGCTAATAAATCATCTAAAGCCCCCACTTGGGCTACGGAAGGTGTACTGTCATGAAGCGCTTGCTGAGTGCTAAGCAGAGAGAGAGAGTGACTCACGTATTGAACCACCGCTCTCCGAACAGGAAGCGAACGCTCCGCTACAAGGCTACTTGTCATTAAATCTAGAATTTTCATCGACTTATTGGTTCCGGCATTTAAAAGACAAGGCCATATGATCTTTAACTGCTTTAACTGCTCGACTTTTGACTCAAAACTTTCGTGCAGCAACATTTAACATGAGAGGTTATAAAAAAATTTAGTCATCTCAGTATGACGTCGCCTCAATATGACGACTGGAGTCGGGTGTGTCTGTTCGTTTATGATTGCTATTGTTGGAATGAGTTTTAAATCTTCCAGAATGCTTTCTCGATTTTGAGCGGCGGATGCATCGAATCGCTAATCTGAGAAAGAAATTTTGCGAGAAGGAAGTTGAAGTTTTATCGAATGCCTGCTCGTTTATGGAGTTCTTTACCATCTAAATCTGCTGACATGGGCTCAACTTTTACAACTGCACATATTTCACGGAAGAGCTCGGCGTTGATGCTCTGAAGCTCGTCATGGCAGTACAAGCTTAATGTCTCGTTATTTGATTGATTTGTTGAGAAAAACAACATTACATCATTTACATAGTATATATTTCGGTGGTGAGATACCTATCATCATAGATACCTATCGTCATAGATACCTGTCGTCATAGAATGGCATTTTCAAGAGCACGATTAAACTGTAAGCTTTTACTATAAGATGGAATTGACACTTTGGAAGTATCGCTTACTATTAGATGGAATTGACACTTTGGGAGTATCGTTTTCATGCACACCCTTCTTAATTATTATTCTTGTTCATCCCTCCAAAGCCCAACTTCTATTCTGACTAACTGATAGCCACTTCAAGGGGAGGGGTTACTTTCCCACTAACATTTGTCTCAGGCACCACTTTTTCACTTACCTCTCATCTAACCCTATTAAAGTCTGTTCATAAATTATATGCACTGATTTCAGCTTTTATATAAAAACCAGGCTCAAGGGAATTTATGTAATTTGCTAAATCTGGTTTCCACATGGTAACTGAAATTAGTGCACATATTTTTTGAACAGACTTTAGGGAGATTCGTAAAATCGACAAGCCTGTTACACGAAAAAAATCAATTAGTTGTGTGAATTTTTTAAAACTGTTCAATTAAAAAGTAACTTCAGTTAAATCTCTGAAGTAACTTTTTAATTGAGTAGGTTTCTAAGCCTTTTGTTGTATCAAAAGAAACATCATTACTTTGCACGCTTATTTCAAGTGTTTATACAGTGTGTTTCAAAATGATTGCAACGGAAATTTTAAAGTTGCTTTTCTCAGTAAGTATATCGAATTTTGAAATAATTTTTACATCAATCGAAAGCCCTTTTTGAGATCTTTCGCCAAGTATATTTTTGTGAGAAATGAAAAAGTGGTTTTTGAGAAAACAAGGAAAATGTCTTGGAAAATTGTCATTAAATTTTTAATGGTCGATTAAGATGTGTATGAAAAGAAAAGAGTTTTTGAAACAATGACAGCAATTTCGGAAACAATAAACAAATTTAAGCTGTGTGTTCACGAAAAACGTTTAACTTTTATGCTTTTAAATATCAATTTGTGGGTCTCAGCGCAATGATAAAATTAATAAAAAATTTGAATGGATTCAGTGCTTTGAAACAATAAGCACGATGTAATTAAACGACGTGTTAATCGACCATTAAAAATTTAATGACATTTTTCCAAGACATTTTCCTTGTTTTCTCGAAAACCACTTTTTTATTTCTCACAAAAATATACTTGGCGAAAGATCTCAAAAAGGGCTTTCGATTGATGTAAAAATTATTTCAAAATTCGATATACTTACTGAGAAAAACAACTTTAAAATTTCCGTTGCAATCATTTTGAAACACACTGTATGAAGTTTTTAATGACTTTGTAGGGAAAAATTTACGAACAACTCTACTAAGTTAAGTAATTACTAAGTATATAATTCTCCACAAATCTATAGAAAAATAGTTTCGTGTAAACGAAACATGATTTTCCGAATCCCGCTAATTGACCCCGAAACATCCGAAGACTTCACTGGAGAACTGTCTGGTAGAGGATGCAGTCGGTAGAATTTGTGTTCGTCCAGAACTCGGAATGCAACTGCTTCTGTACTGTAGTTGGACCTCGAAATTTAATTGACCAATAAACATTTCCGAATTTTAGCTAAAACATTACGGACTAGTCAACAGCCTCGTTTTCATGCTACGTCACGAGGAGAAGGCGCGGCTGATAATCGGATTTTAACCTGGATGGTCATATGCATGAGCTTGTTAAGTACAAGATTAATAAATAAGTCTTTTCTCATTAAACGAACTTTCTGTTATAGGTTAAAACGGTTTATGGAAAGTAAAATTTTGGACAATAATTTGGAAGTAATTCCACTTTAGTAAAGAATTGTTTGAATAAGTCAACTTGTAATTACTCCTCTAGGTACCCATTGGGCAAATTTGATGAAAAATCACTGCACAGAGAGCATTTCTATAGAAGTATACACACTGTTACAATAGAAATGCTCTTCATCGACTTGTTGACGATTTTGCTCACTGGGTAAGGGCAACTTTATACAGCCGTGTCGAATGAAATTACTTTTATTCGGGTAAAATTCGACAAAAATGACACAAGTTTTGTCGATGCATATCAAATTCGACATGGCTTTAGACGACAGCCACCCATAAATATCGCATTTATGTATGTGCTCGGATTAATTTAATCAAGACGCGTATTTATTTATTTTAAAACAGTTCAACCAAGTGTGATTGGTAGTTCCAAGATCTTGTCCATCTTCGCTGTCATTTTGAGCATTTTTTTTCACAACGTTCTATTAAGCTGTTATTAAATTCGATAATGCCGAATTTATGTCGAAGATTGCCGTTTAATTCAACAAAATCTGCTGCACTAAATTCATTATGTTGCACTTAATTTACTTTCCCTTTATACAGTCAAGTTTTCGCCGCATTAAATAAGGAATTTAATTCGACACGACGATTATGCGGCCGTATAAAGCTGTCCCGGCAAGAAACCTTTGGTTCGAGATTGACTATTAGTAGTAGTTTCACGAGATAAGCGAAAGTCAGTTTTCGATTTTGTTCATCATCATCTTCCAGTGGCGTAACTCGGGGGGTGCGTTGGGTGCGATCGCACCGCCCTCGGATTTATCTTGCCCTTCTTTTATTACCAAGTAATTTTTCATGCGACATCCTTATACAAAATTTCTAAAAATCATTAATTTCTTGTCAGCAAAACTGCATAAAATAGCTTTGTTTGAATTTGTTGCTATGGTATAAAGTGTGCCATTGCTTTACGATTGTATGTTCTAAGCCTAATTATGTGAAAAACGCACCTGCCCTAAGTTTAAGTCAGTTACGCCACTGTCTTCCAACTTTTCGTGTTGCTATTACACGATGGTATACAATTATTAGCTGATTTTGCTTTTTCCCCTTACTGTAGGTGGGAGACAGAATGTTTTTTCGCATCTTTTTTCTCATCTTTTATTATATTATACTATGTTATTTAGGAAGGTCGTATACTGAAATTGCTTAGACAATTTTCATATTACTTTTGTGTTGTTTTAGTGCAGGGAACGACAAGGATTTTGAAGCACAGCTTGAAATCTGAAATTGTACCAACCATGCATATTATTTATATGTTTTAGCTCTAAATTCTGGCCATTTTTTGTTTTGAATCAAAGCTTGAAACGCTTGAAATGATTTCTAGTGGATTTTTCGCTTTAATTTCTTTTTCCGAAAAAGTTTGTTTTTTCCTTTTGGCTCTTACATAATTTCTTTAACAAATCTTACTTTGATTATAAAATACGTATCCATGGTTGCAGTTCACACATTTCTTTTGTTTGTAGCAATACTTTATGATATTACTTGCTAAGCCTTATTTACACTTTTTAAAAGGTATATTAGTATTAGTGTGACTTAGGCCTAAGAGATAACAAAAAGTAACAAAGTTTTATGCAGATTTTCAGCTTTCAGAAGTTAATGGAGCCACTGCTTACACCACTCATTAAACAATTCGTTGTATTGTAAAACTTAAATATCTACACTTTGTGATTTTCGGGAGACCCTTTCTTCACTGCATAGAGACACTTTCAGCACGATTTGTATTTGAAGTATTGTGTATAAGACTGGATTTGTCGAAATATTTAAAGTATGCCACTTATCAGGCCCCTTAATCAACCAAAACCAATTTTTACAAAAATCTTTAAATTACAAAAATCTTTAAATTACAAAATTTTTGCGCGGAAAATTTTCTTTTTTAATGTACAGCTTGCTGTGTGTAGAAATTGGAAAGCTTGAGCGCAGGGGGTATTTTTAGCTAAAGCTACATGCAAATTTTATTTTTTGCATGGAAATTATTGTTTGTCGTGACTTTGGCCTAAATATTTGAAGTCAGATTTTTTGTTCCTTAATGAAGACGAGGCTGAAATGACGTGGAGGCGATGAATCTAGAATTTTCAAAATAAACCCTGGAAACGAGGTTGGCGAACTTTTAACCTTTAAGCTTTTGATAATTACGGAAGGTATGTAGACTTCCCGTTGTGGCCACGCTCGTGCCGTTAAATTGATGTCTAGTTCAAAAGGTCTTTTTGTTCCAATTTTACAAGACAAGTTTTGATATCAGAGAAAGACGTGAATTGTTAACAAGGTAACGGATTTTGATATTCTCTTGAATGTTCAGCAAATTGTTTACAAAATAATCTAAACATATTGACCATTCTCACGAAGATAAGATAATAAAGAAACTCTGTTGAAAAAAAAAAACGGTGAATAAATAAAAGGGAGTGATTGAAAAAAAAGAAACATCGAAAAAAAGGATTTATTTTAAATTATCTGTTTGATGGTCAAATATTTGACAACCGATTTGATCAAACATTCAGCGGATGACTTTTTATACGATAAACACTACACAGAAGTAAGTTTTAACAAAATCATTTGGAATATCTCTCTGTCAAATGAAATCAAAAGATTACATCGGATTTCTAGGCAATGTTTCGATTCGTTTCGTTCTTTTTTGAAATGACAGCCTAATATTGTTTTTCGATAATGTTTGTAAATATCACTGTTCTTTTTGTTAGCTTTTCAAATAAGTTTATGGAGTATGCTTACCCCAGTGGGAAATTTTTTTGAAAAGTCACTGTGAATGAGCGCACACTATTATACACACTTTACACACACTATTTCAATAAAAATGCTCTTCATCGCAGTGGTGTTTTGACGATTTTGCCCATTGGGACATTACTACTGACCACTTGTGAATGACGACGATAGACGGTATGCATAATATAGACACTTAGATTTGTACTGGAGTACTGGAACCGAAGTTGAACATCGGACTCTGTATAATGACGATAGATTATCTTAGCCAGGAACCAGACGGAGGCACATGTTTGAATAGTGTTATCATTTGAAATAGTGAAGAAACATACAAGGGTAAATTGGGCTTCAGATGAACTATATTTTTTTAGGGCTGGTTTACTTCTTTCATTCTTTAGACTCATATTTCTTTTCATTTGCAGTTCTTAGGTAGCATGAAAGGTGATTATGATGGCTTACCAAAATCGTTAGCAAGCGCAACAGCAACAGCATCATTGATTGCAACCTTTGGACCTCTCTTCTCCACGCACTTCCTGGCAATAACAATTCTTGTATTTATACTGATGATAATAACCGTTGAAATTTATAGTCGGTCGTTGCATGATAACACGTACAAGCGTATCAGAGCGCAGTCTATTTCTTTCAATCATCAACAAAAACAAATAGCTAACAACAACAACAACAACAACAACAACAACAACAACAACAACAACAACAACAACAACAACAACAACAATAACAACAACAACACGAATAATGTGGTGATGATGAGAAAACGGGCACAGACAGACGTGAGGAGAGGAGCCCATCACAAGTTACGGAGATCAACTGAATATGCATCGTTTAAATAAAGTTACAAAAGTTATCATATTATGGAATTAGTTTGAAATCTGATTCCACTGCGTGCTAAAGTTGTTGATGGAGACAAAGTGTCAACGTCAGCCCTTTTTTATTTATTTGCATCTTCGAAACAAACTCGGTGTTTTTGTACGTTGTTTCAAGCAATTACTTTAAAAAGCTTCAACATCATGAATGGGATCGTGTCGTTCTTTTGCTAAATTAACAGAGTTTTTGGTACTTGTTGGTTTACTGTTGTTTTGAGGGGAGGGGTGAGAATAACCGACAAGTAGAGGGTACTACCGTACTACCCTAACCCTAACCTGGGTAGGAATAACCGACAAAAGTACGGATTTGTTTTTTTTTTTTTTTTAAAAAAACAAGAACTTTATAAGGTTTCAAACGGTAAGGAATAAAACCTTTCGTTAGCTTAATCTTCAGATTATACCTACTGAAATTCACAACTACGCCTACAAATGTCTCGGGAATAAGAGAACTCCCCCCCCCCCCCCCCCCCCCCCCCCCCCCCCCCCCCCCATTTGGGCTACGCAAGCTGTAATGACAGGAACCGTTTAACTACAAAAACATCCTAGACGTCATTCCTACTCTCTTGCTGAGTGCTAAGCAGAGAGGAATGATTCACACTGTTAAAGTCGCTGGCATGACTCTGTCAGAGATTGAACCCGCGACCTTCCGAACAGGAAACGAGCACTCTACCACAAGGCTAACAGTCGGTAATGATACCGATAATACTTCGCAGCAAATTAAGCAGCAGTACTACTTACATCAAAGCTTGGTTGGTTATAAAAAAAAGAACATGTATACAATAAATCAAGCAAGGATTATGCGATGATTAATTTTTTTTTTATCGTTGTGATTGTCGTAATCTGCCAGGTCTGTACTAGCTTTAAGATTTCTAATGTTATAGGACTAATATATGTCAGCTTTGAGTGTGTGACACACACATTTTGGTTATCACACATTCTAAAATTTTTTTAGGAAATTCCTTATCAAAAATAAAAATTTTGTGGAATATTTAAGTAGTTTTCTTCAAATCTTCACTTTGCTACTTTTTCGAGCAATTACTGAGTGCATTTTATTGCAATATCGAGTATAAAATTTCAAAAAGTTCTCTGGTATGCCAACCAAGACTGCTGGTTATAAATCTCACATACATTTTACCATTTTATCTGTATAGGATCTTGTTCGAATCTTTGTTTAAACACCTTGCTTTGGCTTAGCCAGCAAGTATGGTTCCGTTCTGAAGATTTTAATGATCCCACTACTAAATAGACATGATATAAAATATATAAAATAATATGGTAATGAACTAGAAGTAGGTTTATCTAACAGAGAACAACCTACCAAGTAACAAAGCCATGTAAAAATGTTATTTGCTTTTTAAGATTCAAATCTCCGAAAGAACATCGAACATTCACCCAACTAACCACGTGATGTAAACAATTAACCACGTGATGTAAACATTATATCTGTCATTCTTTCATCACATTTCGAATTTAGATCGGTCTTCTTTTCATTGTAATCAAGCCAACGAATAAATATTAAACAAAGATAATCCCAGGTCCACATAAAACGTTTTTTCTATAACCAAATAATGAACTGCTTTAAAGCACGTTTGGGATCCAAATAAGGCGATGCGTGTTGAACACACATCACAAGGCTTAATCATTGGTATCTGGTGGCGTTGTATCAATCGGCTATTCTGTGTTTTATGAATAGTAAATGATTGTTAAGTTCTATGCACACATCACCGACAGCGCAAACGTTGGCAATCGTCAGTTACGAAATCTTTCCTGTTTCTTTCTCACAGAGTGGAATTCAATTGTCTAATATGAATTGTCAATCCCTCTCTATGAGAGAGATGTAGAGAGATTAACATCATGGGGAGAGGGAGATGAATGGATAAAGTGTGCTATTCATGTGACGGTAATTGATGTTTCCTCTTATGGGTACGTAGCCATGGTGATATTTTCCAGCCACGGCTTCTCTTGTTATTTCACCCCAGTGGCAAATTCGCCAAAACCGCGATCAAGAGCATTTTTATTGAAATAGGGATATTAGGGATAATAGGGATATTTTCCGACATCATAGGGAATATTTCTATAGAAACGCATTCCTTCACAGTGGTTTTTCCATAAATTTGCCCACTGGGATATTTCCAATAAGAAGCTACAACATTGTTATAATAAGAAAACAAAAGTGGTTTCAGAAACATCGTGACAAATCGTCGTGGCCATCCTCTCTTAACATGAGAACTTCAAGAATGTTCATGTTTGTAAACATAAAAAGTCACGCCATGGTTTTATTATAAATGATGTATGAAAATGGCGGTAAATTGATTTTTTTTAGAAAAAATACAAATTAACAATTGATTAGGATGAATTGAGAAATTAAAAGTGTTTTTCGCAATGCTGTTACACATATCAAATGATCCATGGATATGTTACAGTTTTGTAAAGCAAATTGCCATCAATTAAGCAAACCGTGGGAGAATTATTAATCAATTATGACTTGTCGTTATGACGAGGAGTTAATTCATATTATTGCAAGTTTTTATACACAACAACAACAACAACAACAAAAACAGGACGGCATCGTTGTTTTCACGCGTAACCAATAAGTTCAACATGAAGTTCAATATAACAATACAAAGTAATATTGTCTTGGTTACTAACAAGCTTGGAATGCTGTGTCGATAGGCAAGGTTTTAGAAAAGCCATAAAATGGCCTATAATGCAATGGTTCAAAAATAGATATTACTGCAATGAATACTTAATTTAGGTAAAAACGACCAGCTGAGTTGGTCTATATTTAAATTTCTGATTCAATGCTTTATTGATCAATCGTAAAAGTTCAACGAATTTACTCGCTCTTTGAAAAGTTTTTGCATGAAACTGGGTAGTTTTCAGAGTGAAAATCTTTATACAAAAACAAATATAAAATATTCTGTATGGTCCTCTTATTTCATCCTCAATTGTTCCTTTTGCATTTAGGTTCAATATCACTGTACCAATGATTGAAATTCAAAGTCACAAAGAGGAACTTGGTTTGTACAGACACAAAATCGTCCTCTGTATCCGTAAGAGTTGGCCTTTGAAGTTTAAAGGAATAACAGAATGTTTTATTTGATGTTTTACCTTGATTTTGAATCTGTTGGGAAACCTTAGTAAAGTTATCTGACTTATTCGGATAAATGTCGTGGACTTCTGACTCCTGGAAGACCTTTTGACCGGAAAAAATTTGATTGCAGTCTGGTATTTTGTTACCATAACAACTAGTTATGTCGATCATACAACTTGGAATTTCCCCTTGAGTCACGTTGCTAAGATACAAGGAAGATGAAGGGAGACTAGTTACTTAGAATTTTTAAATTTTTTAATGGATAGTCGCTTTGAGAGGGAAACATGTTAGATAAACAGGAAGCAGGAAAAACACGAATATTTCATACGCAGGATTTTCCTTTTATTTTTTCCTTATGAAAGTTAAAACACTTTTAAGAAAACGTTATATCTAAAACATATATACATATATGGCTTTTTTGTTTTTGAAACAAATCACCCAGTATTATGATAATGTTAAAAATCGGCATTTGAATGCAAAAGAACGACGTGACGATAATGACGTTAGACAAATAAATTAACGTACAACAAATTTGCTATGACATGACGTCATTTGTCAAGAAGCTGACGACTATGGCGTCATAGGTGACCATGGGTACACCAAGTTTCTGTTTGCTTTAAGTTCATGCTTTATATTTCGGTTTAACTACAATACTTTAGATCTGTGTTGAAAACTTATATAAATTCATCTGGAATATCTAAACCGTCCACAGGGCCTGCTGTGTTCTAGTAGAGATTTTGATAAATTTGCAGCTTGCTGTTAAACTCTTTTTGGCTGCATACAACATTTTTGATGATATGGCGACTAATGATATTTCGGCTGCCGTCATATCGAATCGTTCTCAAAACGAAGTGACTCCTCCGGTGCGCGTTGTCTTCCACAACTGTAATCGGCATCCGTAACCTCAGCAGTTTAACGAACAGTTGAGAGTCTCTTAATACTGAGAGCTCTCTGGTAACGCCTGCTGATGTTACCTTTCACTTTTTTGATGATCGACATCTTGCGTGTTTTCTTAATGGAGCACTGGGCAGAAGTCTCGAACAAGCTTGAAACGCCAGTGTTGGTTAAAGCAGAACACTCCACAAATGCTACGGCACCGATTTTTTCCGCCATTTCTTTCCCATCTTCATAGGTGATTGAATTTTGAATTGTACTGCGCAAGTCTATCTTGTTCCCGCAAAGTACGATGGGAACGTTCGGACAGTACTGCTTGATTTCTGGTGACCATTTCTCGAAAGTGTTGTCTAAGCTGTCCGGCCTATCGACGCTGTAGCATAGTATTGCAATGGAGGCGTCTTCGTACATCAACGCTCGAAGTTGATCGAACTCTTCCTGACCAGCGGTGTCAAATAAAACAAGTTCAATCTGAAAAAATAGAAATAAAAAGAAATTCATAAATCACCATATATAGCAGAGTAATACTATTTTCTACATGTAAAGTCACTTTATGTTTTTAGAATTATCGTGAGGATTTTACCTGATAGCCGTTGACGTCCAAATCGGCGACATAATTATCAAACACAGTCGGAACATAGTCTGACGGCATTTCAGATTTTGTAAACACGTGTAGTAAACTCGTTTTACCGCAAGCACCATCACCGACAATTACTAATTTACGTCGTAAAGTTTTCTCTGTCGTAATTCCCATTTCTCTTATTCACTTTAATTGCACCTCTTTTAATAACTAAAGATTTGGTACTTTGAACCAGTTTTGCTAACAAAATGCTTAACAGATAAATCTGAATTCTCCCCTTTTGTCAGTACGTTTTAAGCTGTCTGTCCTGTTCGACTGTCGTCTCTCGTTTGAATCTTTCATTTGTGTACCAATGTGATTTATAATGGTTTTTTGTTTGACCTGTGATATCAATAGATTTATATTGATCTTTATAGATAAGATTATGAAATACAAAACCTCCAACTATGTTGTCATTCGTAACTAAACACACGTTTGTCAGATCTTAATGGGGCGTATTACTCGCCCAATATCCATCAGCTAACACAACTTAAGAACAACAATAGGTAGGATTAGGACCGATATATTTATCGATGTTTAAAAAGCTAACATTTAGTTGGTTGCCTGAAGTGATGAAATATTATTCTATATTATTACAATTTATTTTAATCTTCATCAGATTTGAAAAGCAGTAATTAGATGATTCTATTTTTAGATCGTATCTTGTTAGGAAAAATCCATATTTAGATACCTTTATTATATTTTTAGTATTTTGTATTTGGTGCAAGATAAGCTTAATTTGCAAGCGCCTACTCTTATCATGCAGAATTGATGTGTTTTGTGGACCACTGTTTATCGCAGAATAACTGTTGAAGATAAGGGAGTCGACGATAAGAGATCTGGTGATGAGGGTGGTAAACTGGCGGTTAAACGCCCCATTTCTTAGATTTTATGGGAATAAACACTGCGTTCCATTTTCGTTTTTTTCGAATTCGTGAAATAGTTTTGGTTTTGAGTATGGGAATTAAAATTCTTCATTTAATAAGATCCAATAAATCATTTTAAAACAATGTCGAAATCTTTCTTCAAATCAAAAGACTTTGGGGGCATTGGAAATGTTAAACACGCATGCTCGACTGTCAATCAAACTGTCTGAGGTCGTTCACAAAAAAGATAATATAACAAATAAATATAAAATGATAAAATAAAAAGATAGAATGACACAGGAAATTAAAATGGCCGTTCAACCTACAAACTTTTCTAAGGTCTTTAATGAATGGTAGGAAATTGATTGCGCAAAAACAACAACAGACTCTATGTTCCCGTATGGCATCCAATCAAATGTCATTATTAAGGAGCTTAACCAATTAAAATTATTTCTTCTGATCAAACAAGATTATTGGCTTAAACAGCATTCACGTGCTGATGTGAAAAATGATGGGAACGTTATGAACTTATCGAATTCTTTCTCACCGATATTTGCGTAAGGAGATTATGTCAAGCGATCAAACCACCGTGTTCTCATCGTTAATGTCCCTTGATGAATGTTTTTAGATGCAAATAAAAGATTAACAGTATGGCGAAACACCCTCCTCTTTTTTCAATCGTCACACGCGTCTTCCTGAACAGACGTCACACATTGTCACAAAGACTGACGCGTGATGTTGTCGCTTATCTTGACGTCACTATAGTGTCTTGTATGACATCCCACGATTTTTGGTGTTTGGTCAGACTTATTTGCTTATAACAAAGTGACGAAAACTTCATAATTAGCGAGCCTTTTACACGAAAAAAATCAATTACTTGTGAGAATTTTTTTTAAAACTGTTCAACTAAAAAAGTTGCTTCAGCGATTTAAAACTTTTTCTTGTACCAAAAGAAACACCATTATTTTACACGCTTATTTCAAGTGTTGATGTAAAGTTTCTAATGATTTTGTAGGGAAAAACGAACAACTCTACTAAGTTGTATATAATTCCCTACAAATCTATAGAAAAATAGTTTCGTGTAAGCGAAACATGATTTTGGCGAATCGCGCTAATAAAAAGAGATGCATTGATCATCAATTATCATGTGTTTATCATTTGGACCATTTACAGAACGGCATAAAACACTGAAAAAGACTTTTTACATTCGTAAGATTTCCCCTTTCAGCCGGCAACAAATTTTATATTTTTGCAAAAACTTTTAACATGGCCCAAAAGAGAGTATCTACGGTGCTTCTATAACCACCTTCAGTGCTGCCATCAAAAATAGCCGGCAATTCAGAAAAGATGTATTTCGACCCCTGTATGATAACTTTCCAAAAGGCTTTTAAGGAGCTGTTTATATGAATGAGATGACATTCACCCAGCGTTCATATGGCTTTTCTCATCCCACTTAACCGGACTGGAGAATGCTTTTTAAATCACGTAAACAATAATTCGAATTTCGACGCGTGCGCACTTGTCTAAAATCTATCTCACCAAAGCGGGCTGGTGTGTTCATATGAACAAATTTCATCTCACCTAGGTGAGATCTCGGTCAAATGACATGAGATCTCACTCAAGTGAGCCAGCCCGCTTTTCATATGAACACAATTTATTTTTATAAAGATTTCTTAATAACAGTGAGATCTCTGCTAAGCTCACCTCCATATGAACAGCCCCTAAGTGAGAGTTTTCAATCTATATCACTTTGAATTATCTATTAGCTTTAGTATCGATACCCAATTGATCACTGGCCGCCTTCATTCATTGATGGTGAGCGGGGACGTTCGTGATTCCATGAGAACTAACATTGAAGTCTCCATTTATGACTAGGCATGTCAAAATATATTAAACATCAGTCAAAACACAGACACATAAAACAACAGAAACAGTGGCTTTCACACGATTTACACAACCTCGTTCCCAGGGCTTCTTGCCTTTTTGATATACGGACGACAAGGCATGAAGCCCTGGGAACGAGATTGACGATTCACAATGTAACAAACATTTCAAGGTTCGTTGAGAATATGCGATCTGGATAACATAATCGTTGTTTCTGTATCTAAGATTTAATTGCTTGTGATAACACGACATATGAACCTGGGAACTTTTACTAACTTTAACATTTGTTGAGTTTTCACAATGACATCAAATTACCAAAAGTATTTCAAATATGCTCATTCGATTTAAAGTTGGTCGCAGAGGAATGTGTCAAACAATCACCCGCTTTCTTTATTCAACAAGTTATAAAACTACCACAAATGCAAATACGAAAAAGGTTTCCTGCAGAATTTAGTGATATTCTTAAACACGCCCCATACCTTCACATGCATTGCATTGTGGTAGTGGATTCATGTTAAATATCACTGAATAGGGAAACGACGATGTTATATGCTCTTAATGTCAAATCACGTTCACTTCTGAATACAGATATCACATTTCTCGCATCAAACATAAAACATGTTTGTCACTGTCACGTGTGTTATCGGGGTTTCGAGTCATCGGGAGGGTATTGCACAGTTAGTGGCAAATCCAGAGGGTTTTTGGCAACGTTGAACCGTTATGGGCGCCCAAAAAATGTGCCCAAAAAATTTAAGTTAAAAGGCTTTTAAGGGTTTGTTTGCATATTTAAGGTTATTTAAAGTGTAGTGTTAAAGTTATTTAACGAACGTATACAGAGATAAAATTTTTCAAGGGAATTGATATCGAACAATGGCAAGAAGAAAAGGAAGTAAAAATAGAGAGTCGAGCACATTGTTTATTTATTTGCTTGATGAAATTCGTAAATTTCACCTGTTTGACACTAACCATGCATTCAGTATATATAAGAAAACGTTATGCCCAAAAAACTTCTGGATTCGGCTCGCACGTTTTTTTTTATAAACAACCAAGGTCAGACCTTAGTAGCAATGTTGCTTAAAAAATGACCATTTTTTAGTAGTAATGTTGCTTAATTTGTTGCTAAGAATTAATTGAAAAATATGTATTTCCAGTCTTGAATACCTTTGTGTAAGCTTAAGTACACATATTTATGTGTAGGACACAGTACTGCAACCTAGTGTAACCACCTAGTGTGGCAATTTTAAGAAATGTGCTAGTGCTGCATCATCTCAAAATTTCATGTTGCGAATTTATGTAAGATCCTTGTAGTACTGTTGCTTAATGTTTTGAGAAAATTTACTAGTGTTGCTTATAAACGTGTTGCTTATAAAAAAAAACGTGTAGCTAAAGTTAAAGGAAAGAAGAATTTCAAATTTCAAATTTGTTAAATATTGTATCCAAAATCGATTAAGTTTCGATTAAATTTATCTCTCATCAGATCGATTAAACTCGACACCTCTCGTTTATCACATGAGCAGCTATAAATAAAACGGTAGTTTGCATTGTGCTGATGTCAGCAGTGAGAATCTCTCATTAGAACAATAGAAAATAGGTCTGGAAACGAGCAACTGACCAATAGTAAACTAGCAAACAAACGAGGTAAACAAAAGAAAATGATGGAATTAACACCATTAAAACATCTAAACATTCTCAAGACATCTATGCAAGCTAAGTTAGGCAATTTTCAATAATGTCGACTGCATCTATATGAAGAGGAAAAGCTGTCTCTGCCTGTTAATGATGAAACGAGAATTTAGTATACATAACTCAAAAATGGAAATCTCATTGCAAAGTTACCATGCCTAGTTGGGATTAAGATATTAAACGATTTACATCCGGTAGCATCGGGACTAACATCGTTGCAAGCTATAAATACATTCATACACCGTGGCAACCTTTTTTGTTAGCTAGTGGAAGACCATAGGGTTCTATTAAAAACCCACGCGATTAATTTGAAGGCTATTTTTAACGCAACAAAAAGATTTTACATAAATAAACCGACTAACAAAAATAAATTATGTTATTCCTTCGTACCCAAACTCCTTCGTGCTCGAACTCTGGATTTTTTTGAAGGGTTGGGTACGAGTGAATATGCACTTTCAAGTATAATGCATTAAAATAATACCTTAGTCTTTATAGCTAATAAAAAACTTTATACATTTTTTTAAACTTTTCACAACAAAGTGTGTATAATAGCTATTTATATATTCACAAAATAGATCCCTAGTTCCAAATTTCATCTAAATAAGGATATGTTTCGATATCTCTTCTAATTGCGACATTTTACAGGAAATTTGTGTTTCGAGGTGACCGTGGAAATCACGTGCACGGAAAGACGTGTCATTTCACGTAAGTTCGCGACCATCTTAAACTAGCTTAAAAGATGACACGATCAAACGTCTACTGTTTTTAGATGTGTAAAGAAAAAATCGGAATTCTAACGAAGCTATCACCACCGCTACGGTGTTACTTTCCGGTGGCTGCTGAAAGTCACCCAAAAACTTGCTCAGTCTGCAGATTGTTAAGCTTTTCGTGTGTCTGTTACATGAAATTTTTCACACGGAACAACTTCATTCAAACTGAAAAGCAGATTCGTTTTTTTATTTTAGTTATCGTTAGGCCACCTATAGTAATTCGTTTCCAATCTTCTTAGGTGTTGGTTCGACATTAACGTTCTTCCCAGCATGCTCTCTTCAGGTATTGTCCTCTCTCCTCCACATCTGTTTACAAGATGTTGCATTTCAGTTTTCTGAGCTTAGATTTCTTTTTTAGCTTGTTCTTGAGTGCACACTGAGCCGCTGTCTCAAACAGCGTCATCACACCTGCTTTAGTTAGGGCGGAACATTCAACAAAGGCGCTGGCTTCAATTTTTTGCGCCACCTCTTCGCCCTCTTCAAATGAAACAGGTTTTTGTTTCGTCACTTGCAATTCTTTCCTGATCTCTTCGTTATTGCGCAAGTCCTTTTTATTACCACACAAAACGATAGGTATACCAGGACAAAAGTGTTTGATTTCTGGAGCCCATTTCTCGACTGTATTCGACAAACTGTCGGGACTGTCGATGCTGTAACAAATAACGACGACGTCGGCGTCCGGGTACATTAATATTCTTAGTTGGTCATATTCCTCTTGGCCTGCTGTGTCAAACAAAGCCAGTTCCACCTAAATAGAAAATGATGCATGGGTACAGAATGAGTAATTTCTTTCGTCTTCCATTTACACGAATAAACAATAGATCGCGGGGGAAAGTGTGACGTACTTTAGTCACAAGGGACTAGTTTGATATAAAAATGTAAACAAATTTGCAAACTATTGTTAGAATTAATATTATAGTTTAATTATCCTTAAATCAACAGCTGACTAATGAGGGTACACATTGAAGAGGGAGACAATTAATAACCCTGGGTAATCCGTTTATAATGATGTATTGCGATACACATGTAAACTGCATTAGATAATTTTTTTGAATATCAAGTTAGTCAAAAACTGAATGAGTCATTTCGATAGATTACGTCATCTCTTGATAAACAAACTCGATAAATTTCAACTTTTTTAAGATAAAATAAAAACAAAGAAATTCTAAGACGTTTATGACACGATCGAGAAGTGCAAAAATACGCCATGTTGGATTAAAAGGAACCGGCAAATCTGATGATTGCAAGCCTGCACGAAACAATTAGGTTCTGATCATTAAGACAAACTACCAAAAAAGGGTTGTTTTGATGGATGATGTTTAATTTCAACCTCTCAATCGTCCTTAATCATGTCTGACGTTTGTGTTGGTACTGACAACTAATGTTGTATTGAAGAAACATACACGGAAACATAGGAACAAAACAAACAAATAAAACAAATAATAAAACCTACTTTCTTCGTTTAGAGATAAAATATTTTTCTTATAACTGTTTTCAGTTTCGATTCCGACATATGCGTCATCGAAATTTACGTCAGAAGTCATAGGGGAAAGTGCTTTAGACCAAAAATATTAAAATTTCCCTTTCGAGAAAAGGTTCTGGTAAATGCTGTATTTCATATTACAATGTAAATGAGTTACAGGAAGAGATTTAATGTAATTGTTCTAAGCAGTTTATTTATGCCGTGAAGAGGCCTATTAATCGAGTGGTTTTTAAACGCTTCCAAACAACAAAAAAACAACAAAAACAAAACAACTACAATGGCACGTGTTTCACAATTTCATTTACGATCTATCTTAATTTGATTTCACGAATAAAAATCAAACAAAATACACATTATATAACCGTACCTGTTTATTTTCGATTTCCATATCGGCGACATAATTATCAAATATAGTTGGTACGTAATCTGTTGGCATTTCATCTTTGGTAAAGACATACAACAAACTTGTTTTTCCACATGCACCATCCCCAACGATGACTAGTTTTCTGCGATGAATATAGTCTGTCGACATCATCAAACATCAAATCCAATACTTGTGATTTTGAAGAAGGTTTCCTATTTTCTTGTTATTTTATTCTGGAATTTGAAATATGTTTGAAAGTTGTATACAAAGATATATAGAAAGAAATAATTTTATTTCCCTTTAACGTCAAAATGTTTTATAATAAGCTTTATAAAACTGAAAAACATCATCATAACAACACTGACGCATGTAAATTTCCACTTCAAAAAATAAATTAGAAAAAATGATTGCAGATGTTTTCGTAAAGCCAAGATAATCTATAAAATGATTTTCTATTTTTTTCCCAACCGTCTGACGTTATCACATTATATCACACAAATGTTCATGATAACAAACCCGACATACACACGATCTTCACCACAGGTATGGACATGTAAAACAGATAAACGTGACCTTACATAATATCACTTCTTGAATTCATCGTGCGGTATCTCGGTTAAAGTTTATTTATATCACTCTGCTCACATAAATTTTGCTTTCATTTGCGAAACATCTCTTATAAACATTAACGATTTTGTCATATTTGCATATTTTCATTCTGTAATATATATACATAATTCATAGGTGATAAGCTCTTTTCAGCCAATCAAATGTCAGTATTTTTGAAAACAATCGAAAGTTCTGAATAAGGTCATTTAGATCACATTTCAGAATTTATATTTAAATACTAGGGTTTTCCCCTGATATGTGAATTGATTTTCAAAGAAGTGTAGATGCTTTATTTGTTACACGTGCCAGTTGCGCAAAGAATTCCCAGTGTTTTAGGGGATTTTTTTATCCCGACTGGGGGAGACGTGGCGTTATTTTTTCTGAAATTCACGCTGGATTTATTTTTCTAATCATATAGAAAACAAATAAAAATTTATGATCACAATTACCCTGTCTAGTCGGGACGAGATAATATTTAACGTGTTTGCAGTTAAATCGAAATTTTAATATAAGCAAGAACATAGAAACTATGATAAAAAACTATGGTCATTCCCTTGTTTATTTTCTTATCGTGTTTTATTACCCCTCTCGACATGTCGTTTAAAGGACCGTCGTTAGATTTTTGTCGTCTATGACAATTCGAACGTAAAGTTTCGAAAAATAACGGCAATAAAAGCCGAAATTAACTTTGTGCCTGATGTAAATAAAGGGGTCGGTTAGGTAAATAAATAGTTCAATTTTATGAGGTTTACAATTTTGTTCTTTGAGTATTTCTATCTTCTGCGTATATGAAAAATCTGCAAAAGCGAGATTCTTTTTTTTCTGACAAAACATTGTGAATTAGTCAAATAAGAGTGGTTTAGCAAAACTTGAATGTAAATGCAGAGAAAAATAGCTGTAAAAAATCCACAACACGAAAGAACATGACATTTTTCAGAAATTTGATTTGGTTGATATCATTATTTTGATACCGGCGGTACAGACATTATCAGTAACTTCGCAGATAATTATCGATGATTTTAAATAATCTCTCAGCCTGTGTGACGGAGGTGTCTGACGGCTTTGAGAGAAATCTGCTATGTGATGCTAGAGAAGGTATTTATTTATGCTTCAATGAGTTAGAAAGCATGGGAGAAACAGACAGAACCGCCCACAAATCTGAAGATTGACTAAATATTTCTGTAATTTCTGTATCATATAATGGTCAATAAATCAAGCCTCTTAATAACTTTTCAATATATATTATTACCAACCATAGCGACCTAATAACAGAACATAACGGTATGCATACCAGAAAATGTAACCCAGTGGGCAAAATCGTTTAAAAGACACTGCGATGAAAAGTATTTTTATAGAAATAGCGTATATTTTTCTATGGAAATGCACTCCTTCGCAGTGATTTTTCAGCAAATTTAGCCACTGGAGACAAACCAGCCACTATAGTTTATATAACTGATGGAAAATGCTGTATAAATACTGTTATAAAACCCAGTGAGAACTGGTAACAAAGTCTTCCTATGTCGAATCTGTTGTTGAGATTTGAGTGACTCAGTTTATTTTTAACTTCGTTCCCAGTTTCCACATTCGTACAGAAATATAAATCTTAAAAAACACGTGTTGAAGTTTTCTCAGGGTAATTTTGTGAGTTGAAGAATTTTCACAAAACAATTTGAAAAGCTGAATTCATTTCATAATGAGTTAGCAATTTTAAAATTTAATTTTCGTTTTTCATTATTCACGCGTTGACTGAAAAACTGAGAATACGTGAATATATTTCCCTACGACACGACACGACACCACTCGACACTTCCCTCCCATCCGATACGGATGGTTCTATCGAATGAATGTATTAAATTCAATGCAAAAACTACACAATTTGCGGTAAAAAGGTGGCGTTAAGATGAATAGGAGGGTGGGGCTTTGAAAGTGTATTTAATAGAAAAATAGTACATGTTTTCTCAAATACCTGTAGTTATTTGCCGTTAAATCCGCAATTACCACGTTCAAGTAACGGTTGAGGTATTATCACCATGGTAACATTATTGTTTATTAACCAAACAGATGTTTATATGAATTATTTGAAAACAAGCAGATTAAACTATCTTCCATAACTTGGGAACTCATTATCATGGTAGTACACGGTTTTTTTTATAAGTAACAAGTTTATAAGCAACACTTATAATTATAATTATAGATTAACGGGTTACACCATTTTGAAATGATACAGCACTAGCATAGCTATAGCACATTTGTTAAAATGCTTACAATAGCTGGTTACACAAGGTTGCGGCAGTAGGTTGTGCGCTCTATGTGATAAATTGAATGTCCTAGACTTTATACTTAGGGGTGTTTATATGGAGGCAAGCTGGTCTGGTTAAACGGACTGGCTTGCTTAGCCGAGATCTCTCTTATATTAAGAAATGCATGTTTTTATTTGAATGTGTTTATATGGAAAAAGCGAGCCAGCCCGCCTAATCGAGATCTCGGTTTGATTTGCCAAGATCTCGCTTCAGTGGGATGAAAATTTTCCATATAAACATCCACAAGCGCGCTTATTTCAGAGCATTCGCATACTATTTGATAAACATAAAAATAAAAAGGTGAGCCAGCTCGCTTCCATATAAAGGTGAAATGACATTGTCTCGTCTAAGCTATCCGGGTCCGCTCACATCCATATAATAAACACCCCCTTAGATACTTTAATGAAACAACTTAAACGTTTCAACTAACTAGTCTTTAGTAATAATAGTAATAATAATAATACATAGCAAATGTTTCTTGGATAATCGACCTGAATTATAGAATGGTCATCATTGCGTTTTCTTCAAAAAAACACTTCTTATGGAACGATGGAAGTAGCCGTATATGATGAGATCGGCAAGCGAGTTCATGGAAAATACTATATATAGTATTAAGAGAATAGCATCTTCGATGTCCTTGCCAGAGAAGAACAGGACGAAGTAGAAACTTAAAGTTTTTCAAGACTGGAAATAAGGCTAAGCAACAAATGAAGCAACATAACTACTAAAAAATGGTCGTTTTTAAAGTAACATTTCTACTAACGTTTGACCATGGCTGCTTACAAAAAAACGTGGTGTATAACTTTATAATCTCCACATGATAAAAACGTAGATGTTAAGATAACATGATTCGCTCGATAAAATTAATGCAAGATAATACCACAGGTATGAATCAAAGAGTGTCTTAAGAAAATGTTTGAGATCGGTTTCGTCTGATGTTGACGGATCAAGTCAACAATTATGCATTTCTGAATAAATTAGCAGCGGGTAAGCGTATTAAACCAACATTGTACCCAGAGTTTTTTGTTTTGTGATATACGAAGTATGAGGTAAGAAATCCTCGGTCCGAAGTTGTGTATTAAACATTAAACTGACTAGAATACAAGCGGTAAGTTTAAAAGTTTATTTTTGTGATTGGAAATCCGGTTCAAGCAGAGTCTTGCCAATCGTACAGTTTTCATCCCGTCTATTAGGCTACGAAAATGATTTGTATGAACCAGTACAATACCTGGACATTTTCCCCTCTCCGTGAAAGTTAGAAACGAATATAAATCCATATTCGGACTTTCTTCTGATATCCAAGATGTGCTTCAAGTTTTAGGCAGAGAGCTACACACTCCAGCTAACAATCATTTCAACTTTTGGCACTAATTTCTAACTTACCCCTCACCCAGCCATATTAACCCCGAAACATCCGAAGACTTCACGGGGGAACGGGCTACCACCAGGGTCGCGGCCGGTAGAATTTGTGTTTTTCCAGAGGGGGATTCGAACTTGATACCTTTGGGTTACCGTTATGCTGCTGCTTATATAAGCCATTTCTCTTTAAATACATACGTTTGACGGCATCCAGTACATAGAAAAGGCGAGAAGCCCTGGGGACGAGGTTGATTACAACGTTCTTGTGTCTAAAGACATATTAATAAATAAATAAATATGCTCATCTTATTGACTTTAGGACACCCGTGGTGGAGTAAAGTCTTTAAAATACCCGTGTTTCTCCTCCTCCTCCTCCTACTACTACTTCAAGTTATGAACGTTTGGTTTGACTAAAATTGGGCGATTTAGGCCAAATTTGGACCAAATTTCAAAAGTTCTTCAATTTTCATGAAATTTTGTACGGATCACATTTGGAACACGTTCATTTGTGTGCGGCAAGTTATTATGCGCATGTGCGAACATTTTCTCTAAAAAAGCCGTTAAAGATGGCGGAGTGGACTGGAAGAGAGATTGCTTTTATTTGTTTTTCTGGATGATTATGTAATAAAAAGCATATTTAATACGGTTAGAGGCCGCTGACCGAATGTCACTGCAGACACAAGTCATTACTTTCACTTTTAAAATCATTTTTTTAAAATTCTACTCACGTGGGGAAGAGTACAGGATCAGCAAAGCGAGCACTGTACAAACTGAATTTCCCAGAGGGTATACTGACTAATTGCTGAAATATATCACAAAAAAAATTTTTCAGAGGGTTTCTTGAATATGTATTGGTAGTATTAAGGTATATGAAATAGATGGTGCATAATTTGATATGGTGTCAGTTTTTTTATGGGTATTTGTTTTGGTTCAAAGATGGCTCTCAGATCAAGCACCAAAAAGCTTCATTCAGGAACACTTTACTTCAAGAAAGACTGTGAATGTGAAATTGCTTTAACTACTAATAAGCTATATACAAAAATTAATGTGTTTTGAACAGACCACTCAGTAAAGGTGTGATCCTCTCTGTGTGTTCACGAAGGTTTCTATATTCCTCCATTTTGAATAGCAATTCAAGCATGTGTTTTTGGGGTAGATGCCTGTTCTATTCTGACACCAGTCAACTCAGAATGTTATCTTTTATTCTGTAAAGTAAAAGTATAATTTTAAAAAGGATTTTTTTAGGCTATTTCCACACGATCTACTAAATTTCTCAAATGTACTTCAAGGGGGTGGCCATATTGAGGTGGTTGACGATATTTCCGATAACATCCTTAAAAAAACTGACACCAACGTGGAATTTTCAGGAAAACTAGATAAAAGATAGATGTTTCGAATTAAATTGTGTTTGTTGACTTAAAAAATATTTTGATGCTTCATTTTTGTCGTTTTGATGAAGCTATGCCTGAGAGCACGCCTCTGTAGTAAATCAGAGAATAGCTATCGATTCAACCGAAAATCGAATATGATAGCTGTGTCTGTCTATTCTGTGGTCTTATTTAATTCAAACAAAAACATCTGCTTTCGCATTTTATCAACGAAATATGATAAGTTTCCTAATTTACGAAGGTATATGAAACTACTCAAAATCTTTCATCAGAAGTTTCCTTGTTGATTTTTCATAATCTCGCTGACGGATGCGCATAATAACATTCCGCCTGCACGCAAAACTGAACGAACGTGGGAAGGTGCTGATTTCGAATTTGACAGTCATTTTGTCAGATTTGACCAAAGTTTGGCAATTCGGCAATGTTTTATTTTTGAGACTAGATATGTATCGTTGTGTTACGTCCTGAAGTCTGCAAGCCAAACGGCTTCTTGTTACAGATTAGCTTAAGCCTGATAAATTTCAAGACTTCCGGTTTCTTATTTTCGTGTACCGCCAGATGAAAACAGACTGGAATCCTAACAACGCATAGACTGATCACGTCCATGGAGCGAGTATTTACCAAAAACAGTTGACAAACAAAGTTGGTATATCATGTACCAACAAAATAAACTGACTTTTTTCAGCGTAAAGAAACAAACATACCGTAAATGACCGATTAAGCGCCCAGGACTCAATTAAGCGCCCCGTCCAATTAAGCGCCCAGGTTTAGAGGAAAAATTTGTAATAAGCGCCCAGGTTTCCATTAAGCGCCCAGGCCCAAAACTGAAACTGGGCGCTTATTCGGCAAAAACATAAAATATTGAGAAAAACATCGTTTTTAGTTGAAAACACATTTCACCATAAAGAAGGAAACCCAATAACGCAGAAATGAATTATTTTCATCTCAAAGTGAGAGTATTTATCGAGCAGTTTTTTTGTCCGTATTCAGTGAAAAGATAAACTGTATTGGTGGTTTTAGTGATTTTTTATTAACCGCCCAGGACTCAATTAAGCGCCCCGTCCGTATAAGCGCCCACCGTAAAAGCTCAAGAAAAATATAAGCACCCAGGGCGCTTAATCGGTCATTTACGGTAACTCAAATATAATGTGACTGCCATATTGGAATTGCTCCGTTAAATACCTGTTCTCAACACGAATTTCCCGTTTTCATTAGTTCATCTATGTAACAAGCTCACGTGCCAACAGTTTAACAATCATTGACAAACAAACCTCGCTTATCCAACCAAAATTGAACAGAAATTAGTAATATTTTTCTGCAGCAAGCAAGTAGGAAAAAAACCATAGCTAATTATATATATTATAACGCTTTCTCTCTTTATGTCGTCATAACAATTAGACTAGTTCATTTACATATTTTAGCCTGTACATGGCTTCTATAAACTATATTACAACGTTAGAAAAATAGTTTGTAAAAAACAATTTGGAGGTTTGATGATAGAGAGATAGAAAATTAAGGTAACACCTTTGTTTTATTTATTTATTTATGAATATCTGACTGATTGCGAAGCGAAAACACGTGCTTTCTAGTGTGGTCGATTCATAAAGATCCTTATCAATCGGATTTCATAGACGAGCATATGTGGCAAATCTGCTTCTTTTCTTTTATTCAAACAATCCTCTATTATACTTATCAGGTTATCAGACTTGCTTCTTAAGATTCCTGGAAGGTTTCTATGGTTATAAGATATAACTATTGTTCATCACCTAGAAACACTGGCATTTACCTGTTTGTAGTTTGTCTGGGATCACTTGACGACTCATATGACGTCGTCACTCGCGTCCTTTTAGGAGTATTACCATCTTGTTCAGTGGCTGATGTATACTCAGTTTCGCCTTGTAAAGTCGAGCTAGTTTCCCCTGTTTGCGAGTCTGTTTCAGTCCTGGCTGTAGCTGGTGCGCTTTCTGTATATGTGGAGCCTTCTGAAGAGGCTGTTTCCAACAGGTCAGATCCATTTTGCGCTTCCAGGCTAATTTGAGGCTTAGAAACGATTTCTTCTTCTTCTTCTGATATGGGAGATATATTTCTTCGACGTCTCGTCGGTGGCTTTCCTCTTTTCGTGTTTTGCTTACTTTCTAAATATGGATCCCACTCCATTGAGTGTGCTTCTTTAAGATTAGCCGACATCAAGTCAGTTTGTTTCTTTTCAGTTATCGGGCTATCTTCGTCAGAGCTCAAAGGCTTTCTCTGACGGTTCTTTCGTGGATCTCGTTTAGTTGTGTCGGGCGAAGATTCGGAGTCCGTTTTTATTCGTTCGACATTACTCGGTATGCCATCACTATTTATGCTCGGTAACGGCGACCGTTCGCGTTTAGGTCTCGGTTGATACGAACGTTTTCGTTTAGGTGAATTTTTCGTACTTGGTTGGGATGTATTAGGATAGGATGTGACACTTGAGCCACCGTATATAGACTCTGAGCTCGTATCCGGACGCTCGTTGTCACTACTCAAGAAATGATAAGGCTGCACATAGTCTTTAAATAGTAAAGCTTTTTCTCTTAATAACATTTGCTCAGGGCGTCGTGCATGACTAATCAATTTCCTCCATCCAGGACTTTCACCAGGTTCAGGGGAACTCTAAATTACAACAGTAATGAAGATTGACAAAAACATAAAAGTTGTTTAAAGAATAATCACGCGGAATAATGTATTTAACCGAACGTCCTTTTCCTATCGTGACTTTGTTTACTTACCGTCGAAGAAGAACTTCCTGGTGTAACAATGCCCTTACGTGGATCCTAAAAAAAGACACATTTAACATTTCAGAACAAAGTCCATCAATCACAGAACAAACATTCAAACAATACGTACCGCCATGGAAATCATACAAAGCGTTTAATGTGACGAAGAAATTTCAATTTCTCTTTTGCTCTTACTTTCGGCATAATCGAAGAAGATTTTATGAGAAATTCAATACAGGGTAATTTCTGAATTCTATTGATCATGCAGCAAGTGAAAGTATTTGTATCACCTAACCCCCTGGCATCGTGAAAACCAACTTTAGAATTTAAATCTAGCAGATTTCGATATATTTGAGAGAGAATTCGTATATGACTTTCCAGTACTGGATCATCCCTGACTTCCCCACATTTATCTCCATCATGGCTATATTTATCTCCATCATGACTATACTTATCTCCATCGTCAGTTTGCTGCATGAAAAAAAATAGTAGCCTACCTCCTTGATTTTGCTTTTATCGATAAGACTTGAATCCGAACCTTCGTTCGAGTGAATACTTTCAATGTCAGTGTCTAAATAGAAATCGGAGAGATATCTAGCATAAATATTTATTAGAATTTAGATAAATAAATCAAAAAAGACAAACCGTGCGAAATACAGAGCTTGATCGTTTAACGAAATTAGTTGAAATCACTGTGGAGGAGGACATTTTTATAGAAAGGCACATAAATTAAACACAACACTCCATCGCAGTGACTTTTTCCGATTTTAGCAATTTTGGGTCCTTTAAAAAAATATTCTTTCATTGACATTGAATTGTATTAACAGCAAAGAACATATGGTATATTTATCATTTAATGACAGTAATAAAATGTCGCGAGAAATGAAGCCATAAAAGTTTTGTGGAACTTCCGTTAACAGATCATTCATTCAGCTGTATCATTTTGTACATTAGGCTGGAAGTAAAAATCTCAACATACCTGTTTGTTCGTCTTCCTCTGCTTTTCTAAAACGTGAAAAAAAAATCAGTGGTCAAAATCGTCAAAAAGTAACTGCAACGAAGAGCATTTTTATTACAATAGCGTGTATATTTCTATAGATATACACTCCTTCGCAGTAATTTTTAACAAATTTGCTCTCTTACTTCTTCTTGCAACATTTGCAGCATCCACAACAACAACAACAGCAGCAGATAAGCAGTAGTAACAGAAGGAGGAGGAGTAGCAGCAACAGTAATATCCACAACCATTTCCTGTCCTTCTCAGACGTTCTTTGTCCTCCTTTATCAGGCTCAGTTGGTTTGGATGTAGTACTTTCAACAGGAGGCTCTCCAGTGGTCGTCGTCGTTGTCGCCGTCGTTGTCGTCGTTGCTTTTTCCGTCGTTGTTGTCAGTGTTGTCAGTGTGGGTGTCGGTGATTTTTCTTTTGATCCTTTTTTGGTTTCCTGTTCTTTCTCCTTCTTTGGTTCATTTTTGTCGATACTCCCTCCCCCACCTTTGACATTTTGTACATCTTCTTTTTCTTTATCTGGCTTTGCAGGCTCTCCTCCTTTTGTGCTTTCTGTTGTTGAAGGCACAGGGACAGGTTTAGGCTTGGAATCGACCTTCAAAATTTGATAACAGGTAATTAAAATAAGCATGAATATGTACGAGTATGTAGACGTCACAGGAGATGGCATACCTTTCCTGATGTGTCCACTAAAACTCCAAACAAACTCAAATGATTACATTCACAGGTTGTGATCGATTCATTAGAGAAAACCTTTTTGCAGCCATTATCTCGCCAGGAATTTCTAAAAATAGTATGCCATTTTTATGTAAGGAAAAAAGCATTCGAATATGTAGTGTTATTGCCAACTGGTAAGTTTTACTTACTCTGTGCCGTTCCAAAACGAACACTGATGCGGTAGATCTGATTGGTTGAGCTAATAGAAAAATCTGGTTGTTATGGACTATAACGATATTGAGGAAGTCATAAGTCACTGCGAAGAAGTGCATTTCTATAGAAATAGTGTATATATTTTTATAGAAATGCACTACTTCGCAGTGATTTCAATTTGTCCACTGGGACGCTGATGGTGATCTTGGAAAAATTTAATCTTACATCATCATTGGCAAAAGTCATCGATACAGGCGACTTCATCTCGTCTCCAAGTGACGGTTCAACACTCATTGTAAGTATCTGCGAACCAACCACCACTGGACTATTGTCAACAATATCAACATCGACCCTGTAATTAACCAAGATTTATTTTTAAAAAAACACCTTAAAACTGACTTTGACATTCACCAAGCTGGCACAACACAACGTAATGGTCTTTCGAGTATCTAGCTTAATAAACAACTTGTGCTTCATACCCTTCCTCGCTCTCATCTCGAACTTTTTGAATGAGTGCGATGGTTCGAAATCGAAGAAATGTCACGTGGATAGTTTTTGTAGGTTCTAAACGAATCAAATGCAGTTACTTGAAAACCCAAATATCACCCAATCAAAACTCGACGCCACCCCTTTGCAAAGAAAATCACTTCCAAAAATGGAGGAGTTTCAAAACCATGGACGCACTCACCAAACGTCTTGGTAATTACTTCCGCAGGTAGTGCTATTGATTCGATGCCACACTTCCATGAAGATAAACGATCATCCTTTTGGTACTCCGGAAAGGAGAGCTCGGCGTTCTTTTTATTAGATAAACTTTCAACTACCAAGATTCGAACTTGCATCACTAAATGAATTATTTTTATCAACATTATTTGGTAATGATGAACAGTTATCGGCAAAATTTATTAAGAGTAAAAGGGGTGGACTAACACCCCGTGCAGAAACTGTTATGAACATTCTTTGAGAACTTTGAGAGAGTTAGGAAGAATTTCGTCAAAATTTGAACTAAGAAACTGTATAAAAGCACAATACTTTCGACCAAAGATAAAGTATAAAAGTCCTAGAAGGGTCGAGTGACCATACTTGATTTGTTTAAGTTGTTTCTCATTCGTGCATAATTCACTCGAAGACTTGTCTTCGTACCAAATCATTAGATCAGTGAAATTGTACTTACTGATGTTTTTTGTTATTATTGGTTGTTGGAATTTAGGATTGTATCTTGTAAACAAACCGGCCACCGTGTTTGCATATGTCTCGATTACACTCACAAAACTTATCAAGAGATCTGTCTTCTCCAGGCTCTATAAAACATATAATAAAGCTCTACCATGATTTCAATAGCCTTGGTTGGATGGCGTCTACAAAATGAATTATTTTCACCTTTTGTTTATGAATTATCCTCCAGTCATTCGGATCGTTATCTTTTGCTTCATTTGGCGCCTCATTTTCGTTCTTCAGTTGTTCCAAATGCTAAACAAGAAATTTTTTTAGAAAACCATTTAGTCTTGATAATTTATGTCAATAATTGTGTTTTTATGAACGCATGCATCAGCGATTTCTAGCCAATCTAAACTTCTCGGTTAAAAAGGGAAAAATTGGACCTACCCTCACTGAGTGCTTCCATTCCATTTCATTTGCCTCGTCTAGCACCGCGCTTGCAGCCTGTAGGAACTCCTAAGATAAAACAACGGACCAGAATAACTTCAACTAACCAAGATTTACATCACATTCCTCCAGTGATGTAGAAATCTTACAGCGATTTTGGATGTCAACAAACAAACAAACATAAAGCAGACCCATTTATTAAAAAGAAAATCATATCAAATATATTTAGACAAAGGTTTCACCTCGACTTCCTGTAGTGACACACCACTTGTCTTTCTTTTGACGTACTTGAGAAGTTCTTCCGTGATGTCAACCGTGATCATAATATCTCCACCAAACATTGGCGCACGATTGGCATTTGCATCTTCCTCGTAAGTAAATAAATCATTTTCCTCTCCTGTGAATTTTTCTTTCTCGGCTTCTTTGTCCAAGGTTTCTCCTAGTTCTTTTCCATTCATTGGTTTCTGTTCAGGGGGTTTTGGCTTCTGTTCAGGGGGTTTTGGTGTGGTTTCCAATATTTTTTCCGTTGTTATTTTAGGCTCTGGCGGTTTCTCGGTGGTTTTTGTTGGCGCAACTTCCTTTTCTCTCGTGGGCGGCTTTGTTTCAGGGAGCACAGGGTTGGTTTTGTTGACAACAGTAATCTGGATGACCGGTTTCGGTTTTTCGTCTTTTTCAAACACCTGCTTCTGTTGAGGTGTAGGCTGTTCTGGTTCGGTTTCATCGTCTGGGTCTTGATAATAAGGATCGACTGTCGGTGATTCTTCGATGGGTATTGGCTTAGTAGTGGCTGGCTTTCTTGTCGTTGTTGTTGTTGTTGTTGTTGATGATGATGTCGTCATAGGAACGGGCGTAGTGGGCGCAGGTGTGACAGAATCATCGATATCGCCAGGGTCGGCTACTTGTATTTCATCAATAACGTTAGAATTTGGTTTGGCATTCATGGTGTCCGTATTTGCTACTTCCGTCTTGCTCTTTGGTTTGCAGTCGTTATTATTGCTCTTGTGACAATTGACCTCAACTTCTGCGTGAACCTTTACTTGTGTTTTTCCTGCATCACTCACACTTGTTGAAAACGCCGTTTCCTTTGGAGATGTTGGTATATTATCGGTAGTTTTATTACCAATTTGTAGGCTACTATTTTGGACAATACGACCTGTAGGAATATCGACAATGGTTGGCATGCTGATAATCTTCCGATATGCTGGAGGTCGGTACGAACGTATAACAGCCGACGGTTCTACATATAGACTTTTTGAGCTGGGCACGACTTGTTCTGATACTTTCTTAAATTCAGGATTATTTGGCGTCTCGTCGGTTAAGAAATCCGACAGTGTCGGTGTGTAGCTTCTGCTTATTGGGTTCTCGCTTTTATTTCGACCAATCACTGAGACTTCCCATAAATTAGCTTGTCCGTGCACTTGCTTCAAATGATGTTTATGCTGAGTGTTGGAGAAAAAAGCGTCAATAATGCTAGGCTCGATGTTTCGGCGTTGTCTCAGAAAATTATCTCGCTTATCTATATCAATATCTGATTCCAACTTTAGGAGCGCGGAAATCGAATCGTCAGGCGTGTCGTTAAATATACTTTTTAGGTTGTTTTTGATTTCACCGTTTTTCTTTCGAATGTCATTGTCAATTTTGAATTTATTAAAGTCATCCATATCGTTACCAGACCTTTTCCTCCTTCTTATGCTTTTGATCTGTTGCTTTGCGTTGGTTATTTCTTGTTGCGAAGGGCGCGCCATCGAAGGATGCGCCATCCACGTTCTTCTGCTTTCAAATATTGGTATACCATTTTGCTCGAGTTTATCCTGGTTGTAGATGACGTTTGCATCTCTGTGTTCGATCGGTATATTGTTTTGTTGTTCGCTGACCACATAAGATTGCGACTTCCATCGCTGTCGTTGATTCGAAAGTGATCGAGAGGCAGCGGCTGTTTGGTTAATAACTTCAACATTGCCTCGATTATTTCCCAAATCATGTTCGTATGTGATGGAAGTGACATTGGCTGGTTGAGGCTGCCTATTTAAACTCCATATTTGTTGTGATTCTGTTGGTATATTCATGCCGTTCACATTCACTTTCACAGACTGTCCGTTTATACTTGAGGACACAGAGTGTAGGTTGTTGGGCGGAGACTCTGCGCCCAGATCACCCATATGCTTGGGTGAACTCCAAAACACGTGTGTATTGGCCTTGATCAATTTTGCAGGGTTGTTATTCGGGGTTATTTTATCGTATTCAAATGTGATTGGTTTTGGTAGAGGCTGTGACGTAATGTGCAAGTTGGATGGGATATCATCATATGAGGGGTTTAACGTTATTCTGTCGATCTCTACCCCTGGAACTGGGTATTTAATGCTACTAGAACCTTTCAGAAATTTCGGTTTTGAAGCCTCGATTTCGTGATGGTTTTCAGCTGATAAACTTTTGTATAATGACAACAGATCTGGCTGGTTTGTTTTACCAAGTAATGCAGACAAACCCATTTTGCGAAGGTATGATTTCAATTGATCAGGGGGTAAAGTTTCTTTTGAAAATCCAGGCTTTACAAAAGGCAATTGCTCTTCGACTTCTGAAGGTTTTGGAGAAACATTAGATTCGGGTTCTGCGTTCTGTAAATTATTGATCGATTGAAATTCTTTCGGTGGTTTTGAACCATACGTGTCCGAAGTTGTTAGTTGTACCAAACGGTCGATGATTGACGCCGTTGTGAGTTCTGGTGAGTGCACCTGTTCTGATGCAAGCAGTTGAACCTAGAATATAATAATACAGAGTGAGGAATGAAACCTCCAGAAATTTAAATTTGTACGTAACAAAAGGCAGATTATGAAGACAAATGTGTAGCTAACTGAGTATGTTCATCTCGTTACGATTACATTAAAGCGGTGAAAACACTTAAAAAAGTATTTGAACAAATGAGACTTAGCTCGAACCTTACCCTCACTAACCCAGACACATTTCACAAGGTTTACACCGTAAAGTCTGATGGTAACGAGTTGTCAGACGAACATATAGAACTACATGACGAAGTTGTAATCGTTTGTATACGTTACTATTGGAAACAAAACAAAACAAAGAATTCTTTACTTCTCTTAATAAAGCTTCGTATTTATAGGTAACACAATCACTAAAGTCAGGTATCAGCCATTTTGCTTTTCTGTTATCGGTTCCGGCGCATTGACGGGTTGTCAATCCTAACCAAAAGAAAAGGAATGTCAAGTTGCAGATAATACTAAAATGGACTGTTGGCTTGATTTTTTGCAGCTTTTGAGCGCCTCCAGTCATATGAAGTATCATTTTCCAGTTAAAAAAATAATGACGTAAAATAATGACGTAAAATAATGACGTAAATAATGCAAACAAACTCACCGCTTGCCATCCTTGGGCAGGGAACGCTCACAAATGTTCCATATATACCGAGTGGCCAATGAACATCGTAATTGAACTCCGGACCACAAACAAGATTTAACCCTGAGAAATATTCACAATTACAATAATCAAAAATATTATTGATGCAGTTTAAATAACCAATTTCCAGACCGATTTTTGACATAACATACCTTCACTATTCAGAAATTTGAAACCACGGACATCCACGGTCAATTTACCAGATAACGGATCTTCATGACTGAGTAGTTCACCTTTTCGCAACACGTCTACCATTTTTTGTAATAAGACCTTTGGATTGATTGATTTATCTGCTGTTATATTGAATTCAGCAACTAGTTTCTTTGGCCTGGAGATTATGAAAACATAAAAGCCTTAATTTCATCATTTTTTTGGAGGGAGAGACAGGGAGAGCATAACCAAAGCAAAACATGGTTTTAGAAAAGTTATATAATGATCAAAATTACTTAAACTTCAGGATTTCGACATATTTGAAGCCTCCTACATTCCCATATAAGCCAGAAATCTAAAAACAAAAATCAAATAAATCGACGTCTGATAGAGACGGCGACGGCTCGGAGCGACGTGATGAAATCTCGTCAAGATACATGTATACGTGTATTTCAAGTAACAACATTGCAAGTACATGTGAAAGTGTCGAACCTACCATTCCTCTTAACTTTTCGGCGAAATTTAAGAATTCCAAAGATTCATTATCAACCATTTCGTCCTTGTAATCTTCGTTGGTAATGTTCAAATAGACTGTATACTGGCGATCTATGAGAGGTAACAAGTATTACCAACTTGATGTATGATGCCTGTTATGTGGAGATTTTGTCTCGATCAATATTCATTTATGGTTCCACTGTATGTTCTTCTATTGTTTATGGCATTAATACTTATCCAGTGGGCAAAATCTTCAAAAAGTCACTGTGACGAAGAGCATTATTAGTGAAATTGTGTGTAGATTTCTATAGAAATGCACTCCTTCGCAGATATTTTTCGATAAATGTGCCGGCTGGGTAAGTTAGCAAAAGTGAGCTTTAACACGCATATGTAAGGTATGCCTTTTTAAAAGAAAAGTAAAAAGAAATCAGGGTACCACTCTGCTGCATACGGGATTTTTAAATCACGTGTTGATGCAAAACGAGCTCATATGAAATACACTACTGATTACACTCCCTTTCTAAATATCAAAAAGTTCTTTGAACGTTTACCTGTAGGCGAAAGGCCAGGGATAGATGTTCGCTCTAAAAATACAGTAAATGAAATTTCCTTCAAAATGACACAAACACACGCGTCTTAAGTATACAAATGAGACAATCAACTAAATAAAAACAACAAAAGCAAAAGTAAAAATGTCAACATACTTTCACTGAGATCGAGCGTGTTTGGTCTTTCAATAAAAGCAAGGGTTGACTGCAACCGCTTCGATTTGGCCTTTCGGCTAGCGCATTGTCCGTTTTTGTAACACTGTATGGAATAACATCGTCTACCCAACAAAAACGCCGCATCACAGAACATATCGGCGCAGCATAAATTCAAGCAAGAATGGAAACCAGGTGTGAATCCCCTGAAAGTGTAAATACCAGCTTTTTGTCCGCCAATCAACGCGTGATTTTTCATGATTACATTATGTTTACAGTCTTTTGTCAATATAACGGGAACGTTCGGCTCACTAAATTCATTTGGTTTCCGGACCTCCTTCACGATCATCCGGCTACGCGACTTGTAAGGCTTCTTCGATGTCACCTTATTGTGTTCTTTGACATCGGATTTTAGCTCTAGTTTATCATGCTCAAGCGAAGTGTTTTCTTTGCCAGCTTGATGGCTGAACTTCCAGTTCAAATATTTTTCTTGATCCTTTTGCATTTGCAAAATACTTTCTTGCTTCAGAGATATCCGAAGCTTCTTTTTTCGGTTCAAATCTTTCTTTTTGATGACGTAAGCAAGCTGTGACGTAGCTTTCGATTGTGGTGAGGAAGGTATCATTTGACATTTTTCGAACGTGTAACAAGATACAGTATAACACGTTTCATCAACCATAAACGAAACATCGCATAACTTATCTTTACAGCAAAGTTGAACACACAATCTCATATCACCAATCTTACCGTAGTCGTAAAAATCCCCAGAATCTGGTCCGTACTTTAGCGAGACCGATTTATGAACACGCGACGGATAGCACATATCGGTCCTCACTATCAGTGGAGATTCTACGGGCCGTTTGTTTATATACTTTTGGATGGACGTTCGTTGTATAGATGGGTTTAGTTTTTCAATATGTACCCGTTTCGCGCCATTTTCGTTTTGAACCGATGGTTTAAACGGAAATTTGTCATCAATGTAAGGTTTATATATATTTTCATCTCTTCCGAGAAATGTCTTGAGAGTTTCTAGTTTGGCATTCGGAGAACGGATTGGATAATGTGTCACATATGAGATTTCTGGATGAAACGCAAGAGATTTGGCTGGTACAGGCCGACATAGAAATTCGTTGTTGCAACTGACTAAGTAACAGTTTTCTTTTGCCATAAAAGCAACGTTGCATTTTTCCTCGTTGCAACAATACTGAATACAGTTCATTATATCTTTTACAGCACCGACTTTTTTGAATTGTCCGGCTTGTATACCGGCGTTTAGTGTCTGATTGTGTAATACACGACCGGCGTTGCATCTCCAATTTCCCGATGCTGGATAAAGGGGCAGACCTAAAAGATTAATCATCCGTGGTTTTTATGACATAAAATTTGTTTGAAAATCACTGCGAAGGAGTGCATTTCTATAGAAATATACATAGTGTTTCAATAAAAATGCTCTTCCTCGCAGTGACTTTTTGACGAATTTGCCAACTGCTAGTAAAAAACTCCTTCTCGATTCCTCTTCTCTGTTTAAACAATAAAGTTAGGACTTGTAGTTTAGCCATAATACTGATTTCAGACTGTCAAACTTCTCGTTGGAAACTCAGAGTTTGAAATTCGGAGGCATCACGTGACAAAATGCTCACTTGCCCAAACAAATTTAACAAGGTTTACACCGTGAAGTTTTGATGGCCTGAGTTTTTTAATAAACTGTGTGTATTTTCAAACAACGTTTTTGATGAAAAGATTGAAGAAAGGTTGCAGTTAAAATAATATTTCTGCAATCCGATCCAATCCGAATTTCTGCAATATCAATCCGAATTTAACACCACGGGATTCATTCATTCATTAAATGTTTTGCAGCAACACACTTGAGCCAAGAGCACTAACCCACAAAAAGGGCTAAGTAAACTGTAATATTTACCTAAGCATACAGTTGCATAGCAACACACTATCAAAATTTGTATCCATCCGTTTAAAACTTTCCCGACTTTGTTTTGAACCGACGACATAAGTCCGATGTTTCAGCGTCATTCCATGTGTTCATTTGTTCAGCTAACCGTCAGATTGTTTATTTCTTTAGATATAAACTATGACATAGAATCAAACAGTTAACAAACCCTTCCATCTAAACTCAACGAAATCGCTCCAGGTTACATACAGCTCTTTCAAAAAAAAAACACCATAAAATCAATATTCTCCAAAAAACGATTGCTAAAATTATACAGAACTATCGGTCTCTTTAAACTTAAACCAACAAGTCAAACGGGGTAGGTTCGTTGAACTTCCAGCAATATACAATGAACACACGCATAAAAAACATAGATCATTCTTTCTTCGTTGTATTTTTTTTTCAAACCAAACTAAGGTTAGTTTACGTTCCACTGCAGTGCGGTTTAACCTCGATTATATCGGGGGCACGGTTGGTGGACCCTTGTTTGCTCCTTATTACCTCACGCAGCTAGAATATCGACTCAGATTTTCTTAAGGGTTGAATAGTTCCATGCGCATTGAAAATGTTACGCTTCATTGTGTATCAACTCACAACTGCATAATCTAACAGACAAGTCGAACAAGTTCGTTTCCAGCTTACTTCGTGTAACATGACATTTAGTTTGACAAATAATTAGGTTAACGTCGAGGTCTTTTATTATAAGGATGTATTCTTGAGTGCTTCAACAGATACAAATGAACCAATATGAGATCAAAGGATTTCTTTAAAACAGGAAACCTGGATGTACTTAAAGAACTGGTGACGAACCTTACTTTTGATATTTTTGAATGGTATCTATAGTAACAGCTCACGACAAATTTGTCGTTTTTTGAAATGTTTTTCCCGAAGTAAAACAGCGAATTGTCAGTTCATGAAACTGATACATCCAGAGCGATTCAGTGAACACAGTCGGAATTTTCGTAGATTTACAGAAAACAAGTGTCAACAACAGCTGCCAATCGAAATGTCAAAGAAACCCATCACTGTTTACAAGAAAACACAATATTTTTTTGCAGCGAAACAGAAATAACATATGGTCACCATGGTTACACAGTCTCGAAAGAACAACATAGCAAAGTCATTGTATTTTTTTTATATTTGCTTTGTCCCTGTCTACATTATATCAAGTATCACATAAATTCTCACAAAATCAGAATATTGATACTCGTGAGTCCGAGTATCAGTGAATGTTACGGCAGCCGAAACTTCATCCTTTCAGCCTTATGACGTTAGTGTTATTTCCAAGATCAACCTTAGTACTGTACGACTATCACATCCTGAACCATTCCGACTGGTGAGTTAGCCGGAAGCTCAGCGGTTCAGGAATATGGAGCGTTGAGTTAGCTGGCATTACAGGGACAGCTTATAAGATGGAAAGACAAAACGACCGCAAGACATATCAAAGGAGAATATTACTAAGGCGAGATTACAAACAGCAAATAATGGACGGGATGGACATAAACACTTTCGAAAAGTTTGTTTTGCAAAAAAATGTACATCATAAGTTTTTTAAAATTCTGAAATTGTTAGATGAGCGATATGATAGGGCTGTGAAACATGGATGGACTTTAAAGATCAACCAAAATAAAAAAAAAACAACAAAAAAAAAGCTATATATAAATACACGTTATAAATATTTGCAGGATAAAAATTTGATATAAAATAATAAAACCGAACAAGCGTCACTAAAACGTCAATTTTTCCACCTGTTAGGAGGTTGGGTTAACTTAACTTTTATGTTCGTAAAACGTCAGGATGGTTTCCAAGGCAACTTTGAACCTTACCAGTATCGACCAATACTTTTTGTCATTTTTCAAGTCACAACGGCCAACTACAGCGGGAAATGCTTGTGTGCGGTCTCTACCTTCCCATAAGCGATAAGCGCATCAGATAAGTTCTGTATGGTAGCTTCTTTGCTCGATTCCTTCCACAGAAGTAACATTTGGAAAGCTTTCTCACTGATATCTCCATAGTTTATATGGTCCTTTTGTATAATCTCTATCTTGGTATTTGGAACTTTTAATTTTCGTCCCAGATGTTTCCAAAAACTGGCAATATCTTTCGCTAATTCTTCCAGCACTTCTTCTGATGGCTGAACACTCTCGATAGTGGTCAGTTTCGATTTCTTTGGCGGACTGCATGACGAGCAGACTTGGTGGTTGTTGTCTAACGAGAAAGATAAAATAATATTACTCGACGAGGATTAAGAAATTTATTCACCGAGCCTCTCTAAATTTGCCGAATTTTGCTTCCACGAGCCTGTATTACAACCGAGAACTGCACACATATTTCATTTTCCACAATATGAAAAATAAATTTTTTTTAAGTTCTTTTGTTTACGATATAACAAAGCCTAGGGTTTACAAGAAGCATTTCATTACAAAACTTGTTCTTCCAACTTCATTTTAGAATCAACGATGCTAATGAGTAAAAACCAATCGAGCCAAATATTCAAAATCCTACAGCCCGACCAATGATACAAGCCTGTCTCTTTCCCAGCATTTCATGACACGATCATTGTTTACCTTGAGATCTTCTTTTCATTTGATCCGCTGATTCAGAAATTGATTTCGGTGTGGTGTCTACAACAGAAAAACTAGCAGCTTTCATTCACAAGTTACGCTCGTGTTTTTTTTTTGTCACTTACAGTGAAACAGCTACAGAGAGAATATTCCCTAAACGAGACTTCATCTACACACTACAATCAATGTAATGCATATTCATAATTCACACAACACACTTACATGTCCCATTATTCAGATGCTTCAAGATCTCACTACACAGGGTTCCTTTATTATACTGCAGCGAATCACTTCCTTTCGAATGGATAGCAACCAGCTTAAACTTACGTAACACTACACTACCAGACGAACCTATGTCTGTATCGGCGTCATAGTAGACAAACGGTCGACAGATATTGGATATTTTTTGATAGCTGAATTTCTTTGTTTCCCCTTTTGGATGCTGAAAGATGAAGATGTCGTCACCAACGCTTATCGGTTCTTCTTCCGTAAATTCGATAGGGTCGATGCAAAAGCTCGTTTGAATCATTTCGTGGTCACAACCAATGATTGTATAATCGAGAACCTACGGAAATACGCAAGTATTCACGCGAACAGGTCTTGGTACAATCCGTTACTTCTAGCAAAGAATAGCCTTATTTCCCATCCTCTTCCAATGCTACGTAGACTACTCTAGAGCACATAGGGAGGAACCACATCAAATGAAACACAATAAAACCGACAAAGCTTCAGTTGAATCTGGTACAATTACCAACGACCTCAACATATAGCTGGTTTCATGTGGTTTACTGAAGGTTCTATTACCAATACCTACTTGGTTAGTGTAAAAAAGCTTTTCTGGGATTAATCGTGCATCTGCTCCGGGCAGGTTCCCTTCATAATGAAATCGAGCAATGGCGTTGGCAGCGTCTTCCCTGTTATTGATCACGTGGTTATTGGTGACGATTACTAATTGATCTGTATCGTGAATGTTGATGGATGCAAAAAAGCCTGTACCACGCCTAAATAAAAAAGATAACACGAGGTTCAAGTAAGGCTCATTTTATAAGCTGTTCAAGTAAGGCTCATTTTATAAAGCTGCGTCGTACTGAGCCGAACTTAGACATTTTTCAGCACGGCTTAGTTCGGCACGGCTGAATATTGGTTTTATGAGCTGTGCAGAGCGGAACTCATGGAAAATTTAATGAGTTCGGCTCGGCGCGACACAGCTTATAAAATAGACCTAAGAAAGGTGTAGTTTGTTATGACATACATGAACATTAGTTAATTAAGCTTGCAAACCAAAAACATTTGTATTGTCAGTTGTGTGGTTTAACCTCGCACAACTAGGTATTGTGTTCAGTTGAAGAAAATATTTCAATAACATCATAAAACACTTAATACAAAATTATTAAATAGATTCCCATACGGCATTCGTCTAAAGGTCATTGACTGATTACCCTCAAAGATGTTGATGTACATTGACATTGTATCAGTATCAATTGGATTATTTTCCCTTATAATGTAACTTATGCCAGCTATTTTAAGATTACTTTCACAGCTCGAGATAAACTTAGCTTTCTCTACCACTTTGTCTGGTCTATTTCATGGCAGGTAATTTTCCAGCATTTGGACAAAATGCCTTTTGTGCTTTGTTATATGATTATACTGTATATTAAAATTTATTTTGCATGTGAAAACTAGACCTTCTTTGACACGTGACCAAGTTTATATGAACCAAGTTAATAATTCATGTCTGTTATTGTGAAGAAACCATCTCCCTCCCCTTAAAATACACACCCTTTGTTGTTACGATTGTATTTGATAATTGCCTTCCTTGGTTTCGTAATTTTAATTTAGTTGTAATAGTATCAGAGTTGATTCCACTACTACCAAAACTGTTGCTCATTCTTTAGCCATTCAACCTGTCCCACCCGAGCTTTTCATAGAACAAAAAAGGAAATTATTAGAAAATAATCAATTGTCGGCTTGCGATGTCATTATCATATTTGTGAATTGCAAGGAATTCATAGACCTAAACAATTCAAAAAGGTATTGGAAAACTCCCAGTCGTGGGCAAAATCGTGAAAAAGCCCATGCAATGAAGATTATTTTTATTTAAATAGTGTGTATATTTCTATAGAAACGCACTCCCTCGCAGTGGTTTTTCAGCAAATTTGCCCACTGACACAAATGTGTTGTTGAACATTTTATTTCAAATAAATAAGAGAGAGAAAACTTGATGCAATCGAGTGTTTTATAATCAAATATATAGTGTAACGAGATCAATCTTGGACATTATGAATGATCTTGTAAGCAGATTAAGGCTAGGAACGCAATAGAAATTGGATTGGAATAACATATTATGAAGAGGATTGATACACAAAAGATTAGGAGTATTATTTACAAAAAAAAATTCTGTTGTATTTATATTCGAAGCTAAAAATAGTTTTGAGCATCCCCTGTTGTGATGAATTTGTGTGAAGAAATAAAAGGCAAAAAATGACAAAAAAAAGTATTGATATTATCAAGAAACACATGTTGGTTAGCAATAAAGCCAACTTCAAGAAATTAATCCAACGAAAAAGATATAGCTATAATTTCAGCTGATTATTTCTTTGAAAAAAGCTTCAGTAACCTATAAAAGTAAGATCTATTTTTAAGTGCATTTTAATGAAAACATGGATGCTGCACATATTTTGCGGGGTTTGTTGTTGTATTTGTTTTACAAATGACTTCTAAAAGGAAATTTTAGGTGCATATATCCAAGAAACTTGAGAAATTTGTAAACACGAAAATCATAGCATACTTAAAGTACATGGATATTCAAAGGGTCTCCAAATGAAAAGGTTTATAAATTTTCTCACATTTCTTTGCATTTTTGTTACTGGTCTGTGGGTTTCGAGGCATTAGGTTGATAAACCCACGAGAGACAGATATGATTGATCTAGTTAGATGTTATTCATATATATATATATATATTATACATTTGAGTTTTACATGTATTTACAACAGTTTAAGGATTGTTTGGCATAAGGCCATTTGGTTGCAGTTAGTTTATTAGTATAAGTACTGTAGTAATAGCATGTCAGTTGAAGATTCTTTTGCATCTGTCCTGGTTGACAGTTGAATACAATCTGCGTTGTTAAGTAGATGGCATGTTGTCAGATGTATGTTGACATTTTTAAAAGGTTGACATTCAAGCTTAGTACATGCACTGCTGATAACAGTCAAGTCGAATAACCTAAGTTCCTTCTAAGAAAAGAAACTTCATTATTTGCTAGTTTAACCTTTCCAGCCCTCAAGAAATCTAATTTATTGGGACGAATTTCTGTCATGAAAAGTATTTTTTGTGTTTGCATTTGATTTTTATAGCTTAGCTATACATGCAAACTTGTCTGTTCGCTTTAATAGCACCTATGGGTTTTTATATGCTGTTTTTTTATGATTACCATATTGGAGTCTTTTTTTACATGACACTACCAATGTAAAATTAGTGTTCATGAAATAATCTGAAAAATACAGAAGAAAAAGTGAGAACCACTCAAACAAGATTCGAGACAAAAAAACAAAACAAAACAGTTGGACGAATTGCTATTGTAGTAATCACTTGCATTTTTAGATTGAATAATTTTGTTGCCAGATCCATACATTATAAACATTTTATGTCATCAGTTATTACATAAAGAGAAAATATGCACAAAGTAGAAAAGCAAAATGAACTTTCAATTTATTATTTAAAACAGTTTTCGTTTTGTAGTTTACAAATATGCCGCTGGGATAACGAGAGATTTCGGAATTTTGCGTCAATTCCAAAAGAACACCCAATCTTTCATTGTGAAGTCATGAACCCAAAAAAAAAGGTAGAACTGAAAAATTAAAAATGCTAGAAACTTTCACAGGAAATAAGGGGCAATGCATCACCTGGAAAACTCTAACCAATCAATGAGTGTCAAAGTGAAGTCTTTCCCTGTGCATTTGAGGAATATGCTCTTAAGATAAGGGACTCTAAGGCCAACACATCCACAATTTGTGAAGACTGTTTTAAAAGATACAATCATCCAAATTAGCGATGAGGAGAAGCTTGAGGTAGACAATACTGTAGATATTTACTCGTTAAAGTGACATGATAATACATTCGTGCCTGAGGAATTTATATTTGGTAAGATTTTAAAAAGAAGCTCTAAATTTCCAGTTGACAGTATATAACACGAAATTAGTTTTCATTAGCTCACATTACCAAATCAATGTAAACTTGTTATGATTCACATTTGGTGCTTTTGCAGGCCTTGAATATAATAATCACAGAAAGGTAAACAAGGTCAAAACATTAGTAAATCTAAATTCAAGTGTCACCCTTTTGAAAGTTATCAACTGTCTAAGTGTTATCCTTTTAACAATTACGCCCATAACTCAATCGTGAAACAAGATGAAACAAAACATCATGGCAGCTCAAGTTCAACTACCGACAGTCGCACAATTCCAACCCAACCGAGATCTTTTTTATATACCAAGTATATTGTTAATTTGATGGAAATGTTTTTGATTTATTCACTGATGTTTAATATTCTTGTCGTTGAAAATATGTTCATCAAGAATTCGGGCATACCATGTTTCTAAAATATTTTTTTAAATTTTTTTAAAAAAACATGTAAAGAGAGAAGACTCAGCAGACTAATGTTCCATGACTCGATGATGATAGCTTTTCAACAAATTGAAATCACGACAAACCGTTAGAATGCTTATAGACTATTGCTCCCCTGCAAACATAATTGATCACGATACCAGGGGGAAATACAGGATTTAAATTTTGGCGGCACTAGTGACACAAGAACCATGGCAGCTTTCTGGGGGTCTCTGTGGTAGGTGCTGTAAATTTTCGATTTGGGACCTATATATTGGGTCAGATTACCTCAAATCTTACTGTAAGTTAATGTTTAAAAAACCCTTTTTCTTCTAGGAGAACTAAGCATTCATTTCAGAAGGTAGATTGATTGCTGGCACAGAGATGTGACTCCTTGTTTACCACCTAACTCCTCTTCTTCCATTTTTATTTCGTTTTTGATTCCGGTTGTTAAATTGCAGAACGATAATTGAATAGTGTGAAATGTTATGTTTGTATTTCAGTTAAATGTCTGACCAGTCAGAATCCAGTATTCAAATAACGATGTGTACACGCAGACTGTCTGGTGCATATTTTGAGTTCTTATGTGTATTTTTAAATAGAGAATGTTCCAAGAGACTTCTTGTGATACACATCTGATCTCCGCGTTCTGATCACACGTGTTAAGAAAAAAATGATCGATTCAATCATGCATATACAGGGCTGGTCGTGAGAGGCGTGCGATCGCACGTGCACGCCTCGGCACACGCCTAAAAAAAAAGAGACGTGCGCTCTATCGCACGCCTTAATCTTACTAGGCGTGCAATAAAATTTTAAGTTTTTGCAAAAATATTGGAAGATAAGCTCGTTTAGCTCAAGTTAACTGGTGGTCGGGCCGCCATTTTAATAATTGAGTCGGCAGTTACACCGATAACATTGCTGTTCGGCTGCCGGTTCTAGTCCACCACGAGGTCGCCTACCATGTGGCCTTCTCCGTTCAACACTCGTGAAGTTAAGACAAATATTTTCTGTGTTTCTTAAGAGAATTTCTTGCAACTAGAGACATTAAAAGCCATAACACGTCTTAGAATGATCTAGCACGACTTAATAGGTATGGCACTCCTTAATACAAAAACGCACTCCCAAAATGTAACAAGGCATGCGAAAAAAAATGGCACGTCTGGAAAATATAGACGTGCGACCCATCGCACGCGGGTCTAAAATCTTACGACCAGGCCTGCATATATAAGAGAGACTTTCATATCCATAATTCATTGAATAAATGAAAGTTCAAACATGAAAAAGTGAGGTTTGAATGTTGGCACCAAGATTTCGATGCCCAATAGCATATTGCGCTATGGCTTTTGACCTGTATTACCCTCCTGCGATATCTCAATCTCCCAAAACTGCCGTTAAGAAAATACAATATAAACATATTCCCATATGTTACCGACAAACCAATAAAAAAAACTTGGACAGTTCATCGACAACGTAGGTTCCAATAATAGAACAGCAAAAGTTGTCGTAATCGATCACAAAGCACCTGCAATCCTCAGCCGTAAAAAGTTATATGAATCCAGCCAAAAAATCACCATGTTCGCTTCTTACAATGGAGTATACCGCTACAAGAGACTTATTTTCGGTATGAATGGGTCACATAAACAATTGTGAAAATTGTTAACTTAGGGACAGTTAAGGCTTCTTCGTCCAAAATTAACCTTTCAATACCAAACCTATACTTTCACTGTACCCAAACTGTACCTGCAATGATTTGAATGAAATCCAAGATTTGGTGAACTTTGGTACAGTTAAGGCAGTGACGTATCCAGAGATTTTTTGGGGATAGCGTTTTCTTAGTTTAGTAACTTGCACTTAAATAAATTTTTTCATATCTCGAACAATTTCATTTATGTGGAAGGCCTAATAGAATAGAAGATCGAAGAATTTGCTCTATTTTGACTCAACGTAGCAACTGTTTGCAAGACAGTGTCCACATAAAGCGGCACTCAAATTTTCTCCACTTCTTCATATCGAGCAAGTCTACTTCGGCGAAATTCGCTGACGAGTACAGAAATATTGACCAATCAGAAGCATTTTCACTGGGGAACATCCTGTCTGCAATCGTTGGTCAAGATAAATCATATTTTTAAAGGGAGCTGGAAACTAAGATGCTTTTTAATTTCATTGAATAACATAAAAACGAGTCCTACTGGTACCACTTATGTTTTCATATTCTTTCGTTAGGTGAACAAAGGAATTCGTATAATGAAGGAAATTTCAAAATTACCTTAGCAACGGTGGTCCTTCCCCCTAGCAACAACGAAAAATCACTTAATATACCTCAGTGATTAGCTGTCAATTGAGCACCAACGTACAGCATGTTTTTAAACAGTATCTACGGGTGCGATTAAAATCACGTCTTAACTAACTCAAGGAGCGTTAGAGGGAGCGCTAGCGCGGATCACGAGCCTCATAATGACTAGACTGAGAATCGCACGCCTCAACTACCAAATAACCCTTTTGCGTGTGCTATTTACCGCAGGCCTGGCAATTTTTTCATTGACAAGACTGCAGATGATTTCCTAGATGATTTCCCTATCTGAATTGTAGCTTAAAAGCCACCTATTTATGTAAAATTGTAAGGCTACCAGAACTAATTCATGAATTCTTGCGATTTTTCTTTCTTTCTTTGCTTTTACCTGATGTGTAAATAGTTAACAAGACGGCTTTAGCATACTGTTTAAGGAAAGAACATTATTGTTATAATGAAGTTACATCATCTACATATACAGTGCAGCAGTCTCCAATAAATAAATAAATTGTCCAGAACAAATTATTTGTGTTTTTTCTATGAAGCCCGAGAATATGTGAATAGAATTCGTTGAGATACAGACAAAGTTCATTGTAGGTACAAAAGATCAGGAACACAAAAATTCTCGCGACTTTCGCCACATTTTGCTTTTTTAGGATTCACGACTTTATATGCTGGCGACTTTTAAATATTTTCACAAAAAACATTTCACGGATTTGCAGCCATTTTTTGAAGGGTGAAGGGTGCTCGTGACTTTTTGTGTTATTTATTTTCGTATTCAGATTGAATAACTTCGTTTCCAGATCCCCAAAATAAGTAGGCAGTAGTGGCGTAACTCGGGGGGTTGCTTTGGGTGCGATCGCACCGCCCTTGGGTTTAGTAGGCCTTCTTTTTTTACCAAGCAATTTTTCAAGCGATATACTATCAAACATTTCTAGCACACTAAGTTTAAGCTAAGGGGAAGACTGAGCGTATAATTATGAAATATACGTGAAGCATGTAATAACCATTCATTCGTTTGAATTATTCATTCCGAATGCTTCCCGAAAATTTATTATCGCAAAGTTTGATATTGTTATGTTAATGATTTTAATAATCGTTTTGTCAATACGCCACACAATAGCGCAAATTTAATTTTACGACCATTATTGAAACTTATGCTAATGTATCGCTAGAAAAGCGGTAGTCCTCCGAAGATGTAGAAATTGTTCTTTTTCTTCTTTCTTCATTTTCTGAAGAACTAAGCCGAAAGGGAAATTTTGACACGGTAAAAAGTTTTGTTTTTGCATAAAGTTTCGCCCCCAAAAATAAAAGAAATTTACCGTGTCGAATTTTCCCTAGAGCTATGTTTCTATGCGGTTGCTATGCTAGATCGTCATCATTCAATCGGATGTATTCAAATAGGAGAGTAAAATAAAATTATCGAGGCAATTCTTTATAATAAATCAAGATTATTTTAGCGACGAATTCTGGTCGAGTGGTCCTAACTGACCTGCATTGGTTTTAATGAAATCTGCAGATTGGTGAACTTAGGTTACGGTATATATTCTTTTAAGAGTACATTATTAAAAAGTTAATTTTGGACTATTTAAAAATGGTCCAAAATCAACCTTTTAATGATGTACCCAATCGATATTTTCTGTATATACCCGGGTCAATTTTAAAGAAATCCAAGGTTTGGCGCATGCTGTACCTTTGTGAATGACCTGATGAGAGGTACCTTCGTTGGTATACCTTAGCTTAGGTATACCTAAATGTCCAAAATTCGGCCCATTTATGTACATTTGAGGTACAGTCCAGGTACATTGATCTAAATGAAAGATATTGCCACGAACTGCTTACTTTTACCTTTTTCTTTATCAACTAAAATTTACGAAAAAGCTTACTTTATACTATCTTCCAAATTGCAATAGATAAAACAAACTGCATTTTTACAACGGGTTAAACTACCAGCATCTAAAAGCCCATCACCTCGCTGTAGAAGAACTTCATTCTTTTCTTTAGCAGCATCCATGACCATGATGATGGGTCATTGGTGGTTCATAGTAAAATGTTTACTTCTTGATTTTTTTCCCGCTCTGTTTTTCCCGCGGTATAACGCGAGAAATTAGGCTCGTGGAGGGAAAAATTAATCCATCGTTTGAATAAAAAACAGGTTTAATTACAATTTTATTCAAATTTCTAAGGTTGCGAAAAATATTCGCATATTACATTGTGTTACCAGACTCAGAACTAACAATCATTTAAAAGTCTATTTTGACTGCTCGCACCAAGAAAATACTTTAAGTTAGTGCTCCTTACCCCCATCGACTTGAGAACTGGCGTTGTAAACATTCGACCGGTCGGTCTGTTTTTATTATGGAAAACAAAGGTCATGTGGTTACGAAGTAAGGATTGAAGTGCTTATGAAGGGGTCGTCTGCTGAGGTTTAATCAGAATTCTTTGCGCTATTTATGTTCGGAATGGTGTAGGTTGTCGATCATGAAAATATTTTTCTTGTTCACGAGTTTGTTTTATTTCTAACAGGAGATAAACATGATTATTATAATACTGATGCAAAATTATTACACACAAACAATATGTGTTTTTGAGCTTTAAAGCAAGGTGTCCTTTATAAAAAGTGTTATTTTGATAATTATATACATTTGCCATTATAGCTTAGACAAACATGGAAATTGTAATCAAAACTAAAAAAACAAAACAAAAAAACAAAAACAAAAAACTAGAACATATTGTGTGCATTTATGAAGCAGTTTTAAAGCATCAGATTAATAGTTGATTAATGTTGCTCCAAAAATCACAGCTGACTAGTATTATGGCTATATGTATAATTTTTCTTTGACCTAACTTCATCACTATATATATATAATATATATAATTGCCTTTAACCTATTTCTCAATATATTAATCCCCACAAAAATAGCTAATTATAGCTATGTATAATGTGCAGTGAATCATTTTCCTCTCTCTCAATATGTTTTTTGGTAATCCTATACTACTGTATGCAGTAAGTATGAATTTGTGATGTTGATGGTATGTTTTATGTTTAGGTGGTAGAATGATACTTTTTTGTTTGATATTAACATTTATTACTGATTTTGGCAATGTGGAAAAATCATTTCTATTAGCTTATTTTATTTTTTTAAAAAATGTAAGTGGTACTGCTTAATTCTATTATGGGAATACTAAAACAGTGTTTGTATACTTTCTCTAGATGATGTATTGTTGCATATTTTGAGGATTTTTTAACTGTGACTTGAAGATTCAGAATTTTTAAACAAACAGATATTTGTTATTAATTGCTAAATGGTTTTAGAGAATGGTTTATGGTCCTAAATATGTGACAGTGATTAATTTCTCTATAATTGATGTTGCAGCTCACTGGTAGCTCTCTTTCCAAATATCATAATTTTTGTTCTGCAAAAAACAACTTAATGAATTTATGAAAGCTAATTGCTCTTGTAAGTCAGTTGGAGTGAACTGGAAGTTTATTATTATTACCTGAAAAGTTAAAAATTCTTTATTGCAGAAAACATGTTTCGTAAATGTTTAGATTTGAATGTTGATTTTAATAAATTAAGGTTTATAACCTTCCTAATTGTTAAAGATAAAAAAGTTAATTCTATAAAATAATGAAATAATCCGTGCAAATTATAAACATGTTTTTATATATATATAGTAAACGTGAGCTGGTTATATATCAATTTACTTTCTACTGTTTTTCTTTGGTTAATTGGATGTTGTTTTTATCGCTCCAAATTACGATAAGTTCATGTGAGCACACAATAAATTCAAGTTACTTTTAATCATGTAATTTCTTGTATATATGTTGTTATTTCATGTATATTGTTTCAGGAAATTCCTTTTCACAATAAAGTTTGACCTTAAAAATATGATTTTTGAATTTTCAAAGTTTCATGTTCTGTTAAAGAAACCTGTGTGTGATTTCACCACTGTATAAACCTATTATTGATTTTTATACTTGTATGTTTTATTTATTATTTTCATTCACTGTCCTTTTTAGATATGCAAAACTGAACATTTTACAGACAGCAGAATATGGGAAGCATTTATAAATATCCACTGAGGCGATTGTCAAAGAGACGACTTTTGTTTGTCATTCTATCATTATTGTATATAGTTTCTTCTTTTGCTCTAAAGCAATGGGCTTCTGGTGAAATACAGCCAGGTAATAAGTGTAATAAGTGTTGTTGATAGTGTTTAACTTTTTATTAATGTTATTATTTCTGAGAGGATATGACAGTTGCTTGGTGAATTTTGATTTTTACATTTTACGTTAGATCACTTTGTAGCCATTTTTAAATGTCTGCAAGGACATCAAAACAGCCTTGATATTTTCAGGTGCATTTGAGTCAGAAATAGATACACACTAGCATAAGACTTCAGATTTTTACTAGTAGTAAGACCAACCAAAAGTAATAATTACATGTTAACCTAATGTGTAAAAACAGCAAGCATATCTACAAGCACCACTTGCAATACTTGCACCACACCGCGATTTGTGTCAAAATCTCTAACTTTGCATGGATGTGTCATTGAAATCCTAACTAAAACACTGTTGTGTTTATACTTGAAAACTGTTTTGAGTATATAGGAGGAGGGATTTCTTTTGTAGTTATTTTGAGAAATTGTAATTTTTTTCAAATTGCTTAATGTAAAAGTTATGAAAAATGAATCTTTATTTGAAAATATCAAAAGATTTTAATAATTCTAAGTTGACATTCCACTCTTTTAGGGCTTCTGTCATGACACATAAAAATTGGTTAAGCCTGGGTAATTAGGTACTTATAAGTATTATAAATATAGGCAAATCAAAAAATGAAAAAAAAAAATTACATGTAATACTAATCCTATTAAATCTGATTTTCTTAATAACGAAGTTCGGAAATATTTCAGATCATAGTTTTTAAAATGTGGCAATATAAGTGAAATGTTACAGCGATTCTTCTAAACAAATTTTTGTGACAAAATGTTATAACATCCTGCTTTTATTTCATTTTCCATCTCTTTTCATAAAAATGTATTTCCTGTTGAGTGTTAAATAAATGTTATTGAAAAACGGAAAATAAAATTTTGTCAACTTTTGGTTATACGAAAACAAGGAATATAATTGAATAAAGTTTTCTCCAAATATTTTTATTGAAGTCATTTTGAGTGACTAAACTCAATTAAACTCAATAATTTTTCCATATTACAAAAACGTTTGTGGCCTGCTTACCAAACAAAATGTGAAAATGTTTTTCTATATATAACAGATTTATTTTGTGTAATTTCTTACTATTGATGATTTTTTAATAATTGTATCAGAAAAACTCTCCTCCATGTTTTTTTACTAAGGGGCTGTTCATATGGAGGTGAGCTGGCCCGGTTAACCGGGCTGGCTCACTTGAATGAGATGAAATTCACCCCGCGTTCATATGGCTTTTCTCATCCCACTTAACCGGGCTGGAGAATGTTGTTTACATCACGTAAACAATAATTCGAATTTCGACGCGTGCGCGCTTGTCTAAAATCTATCCCACTAAGCCGGGCTGGTCTGTTCATATGAACAAATTTCATCTCACTTAGGTGAGATCCCGGTCAAATGAAATGAGATCTCACTTAAGTGAGCCAGCCCGCTTTTCATATGAACACAATTTATTTTTATAAAGATTTCTTAATGACAGTGAGATCTCTGCTAAGTGAGCTAGCCCGGCTAACCGGGCCAGCTCACCTCCATATGAACAGCCCCTAAATTAGTAAATAGCTTTTGATGAATGCCAAAATAACATAGCTAATTTGAAATAAATCAATAAACAAGCAAGGGCTATTATGAGTACAACTGCATATCTCTGGATGATGTTTGCCACTAACCGGAAGACATAAAAACTCTGTTTGCTTTGTTTAATATTCTTTTTTAGAACTTGTGATGATAATTTGTAGTAATTATAATTTTCTGTCCTTTCTACAGGAATTCATGTTTTTCCCTCTCGTAAACTTTTATCAGTTAACGATACTGAAAAAAATGAAAGCAGGTGCACAGAACCAAGTAACTATATTTTTCATTTTAGTTGCTACCAATTGCCCTGTAGAAAAAGTTCATGAAATATTAAACGCTTAATTTTCTTGTAGGTATCAGGGAATTCCCAACTGACATATTTTCACAAATGCAGCGACGACATGGCGCTGTTCTCCTTCACATTTTTATGGTTTGTTATGATTAATTACCAGCATCTAAGCTTACACACATTGTTTCGATGAAAGCTTTTGGCTTTATTTGTTTCTTTTTATTCCTAGTGAGTAAAATTTTCTACCTTCAAAAAGGAACTTGAGGAAATTGTCTGAAAATGTTTTTGACAGGCAACACAAAAATTCTGCTGGAATCCAAAAGTTTCCATGTGGTTAATTTTTGGGCAATGATCTTTTTAACATTTCGGTGTCGAGTTTTATTGCCTTTATTGGCTTGATTGGCTTGATTCAGCGAGCTTCTGTGAATCAGATTGCAAGAAAAGTGTTCTCCTACTCTGCAGTACATCTATTTCCATGGTATCTACCCCCCCCCCCCCTAAATTTTTTTTGACCATATCTTTTCTGGGGCCTGGAAGAAAAAAAAATATCTGGGGGGACCTAATCTTTTGGGGGGACCTAAGGAAACTTGAAATAGTCTGGGGGCTGTTCTTTACTTATGTTTTCCTTTTGGATTTATCCTTTTGATTCATTCAATAATTATGACTGAACAGACTAGCGGACATATTTTTCCAAAAACAAAAACGTTTCAGAAAAGCATTTTTATTTCATTTGTTATTCCGGTGCCTTCAGCACAAATTTGAAAGGCCACTTTCAAATATCGTTATTCGATTTGGTAATGTATTATTTTGAAACGTACATTATAGGCAGCACCGGTTTGTGTATTAAATTGAACTTAATTAGCTTAGTTTTATGTAGCTTATACTCTTTATAGCTAGTGTTATGTTTATCATTCACTTAAAATATAAGTAAGTAAGTAAGTAAGTAACCATCCGTGTCCATCCGTAATGATTGGCTATGATTGACTTGGAACTGGTAGTTGATTTACTGTCAGAGATACATATAGCATTGCTCTAACTTGCCCGATGGCTCCTAATGAGCTGATATGCTGCTTTTAAAGCGCATCGGAGTGGAGTACCAAGTTAAAACATGACTGGGCTCGAACACGGGTCGCAGCGGTCGCACGCAAAGGTACTAACCACTACACCATCGCTGCACGAATAATATAGTAGCTCATTTGATATTTGATATTTGTTGCATGAGCTTTTTTGCATGTTATTTCAATTTTATTTTGGAAATTTATAATAGTAATATAAAATATATAACCATTTAGCATGTTTACTTATAGTTAGGATTACTGTAGTTTATACCTTTCTTCTATGATTCATTCAAAACAATTTTTTATGTTTTAAAAAATAGTATCTCAAAAACACATGTTATGTTTATCATCTGAAAAATTCTATTTTATTACTGGGGGCTGTCACATTTTATGTTCAGGGGGGGCCTAATCCTTTGGGGGAACCTATTTTCTTTGGGGGGGCCTAAGACCCCTCTAGATACCATGTTATTTCTGTAGCTGGTTACTGGAAGTCTTATATTCTGTTGTTTTTTTTCTAGGCCGTTTATATGTTTGTCGCATTAGCATTTGTATGTGATGATTACTTTATATCTGCCTTGGATAAAATCTGTGAGGTAATACCTTTTAAATCATAATTAGGACGAAAAAATCTGTTGTTTACTATGTCAACAAGATTCTAATTTTGGCAACTAGAAAAAAAAGTGGAGGAAATGTCCGAGTGAGTGAATCGAAGTTATCAGTATCATGAAAGAAACATGCAACACCAGTTTTTTTATGTAAAATAATGCATCGTTACTCTCCCAATTCATCAGCTATGTGGGCGATATAGTGTATTTAAAGACATAAACTATTTTCAAATGTAAAACTCTAGTCAGTAAAACTATTGCTATTTCTCAAATACAAGTGTGTTAGTTGTTACTAATACAATAAGATTAGCCAATCCTGTTCTTATTATGTGTTCTCTATGTGTATTCGAAACTATAACAAGCCATTCTTTCAAATAACAAAGGGATTTAAAGAGAAGTCCATTGATAAGATTATTTTACGAATGTTATCTATAAGCTATAAATTTTCTAAATTTTCTATGAAAATGATCAGCTACTTTCTCAAATAACCAATGAACTTAAAAGCTCATGATCTAAAATTTTACATAGCTGGTCATTTCCAGAATATTCTATTTGGCTAATATTAAAAGGAGTGAGCCAACCCCGTACACTTCTTTACAGGGAAAATTAAAAATTGGCAACAAAAGGCAACAAAATTCATGGGGTTGACCGAAATTCATTTTATGTTTTTATTATTTTTCTTTTATTTTGTTTAATGGCTAATTTCGTTTTTAATGAATGTAACCATGATTTCCCTGCATATGATGTGTTAAGTAATCTGTTTAGAGATTAAATTTATCGGAGGATGTAGCAGGAGCAACTTTTATGGCTGCTGGCAGTTCGGCTCCTGAACTGTTTACATCTATAATAGGTAGTGACACAGTCTCTTCATGTCAGAGGTTGTTATGTTTGTTTTTGAATTTGTTTGTTTGTTTGTTTGTTTGTTTGGTCATTTTGCATATTAGATTTAAGCTGATCGACAATAACATCTGAATGGATGAGGTTCAAATTTCATCTTGACCTTTCATTTCTTAATACTTTCTAACGTTTAGAGTGGTCAATTTTCCTATGTGAATATTTTCTTGTTCAACATAAAGGTATAGAGAACCAGTAAGATTGCTTGTACAGAGACATTTTGCTTCTTGTATGTTCTAGGAGTTTTTATTGCAAAAGGAGATGTTGGAGTCGGTACAATTGTCGGCTCAGCTGTATTTAACATCCTAATTATTATCTCGTTGTGTGGGCTGTTTGCTGGTCAGGTAAGTAGATTCAAATATTACTGCTATCATAAAAAAATTTTGAAACCTACACTAACTTTTTCTTTTCTTTTCCTTTGGAATTTCTAGGTTATACGACTGACATGGTGGCCACTGTTTCGAGATTCGCTTTATTATACTGTCGCAATTGCAGCACTGATTTGGGTAGGGAATTTAAAAGTTTTGATACTTCCTGATAGAAGGAAAGATAGATTGAATATTATTACATGGTTGTCTTACTGGTACATCCTTTCTTTTTAGTCTATATATGATGGTTATGTCACGTGGTATGCAGTTTTGTTTTTGTTTTCTTACCAATGTTGATATTTCAAACTTTAAATGTTGTTTCGTTGGTTCATTTTTAGGTATGAAAGTTTAGTAATGCTATTATTGTACGTTGGGTATATAATACTCATGAAGTAAGTTTTTCTGATTTTCACCCTTCCTGTCATAATGTGAATGTATTTTTCTTGAAAAAATCACTGTGGGTAGTGCATTTCTATAGAAAGGTTGAAAGCTATCCACATCTTATAATTAAAAATGCAGTTCGTTGCAGTTATTTTTTATGATTTTGCCCGATGACTAGTGTTCTGTTATTCGTTTAGATTTAATCCTCTCATTGTTGATCGAATCAATGCTAGAGCTGCACGAAAACATGCAGTGAGAGCACGAGAAAGGGCTGATTCTGACACAAACCTTGTCAGTCGGAATGAACCATCAGGTAAACAATTACTCACTTTCACAAAGTGAATGTCCTGAGCTTCACAGTGGGCAAAAAATTGTTAAAAGTCACTGCGCTGAAGAGCATTCTTATTGAAATAGGGTGTATGTTTCTATAGTAATGGACTCTGTCACAATGATTGGGTTGTTAAACCATTTGTCACTTCATATTGACATGTTTTTATTTCATTAGTGAAAGGCAAGCTTTCATTTTCTCATTTGTTGAATGATTTTTGTATCTTTAGTTAAATATACAGTCAATGCACATACTGATTATGATGATCTGGAATTAATTGAAGGAAGGAGGTAAGCCAGTGGGCAAAATCGTCAAAAAGTCACTGCGACGAAGAGCATTTTTATTGAAATTGTGTGTATATTTCTATAGAAATGCACTCCTTCGCAGAGGTTTTTAACAAATGTGCCTGCTGGGAAGCTGCTTGCAATAAACCATTGTTTCCAATTCGAATGTTTGTTGTGTTCTTCTGAGGAACTATACGTGCAAGCAGTGTCACCATTTCAGCACTTCACAAACTTATTTCTCTTTCAGGAAATTGACGTGGAAGGAACTGGGGATGATGATCATGCTCACTGATAAATTCTCCCCAACCACCAGATTTCGCGCTGCTTGTTTGATTGTTATATTACGAGGGGTTGGTACTTTCTCATGCCTTGTTTTGTTACTCTTGTCACTTTCACATGTAATGTACAAAATTATTTGTGTGATAGGAGCATAAACAAGATGGCGGTGAATCAAACGAACGAGAAGATGACGACCATCAGTGAGTTTTTTTTTAAAAAAAAGCTGACAGATTTAATGATGTCGCTACTACAAAACTAATGAAGTGTGATATCTTGATTTTGTTTGATATTCTCAGAGGGGGTTCTCTACCTAACGAATCACAGGAAAGTAACGATGGCGACTCATCCACAGAGATGGAAGGACAACCCTTCTTATACCCCCGTAAGTTATTGTCCTGTAAAAATACCATGAGATTATCAACATGTTGAAGTTGTTTCATATGCTCCATTTCTCTTCTTTTTTTTTCAGAGGGGTCCATTGTGCGAATCGTTTTTTGGGCCATGTCGTTGCCTTTAGTGACTGTTTTGTATTTCACAATACCAGATTGCCGTAAACCAAGGTAAGTTGCTGTGTTTCATCAGTATGTTTTATCTGTCCAGCAGTGTTTACCCCCTAGGTGGCGTTTGGCCAGCAGTGTTTACCACCTAGGTGACGTTTGTCCAGCAGTGTTTACTACCTAGATGACGTCGGTCCAGCAGTGTTTACCATCTAGGTGACGTCTGTCCAGCAGTGTTTACCACTTCTTCCTTTTGTTCAGGTGGGCGGCATGGTACATCGCAACTTTCATATGTTCGATATTTTGGATCATGGTGTTCTCGTATCTTATGGTCTGGATGGTAACCTATATTTTTCTTTACACATACTCCATACGATTAACTGGATCGCCACTTAATACATTTTCTATACTTTTCTTCTCGTTTATCGTAGGTTTGTATTATTGGTTATACTTTGGGAATACCTGACGTCATCATGGGTATTACATTCCTTGCTGCGGGGACAAGTATTCCAGATGCTATATCCAGTTTACTCGTTGCACGTGAAGGCAAGCGGTTTCCTTTCACGGATATTCGATAAAACTTGGATGGAGTTTCGAATAAAACTGCTTTACTCTCGAATTTAAATTCTTTTTCCGACGATTTAACTCCCATTTTTTCCAGCAAACGATACACTTTCAAGAAGTCATTCATTCCTTGTTGATTAATTAATTAATTTATTTATTTATTTATTCATGTTGTTTTAGGTCTTGGTGATATGGCCGTTTCCAATTCAATAGGCAGCAATATATTCGATATACTTATTGGTTTAGCTATACCCTGGTTTATAAAATCTGCGATTATTGGAGATAAGGTAGATTTGTGTGCTCTTCGTCGCAGTGTTTTTTTTTTGACAATTTTGCCCGTTGGGTTGTAATCGTAATATTGATGGTAAAATTGATGAAAAATTATGAACGAACATTGGGGTTTTTTCACGAAAAACGACAAAGGTTATTCATTAAGTGATGCTTTTTGTATTTTCGCATGGTGTTTTCACAGGTTCGTATCAACAGTCGGGGAATGGTCTATTCAGTCGGACTGCTGTTTGCATCTGTTGTTTTGACGGTACGTCTCTTAGACTAACTCATCTTTTGCATTATACATTCAACTCTCTCTAGCTTGAACCTCTGTAATTCGAACTTTCGCCTTATCCGGACGAATTTCACTGTCCCGCCTTCACCTAACATTTCCTTGTAAATGACCCTCCCTAGTTCGAACTCTCCATAAATCGAACAATTTATTCAGTCCCTTCGATGTTCGAATTACAGAGATATACTATATTCAAACTTGACAGTCTGTCTCAACTTTTTTTCACTTCAAATCGCTTAAAAAGGGGCGTGGTTAGTGCGTAAAAACATTCAATCTCTTCGTATACAGCTTAATGTCTTATTCAATTCTAGGTTTTGGTAATCTATTTCAATAAATGGCGTTTGAACAAAAAATTGGGCGGACTATTTATTATCTTTTACTTGATATTTGTCACTTTTTCCGCCCTCATTGAATTCAACGTTTTCGGGTTTGTCAACTATCCAACATGTCCATACGTTGCATGAAAGATCCTAACCTCCTGTTTGTGTGTAACGGCTGTTGTCGGTGAAGACGAAAGGATGTTGCGTCACTGAACGCGATGAACGGTTGCTGGCTAGTGTGTTATCGTTCATAGGCGCGTTCATATCGTGTTAATATAATTTAGTTCCGTATAACGGCCCTATGATAGTATTTTTTATCTGATTTGCTTCTGTTCTTAGATGAATTCAAGGTTAAATAAACTTCTGTCATCTTCAGATTTTCTGGGCAATTGAGTCAATCCTCAAGTGACTATTTGCCTAGCGTCTCGATCTCTTCGAATCGCTGGCAGGAATCTCGACATGCCTAAAGGGATTCTACCATCTAAAATAAAATTTGTTATTCCCGTTTGACAAATTTGTTGAAACCGCTGCAAAGGAGTGCATTTCTATAGAAATATATACACTAGTTCGATGAAAGTGCTCTTCATCGCGGTGATTTTTTGACAATTTTGCCCACAGTTTACATTTCGCTCCTTCGATCCGAAATTCACTAATAGCATCCAGTCCCCACGCACCATGGAAGTAATGTAACCATGAAACATACTATAGAAGAGAATAGAATACCCATTCAGTAAAGATCCACTCTTTTTGGTCATCTGACTGCAAATGTTTTGGAAGTACCAAAAATACATGCATTCAGATTTCTCAGAATTGCCTGGGTCATGTCTCTACCGTTCTACAAAACAGGATTTTAGGACAAACAAAGTTGCTATTAAACGAGAGATATGGATCATTACTACATGATATAAACATTCGCTTCTTTTATCTGAAATTTACCTATTCCAATCCCTTCCCATTAGTGACGTCATAGAGAAGTAAACGAGTATGAAATGGCCACACTCACCAGTGTATAGACGCACTTAATTTGGCCAGCAATGCAAACTTTGTATTTGAACTTAAGTTTTATTTGTTCGTTTTCCCGATTAAAGAGAGGTGACAACGATAAAGACCCAGCTCTATTTATTCTCAATATTTATATAGTCAGTATTTATTCTCACCAAGTTAAACTCCCTTTCTTGGATTTCAAACCTTGTAGGACTGATTTGCAAACCGCGGAGGACTGGAGCTACTGTGAAGTTTGCATTAATGAGGATAAAGCGTTTCTTAAATTGTTTTTAAGTTTTTTTTTAAGTTTTGAGGAAATATCTTATCGAATATTAGTTAAGATGGTAGGATCCCCTTACGTGGTTGCACGGTCGTTTTTTATTTTTTATTTGTTCAGAATTCCTTATTTTTCAGCATTTTTTAAATGATACATTTCGTTGAGTCAGCACTTTTTTTAAATAAAAAATGCACATATATTCGTTTTTACTAGTTACATCTGTTAATGACCGTTGAGTTACATAATAGTTTTGAGGTGAGTTAGACCACTCCGATCTCAGAATTTAAGATTAAAGGTTTTATTAATTGGGCAATTGAAGCCAATACAACTGTTTGTTTATGAAGTTGGATTCTACAACCATGGAAACAATAGATATATATGAATTCTATGTAACCAGATATATGTACAGTACAAAATATGCATTTATATTTTTTTCTCAAGTTTCTACGTCATGTTTCACCAAGTTTGTCACCAGGCCCATAGCAGAGTTTCTACAAAGAGGTCAGAAATCAACTTTTGGAAGAAATTGTTGATGACGAAGATTACTATGCATGGACTCAATATACCTTATTACACGAAATTAACAGGCGGACTGTTTAGCGCGCCATAAATTAACGCGGATGGACGAAGAGACTTTCTAAAGGTGTGCTTCAATGAACACGGTTCAAGGACTGTAATTTTTAAATGGTATTAAATTAGCGCGGATTTTGATTTTTGTAATGTGGATTCTGGATTAGTTTAAATGATTTGGAAGGTGTATTTTCGAATAACGAAAGGAAATCAAAAGCTTCAACAATGTTACAGAGTTACCAAAGTCATAATATATTACCTACATAATAAAACACAAGAAAGAAAACTAAATACAAACAGTGTACGTGTTAATGTCTGCTGTACGATTATGCAAATAGGTTGAGTTCAAAGCACTTGTCGTTTAATCGTCTCGTGTCATCCAGCCTTCATTGTTGCTTTTCCTTTCTCTGAACTCAGGTAATCGTAGATACCGGTCATAACTTTGGTGTGGTAAGGTTTCGAACCAGTGACTTGTTTATGTTTGTATTTTTATATACGTTGTATTCCGTTAAATTAAGGCTGGTTCTCACTAGACGTCGTAAGGCTTACGTTACGACGATCGTAAGCCTAACGACAGTTTTGGGGCTTACGACAAAGATCAAAAATTTTCAGATCGCAAGCGTTTTCTCAGTGTGAACACTTTTTTGTCTTACGATTGACCGTCGTAAGCCTTGCGCAGCTGTCGTAAGCCTTACGCTCAAGATCAAAAAGTTTTGATCTTGTGTCGTAATCGTAAGAGTTTGAATGAACTAAAACGTTCAAAGTAATCAAAAGACGTTCGATTTGAAATTGACATTCTCCGGAATTATTCGATTGAAAGGCAAGTTTCACTTGAAATATTACAAATCGATGCTCGACTGATTCTGAAGGAAAAACAGAGAGATTGTTGTGACTCTCCTGATGCCAGAAATCTCAATTTTAAAACCAGTCTTTCAGCAGCAGAAATGGGTTCCCTCATTCTTGTTGTTTGTCGTTGCAGAGAAGGTCCAATTAAAGAAAGTAAATGTTCCAAACGATCTGGTGTCATGCGAACAAATCGAGAGAAATATTCTTTGTCAAATAAACGAAGTTTTTGTACCAAAACATGGTAATAACCATGACTATCTTTTTTGAATAACCATTCTTATGCAAAATCTTCTTTGTTTGGGCCTACATTCCTCTTCATCTTCCTTGAGTATAAGGATAGCTAAGGTACAAATTCGTTTTTTTCTCAATGAGAGCGGCGCTATTTTGTTTTCTGTTTTGTTTATCATTTTTCTAACCCGTCGTAAGAAAATTTTTTGATGTCAATCGTAAGCCTTAAACAAGATGCCTTAACAGGCAAAAGGATTTCTGCAAAATCTGCTGAAGCATGAAAAATAAAAGACCATATATGACATATTTGAAATGTGAAAATGATTATATGATTTGCAAAATAAAACATCACATTTCTAATCATGTACTCCCCAGGACATTGTCAAGAAGGATAATTGACACTCTGTGAGATTTATAATGTATATACTGCCAATAAACTGGATTACATCTGAATGACATTAAATATTCCTTATTTGAAACAATATCAAGGATATATTGATCCTTTCAGATATCACAATGAATATGCACGTAACTCATAAACTCTAAAAGTTCTGAATTTCTGAATTTAATACTTAGTGTCAATCTTCCTAAATCACAAGCACAAAAAAGCACACAGATTTTGGTCATGTAAAATACAGAACACATACCAAAATCAACATATAACTGAAATCAGAAATTTCTGTTTTAGTTTGATTAACGATATGACATGCACTCACAAACATGATTCTTGATCTAAGTTGACATTCATGACCTGTTTTTAAAAATTCTTTAAGATATTCGAAAAAAAAGTTGAATGATTTTTTCAACATAACATTGCATTTCTGATTTCATATGCATTGCGAAAGTGTAATTCACACTATGTAAAACTTTATTGTAGGTATACACCACTGATGACATAAAACATCCTTTATTTCGGGGGGTACAAAATACTATTGGTACAAAATATTGCTTATATTGATCTTTTCAGATTATCATGGTGATTACGTATGTAAATCATATTCTTTAAACATTTGATATGTACTGTCAATCTTCTTAATTGCAAACAGAATTATCAATATCGCAAACACAAAAAGTTAACATATTATGTATGCTCTAAAGCACACACATAATTATATATATAACTGAAAAGAAAGTTTTGTATTGTGTTACATTATGTGCAGTGTTTTGAATTTACAGACAGCTGGAAGATGTTTTTATTTATTGTGATTAGAAAAGCCATTCACAATAAGGGACATTATTAACAGTGTATAACGTAAAAGCTGATCAAACAATAAAATATTAAAAGCATTAAAACATTGAACATCAAACATTAAAAGTAAGTGGTGCAGAGAGTAGACACACATTTTTGATGTTGGAGCTGAAGAGGAAACTGAGCTGAGCTTAAGTATCCACATCTTAAAAAGCATAACACCCCATATTCCAAACAAACAAGGATGTTTTGTTTTTACGCTTAAAGAATCTCAAGACATGTTTCCACTAAAAACAAACAAATATATACCTTTTTGACTCTTCTGTTTACAAAATGTTGAGAATTTCTTTTCAGTTAAAAAAGAACGATCACAGTTCAAGATATTTATAAGTTTCTTCTATATATTTTCGTTTTTCAACTTATACACTTGTGTAAGTAAAAGGGTTTCTTCCCGCTGACATGCATGGCAAGGTGCTTCGGTTTCATGTAAACGCATGCATGAATTTTCAAAAAACCGCTAGGTTTGGACAGTATGAAAAAAACGGAGAACAAGATGCCCTTACGGGCAGAAGGATTTCTGCAAGATTTGCTGAAAATGCACAAAAATGCAAAAACCACAGCCTTGATCGGTTTAACTTTGGCAAACTTTTCAATTATTTTTACAAAAATCAACTTTAACAAAATGTAAATATGAATTTTCGAAACCTTGAACTGTGAAACTATTATAATTTATCAGTTCTTTTTAATTCCACTAATCTCACCCTGTATTAAGTTATGTGCCGGTCTGCATATACTCAGACCACCTTGATATCATGTGGTGGGCATCATCACAACAAAGCTGCGCATTGCCGTCTAAACCATAAATGAAATCTGCCTCTTTCACTTTTCAAAATGTTGGCATGTCTGTTTCAAAGATACGAATAGGCAGGTAACCATCATATGCCTAGGCGGGACAGGGGTAGTGGGAGGAGAGGGTGTAAGCGAAATATGTTTGTTCACACTCGTTTGCATGAACGCTATTACGAACGCCGTTGTTTTATATTTCAGTTAATTTCTTCGGGTTCGAACATTTTCCCCTCAAATTACATGAACAAAAAGGAAATTATGTACCAACGAATACGAAAAAACAAAAACAAAAGTAACAATTTGATGTCATCTTTTTAAAATTTCAATACAAATATAAATTAAATGAGTTCTTCATGATTGACAGCATTATTTACTCCAAAATGCGAGAGACAAAACGAGTTGACGGTTTGTATCGAACAGATTATCATCATTAAATCAGATCTTTATTTTGGAAACAATGATCTGGTTTCCCGATTGTTGCAACAGCCTTCGTAATCATTATCTTGAATACATCTAGACAGGAATTTGAACCATCAGTTTCTTCAAAGTTCCGTGTGTAACGAACAAACGAGCAGCACACAGTAGTATACATTGTTACATATAAATGATATACAGCACGGTCGATTATCTGTTTATCTGTGTCGGAGGATATATCTGGTACGCATGCTTAAAACATCGAGTTCGTGCATCCAGAAAAATTCAGAAATGTTCATATCTAACGTCATTAAATTTTATTTTCATTTTGCCTGTTATCGTACACAACCAAAAAGGTTAAGACGGCTGTCTAAAAGAGAGAAAAAATACCGTTAATAATATCGAAAGTATATCCAATAACAATCAAAGTTAATCTTTCACATACATTTTAGCATCTTTTCTGGAATCCCCTTCGAATAACATGTAGAACCATGAAGGCGAATACAATACGGCAGCTTTAATCAACAATATCATTCCGTAATAAACGTCACATTTTGCTCTCACACAGTTCGTCAACATTTGCATACTCACATCAGTTCTTGCAATTATACTTCACCGATTACAACTGGAACGAAGGCTTACAGTTTCATCTCACAAAGACATTCAATAATTTACAAATTCTTTTGAATAAATATTAAAATTGATTAAATTAATTATAATTAATTCCCTATATTATCCAATAAAAAATAGAGAGGGTGACACAATCACTAACTCGCAATTTTTACAACACTAACAAACACTGAAGACAAAATTAGATTTTCTGGAAGTGCATTTTAAATCTTCATGTATATTTAACTCTGATGATTACTTGCATTGCTATCTTGTTTGGTAACCTCCTGTGGCATAACATACACCTAAACAAACGCGAAAAGATCATCATTCAACAGTGCAAAACTATTTCTTTTCTGTGTGGGCTATTGGGACGTACATTAAAAGAGAAATGATGATCGCCTCACGTTAGTTTAACATACAAGCACAATATGATCACAAAATGCTATACTTTAAACGTTGTGAAATTACAGAAAATAAGAATAGTATGAAAAGTTGCGAAATTAACTGAAATTGAAATTCACATGCTGAATTTTATAAACGTTTTGTAGAAAGATCTCACATCATATTATAGACCCTTTGTTTGAGAAAAATGGAGCATTTTATGACCACCACATACACAACCACTGACAACCCTCTCAAAAAATAGTGTAAATTCATACATAAATTTTCAAAAATTTTGACATCATATTTACAATTGATTTCCAACTTAAACTCATAAACTTTAAAACACAAAATTTTGACATTAATATTTACATGCATATAAATCTAAGGTGATGGTGCATGAGTCCATTCAATTGATATCGCAGAAATGGGAAACTATAAGAAAGATTTCATTAAACATGATTTGGTACTGCCATCTTAGTAGATCTGAAAAGATAAGACAAAAAATAATTTCAAATTTAATCATCTGCAAATAACCAAAAAACTTCATCAATTTTACAATTTAAACAAACATTTTAAAAATATTTTAAACAACCCACAACCCACAAAGACAACTAAACAACCCACAAAGACGACTAAAACAACAGAGACAGATAAACATACTTAATGAGACCTAATGAGATCAAACAGACTACACCTGTCTTTCATTCCACTTCATAAATAGAACATGTATCTGTCCCTGCTGTAGACACATACATAAAACACACACATACCACACCCACACACTACACACATACACACACAGCCACAGGATCTTGTCAACAGCTTTCCATAGTCATGTGCAACATTCACTATTTCAAATAACTAAACAACTTCAATTAATTAAATTACAACCTTGAATGCAAAACAAACATTGCTTAAACAATTATGCTTTACCGCTTTACCTTCTTCACTATTTGTGCATCAATAAAACAAGGCAATAGACCAGTATTAGAAAAGGATTTGAATAACTTACAATGAATTGGATAAATAATTATACATCAAAAAATATGAATTAGAATTGGTGCCTAGAAAATATTAGATTGCTGAACATTAACCATCTTATTAAGATTTAAAACAAAACAATATTAACTTGAAATTTTTACCTTGATTGCATCATGGTCTGAGAAAAAAATGCACTTTACCATTGTCTCTAACTTGAAATTTGCAAGGAAGCTCTTTTTGATATAAACATGATCAAGTAGTGACCCATCAATATAAGTCGGCTCAGATACAACCATCTCGTAATCGCTAAGAATTTCTGAAAGAGTATCACTAGATGTAAAATAATCAATATTTAAATCACCAAGCAGAATGTCAATATCAAAAGAATGGATGTAATTAGATAACTTATTGTAAAAAAGTTGCAATGGTTCACCATGTTTCCTATACAGTACCGCAATTCCAACCAAATCACTGCAAAAACTGTGTTTTAAAACGTTAACATATAAAAAGCCAGATTCAGTTGAGCATGAATAAATGTCATGATTTTTTAATCCAATTGCCAAGCTCTGGTATTTATCATCTCCAACAGAAAACATTAATTCAAAATCTAACAGCTCACATATCTCAGAACAATCATCGTGTTGTGACATTTGTGTCTCAGTAAGACATAAAACATCACTCTCCACTAATTCATTTACACAAGCAATATCTTTTGCATGCAATGACAATGAACGTGTATTCAGCATACTGATACTAAAAGAATTCGGACGTGTCTCTAACAGTGTCTCTAACCGTGGCAGTGGACAAGTTTGTCGCATCCGTTCATATTCCGTGAAAGCTCTTTTGTCGGCCTTTATGGCTTTTTTGTCAAACTTTCCAGTTAAAAACAAGCCAGATAAACTTGTAACTCGACTCATTGCAACGTACATTTGGCCAGGATTAAATCGCCTTTGTTTTTGTAAATCAAAACTAATAACAGCTTCAGGAACACTCAAACTCTGCACTTTATGAATACTAGTAGCCCAAGATAAAACTAAGGGAAACTGCGTTCTTTTTATTACGGGTGATGTGGTTACTCTTTTGTTGATATTAATATCAGTCTCAGAACGTTCAATTGGTACGCACTTATGGATGACAGCATATCTGTCAGATGCCATTTTCATAATTCCAGCATTTTCATCAAGGAATTTAACATAAATTTTTGTAATCTTACTACCAATCGTCATAAAATTGAATACTAAGCCCATTTGGCCATTGATGAGTTTATCCTCTATATCTATATTTGATGTAAGCATCACTTTAGCCCCAATTTTTAAAACAAGTTTCGTCGGTAGACCACCAGTTTCAGTGTGTTTTCTATTGAGAGCATCACTGATGAGTCGTTGAGGAACATCTATCGGCAAGTCATCGATTGCATTTATCACAACTTCTGGTTTTTCTAAATCTTTTAATTTTTTGTCGTTATAGTCCACAGCAGGTTTATTTTCAGCAAATAGATGAAGGGCATCAGTTGGATACTGGGGAGAATTAGTACTGATAAATCGTGTTTTAAGGAGATCTTCGTCATCAGCTGTTATATTGGCAACACGTACATTGTTTAACAAATCAATGAATACGGAATCTCCTTGTTGTCGCATCACTTCTGTTAACTCAGCAATTTTAAAAGTGTCCCATAATTTTAATAAATTCTCTACAAAGCCATATGGTGAATAAACAGGTCTTCCCATTACTGGTGGTAGCTGAAAAAAGTCTCCTGTAGCAATGACAGTTTTACCTGCAAAAGGGATCTGAATACTAACACCAAATACCTCACATAATCGCATGTGAACATTTTTCAATAGTTCATCGGAAACCATGGATATTTCATCAATTATCACAGCAGACACTTCAGAAAGTTTATTACGCAGTGATGTCCTCATCTTGTCGCTTAACGGTGCATAATTTTTACCATAAATACCAAGGCCAGAATGTATGGTAGTACCTCCAATATTTACAGCAGCGACACCTGTAGGTGCCAGCAATAAGACTCTTGGTTTTACTGGATCTGTGGCTTTGCGAAGTAGGACCTTTGATACAACATGATATATAGTTTTCAATAGATGTGATTTTCCGCAACCACCTTGGCCGGTTAAGAAAATATGCAATGGCTTTAGATCTTTGAATTCCTTACAATTTCTCCTCTTGACAAGTTGTCGTGACCATGTTAACACAATATCAAAAATTTCTCTCTGTTTGATATTGAGTGATCTGATTTTGTCATTCAATACATTATCGTCTAAAACATATTGCCTTTCAGGGATAATTCCTGATGTTGCACGTGGTGTATCTTGTAAATCTTCCTCATCTGACATGTCGTTGTTATCATCCAAAATATCTTGGACAGCTTCATTCTCCTGTTGTGCAAAGGGATCACAATTAACATCAAGATCTGCTCTGTAGTTTTGGAAAGCATCATCTACTAGTTCATCGTATGGTTCAATCTTTGATTTATTTTCATTTACGATGTCCAGCACACCAGGTTGACCAAGCTTTTCGACATACGTATTGTGTAATAGTTCTGCCTCTGATCGAAAAGGATAGTACATAAACAACAAATGATGAGCATATCTCTCTGGATATTTGTGTCTGTTCGGAGTGTGATACCTTAAAACAGCACGGATTTTCCTGCATTTTAATTTAGATTTACTGTTCATTAATGGTACAACAGGGGGGTGTGGTGACGGATGGTTTTCTTCCATTAACAATTCGTTCAAAATTTCGGGCTGGTTATCATTTTCGTTGCTGTCAGTGGGCTTAGATTCCAAATAATAATGTGCCAAAAACTCAGCAAAACACATATTATTCAGAGTTGCAAACTTTCCATTTTTGAAAGAATTATCAGGTCGGTCAAGGTAACGATCTAACATGTTTGTTTTGAAAATATCTGTACTTTCAGCAGGAAGATTATTTAACTCTTCTTCAGATCTGCAAATTCGAAACCTGTTTTCTGGAACATTGCTGTTGGCAAAAATGACTTTTGGGAATGTTTTACGCAGCCACAATTCAGGCATTACATGATACACAGCTTCTTGCACAGAACATTCTCTTTTACAGGAATATGCTTTTGCAATAGTAAGCATTTGTTCAAATTTGTTCAAGTTATTGGACTTTGCCTCATCCAAAGCTTGTTTCATTGCTCTGGAGCAATCATCTTCTGCCTTTGAAAGATATTTGCACATGTATGTTATGGCTTTATAGTGATTGAAGACAGGCTGAATGTCCAAATTTGCTTCCCATGCAGTCAAACCTTCTGCAAAATAGTTGTTGACAAAACAAGAATTTGGTGGGCGTCTAAGGTGAATTTCAAAGTCATCATTTTTAGAAATTGAGAGTGCAGTGTAATATTCTTCTTCAGTTATGCCGAGTTTATCCAAAATTTCTGAAATAGTTCCAGCATCTTCATAATTATCTTTTAATGGATCAACAACATTATGCTTCTTAGGACATAGGTTTTCGTCGATATAACTTTTCACAGTATCTAACAGTGCTTTCCTACTTTCTAATATTGTTTCTTTGTCATCAGGGCTCACATCAACAGGAAGTGGACTAGAAATTATAGTGCGATCTGTAAAAAAATGACCAAAATTGAATCTGCATGTACTATTTTTGTACTTGCGACAGGTTTTAGAGTGATTGTGTACTTGGTATGCTTTTACCAACTCAAACAATTGTGGTTCCAATTCTGGATCAGGCATGTCAGCTCTTACGATACCATCAACAAATGCAATATAATCATCCTTAGTAGCTTCAGTTAATACGGGTGGGTCTTTTATCCAAATGAATACATGAACATGTGGGCTTCCACGTACTTGAAATTCAACCCTTATTACGTAATATTCAACCTTTCCTAACGGACCAGATAAGACAATTTCCTTGAAAAATGTTTCCACTCGATACTGAAAATGCCTTGCCAGAAACACAGGATTCATGTTCAACATTTCACATCTTTCTTGGTATGTCATGTTTTGAATTTCATCATCCTGTAAATTCATTTTATACAATTTTGACAGTATAGAAGGCAACTCGAACCACCTCAGATCTGCACATGATAATGTCAAGAAAAATGTTGGAACACCAAGTTGTTTCACCATAGCTAATACTTCAAGCAAAAATCTTTTCCAATATGCTGGAGTGCCTTTAATTTGGTTCATGAAGTTAAATGCTTCATCATTAGCAATGAAAGTCCGAACAGTTTCGCTAAAACTTTGACTTAACATGCCAGCCGTTAAATTACATCCTGATAATTTCTTCATTGCAATATTTATCTTGCTATGTAAATTTGTCAACTGAAGGACATAATTAGCAAAAAATATATAATCAGCATCAGAAGAAAATTTTTGAGTATAATTTAACAATCTTTGGTTAAAGTACTTCACAAGTGAAATTTTCATTTCCCTATCGGCATCATCGTATCCAAATCTGCCAAAAGGAAATAGGTGTGGAAAAGCCATCTCTTCACAAAATTTATCTGCATAAATTGGAATTGAAGTAACACCTTCACCTGGTGCAATAGTGACGGTGTCTTCATTGACATGAATAGGTACTTTGGAGGCCATGAATGTTTCATTAGTAGCAGTTCTGTCAGCGTCTAATGGATTATCATCCTCTTCATCCATTTCCTGTGAAAGGCTAGAGTTCACATCAATATTTTCATTCTCGTTCGAAAAGCTGATCAGTTCTTCAGAAAGACTATTCAAATCAACAATAACATTGCTGTATAATGGGTTGTGTTCTTTCAAAAAATTTAAAGATCTCAGAATTAACTCAGGTCGAACAGCTTCAAAGTAGACGTGTCCACGGTACATAAGTTTCCTTTTTAATTTCAACAAAAGTAAGCCATTACTGTCAGCTGGTCTTGGTAAAACATTACAGACATCTTCAGCCTCAATTGGTACATTACAAATGGCTCCTTTTACTTTTGGAAAATTGCCTTTGGGTAGAATTACAACTTTCTTGAAAAGAATTCGTTTAGCTATCAAAACTTTCTCCAATCGGTTGATGTCAGAAAGATCAGACGGGAGATTATCAACTTCGAGATTGTTGCAAACAGCTTGAACTGGGATGTTCTTTCTTTTTAACTTCAGATGACAAGTTTTGCATATGTATTGGTAACCATCAAAACTTTCCACAAGTGAAAATTCAAAACTATTAGAAACAATTGCATAATTACATTCATTGAATAATACAACAGATCGTTTATACAAACAACGATTGCAAACAACACATATGTAATACGGCCCTTGAATTATCATGTCCTTAAATGTTTTAATACGTTTTGCAGCTTTCAAGGTAGATAGACTCATCAATGAATATCTTTCTCTTTTTCGTTTTAACCTTTCCAAATGTTCAGGAGTCCCTTTACTTTCCTTATATTTCTGATGCATTGCTTTCAATTTCTCAGCATGCTCACAAGTTCCTTTGCCCTTCATGTATCTATCTCGCATTGCTTTCAATTTCTCTGAATTTTCAGAAGTTCCTTTACTTTTCTTATATCTATGATGCAAGGCTTTTAATTTCTCAGCATGTTCAGGAGTTCCTTTACTTTCCTTATATTTATGATGCAAGGCTTTTAATTTCTCAGCATGTTCAGGAGTTCCTTTACTTTCCTTATATTTATGATGCAAGGCTTTTAATTTTTCTGAATGTTCTGGTGTGCCTTTACTTTCCAAATATTTATCTCGCATGGCTTTCAATTTATTTGAATGTTTAGGAGTTCCTTGTGTTTTAATGTATTTTTGCTTTAACATCTGTTCATGGTTATCAGGCTCAAGCGTTTTTGATAGATTACGTTTTCTTTTCTTTGCTGCACCACCTTTAGAAATTGTAGGAAATGCTTCTTCCATTTCTATCAAAACATATTGTATTTGACAAAACACATGTCCACGGTCATGTAATTGTACTGTACTGATATATTTTTGAAGTTGCGAGAGGCTAGAAAACTTTAACAAAATGCAAGTGCCATCTTCAATACTAATGCCCAATTCATTTCGACTGTGCGAATCAAACAAATAGAAAGATTTTGTATCCCAAGTTATGCTGAATGTCATTTGGTTAACAAAAAACAGGATGCCATTGGATTCAGGAGAATAGTCTTTGAAAGATTTCATAAAGTCATATCTGCCTTCAGCAATTTCTGCTGTAACATTCTCAACATATTTCACAGTGTAATTATTGTTTTCTATAGAGACTTGAGGAGGTAAATCATCAATTGATAGGTATCGTGACAAATTCAGTTGTTGATATAATTCATTTCCTTTGATCATTACAAAATCTAAGTCAGTTGTTTTCCAAAAAGACATTCGTTTGAATTGTGACCAACACAAACTCAACAATGTATTACATGCACATTGCATACCAGCACTGTCACCAAACATAGGATTTCCTTGATGGAAAGATGCCTTAGTCAATTTAACTATGTTATAAGTTGGGCCAGGATTACTTTCAACATCGCCGTCAACAAGAAGTTCAATATTTTTTAGAAAGGTTAAATCAATAATAACTCCGATGAAATAAATTAATCGTAATGTAACAATACAAAAGTTATGCATAATTAACAATAACAGTTCAAAGTGATTTACATACACACTGTCTGTACGTACTTTACAATAAAAAATGCCACATGCTGCACGCCATTGGTCAACAGTAATCATGTTAATAATAAGAAATGTAAATATAGGAATATTAGTTGTTATATATATTGAGTGAGATAAAACTGACAATATAATATCAATGTTGTTGTATGTAGTCAGATAAAACTGACAATATAATAATACGATGTAAATGGTATTATATATACAATATGGTATATTGTAATATGTTTGGTATTTCAAGAGCTAGTTTGGTATTTCTCAAGTTTGCTTCAATGCTTTGTTAAGTCAGCTAGGATTATCTAGGATTATCTAGGATCAGCTGGGTTTTGCTAGGGTCAGCTAGGGGCTTGCTGACAAACTTCACAGACCTCACTTTTATTCCGATGCCCCCGGATATAAGCCTCCAAGAAAGCAAATGGAGGATAAATAAGCACTAAGGAAAGCCTTCCGAACAATAGAAGTTTCAAATGCCGAAGTTTGAGAAGAGAATTTTCGATTTTTTCTTACCGCAGTCCAATTACAAGCAGTCGCTGGAAATTTCTCGTGGAAGAGACCTCGTGCAACCGAAAAATGCCTTAATACGCATGCACGTAATGAATGCATGTAAACAAACGCACGAAATATACAAAATACCGCTAGGTTTGGACAGCAGAAAAAAAAAAAGAAAAACAAAGCCGGTTTTAAAGTATTTCTTGCTTTCGCAGAAATCCAAAAACCAAAGCCGGTTTTAAGGTATTTCTTGCTTTCGCAGAAATCCAAATACAGTTGTAAGATTTAAGATGGGTTTCTGGATTTTTTTGATTCACACTAGCGCAAGCCTTAAAACTGTCGTTAGGCTTACGATCGTCGTAACGTAAGCCTTACGACGCTAGTGAGAACCAGCCTTTACTGTCACAAAAAATAGAAAACCTGTCGTTTTTACTGCATTTCAACAATTTGCTTTCAAAAATTGAAAAATATCTCAAAATAACGAGGGATTATGTTACACGATACCTTAATTAATGAGCGGTTGAATTACGCGGGGCATAAATGAACACGGTTTTAAATAACGTGGGTTTTTAAAATCCGCCTTAATTAATTTCAGCGTCAATTTCGTGTAATAAGGTAACCGTTGACCTCACTGTTGAAACTTTAGGAATTTCCCCTTTTTGATGACACCATAGGTGGTTTGGTTTATTTAATTAGAGTTATCCTAACAGCTAAAAAAAATACAAAAAAAACCCAGACAAATTGTTGGTGCTTATCAGATTAGGAGGAAGCACGCTGTGCCAAAGTTCTCCATGTTGAAATTCCATCCGATTTTGATATCATAGCTCCGTTGATGTATAGAATGTTTATATTACAGCAGGGATATGTTAAAGCTTTAACATATCCCTGGTTACAGTAGACTCTTTCTAACACGAACCTCGAAGGGGAAAACAAAATCTCTCAGCCTATTCAGTTTCTTAAGGTTCTGTTGTCAATGAAGGTCCTGCGAAGGAGGCTATACAGCATTTCAAGCCCCCATTTGGGCTACAGAAGGTGTAATGACAGGCACCACTCAACTAGACAACCATCCTAGACATCATTCCTACTCTCTTGCTGAGTGCTAAGCAGAGAGGAGTGATTTACACTGCTACAGTCGCATGATTCGGTTGGAGATTGAACCCGCGACCTCCCTAGCAGGAAGCGAGCACTCTCCCACAAGGCTACCAGTCAAATATTAAGAAACTATCGAAGAAAGAGCAAATGACGTGACAAGTGTTTTTTTAATTTTGGAAACTTAGGGGCTGTTTATATGGAAGGCCGAGCCAGCCCGTTCGCCTTCATGGTAATTTAAAAGTAATTAAGAATTTTGTTTATATGAACAGGAGGAATGGCCCGCTTGCCGAGATCTCGGCTATTTTACCCGAGATCTCGGCAAGCGGGCTGAAAAAAATCCCATGTAAACAGTCTCAGGTGAGCCAGCCCGGCAAACGGGCTAGCCTCGTTACAAATACACAGATTTTGATTAGCTTAAAATTTGCAAATCTTTCTTTCTGACGCTTAAATTTTCCCACTTGGTTTGCATGAAAAAGAGGTCATCCCGTTTGCAGGGCCAGCCCGCTTCAAATAAACAGAAAAAATTTCCAGCCCGGCTAAAGGGCTAAAGGGCTAGCCCTGCAAACGGGCTCGCTCGACTTCCATATAAACAGCCCCTTATATCAATCTACCAATTACTGCTGCCTAAAAAGAACGGAAAAAATTTCGTCGTATTTCGAAGTCTTCATGTTTTAAAAACGCTGTGTTCTAAGCAAAGACACGTCTATGTGAACCTCGTTTCTATGTTGGTAATCAAGAAGGCAACTGCGACGAAGTGTATTTGCATTGAAATGATGTGTACATGTATGAGCTTTTTTTATCGAAATGCTCTCCACCGCAGTGATTTTTTTAACAAATTTGCCTAGTGTGTCTATTACATATAAAACAACATCACACCTGAAATTCGAAAAAGTCTGGGGGAGAAATGTGTTAATTGTACAAAAAAAATGCCACACTACATATGAACCTTCAAAGTCTATTACATGAAAATAACATTTACATGCATATATATACATTTTTACAACAAAAAAAATATGAACACGACACCTCTGTTGACGTCATGAGGCAACAAGGAAAATTTGACACGATAGAGAATCGAACGAAAACATTAAAGAGTGAAAGATAAATGGGAAGTATGAAAACATTTCAAGTTTTCAGAAGTGGACTCGAAAATCCAATTGTTTATGAGATGATAATGGATTTTAAAAACTAGTTTAAAAAGTCAAGCAAGACTTTATTTTAGCACATGAACGTTATAACTTAAAGCGTTAGATTAACACTAGTGGGCGAACATGAATCGACGTGGCCACAAAAAACTTCGGACAAAACTTCGTCGGATAAAATTTTTCGTCGGACAAGATTGCGTCACTTTTTACCGATGACGTTTCGTCAGAAACACTTTACAGATTCAGTTTGTTACTTCACGAAAACGAGGCATCCAGCGGGCAATTTTATTGAAAAAAATCTCTGCGAAGGAGCGCATTTCTGTAGAAATATACGAACTATTTCAATGAAAATGCTCTTCATCGCAGTGGATACCAGAAGAATGGTAAAAATGTAAACAAATGTCGGATGATGCATAGGTGTAAGAGAATAGAACGCAAGTAAGAAAAAATTAAATATTCGATAAAAAATTCGATGAGATGTCAAATAAAAAAATTTCCATGTAAACACACATGAATGGAATGTTACTAATAGCGAGTCAATCAATCTAGAGGTCGTCTATTTAAAAACTTATTGGCTTTTTTTTCAGAAACCTGTAAAATCTAAGAAAAACCTTTTCCTATTAATAATTTTTTGATATCAAAAATATTTTTTTTTCTGCATCGTAAAGGCATCTAATGATGGTAGCTGTGGTATTACATCTTCTTGTAGCATATTTGCTAAAGCTCTGAGACAAGCTCTCCTTGGTAGTATTGAGACAAGGTATGCACACAGTTCATCGTCTGCACTAAAGGTTAGTCTCCCAGCGAATATCTGTGTGTATCTACGTGCTAGCTTGGATGCAATCCCGTAAGTGATCATGACCAACATCTCGGATCCTGGAGTCGGGCGGATGGCGTAGTACGCCCATCGGTTTCCCAAGATGTTGATGTTACTTCTTGCCACATCTCCTTGTACTGTCCAACTTACAATACATCTACTAGCTTTTCATCAAATACACGTGATTAAGAAGTTCATTGGCGCTAGGGCGTGACTGCGGTTCTCTATAAGAAATAAAAGTTCGTGATGTCACAAGGCGTTAGGTCACCAGCAATGATTCCAGAAAGCAAGCGTGATGTCTTCATTATTTTTCTTAGACAAAGGATTGGTAGTACATGATGATTTTAACACAAATACTTCCTGCATTTTTGTGAAATTAAACATATACATTTACCTGTAAAAACAGACTTCAACAAACTGGTGACAATTCCCTGATACGCCAGGCGGTAGGTGGGGCTGAGTAGGTTGGGTTGCTATCTTAAATAACGCTGCCATAGGCTCATATGAATACCAAGGTGGTTTGGTTGTAAGCATTTCGAGTGCTGTACAACCTAACGACCTGTAACAAATAAAGAGAGGAGAATTAAACAACTGTTACACACGGTATGTTTATTGACGACCAATGAAAATTCATACCAAATATCTGCTTTTCGCCCGTATCCTTCCCCGTTTATTACTTCGGGACTCATCCAGTACGGTGTCCCGTGTACCGATTTACATCCAGTTTTTGATCGGATTGTCTAAATAATGTTATTACTTCAATCAACATACAGAGCTCAAATGTTTAGTTCTGTTCGAAAAAAATGTTGTTTTTTTTTCTACCTGAATTTGTCTCGATGCACCAAAATCGGCCAACTTGCAATTGTCGGATTGATCCAGTAAAATGTTAGCACCTGAAATCGGTTAACAAAACGGGTAACATTTCCGAGATTTTCGGTTTTCTCGGATGGATGAGGTTATAAAAAGAGTATATGATGGAGTTTCACCTTTGATATCTCTGTGAATGATGTTTTTATGATGGAGATACGCGATACCCTCCAATATTTGTCGACAATACTTGCTGACTTCACTTTCAGAGAAAGCACCGTAACGAGATACCCTATCATGGATGGATCCCTTCAAAAATCAACAAACAACAATATCATCAACGTTGTCGTCTGAATAGCTTACGCGCATGCGCTTAGCAATAGCTACCTTACCCCTTCCATATATTCCATGAAGATTGAAATGGACTTATTATCTTGTATGGTTCCGAAGTATTCCACGATTCTCTCGTGTTTTAGGGTTTTATAGAGTTCCATCTCACGTTGGAGTACCTCCACTTCTTTTAACGTAGCAGAATTTATGATTCCAGTCTCGACACATTTCATGGCCATCTCTTTGCCAGTATCTAAATCTACACAAAGATGAACCTAAAAACAAAGATATCAAACAACAAATTAAATGACGAATATTTTGAAGTTACTTGATAGTTACTCGATAGAAAAACAGTTTATTTTTGCAGTCTTTATAAACCGGCGCTATTGTACGACATCCGACATTATCACTCACGATTAGGTACGTCAATGACACAGTAACAGAAAAGTATCGGCTTACCGTTCCAAATGCGCCGGCGCCTATTTGCCGTATTTGTTTCCATCGGAAATTTATATTCGTGTTAATTCCTAGCTTGTGGACTCGATCAGTCAGGTCTCTGTTATTCCGCCAATCATCGTAGTCAGGGACGAGCCCACTACTGTTGCTGCTCTGTCCGATACTACTGTTCGACGTCGTTCTTTTTATCGGAATGAAACGATGACGGTCCATCCAGCGGTAAGTGGTGGCATCTGTAAAAGGAAAGTGTCGGCTGTGACAAAAGGGAAATACCAAGCCCTCCGTCGGTTCAAAAAGAGAAGCACGTTGTCATCTAATTGAAAAATCTCGGCCGGCGTTCTCTCCTTTCGATCAAAAACACAGTGGTCAAAATCGCCAAAAAGTCAATGCGACGAAGACCATTATTATTGAAATGATGAGTATATTTCTTAACAAACGCACTCCCTCGCAGTGATTTTTCAAAAAATTACAAAGTCCTTCTTCAACTGACCGTCAACCGAGTCGTTAGTGAGGTTCCAAGCGGAACGATGTCGAACTTTCGTTTTCGGATATGGTTCGGATTTCATGCTGTTGTTTCCATCTGAAAGAAAAAACAAACAAACATCAAGTAAAGTATCAACACGATGATGACGAAAGAGAAACGTATAACCCCGTATTTACCCGAATCGTATCCGAACAAGGTGACGGTGTCGGGAATCAAGTCGCTGAGTGGTCGCCGACGTTCTCCATTCACGACGTACCTCTGCCGATACATGTTATGGTCCTCACTACGAAACACAAACATGACGTTACGTCACAATAAGAAAAGTTCTCCATTATCCAAACGAAGAGAGGTGACAGTCAGTTACCTTTCTATGGACATATGACTGGCTGAGAGAGGCGACGAACCAAACAAACTGTCAAAACTTTCTTTGAATTTACGTTGCTAAAAAAGAACAAGAATGAAAAAAAATCGCGCTTTTATCACACTGTTATTAGCAGTTTTGGAAACAAAAAGAAACGATAAAAGATGTGCTCGTGACATACCGATGCCATTTGCATCAGAGGGTCGCCATGATCGAAAGAAGGATCCGCCTAAATAGAAGATATGGCACAATATCAGATTGTTTCGAGTTTCTTCCAGGACAAGTTATAGATGGGTAATCTACTCACGTCTCTTGGTGATAAAGGATCGAATAAGTACGGCACCTGAAGAGAAGGATAATATTTCACGCATGCAAGCTACCTTATCGGGGATAATTTCGTCGGGGAAAAGTGACGAAAATTTTGAAAAGTGAAATTTATAAGAAAGTATTAGTAAAATTTATAAGAAAGTATTAATAAAAATTATAAGAAAGTATTACAGTGGACTCTCCATAACTCGAAACCCTATAACTCGAACCGCTCCTTAACTCGAACGAATTCGCAGGCACCGTGAAAATTTCCTAATAAACTCTCATAACCAACTCTCTATTAATCGAATCTTTATAACTCGAAAATTTCCTTAATTCGAACAATATTTTTGGTCCCATGAAAGCATATTAGGCTATTTTCGCTCTCCATAACTCGAACAATCTGAGAATTAAAGAATTTGAGAGTTTTTTTCTGATTCGAATATTTTCGAACGCGCCGTTCGAATGTGAAGTGGTGTGTTTACAAATATTCTTGTTTTGAAGTTCTCATTCTCATGAAGAAAATGGCGTCTGTGTTAGCAGGGAAAAACCCATCACCAGCATTAATTGCCAAAGTGGAATGATAATATTAAACAAACTGTAATTACGGATTTTTTTCATTACAGAATAGATTTAGTCAACCGAAAAAAACTGTTTACGACTTTCTTCTCACCCCGTAAGGCAGATAATTACTCAAATACATCGTTTTCTTTCAAGGGGATTATGTATAAAGGATAAACTTAGCAAAATTTCCCAACTCTCCATTACTCGAACCGCTCCATAACTCGAACGATTTCTGATTCCCCGTGAGAGTTCGAGTTATGGAGAGTCCACTGTAATAATATTTATAAGAAAGTATTAATAAAATTTTGAAAAATGATGAAATTTTCCCCGATAAGGTACAACAGAAAACTGACAGAATGGCAGCTACCGTATACGAGGAGACGAGACTGACGGACTGTTGCGGGAGGCTAGACTACACACCTCATCTGGTCTGGTAAACTCATGATGATTTATTCTTCCATAAGATTGGGCGTTAATATCACTGTTATCTTCGGGAATAAACACGCCACCATTATTCTAAATAAAAGGAAAGCACACAGATTGAAGGAGTTTTTAAGGGCGTTTTGAAGGGCGTTTTAAGATAGGGAAACTACAGGGACAATACAGAATATATCGCTATGATCACCTGCACTTCCTGTCGGTTAAGTAAAAGGTTCGATTCCATAGGATGATGTCCAGGCGGAGGGGAATGACCATACAGCGCAGCATCACGTTTAGGTATAAACATCGACATTGATCGTGGAGGTGGCATTAGCTCATCTTCGGGAGAGCTAGGTATTTCTTCCGGATTGGACCGTGATCTGCTGAAATCGAAACAGAAGTCTAGTAACTAAAGTGGGACGTTTCGAATGACGAAATATTGTTAAAAACCATCTCCAGACAGATAGTTGTAGAAGGAATTGGTGAATATGACCATGAGAATAAACTTTCAAGTTGACAATGAAAACTGAGCACAGAATTCAAACAACAACAACAACAACAACAACAACAACAACAACAACATTCGGTTTTATGAAGTTTCGTAAAGACATATATGTCGTTCTAAGAAATCAATGATCATTAAAATTGAACAAAATTAGTAGTCAAGTATTTCAGCATACCTTTTCTTCAAATACTGCGCAACCGGTAAAAATAACATTTTTTCAAACATTCAACTCGACTTAATTGAAAAACAAAAGTGCTTCAAAATTTAACAACATAACACACAAAAAATATACTAGCATAAACGTCTTCCTATGTTTTTGTTTAAGTAATCCTGAAAAATCTAATTAGCAGAGAGTAATTAATCCAACATGTTTACTTGAAAACAATTCGTCTACGTACAGAAACCATGTAAGTTTCGAGTGACGAATAAAGTATTCTGAGAAAGAATTTTCTTTCTGCAAATCGACTGTTATTGATCTCCAGTGTGTTAGCTGTAATAACTTTTACAGAAGCACATATATTATTATTAAAAAGCTTAATTTCTTTCGATTTTTTAATCAACAAAGATCAGTTTTAAAAGAGATCATTATAAAAGCATAAAAAGATGGACTAACCTTATCGGAAGCGGTCGGGTTCTCTAAAAATCAAAAAGCCAGAAATTATTTGGACAGCAAATCTCTATTGGAGGTTTTAGCTGACTCTCTGAATTTTTGAGGCCATACCCAGCAGGCACATTCGTTAAAAAACCTCTGCAAAGGAGTGCATTTTTATAGAAATTAACATACTATTTCAATAAAAATGCTCTTTGTTGCAGTGACTTTTTGACGATTTTTGCCCACTGGCACACAGGCAATGACTAGCCAGCTGGATAGAGTTTTTTCATATGAAAGTATTCATAGTGTCCTTATAGCTATCTATATACCACCTCCAATTTTTCAGAATGTATGCATGGCAGACATTTAGCTTACACCCAGAGTAACAAATATGGCATACACCATTGCCATTATTTTGAAGTTTAATCATAGTACAAACGAATGGGTCTCAAACGACTTCTGTTGAACAGGTGTTATTAGTTTTCAGCAGAATTCTTAGATAATTACATAATCACTCTTGATAGCGTGATATGAAGCAGAGTTATCAATTGCATATCTCTCCTGCTATTAGTTCTGAATAATATAGATTCCAACCCCACCCCACCGCCCTCAAACACACTTGAACATTTTTAAATCAAGTTTAAACAACCAACCAAAGGTCAGAACATCTTACAGGATTCGGTACATGTTCGTCTTCAGTGGATTTCCTCTTCAATACTTTTTCTTCTGATTGGGTGACAGGGTGATCAGGAAGAAAGCCATTGTGAACATCATTGCCATGCATCCATGGGTTATAAAAGTTATAATCTGATGTGATAGTTTTCGAAGTAAGTGTTAAATGCAGACTTGTTAAGTGAGGGCTTTGATCGAGGAGTGCAATTGCTTTATCAAGATCTGATTGGTTCATTATTGGTATATAGACCTAAAAGGAAAATGTTTAAGGAATAAGAGTCAATTGAAAGTTTTCGTCCATAAAATTGACATTAGATAGCTACATGGATCTCCCTTCCCCTACAATGATAATATTTTTACAGGAAACATTACCTCTCCATTTTCGAAGTTTATGCCGAGATCCTCACCAAACGTAGTTTTGATTTTGTTTTGCAGTTGTTCTATCATTACCGGTCGTACAATAGGTAAGATTCTAAAAAAAAGTACAGGCTCGTTGACAAATTTTCGATAACAACTTTCGAAGAATTGCGATGTCAGGCTAATGTAAGTTTGAGTTAAGTCCTCAAACCTTAAACTTTAATAATTGTTTGTACTAGTGTAGTGGAGATGTTTTTGTTTTCCAAACTAGTTTACCTTAATTTGACTCGTTTAGACAAAAAGAATGTAAGGTTTCATCATAAAAATACGGTAGGACAGAGTAAATCACAACTATCAAGTATCTACCTTCTTTCACCTTGATATTCCAGCTTGACACGCATATCACTCTAAAAAAATTAATTTCAAAACAGAATGTCAACAAACATATTTGAACATGTCAATCAATTTTGAAAAGCCTTTTTCTTTTCATAACATTCCAACCATAATGATGAAAGCCTTTTAACATGGTATTGGTAAGGTAAAGGAATCTTGGTCCATATGTCAATCATAAAATAACGTAAACAAAACGAGAGATAAGTTCATAGAAATGAGAAATCTTGGATCAGATTTTCAAACAACACAACAACAATTGTATCCAAAACAATTTTTGATCAATAACGAAATCGTCATCAAGATAAAATGCACTTGAAGGAAGAAAACAATGTCTTTTAAGTGATCTCCAGATAAACATTCCAAATAGCTGAACATCCCACAAAATTCTTTTATCAGTCACTTTAGCATGGATTAAAAAAAAGTTTCCAAGGTCATCAAAAAAAAAAACTGTTCGAAATGAGAAGTAGGATCAAATAAGCTTGTTTTATCTTTACATGATCAACCACAGACATAAAACACTGTCTAATTTTCTACTTGGATCACTGTTTTAATCCCCTCTCATCATTAAAGATTCATTTGATCTCTATTAAAATATAGGATGATGAACAAAAGCATACATACATTCCCTTCCATGGAGTAAAGCTGTCGTCCAGTTGATGCATTTCGTCGGCGCATCTCTTACAGTTCACTAAAAGAAGTCATTTTACTATATCCTACACATCTAATCCAATCTGCCAAAGTATTTTCAGTTAGTTTAACCAATACACTTAAAAGACATGCTCAGTAATCAAGTCTTAGTAATGAAGATACATTACAAAAAAGAACATTTGCATACAGATAAAAAAAAAGAAGTTTAATCTGGATTTATTAGATTTTACATCATTACACAGAGATAACCAGAGATAACAAAATGTCACATGAAATGTTCTTATTGGATAGAAGCAAATCATTAAACGTCGAGTACATTTATGAACTTTCGATTACACAAATTGACACATACCAAAAGTACAAGCTATATAAAAAATTGCCATCACTATTGACAACCACTTCATTATCACTTACGGTACAATCATGAAATTATAACAGTTTTCTGATTAGAATTTAACAACTGGGACTCGATTCAATTGGGTAATTATAAACACTCGTTTTTGCATTAATAACCACTGGTTAAATATTGGATCTGTATATAATGTATTACGTAAAAACATGCTTATCATTTCATTTTGCTCTTAAACATGAGATTTCAATACTGTATATAAGAGCAATCATATGAACGTACACATGCTATGGTTCATAAACACAATTTACAGGTTTAAATAGTAGTTGGATTGTTCAAGAAGTTATGATGATCAGTCTTGAAATCTCTTCAAGAACTTTGCAACCACATTGGTAATATTTTTCCCGGAAAAAAATCTGTGCAAATTTTCAATACTTTCTTTTTCTCTTTAACTCTATGATTTGACTCAGTTTGGTGTGTTGAAAGAATAATACCCTGTTGCCACATTAGTCAAACAATCATTTGGGAAATAGCTAAAGTTTAGTTACAACAGTGATTATATTATGACCATAGGTTGGTCATGAGTTTTTCGTACAACTAAATTCAAAATACTATCAATAATCATTCAAGCAATACAATCAACAAGTAGAGTGAATAGGGTTTCGGAGATCATAAATTTGCCATGTCCAGTTCAAACGATCCTTGTGACAAATGTTTAGTATATAAAAACAGTTTTGTGGACGGGACGAATGTCACTGGAGACAAAGTTTAATTTCAAAATATTGATAATCAAAAGAAGCAAAGTAAACAGAGATTACGATTTGTAATGTGTGTTACAAGTCAACATCGAAACACACCACTGAGTGAGTTTTAAAAAAAGACATAATTTTACTATTAAAGAATATAACATTAACTAAGCTATGATAAAGAATCACATAACTCTATTATTAGATTTACTAATTGAAGGATATATAAACTAACCCTTCTGAGGAACAATAAAAGTGTGAGGATGCCATTTCACAAAGCACTAAACAAAACTTCTCCTTTTTAATAGTCTGACTCACAAACTATTAACAAAACTTTATAAACATTATCGTTGCAAATCTTTTCTTGTATAGAGCAACTAATCTTCTCTTTGGTCTGACAATCAATTCGACAAAGGGAAAGAATTTTAAATTAAATTGAGATGACTATAAAAAAAGTTCAAAACATATCATGTACCAAATCACTTCATCCCCTAAAAGCAATCATGTTTACAATATTGATATTTAAATGTTTTTCCAATGGCCTTTCATAACAAAAGACAATCTATTTCAACTGTGCTTAAGAAAACAATCACAAAACCTACCCAATGTTTGTTTAGTATAAGTCATCAGCTTTCAAAATGACTTTAAAAATCTACAAATCCTTCACTATCGACAAGTAAAAATATCAACAGTAAAACATAAATGAAAGTTAGCTGAATGTTTTTTAAATTCAGTCTATTCAAAAATAATCCACATAATGATTGTTATATATATTTGACATGTAAACTAACGCGTAAACTAAACCTTTACATGTTGCTTACAATGAATAACCTTTTTGAATTATAATCAAAAAATATTAGAGGTATTAGGGTTCGCTTTAATGTCGTCTTTTTTTGTTTTTATTCGTACAGCTTATCATTGTCAATGTCTACAAAAAATAAAACCCCCAGTTTACTTAGTAATAGAAACTATTTTTTCTTTAGAGCATTTATCAAAATCCATGTTGACTAAAATATTATAACCTGTCGTAACAAGTTGAACATACAGAAATATTAGACACAATAGTGAAGTCTATGGGAATCTTCAAAGTAAATTGTGACACAAAATATTAGACTGAAACTTTTTAGTTTAAGTTCATTTTATTTTTACGTTATGGTATGTAACTTCCAAAGTTCAATCAATAACACAAGTAAAAAAAAAAACCCAAAACACTTTAGCAAAACATCTCCATGACATCACTAAAAACTAGACAACCAGATATAAAAACATAAGTCTGGAGCAGAGATAAATATCTCCAAGCAAAACGAAAGTAACATTTCATCTGTCCCACTACTTTCACTTGTTCAAAAAACAATAGTAGCATCCATAATTCATGAAAAATCCGATGTTGTTGATAAATTTTAAATCACACAGTTGAAGGAATAATGGAAAAGAAGCTTTCTCTATTGCATGTTGTAGAAGGATAAACAAATAAGTGCAGACAAACTGTAGATATTTCCAATCAATTTTGAAAGACACTCTCTTGGACCAACATGGTTTTTTTTCATAAGCAACCTTTTTATAAGCCTTTGTGTTGGTTACTTGGAATCATAAGAAAATTACTTTACAAAATCTAGTATAGCAGTTTAAGATCATTTTCTTTTTACAAATGATGGGGGCAGATGCTGGATTGGTTATTAAAATTGAGAACGGTCTTTCTCGTTAGTAAAATTTCTCAGATGTGAGAAAGGTAGGTCCGTTAAAGGACAGTCAATACAGAACATGAGGCTGCAACATGAGCATTTACAGTGTGTATATTTTTATATCCACGCGCTCCATCTTTTTACATGTCTTCTTTGATTGTTGCTTTACCTTACCTTACCTTTGTTGTAATTGTTTTTAAATTTCATAAATATCAAGTTTGAATCAAGACCAATTATTGTACAACGTACAAATTTTCTTAAGAGCTGAACTACTTTGATCCAATTATGGCCAAAAATTCTATTGGACAAGCAAAATAATGTATTAATGATGATCCTCAAATTCAAAATTATAGCACTATGAAACTATGTTTCATTTGACACGCCAAAATGCCGAAATGAGTACATAGCTACATGTCTATCTTATCTCACATAGCATGGAAATTACAAAGAACAACACACTTTTTATGGATGGATGGAGGAGGAATGAAAAGAATAAAAGCTGTTGAATCAGAAAGAAAAATGTTAGATTTTCCAAGAAAAAATACATAGGATTGTTTCTTGATCTGATTATTCATCTGTCAATTTATTTTTCATAAAAGTTGAAATGGTCCTACAACACAGAACATTAGGCATTCAAATAACGAACTATCTTACCTTTTTCGAGAAACTTGTGGAATATGGTAGTGGTTGCATTTTCTTTCTACACCAATCACGCTGATAGATAATTGTAGTAATTTAACTGAAAAGAAACACTCAAATTTTTAATAGAAAGTACTGCGATTATGAGTGGCTAATCACTAATAGCGATAAAATTATAAAATTAAGATTATACATAAGCAACTGTGATAATAATATTACAGAGGTTTTTAAAGGTAAAATCTGCATTGAGCACTCCAACACAAATGAGATAATTGTTAATCAAAGCAGATAAGTATGTACACAAAACATGCACAGTTTAACAGTATTTCAACACTAGACAAAATGGAGCTTTCTTTGTTTTAAATATTTTTTGAAGCACAATTAAAATCTTCCATATTTTAATTTGCTTATTTCACTAGAAATGCAAAGTTCATAAATGCTTTAATAGATTATCTGTTCAGAAAAGACAATTGTTTCGTTTGTCTTTCAATTATACCAAGTTAAAATTATTTACGGCTAATAATTATAATATTTTACGATTGAATACATATTATATACGTCAAAATTTTAATTTAAGAAAAAAACTTGATAATGACAAAGGACAACAAAAACACAGCAACATGTGAGCAGATACATGATGATTGTAAATGAAACTTGATTGATATTTCATAGTTACACAAAATGACGACCGCAATAGCATATTGACATCTAATAAAATACATGCTGATAAATGGTTTTATAGTAAAAGGTTTGGTTGTGGTAAAAAAAGCCGGCAACTCATTAATGATCATGATTTAAGTAAAGCTACCAATAAACTTCAAGTTTGATAGTCACATGACCATGGTCTTTATCAACGTGAAGGCTTTTACCTGTTTTTCCATAACAAAATTTTCAACAAAGTAAAGAATTTTAGCTAGTGGAAAGAGTTTTAAAACATAGCAAACAATAGGAACAAACAATATTGGACATAACTCACAAAATAACAACGAACCAAAAAAGAAAAGTGAAACCTAAATATTTGATAAAAAATGTTAACAAAATATATGATATAAAAATGGAATAACTAAACATAACGAAAATACCCTAGCAATCAGCAAAATAAAAAGTATGAAAACATTAATTCAGTATCCTTGTGTAAATGCTGTACAAAGCAACAATACTGAGGATGATTCGTTGGAAAAATATACAAAAAAAAAACATGAACAAATATCGATTGTTCTCCTTTATATAACATCTTTCATTTGTTTCGGGAGGAGTTGTATAGCACAAATATAAATTATTAACTGTGCCACATATAAAATGTACAGCAAGGCGAGAAAATATCTTGAGTAACCTTTCCTGTTGAATATTTATTATGTATGAGAAGAAAAAATTAAAAAAAAAACAACAGGTTTTATAGGAAACGAACCTGAACTCTATTAACATGGAGCAGAAAACAACTCGAGATTTATTTTAAACCAACTGTGGATTCTTTAGAGAGTAGTTTGGGAAGTTTCAAAACAGAAGTACAGCAGCATGTTAGAATAATATATACATAAGAAAAAGGAAAAGAAAGCTAGTGAAAAAATACAAATAAAAATAATAAAAACCAAAAGGAATCGAAAAATAACATAACTTCTTGCATTAAAGAAATCAAACAGATTTTAAAAACCATTGGATTGAAAAGATTAGACAACTAATTACTGCTTGACAATCTAATCATGCAATTAAAAAGCCTTATCGGACAATGGCTTAACATAAAAAGTGATTAAGGAAATTGTTGATGGTGTAACATGCCTACAGAAACTACTACTTGTTCGAATTGAATAATCACTCTAGTGAGTCATTTCAAAATTTTGGGTAGAAAAATCAATCCAATGCAATCACCCAAAATAGTCACCCACTCCTCAACAACCCAAGAAGCAACCAAACAACAACGATTTTTTTATTTTTTAAAAATTAGGTTGCTCCCTGCAAGGCCATAGCCACTACTACGCAGAGAGCTACAAGATAAGAAAAGGAAGAAGAGTTGTAAAGACAGAGCAAGGTGGCGGTTAACCTTGGATTTAAAATGATAATGTCCGATATCAATTCCCTTTTACTTTCTTCCTAACCGCTGTTAGGGTTATTATCTCTGTATACGATCATTAAATAACATTAACAGTATACTTTAAAAGACTTTAAACAGCAAACAAAGCCTTAAAAGCCCTTTAACTTAAATTTTTGGGCACATTTACATAGCACAACAACGGTTCAGCGTTGTCAAAAACCCTCTGGATTTGCCACTGACTACTAAAATAAAAATCTGGAATGTGACATGTCATGATCAAACTAAGACTATAAATAAATCAGGTAATTATCTCTAGTGATCTTAGCAAAAAAAAAAAACAAACCAACTTATGCTTCCTTCATAACTAAGAAACACTTGACATTAAGCCTGACGAAAAATACAAAAAAATACACAAAATATATTCAAGTTAAAAGCAGCATGGCTGTATAATTATAGACTAACAACATTGATTTCAACGTTAGACAACCTCTTTCACTTTGAATATTTGCTATAAGTAAAAAAGACAACCATCCACTGAGAAACAGCTTTTTTAAATTATAGGAACCAGTTCCAAATTAACATCAATATGTTATATTTCTACAACTTCAAAACATTGTGAGAACCTCATTATAACGGTTTTTTACTCTTTTCTATATTACACATTATGAAACATTTCAAATTAAGATTCAAGGTATTATATACAATACTGTGTTAGTTAACTCTGAAACGAAAAAAAAATATTGATAGATGATTGAGTAAACAAAATTATTATTGAAAGCCAATAATAGACACTATAAACAATCTTATGAAATTCTCCCCTGAATTTCCCTGACCTTAATTAAGGGTAAAAAAGCGTTTTTTCCCTGACATTCCAGAAAATTCCTGTCAAGCACAGTTTTTTTCCTGATTTTTCAGATGCTGTGAACATTTTTATAGTAATTTCGGTATAAACTTGGTATTTTCAGGTGTAGTTAAAATTTAACAACAAAGGAATATAAATTAACAATTAGTAAAATAAACAGTCTAAATAATATTATATTATTAATATAATAATATTATATACCATGAGCAACTTTTAGAATGAAGTTGATTAACAATGATTTCCAAGTGACGTAATGTTTATAAAAAATAGTGTTCTTCCTCTAGGCGGACATCAATAATATGTTGCGTTCGGGTCCACCGACCGATTGTCTTTTTTCCGAAAAACCCGACTCGGAGAAGCGGTAAAATTGTCGGGGTTTTTTGGCTTAGTATGTAACGGGAAATTTTTTATCACTCAACCTTCGTGACGAACGTACGTACGCCATTTGTCAAGCTCCCATTACTTGAAAAAAGTACCGATTCAATACATCGGGAATTTATTTTCTAGAAAACCCGACAGAAATTAGTACCGACCGACTGACCGACTCGAAAATATTACTATTCAGGACCTGAACGCAACATATTATTGATGGCCGCCCTATAATTTCTGTACAGTATACAGTATATATATATAAAAGCTGTTTATCCGGGTTTTATCCACCTATTTGGTTCTGAGGGACCCTTTAAAGACAAATAAAATTTCTCTTAATACACATTACCACCTGAAATTTATTTTGTAGCTAAAGTTTCTCTGATTTTTAATTTATAAAGTTTCTCTAATTTTTAATCTGATTCGTAATTAACATTGGAAACTTGTTCATATAAGACACAAAAATTACACAAAAATGTAATTTCTTTTTCACACCAAGCTAAAAGACTTTAGACACAGAAGTCCTGTGTACACAAACTTTGTTTTGATTTTTTGTGATAAACTATGTGTGGGTGTATGGAGATGATGAAGATACTCTTTAAAAACATGCAAGTTCACAACGTTTTCTCAAGGACACTCAAATCAAACATTTAAAGAAAATGTACGTCCATAGCTACTTATAACCATTTCATTTATATAAACGTTGTTTATAGCGCCAGAAAAGTGGAGTTATTCAAATGTCAAAATAAAAATTAAAATTTTTCATTAAAAGTTAGTTGTACCAAAGTACGCATAACGAATACGGGATGAAATTTCAGATTGGTTGATTGTTCCAGTTAACAATGGCCTAAACTCTTAGAGAAATGAAACGTTAAAATTGTGAGATAAAAACAACACAAACTTCAAACCTGACACAAGCGAAATGCCTCAAATATTGCATGACGCGTCAACTACTCCTAGTGCGCATGCTTGTCGAACAGGGTATCGGAAAAACTGACGACATTTCCCATTTGAGTAACAAAAAGTGCATTCGCGATGGATGTACTCAATAAATACAGGCCAATATTTAATGTTCTGTAATATCACAGAATATTTATTTGCATCCGCATGAAAAGTATGCTTACAAAAAACTGCTCTGATGACTCACGACAATATGGTCGTTTTACCGACATGTCTTAGGATTGCAAGAAATGCTGAATCAGCATACTTTGTTCGGTTTGCTCAAAATGGCTGAGTCCCGCGAAACTATCGAAAGCTTGAGTAAAAACCAAACTGCTGCGACTGTCCTTAAAGTAAAACGTAAACGATATGAAGACCCGTTTAATGCCCTAAGTAAGTTCATTATAATCTAAAATCATTAGATTATATTCCATATCTTATGACCTATCGGCTTGTGAGGGTTATCGAACTATATAGTCAGAGCAGGAGAGAGATAGAGAGAGTAGAGAGAGAGGAGCAAATCTTCGATGAATCTGTTGTGACCAGGCAACAACAAGTGAGGGAAATGAGTATATAGCTCCATGATGGTTGGGCTTGCAATATTAGGGTGATAGTTGGTAGTGGTTCAAATGTCAATGTTCCAAATTCGGACAGCCTTCCTTATTTACTACGGACACAAAATGTGAACAAAGATTCCAGTCAGGGAAAACAGCTAAACGCGGGATCCCATAAATGCAGGGTCTATACCGAAGTTGCAGCATCCATTGCAACCTCATGATGTGGACTGGTAAATATGATATCCTTCATTGAACTGTTAATCAAATCACTTTTATTTTCATTTTTCAGCACCCATTATTATAGTAACGAAGTACAAAGAAAAGAAATATAATAACAAGCATGTGCTGAAAACAGCCAGCGATCAAATCAGATCGGCTAATCTGACATATGGGCTGGATAAATAGTTTCCAAATATGCCTCGCTAATCCTTTAGGAAAGAAAATCGGGTCGAAAACGGTTTAGGGATCATCTCCAAATTATAAGTGATATAATAAGCGCTTTTTAGCGGATTTACGCTAGCGATTTTCGGAAAAAGCGCTTAGTGAATCGCTTACTTTGATATTTAAGTGATTTGTATATACAAACTATCAAACAAATTTTCAATCATTTAAATCGTTAATTTTTCGCTTATAATTCGCTTATCATCAGCAAAAATCGATAAAAATCCGCTAAACTTAATCACTTAGGCACTTAATCGCTTGTCCACTTCACATGAATCACTTTTCCTCTTCACACAAATCGCTTAGGAATCGTTTTTTTATTCTATATCACTCACTCAAGTGTTGATTAAAATTCTGATAAACATTCCAACTTGGAAAACTGGCCCATGGGAATATGAAAAATAAACATACCAGGGTTGCCACGTCTGGAAAAATGTCTGGAAATTGGCTTGTGTCTGGAAAAGTCTGGAAATTCTGGAAATTGTCTGGAATTTTGAGTATTTGTCTGGAAATGTCTGGAAATTTTATTTGACTAGTGCTGAAAAAAACTAAGCATGCTTTGTGTATTTTCTTGTAAGCAGGAAGTAGTAAAATTGAATTCGGAGCTCATTGATAGATGTTCATATTTTATTTTATTGCCACTCAAACCTTGTTTCTGTCAAATCTGACAGCTAGCTTCTTTACAGTTAATGTTGATTTCTAAGTGCAAGATGAATAGTATTAGCCAGCCAGTGTTCTAATTGAGTACCTTACAAAATGCAAAGCTGTTTACATTCTTTACAGTCTGTTTCTCCTAGCAATAACAGGACCTTTGCACTTTTAACCATTTTTAGACCAGTAGCCACTGGTCTGAAAAAGGTTAAAGGTGTGAAGGTCCTGGCCAAGGAACCAGTTCATAACTTGTTGCCTTTTACCACTTCATGCTTAACCTATCTTGTAGTAGTTGTAGTAGTTTTTGGCTTGATCTAAGCCAATGTAGTTGTGCAATTGTTTGTTACTGCATTTGCTTGTTTAATTTATTCACATGAATCCACATGGCCTTACTGCCAAAGAAACATTGCCTCTGTTAATTATTGCATTAGTGACTGTATTCAAATGTTCAGAATTTCATTTGTGCTGAACTTTTTCTGTATAATCATACATCACCAGGCTCTTATTCTCATGAACTAAGATAAAATTTGAGTGTTCTTAATTAAAATTTTAATTATTAGCGTATAGGAGCTTAGCTCAAATGAACTTCTGAACACTTGCTTACTGTCACTTTTTGCAATTGTTTAAAATGATGGTGTCTTTTCTACAATTGCTTGCTTTTCTTTCAGCGACAATAGGATGTTTTGCATGAAAAGTACAGCAGCGTAGGCAGCTGACCTTTACATCGTCACTTACATTTTTTCTGATATTTCTTATTTAAATGTTACAAGTTTTCTTACTTTTTGCCTTGAAGTGAGTTAAAAAGTAGGTGAGATGTGTCATCTATAATTTTGAACATCTCAGTTAAACTTATGCTCCCAATAAGCAAAGTAGTTAATGCTACATTGTGGTTAATTATGTAACAGACACAGATCCCAAATTACCATTAGTTCAAATGAGAACAGTTCCAGCCCTCTGAATTTCTGAAAAAGCCGGCGGCAAAATTTTGCCGTCGTAGGGAAAATGTAGGACGGCAGTCGAAAATTCGCGACGGCAAAATTTTGCCGCCGTAGTCAAAATTTACGACGGCGTCCAGAAATTTGCGACTGCAATTTCATATTGACGTGGGGGACGATTCTAGCAGTCTAGCGTCCTAGACCAGCTAGTTACTGGTGAACCCCAAACACCAGAATTAGCAGAAAGCTAATCTTATCTTTCGTCAATATTATGTAGAAGCGATGGATCGTTAGGGTAAAGCTACTCTTAGTTTTACTTGTGGTGTGAACTTAAGTTAAGACTTCAGTCAAATCTAATCAATTTTCAACGAATTATCAGAGCATTTTTTGAGGAAACTAACCGAAAAATATGTAATAGTTCTACCGTAATTGTAAAGTGTTAATGAGAGTCGAAACGTCGATATCAAATGTTCATTGTTGAGAGAGGAAGAAATATAAAACTGATATTTTTTACACTTCGAAATGAAATATTTAGATTGAAATAGGCCGCGTCATCTTCTTAGAAATAGATTTGGAGTCCTTAATCTGTCATATTGGCTTCGTAAAAGTTGTATTCTAGCTACGTCAGCTTCGTAAAAGTGGGATCAGATTCCTTAATTAGCCACGTCAACTTCGTAAAAGTGAGATTAGACTCCTTAACTAGCCGCGACAGCTTCGTAAAAGTTGTTTTCTATTCCTTATTTAGCTACGTCAAGTTCGTAAATGTGAGATTAGACTCCTTTATATCATCATTTTTAACGTCGGCAAAATTTTGCCGTCGTTGGAAAAAACCTCGACGGCACTACGACGGCAATTGCCGAATGCCGTCGTAGATTCAGAGGGCTGCAGTTCTGCTCACTTGAGAAACTTCTCCATTGCAGTATTTTCTAAATTTATATACCCACTGTGTCAATTTGATATTAAAACTCTGTTAAATGCACTTGCTCACCTTTCAGGTAGTTGCATTGTCGTATAGATTTGTTATTTTGTTACTTTTGTTTTTGAGCAGTAGTTAGTGAAATTGACTTTTGTTAATTTATTCAACTTGTTCACAACTCACATATTGAGAAGTTTTAGAGCCTGCTAATTTACAAGGAAAAAGTAGTCGAATTTGATGTATACTGATCCCTATGATATCTGATGCCCTTTACTTCTAGAAGAATGAAGTAACAGACTGTGACAGATTCTTAGTTGTTTGCTTAACAGAACATGATTTGTTTCTTTTCTTCGTTTATTATATTGTTGATGATAACGTATAAAGCAAATATTCTGTCTCCCATTCTTTTCCCTGTGGTCTGATGTTGTATCTTATTTCAGGCTTTTCTTTTGTTTGATTGATATCTATATACAATGTTGTTTGAAGCCATGGCAAACTCAAGAAAAGTCCTCATTTTGTCAAATTTGCTGAAGTTTGGTTATTCTAGATTCTAGAATCAGCATAATGCCTTGAAAAACCCAAGAAATTAACTTGTCTGATTTGGGCTGCAAACCACCTGTTGATAATTTCCTTCAATTCTGTTTCGCCTCCGTATCTGTGAAATTAGCCAATAGACTTAAGTAAGTAGTGTTTTCTGAGTGTCTGGAAAAATAGTGCCTTTTTTAAGTTTTGTCTGGAAAAAATATATCATTTTTAAACTAAGATTCTGGAAAAAAAGTATCAATTGTATGGTTGTGTCTGGAAATTTTGTTGCCAAAGGTCTGTGGCAACCCTGCATACGTAGACGTTGAATGAAACGAAACGTAGTGAGTAGGTGAATCTTGTTTGATAGCAACGATTTTTAGTTTTTATTTACATTTTCTTTTCAAAAAGTATTTTCATTGAGTGTGAGCATCGCGAGAAAATCTGAAACGTTTCGTGTTTGGGTGATGTCATAATTTAGCCTTCTTGTCCACTGATAGACCCAATCACGATAAGATTTTCAAAAAGCCGAAAAAATCTTGTTGTAATACGTCGGTAAAATGAAAACAAAATACTAGGCAAATTCGGACAAGCTATATCTTTTTGCCGGTTGAATCTGAAACATCTGAAAAATAAGAGAAACAAGAGAAATACATGCATGTGAACAAAATATTTCCAAACAAAGTATTTTTCAAAATCGATCAATTAGCTTAAAATGGCTTACGCAAATCGATTAACATTTGCTTATAGGAAATTTGGTTAAATTTAATCGCTTATATTCTAATGATTTGATTCACATTATTCGTTTACAATCGCTAAATAAAAAAATCATAAGCGATAAAATTAAGCGAATTTTAATCAATATTTTGCAGACAATCCCTTACCAGGAGCGAATCTAAGAAACAGTAGATTTATGCCGTAATTGCGGTATAGTTCCCTTATTTACGGGATCCCGCGTTTAGCTGTTTTCCCTGACTGGATTCTTGTCATGAAAATATACATTCACTATAGAAATCGGGGAATGATAATACGATATACAACCCAAATTTAATAAATGTTAAAAACCGACCAATAGACACAAATTTTAGTCTTGTTTAATTAGTTCTACTTTTCACAAAAGAACAAAAATAGCCTATTTAATGACATCAATGAGAATAAACTATACATTCACCCTAACCAAGTTCACCATGCGTAACTGAATAAAATATTTCATGAAACAGATCAATGAGAACAATTACCAGCAACATGTGAAGAAATGGGACTGTGAAGAATCATAATGGCCTATCTATTTCAATAATAAAAGGGATTCCTGCATCCAAAATTATATTTCAAGGGATGATAGAACTTGCAAAGTTGTTCCAGAGCTCTTTACAGTTTTTGGAAATTCTGTTTCCTTGGGCAGATATTTTGTTTTAAAAATCATCAAATTATGCAATGCATAATTATGATGTAATAAGATAGTATTTTTTTAGTGTGTATAACTTCTGAATTAATAAATATTATGACTTCATTCTTCTATCAATCCATTCAGAGTGGAAGCCTTTTACTCCATAATAACTTACAAAGATGTAATAATATATAAATCATATATAAAGTTATTTATGAGAAGCTACCATTTTATTACATCATAAATATGCATTGCGTAAATTAAATATAAGATTTAAAAAACAAAATATCTCAAAAACTATAAATAATTATAAAATATATACTGAAAAGAGAGTTAAACAACCTTTTAAAAACCTTTTAAAAACCTTTTTTTCAATTCATTAAATGGCATTATGGATACAAGAACTTTTTGAGCTCTATCATATTTTTAAATATCATTTTGGATACAGGAATCCCTTTAAGAAGTGTCTTCCCCCACTGTGATTTATTTGACTTACATTATCGGCCCTTTTTACGCCGGCCCTAATGTGGCGTTAATTTTGGTGCGCGGTGTTAAAAGGCGTAAAAAAGGCCAAAAAAATGGAAATTTTTTAAAAAATCGGCGTTATTTTTTAAAGTTGAAATTTAGATTTGAAAACATGAAACAAACTTTAGATGTGAAAGAACTCTTTGGAGACAATGAACAGTCAGACGAAGGGAAAGTTGAAGCAGAAATGGTAGAATCAGATGACGATGAAGGAATTAGAGAAAATAATGAAAGCATTAATGAAAAAGAGGAAAAAATAACTGTAATAGATAAAGTCTTACGATGTATTAGATGATATTATATTAGAAGACATTTGTTAAAATTTTAACAGAAAAAGTGAAAAATAGTGCTTAAAAATTTTTTTTTTTCTTTTTTACTTTTGAGGCGTAAATAACGGCCCTAAGTGGCGTTAAGGCAAAATCTTGGGGTGGCAGAATAAGGGCCGGTGTAAAAAGGGTTGGCGTTAAATTAGGGCCGGCGTAAAAAGGGCCAATAAGGTACCTTAAGGGAAGAAATTTTTCCCAGGAAGAAAATTTTGCGGACTTCGTAGATTTTGCTGAAAAAACTCTAACCATTCTAGGAATAATTTACACGTGCATCCTGTAAATAACTACATAAAAACTTTAAACTTTTGTATCCCAATCTATAAGCTCAGAGTTTAGCCACCAACAACAAGTCATGGGGGAGAACATCGAAAGCTTTTGAGAGGTCCATTAGGACAATTCTTACTTTTCCAGTGCTCGCAAGACATTTTTTGCCAGGTATGAAGGCGATTTAATGGGCAGTGCTGGGTCGAATATCCTTTTTGAAAGCCACAGAAGTATCTCACAGTGAATCATCCTTGGAAACCGCTTCTACAAATGCATGATTTTAAAAAAAGCATTCAACAGCTGCAACTAATCTTCGCATCAAACTCCTTTTTCTTGAAGTTCTTCTGAAGTTGTTACCGAATTCAATTAGTTTTCTGGCTGCAAAGCAGGAACACAGATGCTCCATCGACTTAGTATCATCTCTTCTGGAAAAAAGTTTTTTTTATCCTTTAGGACAGGGAAAGTGAGGGAAAAATTTCATAAGAAAAGTGCTACGAAACCTGTTTAAGATGAACCAAACAAAGGCTATATAATAAACTACAGTCAATGTTACTTCGTTGTTGGATAGGAATTGGAATAACAATCCACAACAACACACCTTAAATTCAGGAAAATCAACCATTTTTTAAGTGAATTTTAGCAGGACAGTTGTTATTTGGTTTTAATCAGTCAGAGCATATTTTTAATGTTTGGACAGCTTATGGCAAATAAATAATTATTAAAATGTAATGAACTGTTATGAAAGTCTCAAGAACATTAAGATCAGCAGGTTTGTATGAGTCTTGATGAGAAAGCAAAGCATTGCTTTAACTTGTTTAACTTGTTATTTCCATATTGTCAACTGCTTGTTTCCGTTTCTTATTGTTCTAATGATAGATTCCCACTGCTGACATTATCACACTGCAACCCTTAGTTCCATCCAATATCTTAATAAAGATTGGCTTTCGACAGAAACCTATGTAATGGTGGATCCATGTTTGTTTTGACTTAAATATCTTGAATTTCTGGTGCGAGAAAGTTAAAAAATATATGTTTGCACAAGACTCAACTTTTTCACCAAAAAATTTTTTAAAAAAAGACAAAAAGTTTTCAGATTGTTTATATCATCACAAACGACCCATTCCATAAAGCTGACTATTTTCGAACAGTGTCTATGATGTTCTGTAATGTTCTTTCGAACAGTGTCTATGATGTTCTGTAATGTTCTTTCGAACAGTGTCTATGATGTTCTGTAATGTTCTTTCAAACAGTGTCTATGATGTTCTGTAATGTTCTTTCAAACAGTGTCTATGATGTTCTGTAATGTTCTTTCGAACAGTGTCTATGATGTTCTGTAATGTTCTTTCGAACAGTGTCTATGATGTTCTGTAATGTTCTTTGCTGAAAAAGGAAATTTTGTTGCTCCACCACAACTAAGTCACTTTTTTGTCATTTTTTTATGCCTGTCAAAATTTCAACAAATTCCAATGTATTGCTTTACTGCAATACCGTTTGTCTGTGATGACTTTATCACTACTAAGATATATATGTAGTAGTTGGTAGTTCTTCCTATTAATACAATTTTTCATAGTTGTCCATCATCCAAATCCTAAAAAGACCAAATACGATGGTTCTGATAACACCAACACAATTGAAGGTAAACTGTTATTATTTGATGTCTCTCAGCAATAATCAGATTTGTTAAAAATCCAGCTTATGGACTGTTGTTTTTCCAATTCTATTATTGTTTATGAAATATTTGTGTATTTTCTCCTTAAATATTCAACACATTGATTCAATATCAATTAAGCATGGTGTAGGTAATAGTGATGGAGACAAGAGATGTTGAAGATGGAACTTTGAACGAAGCAAATGATATACTTGTTTGTTGTTTGTTACAGGACAGTGTTTGTTCAAATTTGCTGGCACAGTTGCAGAGAATGAACTGGATAAAGCTGATGACGTCATAGTAGGTTGTTCTATATAAACAGCCAATGAAATTTTGACAACAACCATCACACTGCAGAAAATGTTGACTTACTTCTCTTTGCAGAAACGAATAAATCCAAGAGAATTCATCAAACGAACCAACATTAATGACATCAAGAAAAAGAACCGAAAACAAAATAAGGTTTGTTAGACTACGCAGGGAGTGTTGTAGATGAAATAAATGCATGTTAGCAATTCCAATCATGAGGATAAAAACCCTGAGGTCGTTTAAGATAACGCTCTTCTAAACTTGGTTCTTGCAAAAAAAAATATATATTTTCCAAGAAGTAAGGAAATATCTGTTTTTTCCTTTCTCCATATGAATTTAGTCAACACTAAGGAATTTTGGACCCTTTTTCTTCTAATGGCTTGACAATTGTTGTACCAAGTGCGGTTAAATGTTATGAAATTTTCTTCTTTGAGTTGTTGATTTTCAGCCAAAGCAAATCAGTATATTCAATACTTAAACTCCATTCTTGTTGTTACAGGAAGATAAACAACTTGCTCGATATAAAGTTGTCTCGCAGTTGAGGGACAAGGAAAACAAGTTTGTGTTTCTGTTTTCATTCTGTTTTCGTCATGAAAAAATTGATTTTAATAAACGAGATTTTAATTCGCATCTCTCCGAAACACTGAAATTAATATTTCCGTCTTGAACGTTTTCAGTGGTGATGCGCAAAGTGAGAGCCTTGAAGATGAGGAGGTGCGTAGAATGTTTCACGTTTACGAGCTGGTTGCTGATAATGTTGGTGTACAAAAACAACGCTCTGACAATGTCAACCAAGATGAACTGCTCTGCAATTCAGTTCGAATGATCAGAGAAAATTTAAACATCACTAGTAAGTCTTCTTCTTTTTGTTTTTCTTCTTCTTGTTTTTCTTCTTCTTCTTGTTTCTATGGAAGAACGTTTGACTTCGAAAAATCCACCTCTCTACTTTTACAGCTGATGATTCGAAAAAGCAGTCCGAATACGTGTACGATTTATATTTCTCACCTCATGTTGTCATGCCAACGATCGATGGAATGTAAGTGACGTCAATTTCAACTCAACTTCGTGTTTTCACCATTTCTCTCTAGTAACAAGATTGATACATTCGGTAGAATGGTATAGCGAACTATTCATGTTCTGCTAAGTACAACTCGTTCGAAACCATTCGAATTGGAAAGCAATTGAAGAGACAATTTCACAGACTACACACTTATATATATATGGTATGTTAATGAAAACTTTTTATAATTTCAGATTAAACGTTGAGGAATTTTCCGAAGAGTTGGTTTTGATGAACGAGCAACAAGATTTCGATGATGATGTTTGTGATGACGAAGACGATGAAAATGGTAAGTGCACTCGTTAAGATCCTGGGTCGAGAATGCTTATCTGTAGCCGCTTCCTACTTGTGTTCAAATGTTTTCTTTCCAATTTGATTGAATGTAAGGAATTGTTCACAAATGACGTGTCACCGTCAAGGAGGGTTTCTTTCCAAAAGATAAGGCCAACTCAGAGGGAAGTGGTAAAGCAAAGTTGACGCTGGTTGATAGAGAGGGGGGGTGGGAGTCAAAAATCTTGGTCATTGCTTAACCATTAAAAGTATTCCGAAAAAGTTTCACGATTCTAACAGTATGATGAACTCCTCATTTTCTGTCAATCTCGCTGTTTATGGTCCTTCCAGCCTATTTTGGTCCCAGTTTGTTTGAAACTAGTTTGAAAATTCATTGTTTATTGTAATCAAATTAAGTTTATTTTCAAGAACCTTTTTTTGTATTTGCTGTTGTTTGTTATTATGAGCTTCAAACCATTTCAATCGTTGCAAACGCGACGACACTGTTCAAAGAGAAAAGACTTCTATTTACATGTTTCCCTTTTGTTACCTGATTCAATCAAACGACGGCCAAAAATACTGTATTTATAGTGAACGAATGGATGGGGGAGTTACCTCTTTGTGAGATGATGTTAGAACTTTATTCACGCCTAGATGAAAGTAATTGGCGAAATGATTACCCCGACGAAGAGGATTACTTTTCAAGCGATAACGAATATGATCATCCAGGTAAACGTTTTGTTTTCTCATCTTCAATTGCGGCTAGATTCACCGTGACTTGTTTTCGTAATGTCTCGTTCTCCGACAATCTTTCGTTTGCGTTTTTCGTTTCTCCGAAAATGTTTCGTGTTTTTTTTTTTCTTATTTCAAGTCTTTCCTTTGTTTATCCAGGAACTCAAGGATCATCTGATGAGGAGGATTATGTGTACAATCGCTATCGCACTGGGTAATTCTTTGTTCATTCATTTCAGAATGATTTTTTTTCGGAACATTATTTTTCTCGATATGATACAAGGTGGCATGTTTACAAGTGTTCAATCTGGTCTTTGATTCGTTGATTTTTTAGCAGGCAAAATGGACTGGATGGGAAAAAAAAGCACAGAACGGTAGCAACATTTCAAAATTATTTTGGAATATACAAACCAAATAGATCTAAACTTATGTAACCATGGTTACTTATTTTATATTAAAAATTGCACGTTTATTTGCTGAGATGATGCCAAAAGGGAAAAATAATTTCTTTGAAAAAAAAATCAAAGCAAAAAATCCATTTGAACTTTGATTCGAAACAGTAGCCAAAATGCTCACATAAAAACCAGAAAAAATGTAAAAAGGTTTTAAAAAGTGAAAGTAAGAACAACTTGGATGAATCTCACTGTATAAAAGCTTCTAAGCAGGATACATTACTAACAACTTCAAGCGATTATTCAATATGCATGCCTTTGAACTCCTCCTTCTTGTCTTTTATAGGAACAAGGTCTATTTTTTACTGAATAAGCGGTACAATACCAAAATACTGATATAATAAAATTACTAGCCTGATTACGTTCATTACAATTTATATATTTGCGCTAGGGGAATTTTGCAGACTCTAAAGCGAAGTCTAAGGTTGTTTTAATACGGTATTCACTTTGGCTGCTACCGTTATAAAATGAGATAGAATGTGTTTTTCTATGTTGGAATGAACTTAGAGTTTGTTTGTTTGTTTGTTTTTTTATACTTTTTTGTTGGTGTCAAGCAATGTTGTAGTTACAAGCTGCACTATTCACAAGCTGCCGTTACTTTTAGGCGTGCACGTCTGCAGTTCGATCCGTATGCTGATTATGATCCGGAAGAATACTTCGACACAATAGAAGACGATTACGACGAGTCGTGATGCACCGGCATTTGTCCCGACGACGTGGAAGTAGTGTCGTGAGTATGAGGAATACTTGAGGATGCAGCTTGTTATCAACGATTAGTCTGCCTTACGATATCATCTCAACGCAGACTTCTGATAATACCCTTTTCGGTGTCAACGTAATCGCAAAGAAAGCCACTTAAGAAAAAGACTTGGTTTATTAAACGCTGATGGCATAGCAACAAAAATTTTGATGTCTTTTAATTTTGTATTTTGGACCAGAATAAAGCTCAAATAAATTAGACAAACATCTTCGATATATCTCCTGAAAATAGAAATTCCGTTTAAACGATGCATTGTTGCCGAGTTATCATGTCTAACCTCGCTTACAATATTCAAACTGCTTCCCATTAATATAATGGGCATCGGGAATAATCGAGACTATTATTAAGTTATAAAGTAATGAAATCAGCGAGACAATCAATCGCATGAAAACGAGGTTAGATATGAAACTCGGCAACAATTCAGTGTTTAAACAGAATTCGGGAATATAGGGCGATTCGTGAAAAACGCTTACGTTGTTTTGTAAGATCACTATGGTTACGGAATGTTTCAACCTCAAAGGTGGAGACATTCCAGAAGAAATCTTCCGCGTTGTGTTTCCATGGTTATTAGTTAGTTCTGATTTCTGCGCGGACTATTTTCCCAAAACTTGTCCAATCACCGACGGGTATCAACGTAATGAAACACTGTTATTTTTTTCCCCTACTTATTCGTTGTATGAGTGCATATTCCGGAAAGACTACTAATCTTCATAAATAGAGCTGAATTTTTTCCTGAGATTTTTTCAAACGCTGAAATTGTGGCAAAGTATTCTTCTCTGCCTCGTTTTGGTGTGGTATTTTTGATGAAAATGATGGCAAATAATATTGAATTGATCTACGAATAGGTACATGATACACAATTTTGTTTGTTTGGGGGTTGTATGTAGTTAAAATTTAATTTATTGCAATTTTTAACTCAACTGTGACCTAGGAAGAATAAATAAATAAATAAAAATATTGCAGCGATTTGCAATTGAGAGAAAAACTTAAAATAACGTAATTAGCACAATACATTCAAACGAAGCTTGATGATTTGATAAAATATTAGCGTCTTAAATATTCTTGAAATATGTATTCCTATTATATGAACGATCAATATTATTAAAGATACGCGTTTGATGACGTATAAATGATTTTGTGGAAGACTGGACCCAAAGTAGATGTGTCGATGATATGTAATCAATTTCATATTTGTGTAAGTTAAATATCAAAGTTATTTGATTGGTTTATAAAGGAGCATGTGATTAAATATTCTTTTGTGTTCACAACAAACACAATACGATATAGTATTGTGTTTTTAAGTGAAATCGAAGTAATTTATCGAAAATGAAAAACCCTACATATGCATCTGGTTCTTCTCAAAGAAGATAGAATTTCAAGGCATAGACAAAAGAATACAGAACAGCGTGTTTTCGTATTGTGGTTATCTTTCTGTTTTGGATTTTGTAGTTGTTTTATTTGAGCAGCCAGATTATATAATGAAACTAGATTTTATCTACAGTATCACCCTTTATATCTCATGTTTATCGAGTATTCCGTGTATAGAAGGTTTTCCGTCCTTACTACATAATGACGTCAGAAATGAAAAACACACTGTCGTCATGTTCGCCTTCAGCGGGCTGAGATGGGATTCATTAGAACAACATGATATCCCGTCCCTCAGCTACCTGGAAAAACTCGGTGTGGTGGGTAAAAGAAAGATAGATGCATTTCAAACTGAGAGTTTACCATCTTTTGTCACTATGGTAACTGGAAACTATCCTGAAACGCACGGAATGATATCCAATCGAATGAAAAGCTTGAAAACAGGAGATATTTATGACGTCACAAACACAGATATGAAATGGTGGGAGAAAGTCGAACCGGTCTGGATTCGAAACCTTAAAAATGGAAGTTCAAGCGGTCTGTGCTATTGGCCTGGCCATGACGTTCCGTTCCCTCACCCTTCAACCAACACCACCTTGTACAATTGCTCAAACGTTAATTATACTGACCCTTTCAAGGAACTCGTCCTTAAAGGAAGTGTTCGAGAAAATGTTATGCCTTTCGAAGAAAGAGTAAAACAAGCTGAAGATTGGCTTGCGTTAGAAAAAGACCGACCAACATTCATTGGGATTTTCTTCGAAGAACCATATAACTCGATCACCCAACATGGCGTCGATTCACCTGAAACAAAGGCTGCCATGGTGAAGATTGAAAATTCTGTAAAAAGTATGATTTCATATTTAAAGAAGACCAAACATTGGGATGCAGTGAATTTTGTCGTTACCGGCGAAACGGGTTTCACAGAATTGAAGGACAGACAAGAGATTTACTTGGAAGATTACATTCAAAAAGAATTGCTTTCCACTTATGACATTATAGACGACGGTCCTATAATGACGATACATCCACACACTGACGAGTTCGGCGTAAAGTTATTGAGCGCTTGGTCGAATGTTCACCGACACATGACGGTATACGACGGCAAAAAACTTCCTGCTAATTTTCATTTCTCAAATGCAAATCGAACGGCACCGATTATACTTGTAGCTGATGAATCGTGGCGCATCTATGGAAGTCGTGTCGTTGATGGTAAAAAAGCGTTAATGGGTTATGACGCAAAATTTTCGTCCTCTCACGCGTTATTTATTGCGCATGGTCCAGCCTTCCAGGAGCATGTATCCTTGGAAGCCATTGGAAATATCGATGTTTATTCTATGCTTTGTTTAGCACTAAAAATTATTCCCAATCAGAATTCCGGTAATATGACAATCGTAAATTCACTCATGAAGAAAGATGAAGTGTGGTACGTTCGCATAGTCAAGAAAGTTGTCAATTCAACTGCCGGCTTAACCGCTGCCGTGATTGTCGCCGTCGTTTTGTTGTTTGTCGCTCTATATCTTGTTATTTGTTCGATTTATAAAACTGTCGGACTTTGTTCATGTCCGAAAAGAACTTTGAAAATCAATATGAAATCCCATAAAAAGTTGGATAGAGGAGGCAAGCATTTGTTGTCTGATAACGAGCTGTCTTCGGATGTGAGTGACACTGACGATGACTTAAACACGACTCGATTCTACAGAAAATAATCGATACATCGATGCGACTCGATTCTATAAATAATAATCGATATATCGATGTCGAACATACTAAACTAAAAGCACAATATTCTACATTCGCTAAAACATTAGCAAAAAGTTATTCCTGAAAATCATTTCAAGTTTTGTAACCCTTCATATATTTTTTCATGTGTCTTTACATTGTCAAAAACGACCATAGGCCTAACCGTCAAAACAGAAAGACTTTAACATTGATATTAGAAAAATCATTAATCTGTCTCTCAGCGAATAACCTAATATCAGTGTTAAGATCTTTCTTTGTCGATTGCCAACTTGGTTTCAATAATATTTAATGTTGTATTGATTTTTATCAAGTTTTTTTCTTTTTCATTGGTTAGTTAATATTCGGAATGAGGTTCTCATCATAGTAGAGAGAGCTCCGATGCCTACTAATGGAAGTACTTAGCGTACAAAAGTACGGACAGCCGATATCAACACCTTATCGGGGATAATTTTTTCGGGGAAAGTTTACGTCGGGGAAAATTTTCGTCACGAAGCAAAACTTTCGTCACTTTTCCCCGACGCACGAAATCATCTCCAATAAGGTATTTCGGTATATCCGCTTTGGTACGGCAGCATTTCAACGTCGGAAAGGAGCTTACCTTCTTTCCGAAACGTTGATTAGATTGAAGCAAGTGGAAAAAGAATTCCTCTCCTATGCTTTTTTGGTGGTTGTTCCAACTAGCTATCCGTTGCCGTGGAAACATGGTTTCAAAGCGATATTCCTTCCGAAGGAAGAGAGCGTCATTTGTATGGAAAATACCATGGAAAATTTGAAATTCGATGAAAGTGTTTAAAATATGAGTTGAAAATTGTGTATCTAATTTCGTAATTTTGGGAGAATTTTTGACCGTGTGAACATTTTGAAAGATATTAACTCCATGAGATGGGATAGTGTTCCTTTGAAAAGCAACTGATTCAAGCCTTGCATTGCCATGGTTGTATTTGTGTAGTAAGGAGATAATGACCTTCTAGAAAAAAGAAAAGTGGAAAATAAAAAATGATTTCCATCAAACCAACCTAATAATTTGGTCTGAAGAGTCGTTGCTATCGTATCGTATCGTGGTCAAACGTTCAGGAGTAAAATTATCAGTCAAGAGTTCTCGACTGCGATAGAAAGCTAGTTGAAGCCCTTAAAACTTTGACCTGAAAGACGTTGATATTAAGACTTCAAATCAAAGAAAGAGAAATATTTTCTCGACAATCATAAACCGTAGTATTTACATCTCTCTATTTTACACATAAATTAAAACAAATGTAGCCTGGATTCCACACTATCGAACATTAGAGTAGGTTTAGGCGACAGGATTCAAACATTACATTATTGCGGTGAAAACACTTATAAAAGTATCGGAAAAAATGAGGCCAAGACCGGACCTTACCCTCACTTACCCAGACACATTTTACAAGGTTTATACTGAGAGTCTTACGTTTGAATCCTGTCACCTAAACATACTGTGAATGTCTTCCAATCATGGAAATTTTCGTGCTCGATACAAAGTATCCAAACGAAAGACGGTGTGAAAAGTACATTCCTCCGAAGTAGCCTGTTGTTTACATCAAAAAATTTCGAATCCAGATGCTACCATTTTGAGTTTCAGGTTCTTTAAATACACCACTATCACCATGACAACAAAAACTGTTCCGTGACAAATATTAAGAGAAAAAGAACACAAAGATGTGTGAATGCATATGCACAATTCATTCAAAAAAAACTTTTTAAAAAAAATGATAGGAAATAATGCATGATAGAAAATAAATGATGGCTGTACCTTCGATGCGTATTCGTAAATATTTCCAGCTACAAAATAAATTGAATGAATGAACAGATGACAAAAAGAAACGAAAGATTCATTGAATTGAAAATTGAAAATATGTAGACGTACATTTAAAATGACGAAAGGAACGAGAAGAGCAGTTTTATCCACCCATATTATCAATTAAAAATAAAGTTGAAAATGTCAAATGACCGCTTCCAAGACCACGAAAGAACATTGGTCATCACACGACTGCCCTTACTAACGAAATGCTCACAGAAAACCAAGACAAACAAAAAATGGAGACGAAGCTCGTAGATAACTCCTAATTATAAAGTAACTAAATTGCTAGACCGACTGCCAATTATAATCCGTTCCAGGTAGATATTGTTGTGTTTGTGTAGTTGAAACAGGATAATTATTATTTAGATTTAGGTAAGGATAATAACTGTTTTGTTGTTGTTGTTGTTGTTGTTGTTGTTGTTGTTGTAAAAGATTGGGTCTCGTCCAAATAGGCATCAAGGGTGAAGAATTGCTAGCATGAAAGTTTGAATATTCGAACGGCTTCTGTGAGTAGAATGTATTTTTTCGCTGCAGCAGGTCGAGCTGTTGACACATCATATCGTCCATAATGTTACTTGATATTTGCACGTTCCTATTAGCTTGTAGGTATGTAGATGGTTGCGTACAATTTACATTGTTGTTCATGTGTCCATCACTGTTCATTTGCATGCGCTGATAGAAATCAGAGTGAGTATATAATTCATTTTGGAAAGAAGGTCTAGCGCCCACGTGACTTTGTTGTTGCAGTAAGTCGAAACTCGAGAATTGAAAGGCGTTCATGTCCTGCTGGTTTTGTGGTGACACAGAGATACTGGAAGAGGCGGAGGCGCATACTGGAGTTAATTCAGTGAACACGGCTTTAGGAGGTGACAGTTGTTGCTGCTGCTGTTGTTGTTGAGAGAGATGCGGAGATACAGGCGACAAAACGTTAACATTAGGCGCGACTTGATGAAGAACTGAAATAAAAACATACAAGTTGAACGTTAAGAGAGAAGTGAAAATTCTTGACGCTTTCCTAGTTGATTCCAAAAGCTTACATGATCCAGGATTTGATGAAGCGCTGTGATGTGAATGAATAGAAAGTTGCGACTGGTGTCCACTGCTCATCAGACTCATCGGAGATTGTCTGTCGTCATTGACGTCACGAAAATCATCCGGAGAGAGATCACTGAGGGGGTCGTTCATTATTTGATTTGCTGAAGAGTTGAGGAAACGTTCGGGCGCGTCAACGTCAAATAAAGCGCCTTTCAGTAAATCGGCTGTTTCCTGTTGAACACTTGGAGCTGCTAGATAAATGGAAAACAAAAAATTAGAGCCTACTTCAACTCCACGTAATGCAGAAAATTTAAAACTGGCTCATCAAGTCAAATACTGACAGAGAAGTGATATACATACATGTTCTTTCATCGTTACGAGGAGTTTGTTTCATACATATAGAAGACATCGCTGAACTATCCATGAAAGATCCCAGAGGCATGGGGATTGGTGACGAATCTGCCATGGCTGAGTTAAGTGATTGGATGGCATTTGGACTGGAATTCGGAAAGCCTAATTCCATGGCTTTGGTTGCATCATCTGGTTCGATCAAGCCCAACATTTTTAAAGCCTCTCTGTCGGCTTCATCTCTCAATTTCAACATAGCTAAACCTTCTTCCATACTGTAATGTAAGATAATAATAAGTTCATAGCAAGAACATCAGGTTTTGTAAAAATATCTACAAAGAAACAGCTCCGGAAAAAAAAAACGCGCAATTTTGAAGGTGCTTCTAACTCGTTTGTGTGAAACTGAATCCAACAGTTGTGAGCATTTTGATGTGATTTTTTTTACTACTCACCTCATAATCCGATTGGTTGTGACAAGGTAATCGGGTTTACCGTTCTTAAACATTACACGTCCATAGCCACATACCCAATTCCATTCGTTGTTCTTATTCATCAAACGAAAAGTACCGAGGCTAGTTTTGCCACAGGTCATAACTATGAAAAACGATTGAAGAAAGATAGTTCTGAGATGAAAGCTTATCTCAAACACACTTCTTCATCTACCTGAACAAGTGCAGAAAGCTTTGCTTCAGGATAATGAACTATCAAAAGTGTGTCAGCAGTTTTCTTATGAGATAATCTCCACCAGGAGATTATCTCAATCATTTTTGGTCAGCGCCGCAAGGAAGCTGATCTTTCATTTCCCCGTGTCTGTCAGTCAGTCAGTCAGTCAGTCAGTCAGTCAGTAATGTCGCAGTTGTAGGCTGATACCATGCAGGCTGCCAGAATTCGGGCTATTTTGGTCCGTGGTTCAATTAAGAATTGTTTCGTGATGGAGTAGTTACATATTTTTTTTCATGGTAAGTGTGGCATAAAATTAAAAAATTGGAACATGCACTTCTTAGAAGAAAGATTCAGCGTCAGTTTGTTTGCGAAATTTTGAAATGAATCAGAGTGCATTCATACATATTATGCCCATGCTACCAAGAAGGCAAAAGAATTCTCATAACTGTGACCGTGTATTTTGAGTGACTTTAGATTATATATATACGGAATTTTGTGGAGTTATTTGTGGTGATGTGTAAAGTAAGGGTGGTAAATCTAAATGACCTAATGGATATGATTAGCTCTGCTGCTGCTTCCAAGGGTCCATATTCTCTTGGATATACATGTTTTCATTTTTTATCTTGTCTGTTTTTTTATTATAATCATTCATTCGAGTTAATACTCTACTACCTGAACTAAAAAGCAAAGAAAAATTGATTGACAGTGTCAATAATGTGCATCATTATTTCATTGCTTTTTTTTTGTTTAAAACCTTATGGTAAAAAATAATTGGATTCTATACAAACCAACAGTGCATATATTTATTTATTTGATAATTAATTTTGATTTTATTAAATCATCTTCAGCTCTAAAATACATTTAAAAAAATAGAAATAGTCAGTCTCCACTTGTCGTTACGTAAATAAATACCTTTAAAGAACTACAAAGTAGTCCCACCGGATCGCTCTTAATTATCTTTTTAATTATTTTTTTCTGAAACCTTTTAACCGTGTAAATACATTTCTAGCAGTTTTTATTTGTACATTTGAACAAGTGCGACAAGCACGAAACTCAGAGTTATGTACTTTGCTTTTAACTTTTAGTTTTGAAATATATTCATATTACGTAGCTCTATTCACCAATATTGAGCACTCTCGTCATCGTTGTTCATGAATTTTGATATTGATATTGATAAAAATAGAAATATCTAACAAAGTCAAGTACTATTTATATACATTGTTATACACTTGACTTTGACTTTATTGTTTCTAGAGAACCAATAAACAGATAAAACAGTTTGTAATGTATAATAAAGAATATTTTATTTCCTGGGAAGGTGTGTGCATGCTCACAGGAAAATGATATATAGTATTCTATAATGAAACATGTTACACAGAAATTATCAAATAATAAACGTTAATGTTTATAAACATTACGTCACTTGGTAAGTCATCTATATAAAAGTTGTTTTGTTGTACGTTGTTATTGCTAGCCAACTAAACTAGTATAATAATCACATTTACATAAGTCAAAAAGGAAAAAGTATTTGTCATTCTATTTGCGTTCCTCTCTGCTAAGGAACCCTTTATAATTCTGATGATCACAATAACCTGTATTGTCAAGAAAATATATATACTTACTACTGTGGAGATAGTAATTTTATAGATGACTGCCAATTTATTGCTTTTGGGGAGAACAGTTACTTGAAGTTAGAAACAAAGATGGCATAATATGTACTATAATTTCTGCAGATTTGTTTATATAGAGATAACTGATTATCGTATGCAAGTTTGCTTTAAATGCTATGTATTTTTGGTTTTTATACCTATATACCATAATACATTAACTGTTTTTTAAGTAAACGTGATAAACATTAACCAGTGCCGAAGTGTATATATTTCTTTTCTTTAGTGAAAAGAAAGAGGGAAACTAAGTTGTGATTTTCCATGATTCGAAAGGCAATGTCTCATAAATTTCATTTCAATCTACAGAAAGTACCCAATGCTTTGTTTATTTATTAGATACAGTATTAGTTAAAAATTCTAAAGATTCATTTTATGTAATCAAATTTATGAATTCACTCAAATCAACACAATGATTTTCCCTTCATTGTCTGTGTTACTAAGATCTGATCCTAGAGGTTTTTGTAAACAATTTGTCAATGACTTCTGGTTATGTTAATTATAATGCATAGTAATTAGGACATTTACTCATTCTCAAATATGTGTATAACAAATCAGAGTTTGTGCATTTGTAATTATCAATATTATATTAACCTGCGTAATGTGTACCTGAAAATTTGATGCAATTTTTGGATTTGAACTCTCTGCTTTAATTGTACATCCTGTTTGGAAGGAGGTGTAGTGCTTATTTATCCTATTGGTTAGCGCCGCAAGAATTTCCCCGTCTCTGTGGGTTACTGATTCAATCATTCTGTGTATAATTTTGCAGTTGTTTTTGTCGTTTCTTGTTATATATCTTTAAATTTTTCGGTTCAAAATCAGAAACTTTGATTCTTAGCATTAATTCTTGAAAAATTAGCCTTAATAATTTAATAATCTAATTGAAGGAATATTGAAGTTTTTATGTTAAATCTTTAAAGTTTTCTTTGGTGCTGACCTTAAGGCCTAAGAGCCTCTTGTTTTACTTTATTTGAACGTTTTGTTAATAATAAACAACTGTTCGTTCCCAGACCATTTCTCAAGTGTTCTATTTGTACTGACATCAGCATAGTGCAACCCTCAGCTTTACATATAACAGTTCACGAAAACAACAAATGTCGTAGGCTCACTTTCTGTATGCTTGCACCTGATGTGTTGGATGTCCGCTCGATGCACCAAAACATAACTTGACTGACCAAATATGTCTTTCTTACTATAGCCAAAGAATTCTTTACCCCTAGAAATGAGATGGAACCATTCACAAACTGTCTTTGTATAAAAAACATTAAAAAAAACATTGAAGAAAGGAAATACCTCTGATCCAAATCAAGGAAGCTGAGATCAATTCTGTTCTTACTGCAAAAGAGCATGCTTTTCATTCGGATTTCAAGCATACTGTATGATGTTTGGGCTGGCGAGGCAAATGCAAACAGGGCGTATCTCAAGTTGTCTGCAGCAGGTTCCATATGCAGTTGACGAATGGTACCACTTAGTTTAAATGGCTACGAGAAAATAACATGGAATTAAAAAAACAAAACCAAGTTCATTCTACTTAAGAACGGCTAAGATGTTGAAATTCTGATGTTAAAGAAATCATCAAATGTAAAATTTTAGGCCTCATATCAAATGTATTTTCTAAACATGGTCTCTTTATTAATTCAATTTCCGCGCTTATAGCGTAGGAAATTGTTTGGTTTACACATTCTATCTATCTATCTATCTATCTATCTATCTATCTATCTATCTATCTCTGTCACAGTTTTTCGTCGTTTTCGGAAAGTCCGTTCGGATTTCGGATTGTTTGTTTATTCAGAATAGTTAATGACTGACCTATGCTAGGAACTTAGGACAGGTTTGACTAAAATTGGGCAATTTAGACAATAAGCTGATTTCAAATTTGACAGTCATTTTGTCAGAATTGACTAAAATTGGACAATTTGGGCCAAATTTGGACCAAATTTCGAAAGTTCTTCAAATTTCATGAAATTTTGCATGGATTACATTTGAAAGGTGCTGATTTCAATTCTGGCAATCATTTTGTCTGAATTGACTAAAATTGGACAATTTGGGCCAAATTTGGACCAAATTTTAAAAAGTTCTTCAAATTTTATGAAATTTTGCATGGATTACATTTGAAAGGTGCTGATTTCAAATTTGACAGTCATTTTGTCAGAATTGACTAAAATTGGACAATTTGGGCCAAATTTGGACCAAATTTCGAAAGTTCTTCAAATTTCATGAAATTTTGCATGGATTACATTTGAAAGGTGCTGATTTCAATTCTGGCAATCATTTTGTCTGAATTGACTAAAATTGGACAATTTGGGCCAAATTTGGACCAAATTTTAAAAAGTTCTTCAAATTTTATGAAATTTTGCATGAATTACATTTGAAAGGTGCTGATTTCAAGTTTGACAGTCATTTTGTCAGAATTGACTAAAATTGGACAATTTGGGCCAAATTTTGACCAAATTTCGAAAGTTCTTCAAATTTCATGAAATTTTGCATGGATTACATTTGAAAGGTGCTGATTTCAAATTTGACAGTCATTTTGTCAGAATTGACTAAAATTGGACAATTTGGGCCAAATTTGGACCAAATTTCGAAAGTTCTTCAAATTTCATGAAATTTTGCATGGATTACATTTGAAAGGTGCTGATTTCAATTCTGGCAATCATTTTGTCTGAATTGACTAAAATTGGACAATTTGGGCCAAATTTGGACCAAATTTTAAAAAGTTCTTCAAATTTTATGAAATTTTGCATGGATTACATTTGAAAGGTGCTGATTTCAAATTTGACAGTCATTTTGTCAGAATTGACTAAAATTGGACAATTTGGGCCAAATTTGGACCAAATTTCGAAAGTTCTTCAAATTTCATGAAATTTTGCATGGATTACATTTGAAAGGTGCTGATTTCAATTCTGGCAATCATTTTGTCTGAATTGACTAAAATTGGACAATTTGGGCCAAATTTGGACCAAATTTTAAAAAGTTCTTCAAATTTTATGAAATTTTGCATGAATTACATTTGAAAGGTGCTGATTTCAAGTTTGACAGTCATTTTGTCAGAATTGACTAAAATTGGACAATTTGGGCCAAATTTTGACCAAATTTCGAAAGTTCTTCAAATTTCATGAAATTTTGCATGGATTACATTTGAAAGGTGCTGATTTCAAATTTGACAGTCATTTTGTCAGAATTGACTAAAATTGGACAATTTGGGCCAAATTTGGACCAAATTTCGAAAGTTCTTCAAATTTCATGAAATTTTGCATGGATTACATTTGAAAGGTGCTGATTTCAATTCTGGCAATCATTTTGTCAGAATTGACTAAAATTGGACAATTTAGGCCAAATTTGAACCAAATTTCGAAAGTTCTTTAAATTTCATGAAATTTTGCTTGTATTACATTTGAAAGGTGCTGATTTCGAATTTGGCAGTCATTTTATCAGATTTGACTGAAATTGGGCAATTTGGGCCAAATTTGGACCAAATTTCGAAAAATCTTCAATTTTCATGAATAAACATCACGCGTAAGATATTGATAAACTGTTTTTCTGGCCCCGAAACATCATAGTGAATTGCAAGGCTTTCAAGATTAAGTTAAATAAAGTAAAGAAGGGAGTAATTTGATGAATTCCAGACTGCATCAAATTATTAGTCAGTGTACAAGTCATTCAGATATCTTAAAAATTAGCCTAAAGCAATTTTCTCAAGGGCTGATGCGGAAATTGTTCAAGCCTAATGGCTTCTAGTTTTTGCTTGGATTAGAACTGCTCGCTCAATTCCATCTAACCAGCAAACTTTTCCTGTTAACACCTTCCTAAGCATATCTTCAGTGAGAAAGTGGAAGAACAAAAATGTTTGTAAAGGTGTAAATGCAACATCATGGAATTTAAACAACAATCATTCAAAAAACAATTCTTTTCGGAAACCACGAAGAAACCAAAAAGCCTTGTACTGTGATGTTATGCAAGCTTAGCATATCAAATCTTTTCAATGGGTAAAAAATTAGTCATGACAATGATGATTAAATTTGGCATGCAGGGACAGACAATCAAAAGGAGTTAGATAAAAAAAGGAGTACGTTTTCCTATTGAAAAATCATATATACATAGCATACCTTATACATATCTGATGAACTGGTGTTTAGCACGCTCTTCAGCCGAATGATAAATTCGCAAGTTAGTCCAACAAATTTGGGCTGAGCTGAAATACGACACGCAAAAATACTTGAGTGGCAATGTTGCAGTGGTAACAGAAACAATAGCGTGTCACAAGATTTTAAAATTATCACCAAAATTCTTCAGTATCCACAGAGAACATTTAAAATTTGGATATGTCCAAAAAGACATAAGTAAAATGAAAGAAAAAATGCTTGAGCTTTCTTTGGACATGAGACATAATCACAAGATTGATGTAAAATATCGTTTATAATATAGTAACAAAAAGCAAAGCCAGTTTTATCATTTCAATGGAGCTGACAAGATAATAAGTGATAAAGTTGTTTTTCTTTCAACATTATGCTACTCACCATCAGTGTTCTCTTGCTCATCTTCATCCGTTATTTCCTCAATCTAAACACAGAAAGGTTTTCGCTTTAAATCAAACAAGATTCAAATGTGGACTAAAATAAGTTTCCCATTTTCATGCAAGCTTTTAAACTATTTTTAACAATCCAAATAGCAGACCGTAGATGAAAACATTCTGGAATAAATACAGTGATATTTCTATTGGAAGATTAGGTACAGTTGCAGTTATTAAAGTTATCAATATGCAGGCTATATAAACTTCCATAGACATAGCCCGAGTACAAATCTGAAAGATAGAGTTTCTTTATGATAAATTTTTTTTTGTTTATATTCTTCAATTATATTTTGATTATGAGATATATTTATATATCTATCTATATTTCATAAAAAAAAAATTGACAAAAGTTAATTTCTTACATCATGAAAAACTTTAGCAAAACTAACTGATTGTATTGAAAGATAATTTTGGATTTTACTTAAAATTTCAACTCCCTGTTGAATTTTGCTGTTGACGTACAAAACTTTATTCTGTATTACCCTGTCTAGACCCATTAAACTTTTAAACGTTATGACTAGCCAAAAATATAATAATTGTGGTTTGTTTTTTCTAAAACCTGAAACTACCCCTGGCAAATTGTAAGACATAGGGATAAGTACTTTGCTGACCAGATACAATCATTAGTACAGAATATCATTACTAAATAACTCAAAGTCGTTTTGAGATCTCAGTATGTTTTAAAACATACTTTTTATGTTCTTTTACCAACAGTGTAAATAGAGTCTAACATATCTTTAGAAACACCTATTTTTAGAAATATGTACTTTGTATTTTTAAGTTTTTTCATGAGCAAAAAAATTCTCTGCAACAATGCTTTTTAGCAAAACCACAATGCTGGCAATTTTCCAACAATTTTGAAATCATCATGTTCACTTTTATCTGAACTTATGACTGATACAACAATATTTAACAATTTCATTGCCATACTCTGTCACACAACCACGAAAACAAACAATCAGTATCATTTTCATTTGATAAACTTTCTGTATTCCACATTCACAAACTGGAAATAGTAGTCATCCTGTGACGTCAACAAAAAAGATACGTGATATTTTAAAAACATATTTTAACACTATTAAAGGACTTTTTACAAATTTTGGAAAATGTCTTTCATTTTCTACAATGAGTTATTTAAGCAAAGTTGTTTTTTTATGTTAAGTCACCTGCTTGTTCTATTGTACATAACTCACTAGGCAATCTATAACGCCAGAATGCTAAAAACGTTCTTGAAAATCAAAACTTAACTTCATTAAATCTCCTGTTAACTATAACTATAACTTTCCTATTTAATTTACTATCAAATTTATTATCACAAATCTCTTTATCATGAATCAGCAGTCTTCTCTACAAAAACATTACATTGACAGAATGTTAGGATTTAATATCAAATTTCATACCTTAGGCAAAAGGTTGCCTTTCAATTGAGACTTAATCTCATCTCTATCATCATCATGAACAAGTGTTTCGATTGGCTGATGAAGAACTTGTGACTATATAATAAACATAGATCAAGGGCTTATGGATCATGAATTTTATCTTCAAGTTGAGTTTTGTATAACAGAAAGTATATTTTATGAAATAACTAGCGTCGACTGTTTTGGACAAGCCATATTTCATGTCTTTAAAGCGTCATGATAATGGACACAAAATTGACCAGATGCATTATTTCATTGACACGATAGAAAATCTTTTTATTATGGCTGTGATTTTCATGTACTATTCGGTGATCAAAGCTCCAAACACAAATTACACACATCAAAATATCTTACTTGTGAATAGCCAAGATATTCTTTAACCGTCTCAGATACAAAAAATATTTCTCCATCCAAAGTGATAACCAACATGAATCCATTGACAGCCTTTATAGTTATTTAAAAAAAATCAATAATGACATCTCCCAAATGGAAGAAATACTATGGTTGACAATCCACAATGATATCAGTCTACCTCACTGAATAAAGATGAAAACTTGCTTTCAAGATCATCTGTATCTATTTCTTTTTTCAATTCTTTTCTTTTGGATTTTTTAAGACCTTGAAAGAAAAACGTTAAAAACACATGTACAATAATCCTCAAAACACACTGCATTTCTCCTGAGACTACAGCTTGAATAAAAGATCCACCATTTTGCAGGAATTCAGGTTAAAACAGTCATTCGAGAATATTAAATGCAAGGCTGAATTACATTTACTCCCAGTATGTTGTGAATTATGATCCACTGTATAATCACGGTGCTTCAAAAAGGAATTCAAAGAAGTTTCATGGTTCTCCCCTTTTCGTTTTTGTACCAAGCACATGGAAAAATTGCTCCGAAAATTTTCATCATAACTTTAAAGAATATTACACATACCTTTGAAGAAATTTTTGTTTCTTAGATAACTCACAGTCAATCGTAATATAGATAGTTTATCTAAACGAGCAATAACATCTTCTGAGAATGGCAGTAATTTGGCAAGATTATCAAGTTCTGTATTCAAACGATCCCTATGACGTTTTGATGGGTTTACAGTCTGCTTGTATCTAAAATAACAAAAGATTTTATAAAGAAATTATACAGATAATATGATGGTAGATTATAAGAATAACAAATAATAAACTATATATATACTTCCGAACCAAATAACTAATAACTTCACCTCTGGGTGAAGAGCTTGCGATAAATTGGGTTGGGTTTTGTTTAATTTAAATCTCCAGAAAGTTTTTGTTTTTGGAAGTTTAATCTCCAAAGTTAAATTATCCTGAACTTATTTCTATTGAATTATGAACATGATTATGACGAACAAAAACAAATAGGCATGTTTAAGAGAACCAAGGTTAACATGAAGCAAAATGCTGTTTGTTAGATTTGGCATTTCCTTTTGCACTGCTTATGTAGATTCATCAGTTTTCATGATTTCATAATTCATCAGTGTTGGGGATATACAAAAATGGAAAAATACCTGTATAGTATAACACGAATCAGAGGTTTTAGATTAAAAATTCATTGAAATTAAATTTTAATTCACTATTATATAATACTTTTATCCAAATATTTTGTAATTCAAAAAGAAATCATAACATTCTATTTTTGAGTAGTGTAAGTTTTGCTAAATTACAAATTCACCCTACAACGTTCAAATGCATTGAGCTGCCACAAATCATTCACTTAGACTGAAAAGTAGATATTTTTAATAGCCCTTAACTATATTAAATTGCATGTAATTGCTATACAAATTACTCTGTAAATTAATCTTTGCAAATGTTGCAGAGTAATACTGACACTACATAAAAATGACAAGAACATGACACAAGTGTTTTTTAAAAATATACACTTTCCACTTATGCTTTCCTAATGAACATAATATTTTATAAAAACGCATTTCATAATAATGAACATTGTTAGATAAATTGCATAAAACTTTTATAAACAACATCACGCAAAACAAAAACACTGGCATCCCAGAAATATTTTGAATATCACTAATATGTACTTTTCAAAGATCGATGAAATTTAACATTTCTTGTCATTTGAACTGTATGTGACAAACAGTTTCGTGAGCTTATCTGGGAGTAATAACGTTTCATAAAATATAACAAGCTTACTCTTGCTTCAGCTTTGGTTCAGAATTCTGCCTCCTAACGTTTTTTTTCGTCTTTTTCGGAACTTCGACAGACTTTTCTTCCAAATCTTTTAAACATTGTTCAAGGAGATCCATGATCTTATTCCATTAATAAAACCTGATTTTTACGAATCTTCTGATTTGTCAATGACCAAAAAAACTTTTTTTACTATTACTAGAATTTTGTTCTGGAGAAAAACTCCGGACGAAAGACATGAACCATTGTAGTGTATTTTATTTTTTTTGTTTTTTTCAACTCGGAATAATTAAAGAAACTTCTGGGAGTACATAGAATTCTTTTATATTAAACATTTAAGTCTTTATCGAAAATCTATGGCTTGAAAAAAAAAGGAAAATATTTTACATTTAATTCTAACTCGAACACATTCAAATACTCACTAATTTTTTTTATTTCAAAGAAATGAACAAAATAAATTCAAAAGTTTAACCCCCTGACGTGATAAACTAAAAAAATTCCACAATGAATTTCGCTCTCCGGTGCAGAGGTCACAGGACATTATGTCTCCTGGGAGCGCCTTTTTCTCGGAAAAAAACTGAGCATTGTTTTTCTTCCGTTGGAACAGGAACATTCAATTAAAATTGAATCAACACCTAATATTTGTCGGACCAATAATTCACAAAACATTTGCTTTCGAATAATCGTTGACATGATGAACAAGTTTTTTTCAATGAAGCTTTGCATTTATAGTTTATATAGTATTTTTGAGATCACACTAGTTGTAAAGTATATACTTGAAAAGGGGCATAAGTCTTGTTCTTTTATAAAGTTATATAAATATATAGCTATTTATAGTATACAAAAAAGTCAGTTTTTTTCTTCTGAACTACTTTGTAATTGAGGAGATCACAATATTGTACCTTCAAATCTTTTTTTAAACACTTGAAAATTTAAAGTTCGCCCTGATTTTTATATGCAGCGATATGAAAACTATGTCGTTACTTCGTATTGACACAATATGATTGAAAAAATGCCTCAATAACATAGTTTGTTCCGAACTGCCTTCTTAATAGATATATCTAGGAAAACCGTTCCATAGATTGTAAAACCACAGAATGAAAGCGGAGAACATTCTTTAAGTCAAAAGAACAAACAATACGTCACATTGTTAAATAGCAGATCTGTCTGCTGTGTACCACCGCGTCTTTTAATACCTTCTCCAATTTATAATCCTTATCCCGTATTGAAATATTTATTGCTGCGGCCATATTTGTGGCATTTATGCGAAATCTACTCGGGATATCAACCTATTACTTATATATAGACAGTTAGGTTAAACCTGGAAGTCATTATTTGAATGCATGGATAGGAAACGTAGCCAAAACAAACTTGTTTGTTCATGACATGATAAACTCTGAACAGATAAAGCGGAAATATTTTTCAATTGGAAAGATTCTGGGTACATCATTTTACGATACGGTTTATATAAATTGAACAATCTCTTGAAGGCCCTTTAACCTGTGCTGTACCAAGTTTAAAAGCCTAACTCCCCACATCAAATGTCAGTTTTAAGCAGGAGCTACTATTACGACATCGTGTCGTCACCAGTACCAAATTTAGTCCAAATCGACTAATGTCTCTGAAGATCTTTCGCCTGTTTTACAAATGCAGGGATGAGAAATTGTTGCGTTTGTAATGATCCTTGAACATTTTGCTTGGATTGTTATTGAATTCGCCATCGTCCCTCATTACGAAGTTCCTTTATAATAGCTGGACATTGTTTATCTAGCGTCTAGTAGATTTTTTCTTGTCTGCTTCTGTTCTGTAATGTTTTAAGGCTTTTTTCGGCAGCGCATGTCAGTTAGCTACTATTTCCTGAATGCTCACAACACAAACCAGCATAGAAAACAAATCCTCAAAATCTCAAGGATCCTTTTCCAAACCCGTTTTCCAAATAGAGCTGAAAATTTTTAAACAAGTGTAAAGATGGCAGCAACTATTTGCAGAAAAGCAGAATTGGTTGTGCCCGACCTGCTTTATGTCTGTTGGCTCCTTCAGGTTCATAGTCATAGTTCATATTTGTCTATTTACAAAAAAGCTAAAACAAAAAGAATGGCCAACATCTTTCATCTTGCTAACCAAATCTATATATAAGGGCGAGCAGGTGACGCCGCTATTTAATTACAGTGGGCTCTCTTTAAAGGAGAACTAAACTAAAAAAATTACAAGTTCATTTTTTTGCCCTATTTGAAACAGCTTTAAAAATGATGAAAGTCAGTTTTTGAATTTTCAAAAAATCTTTTTTCGTTCTTGAGATATTGCCGTTTAAAGTTTTTTCCCGAAACATGATCTCCATGGCAACGTGACATCACAACGTTCAAGAAGATATTGCTGACATATAAATATGTGAATAACTCAGAATGTTTTAATGATTTATTGTTAGAACATTGCATGTAGAGTGGTAAATAACTGCAGTTGTGAAAACAGCAAAGAAATTTATTGCCACTGTTACCCCGACTCAGTTCCAGCTCTCTGTCAATTTTTGCTGACAAAGCTATAATAACATCATCCAAAACTATTACTATGATGAATTTCACTTTAACTTATGCCCAGTGAAAACTGTCCCATTTTCTAAAATTTCGTTTCCCTTACCTGAGTAGATCTCCATTTGTAGCTTTGTCAGCAAAAAACAGAAAAGGCCTGGAAACAAGCCAGGGTAACTATGGCAACAATTATTTTTAGTGACTTGATACCTGTACGGGTTTGTCACTATACATACAAAATTTAAGCAGTGCATCACTTATATTTCTTGAGTTATTTACATATTTGTATGTCAGCAATTTCTTCTTGAACATTGTGATGTCACGTTGCCATGGAGATCAAGTTTTGAGGAAAAACTTTAAATGACAATATCTCGGGAACGAAAAAAGATTTTTTGAAAATTCAAAAACTGACTTTCATCATTTTTAAAGCTGTTTCAAATAGGGCAAAAAAATGAACTTGTAATTTTTTTAGTTTAGTTCTCCTTTAATTCGACTTTCCATTACTCGAACTATCCATAATTCGAACGATTTTGTTTTCCCCTTTGACGTTCGAGTTAGAGAGAGTCTACTGTAATAAAATGCGTTTTTGTTTGTTTAGGAAGATTCGACGAAAATAAAAATATTTTCATTTTTTGTAAGGAGACACCTCCTTTCATAAAAATTGTCTGAGTTACTAAAAAAGTAATCTTGAGTAGGGAAAATTGTTTCTGTCTGCTTTTACTTGTCTTATGTAAATAATCACGAAATAACAGAAGTTGTTTTCTCTCAAGTATGTGGAAATTGAAGAGCAATATTCGCAAGAAAACAAAGTTTCAGCTGCGTTAACATTGGGATTATTTTCCACGTTCTCAAAAAGAACACAAATTGTTTTTTTTTTTCTCAAGGAGTCACGCATCCTGCTGCCATTTTCGAATGTTGCTTGAGTTTGTTATAAGGTCTCAGTCGGATGTTCCATTATTGAGTCTTTGAGGCAACACGAAATAACGTGCTGCTATACACAATCAAGTGGTTTAGAACCCTCGTAAAAGGTTATTCAGTCGAAGTCCAACTTAATAAACATCTTTCAATCGAGGTGACACAGTGCAATTTGATAAAGATAGCTATTTTGATAAGAGTAATGATTAAAGCAGGGCCATCGAAAGCTTTTTTAAGATAGGGTGGCTCAGACTAAGGTTAGCCCCTCCCCAGCTCCCATACGCCCGACGTCCCCATTAAGAGTCCATAATGGCTGAAGAGAGGGTTGCTGAAACTCGTAAGATATTGGTTCATAACCATCTAAACTAAACTTCACTTCGTTTGGCTTAAAATATACTTTGCAACTAAATTAAATGTTTATGTTACTCGTGGTATTTTGTAGAAAAACATGAATGAAACAAGATGCGCCGGTATTTTTTGTTATGTTTGTTTACGGTCCTGGCTAGACGCTAACATTATGAAAAAATGGTCCCATTTTAAATTACTGATATTGAAATTTTCCAAGTTTTATTTTATGCTTGTAAACTGCTACCTTATCGGGGATAATTTCGTCGGGGAAAATGTTTCGTCGGGGAAAATTTCATCATTTTGCAAAATTTTACTAATACTTCCTTATAAATTTCACTTTTTCAAAATTTTCGACGGGGAAAATATTCGTCACGCAACAAAAATTTCGTCACTTTTCCTCGACGAAATTATCCCCGATAAGGTATAAAGAATTGAGCTCGTCTATAAGAAGTTTTCTTGTTGAACCAGAAACCCAGTTGAGAAATGCATATGTTGTTTCACCGTCAGACGTAAGGAGTTTAAACGTACGCGTTTATACTTACTCTCCATCCTTCAGGCTTTTTCCTTTTCCCTCATTGAAATGGTTTTTCCTTTTCCCCCTGGTGGGGGGATTTAAATTCGTGTTGTGATACATCTGTCGTTGTCTACCCCCGTGGATTGGTTGTTGCGGTGTGGGAATGATTTGTTGCATGGAAATATAGTCATTGTTGGTATAATTAATCATTTCTTGACCCATCATCACCGCTGTTGGAACATCAGCATTAAAACAGTCAGAATAGCCACTCATACCCAACCACATTTTCGTGGCCAAAAAATCTTTGTGATCGGCCTCTAGGATAGCTTGTGTTTTTGATGGAAACATATGTATACAACATTCAACCAAGCACTAACACTCCAAATATAAAACTTGAATAATATATTCAAATTCGACTTCGACTGTTAGTAACCACTCAAAACAAACACCAGCACGTAGTGAAGTCTACCATTATTAATCAAGTGAACACTATAATATTTTGATGATAAACGAAGTCTTCTCAACTCTTCTTCAAGTTGAACCTTTTATTCAGAGAAATTTTATTTTTATCTTCTTTTCTTTTTAAGAGAAGAAATATTTAACAAAATCGAAATGTAATTTTTCGTTACTCAATTATTATTTTTTTTCGATATCTCCTTTTCACAAAAAATAATAATTCTTCAAAAATTTATTTTATTATTTTTGAAAAAACTTCAGACAGCGAGAAACAAATTTTCAAAATATGAGCTTTTCGTGTTCAAATCAGACACTGTCTAAAAATTGAAAGCTTGAGTATGTTAAAACTATTGTGGTGTGGCAGTTTAATTCCTTTTGTTTTGTATTGTTTCATGTCTGTATGAAAATCAAAAATACGATAACAACTAAATACTTTATTGTATAATCAGTATGACCTTCTGCTACATTGTTCTATAACCTGAATCATGCGAAATAACAACGACCGTGTCAATTTATATTACTACGACCGTACACGATTTTACAAATTTACATCGATTGATAAAACATTCTCAAAAATTTCTTTCTTTTGGTTTTCATTTATATTGTACTTATCTTTTGTATTTTTGTATTTTTATTTTTAACACACCAGACTGAAAATCGGTAAACATCATTTTCCTCCAGCTCAAACAATAGCTTTCAAACAATACCTTCAGACATGTTCTCAGACATAAATTGCAACATCCGGATATCAACAAAGATTTATCCATAAACAAACTTCAAAGAATAATTAAAATGACGTGATTAATGATCCACCTTGGCCCCAAACCTCGGCAATCAGTGAATAATGATTCTTTTTCTCTCTACACTACTCTCTCACAACGGTTTTGAGTTTGCGGTGAAGTATAAAATTCCAGCATACGTTTGTCTCTCATTCCTCCCCCTTTTTTCATTAAAACAAGAGCCAGATGGCGCAAAACGGTAGCAGCAAAAGTACTTGCCACAAGAATACTTTTAAATTTGAAATTTTACTTAAAGTTCTTAAACGTTCTGTAAACGTTATTTCTTGAGATATCTTACTGGTGGAAAACAGGCATAAACGATATTATAATGTTTAAAATTACTAACTCGTGTAAATAGGGTCTAATCGCAACACACCAGCAATTTAATTTATTAGAAGACAAAAGAATTATACATGCATGAGCTGTTTATAACGTACGTTTTTTTTTTTATAAGAGCTTATGTAGAAAAAAAAACGCGTTTCTTCGAAAAAATAATGTATGTTTTGAAACCGAAAATGAATTCAAACAGATAACTGCCTTTTTTTAACTCGATTTTTGAAAACCTTGATGTTCAAAGACAGAACAGATAGCTAACAAACGTAGAAAGTAATAAGAAAGTCTGATCTGTGCTTTACTGACACGAAAAACATATCTATTTTCAAGTGCCAAAGTTCATTGATTCAGTACCATAAAAGTAACTAAAAGTCCCAGTTTTATGTAGACCTATTTGATTAATATCCATTCCTTCATCAATTAAGTGATAAAATATCAAAGAAAACGTATTTTAAATGTATGTGATTGAAAACCTTCGAAAATTCAAAAGGCTGCGTTCGTTCATTAGAATGTATATTGAGTTTTTAGTGGGGACTCGCATACTCTAAATCGTAGGCTAAAAACTGCCGTTTCGGCCGGAGTAGTAGTAGTAGTAGGAGTAGTAGTAGGAGTCTAAGGGTGTTTTAATACGGTATTCGCTTACGCTGCTACCGTAACAAGTCTCTCATATCTATTCTGCACAAATAAGATAACATATCTGATACCATGATTTCTCTAATTAACGCTTCCTTAACGCGATTGCAGCATTTTTCGAAGGATGGGATGATTTATACCCTCTGACTATTGATGCGAGCTTCCGTTTTTTTATTTTCGTTTCTTTATTGCAATCCCAGTCAAATACTCTCCTAACCAAAACGTGTATCGGACAATGATCGAAATGAATTATTTCTTTTGTTTGTAAATATTCCTTTCAGCATTTTACATCTCAAGTGGATCTTCGCCTTCTTCTTCTTGCTCTTCTAATGAAAGATTTGCATTCTGCATGCACTCTTTGTAGAAGTTGCCACTTGGAACCATTGTTTAGCCACAACTGTCCTGCGATCTACCAACCATTTCTTTATCTTTTGGGATGTAATTGTGCACCTCCTCGACCCAATCTACCATGGCACTTGGTGCCAGAAGTTTTAACACCTTTATCTTTCCTCTAAATATTAGCTCGACCCGCCGAAGGTAATTTTTTCCGTCGCGTTACAGAAATGACGGTGTGTACTCCATCGTTGATCTTTTTAACCACGATCTTGATGATCACCAGGTATGGATGAGTCGTATATGTTGGATGTTACCCAGTGAGCAAATTTGTTGAAAAAGCACTGCGATGGAGTGCATTCCTATAGTAATATATGTACTACCTTATCGACCCTTTTTACACCGGTCCCAATGTGGCGTTAATTTTGGTGCACGGCGTTAAAAGGGCCGGCGTAAAAAGGGCCAAACAAATGGAAATTATTCAAAAAATCGGCGTTATTTTTTAAAGTTGAAATTTAGATTTGAAAAAATGAAACAAACTTTAGATGTGAAAGAACTCTTTTGAGACAACGAAGGGGAAGTTGAAGCAGAAATAGAGGTAGAATCAGATGACGATGAGGGAATTAGAGAAAATAATGAAAGTATTAATGAAAAAGGGATGATATTAGAAGACATTTGTAGTATAAGTTAAAATTTTAACAGAAGAAGTGAAAAATAGTGCTTAAAAAGCACATGCTTCAAATTTTACAAAGAAATTCAAACTTAACAAGGGAAAGAAGTGTGGTTGAAACAATTTTGAAATTATTACTTTGAGATACTTGAGAGTGTTCAGACCTTGGCGATAGGCGATTACGACGATTGACATTTTTTTTAATCGTCTTTGAAGAATCGATGATAAAAGAAAATGAAATCCGACAACCTATCTTGTATCCACTCACAGAAACTAAATGATGGAAAAACCGGAAGATATATTGATGGACTGCAAAGTTATGGAGTTTTCTCAACATTTTGATTTGTTTCCCTCTCTTCTTCTTGTCTGAAAGACATCATCGATTGGTCCAGACCAAGTTAAAAGTTTCCACTAAAGACTAGCAATAGCTGTACCACGTTGGCCAGGAATACCAAAATATCGATTTAGTTACCTTTTAGCCAATAATAGACCTGTCCCGAATTTTTTTTTAACACCAAGTCAATATTTAGGTCGTCAATGTTATTGGGCTATTAATGTCATACCTTCAAAACTTAGTAATACTCACTTTACTCTTACTCCTTGTGGAATTAATTAGAACTAAGAACGAAGCTATGCTTGAAGCTATACTTTTGAAAATCAACATAATTATTGTTTATGAAAATTCGTAATCAAAAAACCTGTTAATAGATTTTCCCGAATTTCTGATTTAACACTAAATTGTGGTCGAGTTTCATATCTAACCTCGTTTTCATGCCATTCATTGTCTCACTGATTTCATTACTCTATAACTTAATAATAGTCTCGATTATTCCCGATGCCCATTATAATTGTTAGAAGCAAATTGAATATCAAAACGATAACTCGACCACAATGCAGCGTTCAAACAACAGGTTTATTTGAATCGTTATGTTCGCTGGATCGCAAATTGTTCTGTTATAAAAAGAACTGCAAGTACAATCCTTCCGATCTCAGCATATAGGTCTCGACCTTCAGCAAAAAAAACATCAAGAAAACACAACAAAAAACCCACAAAAATGCACATGACGAGCAGTCGGCGAGGCGTTAAATAGCGTGTTCTGGATTGGCTGTTTAGTTGGGTGTTGCAGATGAAAAGCATTATGGTAAGGTGAATGATCTAATAAGTATATAAAAAGCAGAACATTTTAAAAATAAATTGATGTAAGCCAGAATGACGTTACCATATTTCTTTATAAAAACATTAGTTGTTCTGGTATAAAATAAGGACAAATTACGAATTGTATAGAACGAGTCTTTCGTTTCCCTCTTATTCGAACAGCCAAAACGTTCGATTACAATGGAAATTCGAATAACGAAGTTCAGTTACAAAGATCTGAATGGCCATGAGATTCGTTCCAATTCGTTCGAATATACTTTATTTTCCGGTATTCGAAATATACAATAGAAAAAAAAAAACCAGACGATTTCGTTTTGCGAAGTTTTCTCTGGGAAAGTGTGTCCACTTCTGTTGACCGATACTAACGTCGTGATTCAAAAACTTCAAAACGAGGCTGATCTCATCATTTAGGAGTAGCACGACTAGCTTTCGGGTATTTTTATAATCGGTGCAATTACGAGAAAATAGAACATCCATCACAAAAAAACTAGAAAAAATAAACATCGTGAAAATACTTATGTAGAGCTGTTAGAAAATTCAATAAACTTTACCCAATTTATGTAAAGTTTTCTCGCAGTCCAGTAGATTTTTAAAAGTCCTGTCACACGATGAACTATTTTTTAAAAGCAGTTGAGTTTGAATAGACCCTTCCCGAAGGCTTTTTTAAACACCGTGTTATGGTCAGGCCAAAAATTATAGCCTCGTTTTAAAGATTTTAATTGCTATTAATAATTCTACTTCGTAATAGAAATTTCTAATTTAGCGAAACTATAGTACGCATAGAAACGAGGCGAAACTTGATAACGAGGCATTAAAACGACGTTTAAACAGAAATTCAGGCAAGGTCTAGGTTTCATAAATACATAGCGATGGTCTGTAAAACTGACCTCCTCCTGTAATGTGTCACCATACGTGCAGTTATCCACAGAACGTAAACCACATTAAAATCATCTGAATATTTTTTCAAACCAAAGATAATTAAGGAGCATATTCGAATATTCAGTTGATCGCCAAATATGTTTTCCTTGTTTGATGAAATTTACAATGCAAGAATGCAACCCGCATGCAACCTGATGGGACTTGGTTCTTCATTTATGATTTCCTCGATGAACTGAAGAACCATTCATGCCATCCACATGAACCGATACTAACAAAGCCTTGTTCACTTCGTAGCAAGTAGCATGTCAGCAACGTCCGTTGGATAAGGGTACATCTTTTTTAAGGCTTGTAAAAACAGGTGCTTTGATGGCGATTTTTCCTGTCGTTCCCACAGTCGGATGATATCCAGAACTCGTTCAATGTAATTTACATGAGCGTGCAATGGCGCCAATTCGCCTACAGAAACGTGCAGTGCCTCACGAAGGTCTTCACTTCGGTTACCAAGGAAACGGGCAATACGATCCTTTTCTTCATCACTGAGATAATCTAAAAAAGAAAAGAAAAAAAGAATAACATGAGTAGAATCCTGATCACTCTCGATGACTCTTGATCGCTCGATACTTTCGATTACTTGAAGTCTTGAAGCGATCCTATCGAATGAAAAACTCTCACGAAAGACAATGGATAACTTGAACAATGTAATCTCTTGGAGGCTCGAATAAGAAGATCTGCAGACATACACTTCATGAATAGAGTACCTTTTAAAACGATGCTGGGTGTATCATTTTCGATATTCGTCACCAGACCTGCAATAACCAAAGAAAAACATTTGCTTCCTAATAAAACATTCTTGTAAAGCTTAACTGAAGTAGCACACAGGAAAAGTTTGAATGTTTAACAGGAAAGGGTTGATCATAAACAGAGTCAGTAAATAAAAAACGTATGAACAAGCGCGTGTTTGTGCCAATTATATTTTTGACTTAGTTAGCGCTTCATCGTGGTTATATTAACAAAGAAACACAAAGAAACGTAATAGATTTTTTATATACGACAGAAATCGAGAGCTATCTGAAAACTAACCTTTAGGTGGAAAAATGAGCCCCTTGTCGATTTCTATTCCTTCCCTGTGGCAACTAAGCAAGCCTTCACATCTTTCATCAATGGCGCCAAAATTATCAAGTTCCAATCTCCATAGCATTGGCACCTTTGCATTGTTCACGAAGCAGCTCGGACACAAACTATATAAGCAATGCGATATTCCTTTCCAATCATCCATGAAGGATTTCAATGTCTAAAAAAACCCGACAGGAACATCTCGTTGAACATATAGTCGAACCTCTATAATTCGAACCTCTGTAATTCGAATTTTTCATAAATCGAACGTGTTTTTTTTCAGTCCCTTTGGTGTTCGAATTAGGGGTTAGTGTATTAGCATCTATACATGAAGGGTTTTAGGAACCGTTCTTACCTATGCTATGCTGGTTCAGACACAATTATCCTATGCTGGTTTAGAAACTGAGTGTGAATAAAAAAGGTTTATTTTTGACCCAGTAAAAAAATAACTACCTTATTACACTTATATAACTACTCATGTTATTAACGCGAATGGCTTACCTCGCGTTAATAAAAACCGCGTTAATTAGATACTCGCGTGCATTTATCCTACGCTAATTACTAGTCGTGTTAAAAAAACCTCTGTTAATTTCATCCAGTCTTAATTTTATAAAATGACAATAAAATGGCAATAAAATGACTCAGGTAGTATGTAACACTTCTTTCACTTTTAATTGTAAATAATAGTAGATTTTAACAAGCAAATTAGTCGACTAATATTTCATCTATTCTATTCTCATCTTCTTCAACTTCTACCTCGCAATCGCTATCACTCTCACAATCATCACATTCATCATCATTTTCAACTCCCAGTTCATTGAGAATATCTTTTGAATTGTCTATATATTCACCAGCTATTGGGTACTCAACATCCTTCACTTTTGTCATCAAGATTTCTAACTTTTCTGCACTTTCCCATGTAACCGTTATCTTGATCGGTATTTCCAAACCACCTTGAATGAGTGGTGAAGCCATATGATTATTGTTAAAAACTTCTACTTCATATTTCGCCCCCTCCTGGATTGAATACCAGACGTAGCGAGAAAGTTCTTTTGGTATGTGTCCGACGATAATCCATCCAAATCTTCCCCTCATTATTACTCTACCTGCGACTGCGAATTTATCATGCTGATTATTGTGTTCTCTCTTTAGTGAAATCTTTTCCTTGATATAGGGTTTCCAATTGACAGTATTGCTATATACATGGTACCCTCTTAATCCTGAATAGAATTCAAATTTGTTCGACATTGTAAAAAAAAGGACAGCAAGTCAACACAACATGCACGCCACATGCAGAGCCTGACCGCGACGTTGCGTCCATTGAGGTCGACCTGCGTTTATCGACGTTAAAACCTCGTCATGCTAAAGTCATGATGGAACTCTATGAACATCTACAAACTGAAGCTGGTAAACAGATTATCAAAGCAGGATGGAAAGCTGCGGGCATAACTGATAATCTCGAAAATGCACGCAAAAGCAACCAAAATCCGATAAAAGACAATCCTTTCAAATAGATTTATAAACTTCTTCATTCATTCAATGTTACGTTCTATTGTATGAACTAGGGTAGCTAGTATTAGTATTTGAACTAGAACACACTTCAGTCGAAGAACTGAGCAAAAGTATTTTATTGTGTCATTTTCCTTTAATCTTTTAAATAAGGCAACCTAAAATTTTACATTTTCGAAGAAGATTCGCGTTAATTAAATACCCCCTAAAAACTTTGTAACTGTCAATTCGCGTTAATTATTGACCTTTAAAAACGAAAGGCTCTCACTCGCGTTAATAAATTGTCGCACTCATTTTCACCGCGTTAAATACATGAGTAGTTATATAAGTGTAATAAGGTATGAAATGTAATTCGACACATATCAAAAAGCAACTTCTGTCGAACGAAATTACCTTCAAGATTTGAAAAATAACAATCCACAGATGGTAGAGTCTTTCGCTTTTACCAATTCCTTCTAATTTAATATAGCCACAGTGTGCCTTCTCTTTGACGTGGTCACACCGTATTTCTCCATAGTCACACACACCAACAAAACCAACATTCCATGGTATACAATCTTTCAGTATGTTTAACGAATGCACTTTGATAATAAATCTCTGAAAAAACCCATCTGGCATTATGCCTCTGATTTCCATCAAGGTCACTATCCGTTTCTAAGCAACAACAACAACAACAACATATACGAAGGACCCTTAAAACATGTGGAGTTGCAATGATGTTACAAACAGACATAACAGCATACCTTTTCTTTAAGTGGCCAGGTTTTTACCGTATCCGGACACTGGTCGCGAAAATACCAAGGAACAAGTAGATTGTTGTCTTTGTTCAAGTCATAGGCCAATTCAAATTGACATAGTAATTTCATTACGAGATGAAAGATTTCATCGCTTTCGACTTGGCAGGATAAAATGCACCTAAGAACGAAATAATTGAACACTCTAATAGGTTTATGCAGTTATCACTCCCCAGAAAAGATGTTAGCAGATAAAAAGTTAGAAATTTTTCTTTGTTTGAGTACTGTTTTTGATATAAATATTACAATCAACTTGGAGGGCACTAACAGAAATTTCAGATTTACCTTAATAATTTCTTGGACAACAAGCCACTTGTGGTTAGGTCCTCTTTGTACGATTCAAATTCTTTCTCGTACATTCCATGAGTTTCAAAATGGTTCAAATATTTCATAGCTGTATCATGATCATGACGAAAAATCAATTTCAGCACATCAATGAGCCAACTGCAATTTAAAAAGACAACGTTTACGTCAAACTCGTGCAAGTATACAATGGTACCAACTGAGTCAAGATATCTCAGTGCCTCAGTGATGTCAGATCTATCTTGGAAACAAGTGGCTTCCTTATTGATTTCTTCCAAATACATAATTGGAGGTGTTCTCTGATCACATTGAGCAACACAAAGCTTTTCAAGATTCATCCAACTCTGTGGAACAATCCGATGGACGTTTGGGCAGAGTGCTTGGTCATTTGCAACACGAATAATCTCGTCACGTAACGTCTTCATGCCACGTAGTGGGTTCTTGTTAGAAACAGGAATTAGAAAAACTTTGGCATCTTTGGCTGAACCAACTCCAGTGGAATCATCCATTGAGTTTCCAATCTTAAAAAAAGAAGCTCAAGCTCTTCAGTACACGTGTTACATACAGAATAAAAACATTACATACTGATATTCTACCATTAATATTTTCTGACTTCTAATACGTGACATGAACAGAAAATTCTATTTTGCTTCTCAGTATAATGATAATCCATTCTATAATAATGCCTTGATTTAGACATTGACTTGGACACTTTTCACAGCCTGTAATACATTATCCATTTAAATGAATCAGATAAAATAGATAGAAAAAACTGATGAATAAAAACTGATCAAACACAGGTGTTTGACAAATAAAAAAGGTTCTGAGAATGTCTCCTGAAAGTTTTGACAAGCTTTTAGATTTAATTTTTCTCTTATTTCTTACACCTATCTTGATACAAAGGAGAAGAAATGTCCCATAAACAAACTTCTTCCTTCCACAAACTAAGGAATTCTTCTGTGCTTTTCTCGTTTGATGCCATGTTTTAAAAAAGGAAATAAACTGTGTGTTCCTAGCTTTATAATTTATAATATATTATAAAAATGTGACTGATCAATTTAAGCTGATCCATCTAAATGGATAACGTACTCCAGGCTTAAGCCACCTCCAACAAAGAAAGTCTTGCAAAGGAGTCAAAAGGCAATGGTTTATCTATCAAATCTTTTTACGTCTATGAGACATTTAACCTTTCTGTTGTTGGAGCTTTCCTTCTTTAGGAAAAACAAAAACAATTCAATAACAAGCAAAAGGAAATTTCACAGTGTTCTTCACCATGCCGACTTTAACAGCAGGTGTACGCGTGGAAAGAAAAGGCAGCACACTCACATTATTAGCTGGCTCCAACAAATATGTAGAAGGCAAAACAGGCTCAATGAAACAGTCCAAATTTTGCTGGCTACCAAGTTTATCACTTTCCTCCCGGTTTTCGATGTGCTGCTTACGTTCTTCAATGAATTTTTGTGCACAACTAATGATATGCTGGCTCCTGTGTATAACTTCGGCATCATCGGTGAATGCGTCAAGATGCGTAGGAACAATTAAGATAACAGCAGTTGGAACTTTGGAAATGATCAAGTCAATCCAATAGCCAATCTTTTCTTGAAACTCTAATTCATCTACCTTGTAGGAAGACAAATCAACCACCACCATAAACAACATTCCTAAATATCCAAAACTGGTGTTACATTAATTTGATTTGAGATGAACGTCGGAATAAGGACTTAGCAAATAATAATTGCCATTATAATTAGCCTCAATAAAAGTCCCATGAAATCAGGTATCAATGTAACAAACTGTGAAGCGTTTTAATTTATATAACGTTATTCTTTTATATAATGAAGTTTTTTTTAACAATTTTTACTGTTATTTCTTTTGTCTATTTGAAGGTTATAACATTCATTATACATATAATGTTTTATGGTTTGTTATCAAAATCCCCTGGAGCATCACATATAATAAAAAATAAAACCAAAACCGAAGATCACATACCCACAGATAAAAACATCTGATGTGTTAGAAGATACTTTTTCTGTCCCGCGCAATCAACAATAAGAATCTCTAAAGGTGAGATCGTCGGGTTGACTTTCCATTTAAAGAAATCAATACCAATGGTGGATTCGGTGATTCCTTCATTCTCGTTACACGTCACTATGGAATTGGCAACGGAGGTTTTTCCTAAAAACATAAACACAAAAATGTCAGAAAACCCATTTCAATTTTTTTTTTTTTTTTACCTTAAATGTTTGTTGGACAAAATAGAAAAAAACATGTTCCCTTGTTATCAAAATTTCATGATTTTACCATAAGGTCAAAGCCAACAATATCAACTGGGCAAGCAGCTTTTTTATTTGCTCAACCATTCAAATGATATGATCTACCAGGCAAATAAGATTGTATCAACCAATCAAAAATTAGTTCGTTTGGTTCACTGCAACCAAGCAAATGAATTGGAAACTGGCCTTAAAACGAAAATGCTTCCTTACTGTCTTCTGAGAGGCACTTTAGAAAAGCATATGACAATTTTCAGTTGAATAGAGTTACAGATTCATCAAGATCTTTAAAAGAAAGAATGGTGAAGATGAGGTAACTAAAAGTAGACCAACTGTTGTTAACAAATTTAGAAGATCTTTACAAAACAGCACATATGCTAACCTGCCCTTGAGTCCCCAAGTATCATCAACTTCAATCGTTTACTATCACACGTTGGACTACTTTCCAGTGCTTTGAAATATAATTTGATAGAGTTCAGGCCTTGCAGAGCTACTTCCATTGGTGGGTTCTGCAGCCGATTTTCTCCACATAAAAATCGATCAGCTTTTAAACCAGATAAATTTCCAATACTTTGTGGTAATGCTGTTAACGCATTATAGGATACATTCAACAAAATGAGATTCGTCAAGTCACCAATTTGTTCAGGTAGCTTCTTTAGAGCATTATTACTAACATTAAGTACTTTGAGTTTTTTACACATCACAACAGAGTTCGGCAGGTAGCAGAGATCATTCTTACGCAAATATAATTTCAAAAGTTCTGGAGTTTTTTTAAATATAGAATCTGGTAAGATTGACAAGAAGTTCTCACTGAGATCAAGGGTTTGTAAGTCGTATGGGAAACTGCTTGTTATATTGGAAATTCCATTGTTTGACAAAGATAAATACTCAACATTAGGTAAACACTCCAGATTCGGAGATTGGATCTTATTGTTACCCACATTCAGTTTCTTTAATGTTTTTAAGTTTTCCAAACCAGTTGGAAATTCTGTTAGACAGCAATTTTCTAAAGCCAAATCTCGAAGGTTTTTGAAAGGAGGGATGTCAACTATTTGAAGGACATGGTTTCCACTCAGGTCCAAAACCTCCAGAGTCTGTAAAGTTCCGAATGTGGAAGGTAACTCTTTCAAACCATCCCCAGAAGAAAATATGTTTCTAGTTAATCGTAACACTTGAACTTTCTTCAAATCATCAAGTTTACTTGGTAGCTTTTCGTATAAGTTTGTTGTAATCTCAACAGTTTTTTTGTCAGCATATCTCCTCAAAGATAATCTTTTTGTTTTTGGACTCTCCACAACATTATTGTTGCTCATTATTGGTAAGAGCAACAAGCTACTTGATCTTCCAACAAGAAGTGTCGTATTCTTTCTAAAATTTGTTGGCGAAGTAGGTGCACTTTTAGGAGTACACTCTGACTGCACCCTTGGACGTCTTCGAAGACCTTTCAATTTCCTATAAACATTTGAATCATTCACAGACATTCTAAAAGAAAAAATCTTAATTAGAAATAGTTTAACTTTCGAAGGACATAGGTCCAAATTACAGATATTAGCATCATATTAATTTTCAGGGCGGTTGGAAGCTGTTTTCAGGTGACTCAGATGAAGCATCTAAGAAAGCCAGAAAATTGTTCAATTTTGTTTTTTCTAAAATTGGTAAAACAAGCATGTTAGTTTGTCCTCATTTAAAGTTGTCGAAAAATATGAGATAAAACAAGGAATCTCTATAGAGTGTAATTTTTGTATTTCTTGTCAATTCCCCACATTTACCACATCTCACTTTGAAAATGATATACGCAAATCCTGTGTCAAAAAAAAGGTGATGAAACAAGTAATCAAGGGATCAAGGAGTCAAGGAGAATCAAGGAGTGCAAACACGGTGACAAAAAATCGAATCATGCAACCACGGCTCAAAAGTGTACCCATGTTTTAGAGCTCGAAAAACTGATACAAAAATGTATGGGATCATTTTGCTACGACCAACCATTAGAGAGATATTGCCAATCAAAGGTTTTGATGATGTAATAGCTGCAGCACCAAATAAAATTAAGGCCTAAATGTTGCGTAACCCCATAACCCGTATCGCAGACCCCAAAAAACGTCAGTTATCCCTATTGGTTCTTGATATACTTCCCAAAAAAGTCACTTTCAATTGGGGATGCAATGATTCCCCATGATCATAAAAATAACTGACGTCAAATGCCACGTGCTTTTATACTAATCGTGCAAAAAGTGTCTCTCGCCACTATGTGGTTTTACGCGCAACTAAGAAGAACTTGACTGTAAATTTAAAAGAAATATATCACTCTCTAAAATAAAAGTGGTATGCACACTACGCGATTATTATAATAAGATATAACTACGTGTTCCCAATTTTTGTGTGGCAAATAACAACTGGAGACTCAAACATTCAGATTGACCAGAAAATGCAAGGGCCACCAATGGTTACTCAAGTTTGTATATTCATCTCAAAGCGTTACCTAAAACTTTTGGAAACATGACATTTTTCACTGTATTGGGAACAAAAAATGTAGATGTATTGTGAAATTGAATGTGATTGGACTTGATTGGGAAAATGACGTTATAGCTGCTATTTTTGAGGCCTAGCTAAAGCCCTGCTTCTAATGCTGGGCACAACACACATCACAAACACTTACACCATAACATGACATCAATCGATAATGCAAATCAGAGATACAATAGGAAAAAATCATTAGTTTTTCAGGAGCACTTTTCAGATGTTGAGGCTGTACTGGTGCAAATCCAGCAAGCTAATCTCACAGGTTGATTGAATTTCTATTCTAGGGGAAAGTACATTGATATCTAAAAGAATATAAGCCATAAAGGATAGGTTTTATAAGAAGAGCAAAATTTTTAGAGATCTATTATAGATTTAGAGCATGTACAATAGGATGGTGCAGGAAATGGAGTCAAGTCAAATGACTACCACACAACTTTAGTTTAAAATCATATCAGCAATTAGTAGCGGGTTTCAATTATTGATATATTCTTTTGGTAAGCTAAGAAAGGTTAACTTTTTTGACTATCTATATCCCTTGTAAAATATACGAGTTTCATATCTGAAAATGACATCTCAAAAATGATGTTGAAAAATTAATTTCCAAAATGACATATTCTAATTATTTACTTGTTAATATTTCACAAGTGTATAGACATTCTCTAATCAGATTTTAACTTTTTTTTTCTATTTTTTATAGTTATTTCTTTGATATCAAACTTTGATGATGTAAATAGGCCAATATTTATCAGTGCCTTTGTAAATATTTTACCAAGATTAATAAAGAAATAATAATAATAATAATAATAATAATAATAATAACAATAACAATAGTTATTTTTGTGATGTTAAAAATAAAAGTCGAGAGACATTTTTTATTAAAATAAAGCAGAAGCTTTTCGATTAAAAAATCATCGTCAGTGCATATACATACAAATAGTTATTTTTGTTAAAGAAACCTCTATGTTCTCTACAGAAACCTCCAAGAGCATAATCAGGGTGGCCACATAATTTATTTTTAAAAATTTCCAGGATTTTTCCAGGAAATTTCCAGGAAAATCACCAACTATTCAAGGATAACTTCACAGGATAGAAAATAAAAAAAACCAGCATAAACAATATGGAAGATCTACAACATATACAATGTAAGTAAACAGAATGTTCATACAGCCATACAACATCAAAATTATTGAAATAAAAAAGTGAGAGTCATTAGGGGTGTAGTAACTGAAATACCTAAAAGAAACATCATCCATATATACATACTAAGTAAATAACTTAAAATACATAACTTCAATAAAACATTAAAAATAGGAAAAATCTAAAATTCCCAGGAATTTCAGAAAATTTCAAGGAAAAATTTGAGTCTGTTTCAAAAATCGATGACTTTTCTAGGAATTCAAGGAATTCCAGGACCTGTGGCCACCCTGATAATAGTCTTTTAGGTTTTTGCTGTAACACATCAGTTGGTCATGCCCAGTTAGAAATACACAAGTGCACAGTTTAGAAAACATATTAGTTGACAATAATTCTCATAGCTGTCTAAACACTTCATAGTATTAAATTGCAGAACAAAATAGAAGAATTTACAAGGCTCTTCTAACTAGAAGAAAAAGTGAAAATAGCTTTTCAATAAAAAATTTCAAAGAAAGTCATCAATTCTTTTTATACATTACTTGAAGGTAACTACTTCTCATTATATGAAAAGCTATCTCTATGCAAAATATTGAATGTTCATGTCAATAAAAACTACTTTCACTTTTTCTTCTGGTCAAGCCTTTCCTTAACTTGTTCATTTTCTGTCTATTATTCTAATAATCATTTTAATTTCTTATAGTATAATAGCAGGTACTATTTCTACTTTAGAGAGTGATTGTGCACTATGTTTTATTTTATCTTCCTTATGAAGAGTGGGTAAAACCACACAGAGGTGGCAATAACATTTTTTCACTATATCAATTGATGTGATGTCAGTGAAAAAAACATTGCATGCCTAGTTATTTGTAGTTTGCTATATTGATGATTGCAATGGATACAAAAAAAACGTCATGATGTTTGATTGATGATATCTCGGTAACAATTCATTGTAAAGAATAAACAATTCCCAGTTTGTTGATCAGTTTTTCAAGCTGTCTAACAACATGGTTAAACTATCATCTGTTCATTATTACATAACCCTAACTTTCATCACCTTTCATCACCCTCTTTAACACATGATTCATGCATAGGAGTGAGAGGGACACATCCTTCTCAAATAGACTCTAATCAAAATTATTTACCTGCGGAGGATCTAGTATTATATACATAAATGACCTCTGTGATCATGACCATCTAGCTCGTGACATACTATATAAATAAAGTAGAAAATGAACTGGAGATAACAGATGGCAAATATAAACATATGAAAATAGTATAATGATTTAACAACAATATGAGAAAACATAGATGCAATTAAATTAATTTTCAGCAGACCCAGGCAGGATGTAGAATCAGTAGTACTTATAGCTGGCAATATTTCAAAATATAATTAGGGGGAGATATTTTTATGCTGGGGCAAATATATAAAAAAGAACAAAGAATAAAGCAACATGTGACAAAAACATAAAAGTAACATGTATGATTTCAAGTTTGTTTGTGCTTTGATCGGGTTCTGTCTCCTTTTATTTTTTTTTTCCACTTTACTAAGTTCCCGGCAGCCGGTCAACAAATCAATTCCGATTTCACACCTTGTGTTCACTTCATCATGATGATGATCACCAAAATATTTCAAGGTTTTGGGGCAAACCTTCCCACACTAACGTGTGTGGGATGGTTTGCTTTTAAATGCTTGTTTTAGATGCCAAAACTTAAGTAAACAAAAGAAATTTTCAATCGATAATGTCCATCACAGGTTAATCTAGTTTCAATAACATTGTTTTGTTGTCTTTTTATTTTCCATTATTCTTTTTTGTCTTCTATCTTGTTCTTCTTTGCACGAAGTCTGTAGTAGAAAATATTAACCCCTTAGAATATTCCCCCCCCCCCCCCTAACCCTAACCCTAACCCTAACCCTGACCCTAACCCTAACAATAACAAAGAAAAACTAACAAGTCATAAGAGCGTAAACCACGGGGGGTGAAAATATTCTAAGGGGTTAATATTTTCTGCCACAAGCACGCCAGTTCATCACGTTTTAAATTTATGCAAATGTGCTTATTTTAAAGTAAATCGCACACACTATATCGCACACACTATATTGCAAAAAAGGAGAAGATCAAAGTTGTAAGGGCAGATACTACGAAACTAAAAGTAGATGAAAAAGCAGGTTTCGTTATATTATTATATCACTGTCTCGTTGCTTTTTATACTAGTCTGAGCACTCTTCTTAACAACAAAAAGAAAATTGCAACACAACCAAAACTACAAAACAAAACGCTTGTTGCTGGGGAGAGGTAAACATCCTGTTTCTTCATCATAGAATAACGATTGGGATTTCATTCTTACACTTACTGAAGACCTCCACGCTTTTGCTTTATTGCTAATGATTAGTTGATAGATAGATGAAACATAAAGCATCTTATTATCTACAGTGTGTCCACAAAAAAGCGGGCGAGTGACTTTCAAGAAGCACATGTTGTGTTTTTCTTGCTTGTTATTATTTGCTTGTAAGGAGAATTTTAATTACTAAAGGTTGTGATGCGTTGACATTCGCCAGTATACGACAAAAGGAAATATGAACCTAGCCCTGCAAAGATCTACACGCTTTTCTTTTTATAAGAATAGCTTCTATAAGAATGTCAGGGTGAAAAACGCCTAATTTGTAAGTATATCTTAAGAATACTACCAGGGTGAGTTTCATAAGAATAACAGAACATGGTAAAAAACAGATGTAGTAAATGTGTAAGCAAATATATTCACAAATGCGAAAATCAATATAAACATCAAACATAAAGCTGTTTTCATAAGTTTGCAACATATTTGTTGTATATCGTGTACGTACACACGTGACATTGTCATTGAATCGTATTCTGACTTATAAGAATACATTAACAATATCACACCCCCTTATTTTTTGGTAAACCATAAAAATACTTCACCCTCAACGAAATTTCACTATGCTTATAAAAAGAAAAGCGTGGACCACTGTTGCTGAATGGATTTTATGCGTACATGAGAAATGATAAGAAATGATTCATTGAAAGGCTCAAAATTTAAAATTGATTAAAATGAAGATACAAGATAAATGTTTTAAGGAAAAATAGCTGACACGGTGGAGTACTTTAAAAAAGCCTTCGTTGCTCCTTGGTGTTGAACGCGAAACCGATACTTTCAATGGTGCCGTCCGTATATCGGAAAGGCAAGAAACCCTGGGTATGAGGTTGTGACACCCAACGGACACGGATATTGAAGAAGCCCCATTCATCTTCTTCTCTCTGTGAAAAAAAAGACGATTATATAATCGTTGGTTTGAAGATAAAAAAATGGGCTGGTTAACTGAAATCTACCACACATCCCTGAATCTACTAACAAAATGAAATGATGCTACACTTAGTAACCATAGCAACCAAAACATCAACCGACCATTCTCCAGATCTTTCCGAAGGTGTTCGAAAGAACTATCTTAAATCAAATGGTCGAAATTCATCGAAAATCACACATGATATTACACCCACATCAATCTGGCTTCAGAAAAGAGCACTCAACAACCACTTTGCTCGTGAAGTCATATTAAGACGACATATTATTTTTGATGAACAATAGAGAAGTCACCTTGGGTAAGGCAGTTGACTTCTCAACTCTAACTCAATCGGCTGGGTTCCTCAAAGTCATTTATAGAGCAACGGGATCATCTTCAGAACCGTCAGCAATTTCTACAAATTTAATGACAAAATCTAAAATGTACTTTGTGTTGAGTTTGGAGTACTACAAGGAAGTTTGTGCCGATATTTTCTACTTGCAAGGGGCCATGTTGGAAAATGTTGCAAGCATTTAGCTAAAAATTGCAGACGATATTGAAATCTCTACCAATAACCAATCGATCGATCGTCTAGAAGTAAATTTCGCCTATTTAGAAGATCGTTACATTTTGTGAACATTCCAACTTGGATTAAAAAGCTATTTTCTCGACTTTTTCGTCACTAACATTCTTGGCTGCATAGCCACCACCAGCCAATAAAAAAGGTAACTTTGGATAGCTTGAAAATCAGAATCATTCGAAGCACGCACTTTACGATACGCAGATGTAAATTTGTGCAATTCATAAAGTCACTTTTTGGCGCCATAATAAGAAGCAAAATCCAGAGAGAAAAAGCCATTAATGATATGTTTCCGGTGGTGTTAATTAAAAATAAAACATTTTCAAAATATTTTCAAAAAAGGAATAAAAAATATTCAACGCTTCTTATACCACCATTTTTAAAGCATGATGTCTGCATATAACTCTCTAAAAAATCTGACGTCAAATCAGTGGCTGGATCGTTCATATGCGTTTTTCACAAAAACTCTCTTTTAAAGCTAGATGCTTATTTTCTGCTGTGACAAGTACCTTTATTAAAAGCACTTGCAGATACACAATGCGTGGTGTATTTATGAAACAAATGATGAACAAACGTCATCATTGCGAGCATCATTGCTTGATGATGGAGAAGCAGATGATATTTAGCGTATCTCCAAAAGAATCCGCTAATGATGATGATTTATTGTCAGACATCAGTTTCGGCAGTGTATCATCGTTGCCGATATTTCACAATGAAGATACTTTATCGTTAATCAGTTTCGGTAGTGTCTCATCGTTGCCAATCTTCCACGATGAAGACATCAAACCAGTGTTTAATGAACATCCCCTGGTGATTCCTGCAGAATCATTGAAACCATTCACACATGTGAATAGCAAAACTAACATCGATGAACTGAAAGTTATTCCAGTTGGAAGATATGAATTCCGATTTGATGACAGCATGTCTATAGTGTCGTTTTGTGAAGACGATGAATTCAATCGATCAGAAAACGACCTCTTCAAACAAGATGATATGGTCACACTGAAAGACGAAAATATTCAACAATATGGCCGAAATATAAAGCATGTCCCTTTCTGCATGGAAACACAGGAAGAATGCAGATTTACGAAGAAACCTCGAAAAGGCAGAAACATTTTTCAGAAACTATCCTATTGGTTTAGAAAGAAAATAGAAAAACTTCTTGTTTAAATTCTGTGTAATGTGATGTTTCCACAAGTTCTTCCATGTTTTTCTGGGTTGACCAATCTATCTAGTAAGATGGCAAAATCTATTTCCCTCCAGTGATCTCAACAAAATTACCAAATTTAACTTCTGCTACTCACCAAGGGAGAATGGGAACAAGTATTGTGTTCAAACCCCAAAGCCCTTGCTGTATAATATTTTGAACCTGAAATTGAGATTCTTGTTTAATCTCGAGAAGTATAAAGAGATGATGTTATGAAATTGAAAGTGGGATTTTTGACCTCGAGATTAACCATGAACGTATTATAGAGAATGATGTACAGCTAACAACCTCCTACCCAGGGTTTCTTGCCTTATCGATATACGGACGGCATACGACACCGCCGTCCATATATTTCTATCCAGTGGGCAAAATCGTCAAAAAGTCACTGCAACGGAGACCACTTTTATTGAAATTGTGTGAAAATTTCTATAGAAATGCACTCCTTCGCAGAGATTTTTTAGCAAATGTGCCGGCTGGGTAAATTTCTAAAACCTTTCAATGCCGTTGTTATAAACCTCGCCTCTCATTTTACTAGAGTTTGGTTGTCATGGGTTTTATTGTCTCTCTCATTGTGGAAAATCAAAGAAATTAGCGAAATTGTGAATTGCATATAAATCTGTGAATTTTAGTAATACTCTTACACTACTTTCCTTTTTTAAAACATGGGAAAATTTCGGACCTTAAAAAAGTCGCTTGATTGACGACTGAAAATACACTGTTAGAAGAATAATCTTTTTCATTATTTTGAAAGTTTCTTGGTCGGGCTTTTTATGTGTCCATGGTATTAACAAAATACGACCGTTAAAGTTAGGGGTTAAAACTTTGTTATCACCGTGTGGCTAAGCAAGTAAATTATGTCCCTCGATCTTTCAAACGAAAATAGTAGTCGTTCATCCAATCAAATGTGAACAAAACAAGATTCGCAAAAATGCGACTATATATTTCCCCAAAATTGCGAAATTTTTGCCAATTATTGTGTGTACATATTGATAACCATGAGAAAGAAATGTATGATTAAATAATTACAGTATAACTACCATCAACCTGGTACTCAAATAAGTACTAAGCAGGGTGGAATTGAATTTAATACCCCCAAAAAACTTATTTTGGACTTATTATGAAATGAAGATGTCCATGGTCAAATGATAAGGTTTGTCTCAATTTTCGCTAAAGAGCTTAAAATTGAGAAGTTACTATAATGGACACTTTGCGACTAATATTTCAACTATAATAATTCAACAGAACACTTCCTTTTTGTAACTCCAATAAAACTATCTTATAACATAAATCAAATTTGTATACAGGTGTGGTTTACTGTACAAAAGATGAAAAGAAAATTGTTAAATAGCTAAATTGTTAAATAGCTACAGTATAATACTTTGGGGTAGACATTATAAACAAGTAGTAACCTGCGACGATAAAAACTGAGGTCACGTCACGTGCTACTATATAATAATCCTAAAAAAAGCACATGGCCTAATGAAGAATATGACCACAATTAAGAGGATTTTAACCGTAAAATTCAACAAAATTTACCACTGTCTAAAATAAGTGTGACACACACTCGCTATTATATATAAGATAGTAACCAGGGTAAAATATTGTTACCGAGTTCCACTTTGAAAAGGATGTGATATTCGCCTTTCCCATGTGCAAACCCCGTGACGAAAAATTTAATCACTAAATTGGAATGGAAAGTGTACCCATGTAGTAGAACAATGCGACGATAAAAAAAACGTGCACATGCTACTATATAATAATCGTTAAAAAGCGCATGGCCTCACGAAGAATATGGCCACGATTTAGACCGTAACATTCAACAAAATTCATCACTGTCTAAAACAAAAGTGGTATGCATACTGGCTATTTAAGATAACTATCATAAGAATAAAAATCTCTACAAATATTATGCGTAGTATTTCAAATTAAGACAGAAGAGTTATTTTCAAATAAGAGATGGGCTTAAAATGACAATTTATATAACCAAATTCAACAAAATAAACATCTCTGTTCAAAAAAAATATGTTCTCACTCATTGTTTATTATGTGATAAAAATGACGTTCGTAAATCCCAAATGGAAAAAACAACAGATTTTGGTAGTGAAAATACACATCCATAACCAAACCACTACATAGCTGAAAGCAGAAGTTCCTGTTCGGGCTTCATTTAATTTTACAGACTGTCATCATGTTGGATTGTGTTTTGATTCCTTGTTCGTAAGGAAAATTGACAGTATTATATATTAAATTTTGCAAAATAAAATATGATATACAGCATCAAAACAGTATACATGACCATAGAGTTCATTCATAGTAAATTATGTTTCTGTTGTTGGATTAAACAACTATCCAAGTACGCTCCACCAGATTCTTTCAAGTGATTATGTGTCTCAATCCTCTGTGTATTAAAATATTATACGTAAATGGTTTTCTGAACTTTATATTGTATATACGACATCACATATTTACTTGCTGTTTTTGAATTAACGTAACTGGTTGAACTGGTGGTTGATCTCCACGTGAAAAGGGATTCCTTCTTTATGCTGTACATCATATTGTGCTTTCCAGTTCAGTTGAGCTATATATACATTATATACATCAGGATCATACTAAATAAATCTTCAGCCTGGTTATTGAGAATGAATTTTCACCTTTGCACTGAAATCAAAGCTCCAATGGTTTGTTGTTCCAAGCATTTAATTACCAATATCATCATCATATAACACATTCATTGATTGTTATCAACAACATAAAAACAAAACATAGTCTACCAATGTTGTTTTTTTGTTTGTTTTTTGCACGTTCATTCAAAAGTTTTTACAACTTTTTAAGAAATAAAACGATTTATTTCCATCATTTAACGTTTCATCTATTGAATCATTCAATCTAGAAAACATCTTCAAAATCCCATCTGCACTGACCCTGACCTGACTGAAAAGATGGCGTACCACTTTACTGAAGACTAGCCTCTAATCTTATTTACCTTAGCTAGGCCAGAGTTCAATTCTGAACTGCGGCTATAAAAGTGAACGAAAAGAAGGAGGAGAAGAAGGAAATGCCGGTTTTAACATATATTTCGCCCTATGGGGAAATATATAATAATGTCAGCGCATTTTTTTTTCATCTGATTTCCGTCCCACACAAGGGTAGGTAGTAAGAAAATTGGAGGAGTACATTGTACAGTGAAACCTCTATTAATGGTCACTTCCATACATCGGTCACCTCCTGATAAGCGGCCAGAAAAGAAAGTCCCTGCCGAATTTATTGTCAAACTCTTATGAAAAAACCTCCATATATCGGTCACCTCCAATCAACGGCCAAACGGCCACTTTCTATTGTCCCAATGTCAAATTTTACCTCTATTAACGGTCAAAAAAAATCTTTATGCAAGCAAATGAAAGGAAAAATAAAATAAAAAATTGTTATTTACAAAAATAAAGTCAAGTCAAGCAGCCTTATCTGTTGTAGATGATTTGAACAACTTTTGTGAAGCACTTATAGTAAGTGCTTTGAATCTTATCACACTACGACTTGAAGCACTTAGGCTCAATAATGTTGTGTTTATTTTGATCATGAATCATTCTTTATGCCCCTCCCAACTCTCCCGACCAGCCTTTTTGATAAAAAAAGTATATTCATATAAAACCTCCATACATCGGTCACCTCTAATGCTGGATCCCCCAAAGTGACCGCTATTAGTAGAGGTTCCACTGTATTGAACTTTTTTTAATCTTAAGTGTTCAGTAAAATCTCAGTGAGAACATGTTATTCCATGAACTATCAATAAACTAAGGTCTTTACTGTTTTTCAGTATTCACTACTGGCGGTAATAAATTGTTCTATAACATTAATTGGATAATAAAATAATTCCCTCACACATCCCTGTGAGAAAATCACAATACGTTGTTCTGAATTTTCAATAGCCATTGATAAAGCTTAGACCCATACAGTGGACTCTCTAAAGTTTGACTTTCCATTACTCCGAACTCTCCATAATTCGAACTGAATCAATAGGTTCCGTCAAGTTAAAACATGGAAACTCCACAATTCGAATGATTTTCCCCTTTAAGGTTCGAGTTAAAGAGAATCTAGTGAGCATTGTGATCGTAAATGACTGAGCTAAAAAGCATGTTTTTCTGTTATACTTTTTGAAATGTCAAATTTGAATAGTTCTTGCAAATATCAAACATAAATATAAGACTGCAAATGGGCACAAGTTATTGTATAGTTTTCATTTACAAGAAAATCAAAATTCGTTCAAATCGAGACTTATCTTGAGTTACCGTAGTTTTACCAGCGTGCTCACTGGGTAACAATTTTGTTTCAATCGTTTGTAATGCTGAAAATGAGAAAAACTCTTCGGTTTTTTTATATCATACGGAAAAGCCTAGTTACCAGTACTCGGATACACCATGACACTCAGCCATCGAAAGTAGATTGGTAGCAAGGATGTTTAAAAGTACTTAATCTGTGAAAGATGAACAGAAAATCAAAGTAATGCTCATTTACAAGAAAAAAGAAGAAGAATGGACGTTCAATGGGAGTTTTACGCTAAAAAATGGCTGTCGTTGCACGAACTACAGAAGGCAGGCGAGCTGTGTGATTTCGTGGTAAAAGGAAGAGAGAAGGATACAGAAATGCATGTTCATCGCGTGGTGTTAGCTTCTCAAAGTTCGTTTTTTAAAACCATGTTTACAACAAACATGTGTGAAAAGCACACAGGTGAAGCCACGTTCGAAACGTTCGATTCGAACGTGCTGCGTAAAGTAATCGAGTATTGCTATACAGGCAAAATCGATCTTGAACCGGATGACATGGAACACGTTCTCAGTTGCTCGCATATGCTGAGTTTGCACGGTGTGATACGACTTTGCAGTGTCTGGTTGCAAAATAATTTAAATGTCGGAAATAGTTACCGGGTTGGTTGTTTAGCACGCAGGTACGGGTTGAACGAGTTGCAGCAGACAGTAGACTCCTTCATTTTAAAGAATTTTCACGCTTTCACGATGAACTCTGACGATTTTTTAAGTATACCTTGTGACCAGCTCACGTATTTCATCTCTAATGAAAATCTGAACGTGCCCTGTGAAGAGGATGTATACGAGGCCGTCACAAAATGGGTGAAACATAGCTTGAACAAACGGAAAGGTCTTCTAAAAGAACTCTTAAAACATATACGCTTTCCAATGCTTACCCGAAAGTTTTTAATAGATAAAGTGACTAGAGAAGAGTTGATTATCACTGACGCTGAGTGCCGCAGGTATTTGTACGATGCATTGGACTATCATCTCGTGCCAGAGCGAAGAGAAGAGTTTAGCGGTATACAGTGTCTACCTAGGAGTTGTTTAACCGGCGGCTTGTATGTGATTGGCGGTGAAAGTAAGACGCTAAATGTAACTTTTCTATAAATATTTGTTGCAATCATTAGTTGATGTTCAAATGACGTCATAAAGAGAGTTCAATCTTTCTGTGTACGAAGGTTTAACTCTCGATACGAAAGCGCATTTTGCTAGAGTTATTCTACTTTCTAGATCGAATGGGAGCTTTAGATTCAGTAGAACTATTCGATGTGAAGACAACGTCATGGCAACATTGTGCACCACTCTCAACCGCTCGGAAACATCCGGCGGTGGTCACGCTTAATGGGCAGATCTTCGTCATAGGTGGAGTTGATAGCAATGGCGTCCATCTAAATCTTGTCGAAAAATATGACCCACTCACGAAGAAGTGGTCAGAAGCAGCAGCAATGAGAAAATGTCAAGGTTTGTGTGTGATTGCCTTTTCGATATACGACCGCCATCCGTATATCGAAAAGGCAAGAAAGCCTGGGTACGAGGTTGGTGTTCCAATGAGAAATCTTAATTTCCGACAAAAAATCAGGTTTTTGTAATGCTATTACATTCAGTCTTACATGGCTAGCTTACCTTTATGATCAGTAAGAAAAAAAGCAAAAAAGTTTGAATTGTGTTATCCAGGTACTTCTGAAATACTTCGCTTTCATCAGCAGGTTGCTTCTAAATTGCAGGTGCTTTGTCAGTCAGCTTATTAGATGGTTGGATTTATGCAGTTGGAGGTACTAGCCGAGACACAAACAGGAAAACATATTCGCTCAACAGCGTAGAAAGATACGATCCTGCATTCGACAAATGGTCGACTGTTCAACCAATGAAACAAGCACGAAGTCAATTCGGCACGGGTGTGATGAACAAGAAGCTATATGCTATAGGTGGCTTCAACAATATGAAACAAATTGACTCTTGTGAGATGTATGACCCCCTGGAAAATATGTGGAGCAGTGTAGCAAGCCTCAATAAACCAAGAATGGACCATGGCACTGTGGTTTACGATGAAAAACTATTTGCTATTGGTGGTATAAGTACCTGCGGGACACTAGACTGCATTGAAAAATACAACCGAGGTCTAAACATGTGGCTGATAATCAAACATACTTTAGATCCAAGAACAGGGGCTAGCATTTCCTTGTTTAACAACGAATCAGATGAAGTTAGTTTGTTCATTGGAGGTGGGATAGACGAGTCGTGTTGTTACCATAGTAGCGTGAAGCAAGTAAACCTCAAATCGATCGATTACACGATAACGCACGGAAAATCTATGATAGAACCGAGAGCTTACGGAGGAATAGCTGCACTATGATATAAAATCGTGCAGACCACCTCACCTCTTACCCTTACTGGAATCTCACTTGCCATGGGGTTTGGGAACAAGGCTGTTAAAATATAAATCAGTGCACGTGAACTTGTTATATATTAACGGATTATTTTATATTTACATATTAAAATACTAAACTTATTGCAAATATTTTTGAAAATAAATACTTTTTGAATATATCAATCATTATATAATATTAGAGGTTCATGATTGCTAAGAGAATTATATAGAACATATAAACTGCGATCATTTCTTCTTTTCCACTCAAAAAGCCTGTGTATCCGGTCTGAATTAATCGAGAATATTACTATTTCGTATTACCTCGTTCATTCAAACGAGAAATGATCGCATTATGATCGATATTACAACAACTTCTAAAACATACTCAAATAATCAAGCAGAAAAAAAAACAAAAAAAAAAAAAGCTCAAATATTAAGCAAGAAAGTAATCTTTTTATTTCCACATGTTACGAATGGATTTGACTGGAGTGAAGAAAAAACTAAAAAATAATATACAAAATATTATTGGCAAAAAACAACAACAACAAACAAAAACAAAAACAAAAGGTGGCAATCAAGAGTATACGTGCGCCTGCGGGGTGGGAGTTGGGGCGTTAGTGACAACAATAAGCGAAACAGAAGTCTAAATTAAATGAAAAGTAGGAAACAGAAATGTTACCTGAAGAAGCTCTGTATATAGCCACTTTGCCTTTGCTTCTTTGGACTACTTTTATCAGAAGCACCATCATAGGAATTGTCCGAGTGATCCTGAAGAAACATTCTCATATTTTCAGTTTGTTGATACTGCATAAATCACAGGAACGTGTTAACAAGTGTCTATCATATCATACAAGCCTCCACAAAAAAAATTGAGAAAAACCCCCTTGCCCCCCCTGATGTCAATGTTAGGGAGCTTACGCAACTGCGATTCTACGGCGGCGGTGTGAACCAGGTGATTGGGAAATTCAAGGAGATCATGAAATAACGCACTGTGTTGCAGATACCAATCCGCCGTGTACATTCTACGACGGAAAAGTTATGAATTTACCGTAGCCGTAGAACATAGGCAGGTGATCATTACGTAAGAGAACAGTATTATGAAATCATCATACGCAGTTGATTAGTACCAAAGAATAAAATCGAAAAAAAATATAAACAAAAAAATTTCGTCAACACGACAGAAAAAAATTGTAAACAAACTATATTTTAAAGTGAAAGAAAGTCAAAGAAACAAACATTATGAACTTTTCTTCGTCAAAAGCACCAAAAACCATTCGTTGGGATGGGACATTGAAGCAGCTACATAAAGTGTGAGTGTATTAAACAGACTTAATATAATTTATCATGAATGGAGCATGCAGTGAACACACAGTCTGCATCGTTTGCTAGCTATGATGCAATGGATGAGAAAAGTTAAATTCTTACAATTTGTTGTTTTATTTTAAGACTTGGTTTGGATGGACCAGATGGAAAAGAAAAATCAACTACGACATCTCTAAATGAGGCATCATCATTTAAAGTAACAAAGTATGATCATCTAAAAATATATTTATAAGTATTTCTAGATATGCAGAGATCAGAAAAGTTAAAATCTTATAATTTGTTCTTTTATTTTAAGACTTGGTTTGGATGGACCAGATGGAAAAGCAAAATCAACTACAACATCTCTAAATGAGGCATCATCATCTAAAGTAACAAAGTATGATCATCTAAAAATATATTTATAAGTATTTCTAGATATGCAGAGATCAGAAAAGTTAAAATCTTATAATTTGTTCTTTTATTTCAAGACTTGGTTTGGATGAAAAAGAAAAAAAAATTTCGCAGCTTAAAAGAACATCAATGAATGACACATCAGCTAAAGCACCAAAGTAAGATCAGATTAGATCATTCATTTTATTTGTTTCCCATTAAGGGCAGACATTTTTAAATAATCATTTTTTTGTATATGTTTCAGGTTAAAATGGTCCCAAGAGCAAGATGTTGTTTTATTAAAGGAAATCATCGTTGAAAATCCCTTTGTTTACAAAAAAGGAACTACGCCCAGAAAAATGGTTTGGGAAAGAGTTTGTAAGAACCTAAAGAAAATGAATTTAGATGTGTCTTGTCGGTTTGTTCGTGATAAGTTCACAGACTTAGAACAAAAGTATAAAGAAAAAAAAAATTACGAGCAAAAAGCCAGTGGAATTAGTTGTGACGTTGAAGAATGGGAGGTATTAATGGAGGACATTGCGGAAATGCAAATGTTAAGTGAGTCGAAATCAAAGGTAGAAGAAGACAAAAGAAAAGGGGAGGAGCAGAGGAAAAGATGTATGGAGAGAATTGGCGAGACAGAAGAAAGGAACGGTACAAAGAAACCACGAAAGATGCATGACACAATTCAATATTTAAGAGAAAAGAATGAACAGGAAGTGGTATTTCGTAAGGAGCAACTTGAATTGCAAAAGAAAGAATTAGAATTAAAAGAGAAAGAACAAAATAATTTCAAGATTTTTATGCAAGAGCAAATGAAAATGATGGGTGACTTGCAACGGCAAAATGCCGAGTTAATCAAAATGGTATTAATGAAAAAATAGGAAATAGTTGCTATATATATATTACTTAAACAAATGATTTTCGATTGGTGATGTTTTACATTTTAAGTTGACGTATTTGTCATTGTCATTGAAAAATCTTAATGTTTTGATCTTGAATTTTTTTTATCAATAATAGATTATAATGTATTTGGATTATGTTTTATATAATTATTTATTTTCCATAGTTCTCAGAAAAAAGAAAATTGTATGTAACTATAAATTGAATTTTTGTAAATAATGAATTGAAAATAGAATCCATTTAAATTGCCATTATAATGTTTTTTGAAGTTTTGTGGCTATAAAAATAGCCGTGTTATCAAATTTCAGCCAGAGATATACTCTTCTAACGATGGTGGTTGGCATCCAAATTTTGAGGTTGTGTTTGACCCATGTAAGCATGTTTTCATATTGCTGAGAAGTGATGAAACAAAATATTGTTTAGCTACTGCACTCAAGCCGATTTTTTGCATTTTTCTAAAATCAGTGTGTCTGAATCTTTCTATCACATCCCCAAATGTCCACTCCACCGATACTCTTACGGATGACATCCTTTGATTATACATTTCCTCGTCATTGTTTGATGCATTTTTGAATCCAGTCTGTAGGTGTTCTCGCAATGGATATGCTGGATCCCCATAAATGCATAAAGGTGAACCATCTGGTGCGAACGACATTTGCTCTAGCTGGGATAAAATTCCAGATTGTGCCAGAAGGTAACTGTCATGATGTGATCCTGCAATAGGGCCAAAGAGATTAGCTATCAGACCAGTAGGAGTTGATATGGATTGAAACTTGAACCCATGGATCCGTTTATGCCCACTATACATCATTCGTTGATTTTCACCAGGTCGTGCTGTTGCTCTCACTGTGCCATCTATGAACCCCCAACAGTTATCTAATGGTGCACCAGCAGCATGAATAGCATCAGCATATGATTTTAATTTAGAACTCCTCAACCAGTTCTGATCTAAGGACATTAATAAATGACCAAAATGGTCATACATATAGTCAATCATATGGTTATAGATGATACACAATTGTGCTACATGTCGACCAAATCGTGGGATTAAATCAGAGTATCTGCATGGAAACGCCAGACGTCGTAACAGCAAACACAGGCCTTCCATCGAATCAAATTTCAATCTGTTGTAACTACACATTTGCTGTGGCAAATTTAGGGCAGTTACAAGGCGTGGCAATTCATGTTTACAAAACCGAAAGTCTGTCCAGCACTCATCGTCACTCCAATTTCCAATATCGAACTTTTGGCACTCCCAATATGGAAAATTTGGGTTTTTTTTGTTGATATCTTTTAAAAACAAAACAAGTTCTTCATCAGTTATTGCCTCCGCTTCATATTCGTTAAGCAATACGCTTTCTAGATCAAAGGCAGCCGCCATATTTGTTTATTTACGGGTTTTTTTTAAATGCGTAAACATTTCACAATGAGGGAGGCGGCAGAAAGATATTATAAAGTTTCCATAACAACATAACTACTAGCCGCCGTAGAATCGCAGTTGCGTAAGCTCCCTGTTGTATGAAATGCTGCTAAGTCCCCACAGTTGCTTCTCTTCACTCCAAAAACATTCTGTTAGTTTTTAAGATACACAACATTGATTTTGGGAACTGGGTTCGAACTTTGCTCTCAATTTGCAAGGGCATTATTGTCTCTTCTACAAGCTGCAATATATTTCGTGGAGGGTTGTAGAATGTAAAAAAGGGACCCTTCTCTCCTTTGTATAACAGTGGGAAAAATCGTGAAAATGTCACCACGATGAAGAGCATTTTTATTGAAATGGTGTGCATATTACTTTACAAATACACTCCTTCGCAGTGGTTTCAACGATTTTAACTACTGGGTCAACAGAGATTACGTGACAAATACAATCCAATGCAAATATTTACTGAGTTCTCGGACATGCGTCTCTTTCTTCCTGACTTTATGGATGCTATATCATCAACCTGTAAACGAATAAAACTATTCTACAATCACAAACGCTGAGAGAGGTAAAGACTACGCGAATCCCAGCCAACACATTTGTTAAAAAATCTCTACAAAGGAGTGCATTTCTATATAAACATACACACAATTTCAATAAAAATGCTCTCCGTCGCAGTGACTTGTTGATGATTTTGCATACTGGGATTTTCCTAAGGAATCGAAACGAGGCGAAGCTTGATGGCAAGGCATAAACGCGGTGTTTGAACCGAAATCTGGAAAATGTCTATTGTGAAGTTACTTACAAACACATAGTCCGAGTGTAAAATGACTTATAGGCAAAAAAAACTACTCCTAACATGAGACTTGATAGCTTTTTCTCGAACTATTAGTTTGGTCTTTCTTTCTAAGAATCACATCTAAGTTCTACCACAAAACTTGCTCAGCATACATGCTAATTCGGTTTCAGTGCTTCGTTTTCAATCAATACATTCAAAACAATTTTATAAGCCCTCCTCCTCAATTGTTCATAAGCCTCAACAGAAAACATTGACCTGGAGTTTATCAAAACAAATCTTGACGCAGCTAGCAAATCTTCAAAAAGTCACTGCGATGAAGAGCATTTTTACTGAAAAAGTGCGTATACTTCTATAAAAATGCACTCATTCGCAGTGATTTTTCAACAAATCTGCCCACTGAAAAAGAATAACAGCTGTTACAGGACAGACTAACACTATAAGTTACCTGGCTAAACTTCTGTTCTGGTGAGAAAGTTGCAATGGCTAAGAAAAGATGATGAATAACAAAACAACTAGCCATTGGGAAAATTCGTTAAAAAAATCGCTGCGGTAGAGTACATTTTTATAGAAGCATACACACTATTTCAATGAAAATGCTCTTTGTCGCAGTGACTTTTCGACAACTTTTGTCCACTGGGTACCGACACAATACACAGGATTTTGGTAATATTACTAGAATTGTGCAATTTGGCATTCAAATTACCGGGTAACTACCAAGTAATTACAGAGTCTAAGAAATAACCGAGTCTAAGAAAAAAAAATCTCCGTGAGGCTAGCAAATTATGTTTATTCACCTTGTAGTGCTTTCTCTTCATCCACTGACTGCGCGACAGACTGAACGACTGAGTTAACATCGGAATTCAATTTTTCAATGTAAAACAGGAAAGAGTACGCAGAAGCTTTTAATGTTTCATTGTATCTGGTAAATTCAATCTTCCTTGCAGTATTCCAGTCTTTCTTATCTAATGTTATGTTAAGGATTAACACTGACATTCACATGTGCTTCTGGGAGTACAGCCGCTGCGAAGGAGTGCAATTCTGTAGAAACATACACACTATTTCAATAAAAATGTGCTTTGTCACAGTGACCTTTTAGACGATTTCGCCCACTGGGAGGGACGGTTATTGACTCAATGAAACAAAACGTTGATTGACTTGAGCATCACAAAAACCCAACATGATTGGAGGAAAAGATACACGGATAAATAACAAGATCATCTGTTCGGATCGGATGAAGATTGTTGTCATGGCATAATACATATTTAATAATTTTCTACAAGAAATTCCATAAAAATTAAAGGTTTCAGAATTGAGATGCCGAATCCTCTTCTATGGTCACAGAAGAAACTGACAACAACATAAGAACAGAAGAATTGTCTTACTTCGATGTCATATTGTATCTTTGGTTGCTTCCAAAAGTCACCACTAAAAAAAATTAAGAAGTTGAAGATCAGTTGAAGATTGTGGTGAAGATCATTCTGTTTCAAAGGTACACTTGGGAAGCTAATTGTAGGGGTTGGGAGGGGTCTATTTGCAGTTTTCCAAAAATTTCACCACCCATTTCCATTTATTAACACCTCTCCCATTTATGATTTTTTTTCAAAATGTCAACCCCTCCCTGTTTATTGACAACCCCAGCCAACTAAACATTTCCAAAGTGAGAAATAAAAAGTTACGTAAGGTACGTAAAAAGGTACGTAATGTACGTCATACAGTTTTTTAAACAATATGCAACATATTTGTTCTCGTACAACAGATATTCAAACATTCAGGAAGAAAAAATCGATTTATTTGTGAAAAATTTCTTAACTGAAAAAAAAAAAAAAAAATCCATACCCCATCCATTTCCATTTATTAACACCCTCCTATTAATGAGATATTCTTGAAGTGTCGACCCCGCCTGCTATTACACCCCCTCCCCTACAATTAGCTTCCCAAGAGTAACAAGCCTTCTTCAATATGAACAAAATTTTTGACTTGTTACCTATATGTATCTGATACACAAGCAGCTAGATTTATGCGACATTCCAGTTTGATTTTATATATAACATTGTTACACACAATCAGCCTGGTGTCCCTTTCGGGTAATTTGAAATCTTTTAATGAGCAAGTCATAATGACCAGTTTGTTTATCAGCTACTCATCTCTTGGACAAAAATACCAAACGTTTACACTAGAATAATAACTTATTTATCTAAAAGAATCTATTTCAAATTATTAGTAGACCTTTTATGAATGTCTCTTTCAATAACAATCAAACTATCAATCAAAACCTACACGATAAGGGAGAGAAAACTCCTGATCATGAGTTTAAATTTAAACAACCAAGGTGATTTATTACCATTTTCATATACATTGTAAGGTAGCCCCCAGACAGTGAAAATTTGGAAACGTCTTGACTGAAGGCATGAATGCAAATGTATCAAAGGAACTGAATCGAGAAGCTTCGATTCATTGGAATTATGCTAGATATAATGTAATTATAATTATAATTATAAATAATAATTGATATTTGTTAGAACGAATAAGTTAATAACATAAAGCAAAACTCAAAAGCATTTCAGAATTGGACTGAATAATAAGAATCCGCATTAACTTTCTCGAACTTTGCACAAGAAGGTGTTGGAATTATACTGAAATTGAAAATCTACTAAATGTCAAAATGGCATAAGTTACTCATCTATGCGACTTTCACTCAAGACTTGCGAATCATCTTCAAGCTTGGATTCTTCCAGATCATCATCTTCTGCAGTCATGTCGAATACCCGTACGCGTCTACCACTCATTGATATAACACATGAAACCTCTCTCAGCTGACCATTTAAGGCGAGATACTTTCCAGCAAATGAATCCATTCTGCGTTGTTCAGAGATTAAATCATTAATGTTACATGGTGGAATAGAAAGCTCTTGATCTAAGACACCGTTCTGCATACTTAAAGGTAGCACTGAAAATTGTTTGCTTGTGATGGAAGCAAGAGGCACCTGACCAAAAACTGTAGCCATTGTACCGTTATTTGTCTTTTCCTTCTCCTCATACAGTAAGCTAAAAATTTCATTGTTATAAAACTTGACATCTCTCAGGGTATATTGATTGCTATCTAAGTCGTCTGATGTTGAGCAGATTGATTCATCACTTGACACAGAGCCAATGAAAAGAGACACTGCTTGTATTTGATTGGTTGGTGTGACTTCAATAAAGAACATACTGTCGGAATCACATGAGCAAAGCAAGGCGCAGAAGAGTGACGAAGGCAAATTGCAGTGAAACGCAAAGTTGGAAATACAGTCTTCGTCATGATCTGTCGCTTGCTTGTATAATTTAGATGAAACAGTCAGTTGAAAAGACCCAGAAATAGTTTGACATATGGTATCAAATACTTGGCTAGTGTGTTCTTGAAGGCGACAAAATATCTCAAAGAGAGTGGATTCCAAATCAGGTCTGATTAACAGTGGATGATTTTTTAAAGCTTGGTTTTCATCCAAGAATTTGTACCATTCATTATCACTCGAGAATGCTGACTGATACAAAGTTCCTTTGGCAAAAAACTGACTCACTCTTTCAAAGTCATAACCTACAACACCATTTGTTTTCTCAACTTTTATTAAGCGATTCTCAAGAAATGCCAACATGACATCGAAATCTTCGTTGGATAACTGACTGGATATGAGAACGCTGCGGTCACCACTGACAAGAAAGACTAATCTTGCAAGCCAATTAAAGAAAACCTTAAAGTTCTTCATATCCTCTGTTATCACCTTGAGAAGTTCTTTACTTTTCATGATAAATTGTAAAACAAGAGTTATACACACTTGGACAGATTCTACGGACAATCCCAAGACGTCAAACTTTTCGTGGTATTGTGACATGCCTTGCAGCTCGACAAATAAAAACAGGAGTCGCTGCATTAAAAGCTCGATTTCGTCTTTGATATCATTATGTAAACTATTATATCCAGACTGGACACTTTGAGCGATTTGCTTTAGACCTTTTGCTGTCAAATGTTGTGTTAGAAACGTTTGTAATTCAGGGCTGGTAACACCAGTAGCGTACGCAATGGTAAATTCGGCAGCCACGTTTGAACCCGTGGCTGACACTAAACTTTCTAATTTTTCCAGTTTACAGTTAATTTTGATAAAAATATCTTCAGATGCATCCGCCATTTGCTTGAGAACTTTAGCGCATTGTTCAATCATGTTTGAGATCTTTGCAAATTTCAATGATATCAGACATAACTCTGCTGAACCGGGATTCAAAACTGGTGATTCAAACTGAAACAAAAAGAACGAGCTGGGTATTTCATCATCTTCATTGGAATTGGTTATGACGGTCAACTTCCCTGACTTCAGCAACAAGTTACTTTTAACAACACTGGAAGATTTGAATTTTGCTGAAAAAACTGAAGAAGTGATTTTGGCTAGTGGAAATACACCATCGATGAACAGATATATGTCCCCACTGCTTGTTCCAACTGTCAACACTGAATATTGATGTTCAGAAATAAGAAGGTCGGTTTTGGAAACACTCTTATCCAAGTCCTCTTTGTCAATGTCAGGGTAAAATGATTCTGACCGTTCCTTGTATATCATATCAAAATCACTTTTTGATTGGTAGGCCCACTGTAAACATGTTATTCTTGAAACGCACGATAACTTGTGCACAACTGAGGCCTTTTCAATTTCGTACAGACACACATCGCCATCCTCATAACCGACCGTCAATGCACTACTATCTGGTTTCCAGGCCAAGCTAACGGCAAGATTACCTTTAGCTTGCACAGTCCAAACTTTCTGCCAGTATAATCGATGCAAACGAAGTTCACCAGTGCTTGTGATGATAGCTATCAAGTCACGACAGGGGCTCCATTCCGCTTGCACTATCTTTTGAGCACATGGTTTATCACAAACTTGACGAAATGCATTTTTAATGGCATGATTCATTTTTTTGTTTACTATGAAAATAAAATAGTAACCTCAAAATAGTTAATGGAGTTCAGGTGATAAAAAAAAACTAAAACAAATATGGGAATCTGATGACCCAATAAAATAACTTCAGATAATATACACCAGTCCCTTTTTAGCAATTATGCAAAGAAAATGTAGTCTATGAACAATTTTTAAGATTACCTCTCGATCGAGACATGAACAATCTTGAAAAGAAACTACAAATCCATGAAAAAAAAGTTCTTTGTAACCTCTGTAATCAAATTTTTCAATACGATGTGATTTAGTGTGTTATTTACACAAGTACTTTGTTTTTTATCAGACGTAACCTTTAAGAAGGTAACAAATTTGTTTCTAATGAGTTGAAACAATTTTCTAAAAATTTCCTGTTTGCTTTATAGGCAGGTATGTAGGCATTTTTTTTCTGGTAGAGATCAAAAGACTGTTTATTCAGGTGAAAATTGTTTACCATGTGAAAACTGGATAGATGACATATATATTATATACAATATGTACCTTGACTTTATCATAACAGTGGTGCCACTATACATGAGTTGGCCAGCAACCATGAAGAAATATAAAATGATTTTTCAAAAATTAAATAGGTTAACGAAAAAGTTGGAAGCTCCTCAAGTAACTGCATGCAAAGAAAAACACTTGAAAAAGATCGAATGATTAACAAAAATTGGGTTCAATGTGATTGCGAGTGTTTCAACTTCAAATAATAACTTTTGATTCGAAATGTGACTGCCAACAAGTGTGACACTAACGGAAACATATACTTTATGATACTGTTTACAGCATAAAATCTAGAAGAAATATTTCGTTTCTTATAGATACACATATATCTTTTAATAGAATACAGTCCACTCTCAAAAACTCAAACACTCAATTTCCCTAACTCCTCGACAACTCACACTTTTCGTTGTTCTCTTGACATAAAAGTAAGTGTAAGTTCTACAAATTTCAACTCTCGAAAACTCAAACTTTCGACAACTTTAAACTGTTTTGCTGAGAGTTTGAATTATTGAGATTTGACAGTATGATTAAAATCAAGGATGAATTGGCTGGGGTATACAGAAGATAGGTGGACTAGTATCTCCTGAGAATGAAATATATCAGCACACGTAAAAGCGGTAGTGGTGGTGGTGGAGGGATTATGTTTTGGTAAAAGGAAAACAGGCAACAACCATACCATGATAGTATTGAAGACAATAGCAACCACAGAACTAATGACAAAAACCCACATATTAAAGTTTTGCTTTAAAGGATAGTATCATTTATATTACAAGGAACACATTAGTACAAACAGAAAGTGAATGAGATCAATATACAAAATATGAAATTCTAAGAGTGTACAGAGCTAAATGAAAAACTGAAGAGATCCTGCAGCATGTTGAAGTTATGCAGTGCATAAAAGTGAGACAACATAGAATGATGAACAAAGATAAATAATAAAGATGAAAAATAAACTAAAAAAAAACAAGCTAAAATGAAACCAAAACACTGTGTATTTTACATATGTATTAAGACCATAACTTGATGGACTGGTCCCAACTACCTGTAGCCAAGCAAGATCCATCTGGTGAGAGTTGCAACACGTTGACTTTGTTTTCGTGAGAATACATTGAACCGCAATGTGCATTTTTCAGCGTGTCCCAGACATGAAATGAATGATCACAATAGCCAATGAAAATCAAACGTCCATTTAAGGAAAAGTCTATCGAGCATGCTGGGAAAAATATACTGTTTCTTTTATATGTTGCTATTTCTAAGTTCATACGGAGATCAAAAAGCTTGCAAGTCATATCGTCTGAAACAGACCCCACAGCCTCACCGTTAGGGAAAAATCTCACTTGATTCACTTTGTCTGTATGCGAGAAGAAAGACTGCACACATTTACTTGTTCGCATATCCCACAAACCCACTTGCCTGTCGGAGGAACCAGTAACAAAACAATGTCCGGCAGCCTTTTTAAAATCCAAACTTCTCACATCTGCTGAGTGTCCAACAAAGTCACGAATTAAATGAGCTGACTCCACATCCCACAGACCACATGTTTTATCACTGCTAGCAGTAAGAATTTGATGATCGGATGTGGTGAAGGAACATGCTAGCATATAACTCTGATGTTGTGCAACTTGTTGCGATTCATGAACTGTTTGCTTTCCTCGAGGCAACTTATAAACGCCACACTTACTATCTAAACCCCCGGCTGCTACAAAATTTTGAGAGGGGGAGTAGGCAACTGCAAACACCCATGTGCACGGAGTAGGGATTGTTAGTACTCGTTCTTTAGTATGAGTGTCCCAGATACATAACTGGCCGTTCTGCAAGCTGGTAGCTAAATGTTTAGAGTCAGAACCCCAGTCCAAACAAAGCACCTTGGAATCTTCTTCAAGGACTTTCTTGCTTTTTAAAAGTATTTGTGGAACAGATGGAAGATGGTTGGTCAAACTAGCCAGGTTAAATAATTCATTCTTTTGTAAACTCAACTTTTCCATACTACGACTGACCTGCGGCAAATCTGTAGCAATAAACTTTTGTTTATTTAATGAAGGTAAACTGGATGTTGAAGATGTCACAGGTAAAGAAGCTCTTGATTCACCATTTCGTGAAAACTCACCTATTTGCGTTCCCGGGCTTCCATTTCGTTCAGGTGTCTTCGGTGAAAACGATTTCATTTTCACTGATGGAGAAGACTGTAACTCATGAACAATCATAGTTTCTGCATCACTTACGGTTGCAGCTTTTTTAACTGCTGCTGCCATTTTAATGTATATTATAATTTACTAAAGAAAGCAAAAAAAAAGAAAAAAAAAAAAAAGGTCATTTTCACTTTAACATGAAAAGTATGATTGCACAAAAGCATAGTTCATAATGGTTCATAACAAATCCTTCTTTGTCTGATATCATAAAAGAATGTTTCTCATGTTCAAGTTCATAGAGTAAACATTTACCATGTCATACCTAAATAACCTTAAAAGGAAAATCATTTCACAGCCAACATCAAACAATTGAAAGTAAACACAAACAACTACAAAATTTTGAAATTGGATTCATGTTTCAGCAGATTTTTCATTCGCAAAATACATTCCTGTGTGTTATAGTTAGCTCACCATTATTATAAAACTTTTGGTTTTGAAAGCTTTTTAATTCATTGCCAGTTTGAAAAAGAAAAAACAATATTGTACAAAAAAGAAACTTATTAATGTTGTTCTTTTAATTTCTTAATGTTTCAAATTCTCATGCATTTCTGTGGTTGAAGGTAACAAAAAGTAAAAACATGAAATGGTGAACAGGTGTATCTATCTTGGAGGGTGGAAAAAAATGTGGATCATTTGGCTACTGCAAACTGTTACTGAGATATTGCTGATCAAAGATTTCAATGACGTTAAAGGCTCGTCTCTAAACATTTAAAAAGTTTTTCAGTACTCTATCACTGATATCCTTGCACCTCGCCCCACCAAAAACAAAAAATATTTATATTTGTTCTTGGAGGTATTTGCGCTTAAATGTCTTGGGAATGCAATGCAAATCTGACGTAATGTTAACTATTAACTGTTGAATCTATATACTCCATAATTTAAACTCTTCCTAATTCAAATCGATTTCATGTTCCCTACACCTAATATTTCTTTGTAAATGAACCTCCATTATTCAGACTTTCCATAAACGAAACTATAAATCAAACTATACTATTATACTTAAAAATACTCTTTGACTCACTTCTCATAAGAAAATAACAGTCAAAAGAAACACTCTCTAATGCAAAAGTGGTATTGATATGATTATATATGTGAGCAAAAATAATTATGATCATATAAAATGAGTGTCTGTCAATTCCTTAACAATGTCATTCTACCAGTGAAAAAATTGCAATTGCATAAAAGCTCAATTGTAATTTTTTTTCATAAGAAGTCGATGATAAGAATACTTAAGCTACACAAAAGATCAGAAAGTTTTGTATTCAATTTTTTCACAACCCATGAAAGTTGTTTGTGTCTACATCACAGTTTTCTGTTGTCGCACTTACCTTATTAAAACATACTAGCCGCCAAGGCGGCGTCGATCGCCGCCCATGTTCAGCATGCGTTGTGTCATCTTCAGTTTTCACGAAAAATAAAATTAAGGATTTGGCAACCGAAAGTGTTCCCATGTTGTAGAGCTCGAAAAACTGATCAAAAAAATGTATGGGATCGTTCCGCTACGACCAACCGTTACGGAGATATCATTGTTCAAAGATTTTGATGACGTCACAGACCTGTCCCCCAAAAAAATTATACCCAAATTTCTCGTCACCCTATCGCCTGTATTGCGGACCCCAAAAAACGTCAGTTATCCCTATTGGTTATCGAGATAATTTTCCCGAAACTTCGCATTCGATTAGGGTCTCAATACAATGGTTTCACACTGACGTCGCGCACAAGAAGAGAAATAATTTATGTGTGATCTTACATTGCTGACTCCCCGATTTCTTTCGCAGTTCACATCTACCATTTTGCGTGACTTACAAACAAACAAACAAATAAACAAACAGACAGATGGAGAATCGGCTATTAATATATAGATTGTCAAAATTCAAAAGTTTATTGTGCACAACATTCAAGAAGATATTGCTGACTTTCAGCATTTGTAAAGCTGTTTCAAGTATAGCGATTGAATTAAGGGTTTGCAGTTCGCTAAAATGCGAATCGTTTTTTAGATAATGCGATCCGGTATACCCAGTTTTCATCAAAATTGCGAATCAACAATTTCAAAATACCTTAAGAAAGAAACAAGTTAATATTTTATTATAATAATCCGCACTGTGTGTCACACTTATTTTAGAGAGTGGTATATTTAATTAAATTTTAAGGTGAAGTTCTTCTTATGTGCATAGAGGCAAGAGACACTTTTTTCACGATTATTCCAAAAGCACAGTATAGCGTAACTTTTGATACAGCCCGGATATATACTTTAGAAAATGTGCAACATTATAATTTGACTGAAGAAAATTCTATTGAAATTATGAGATGCTAAAGTGTTGCCAGCTGTATACTCGTATTTGCTATTTTATTCTTTTCTTTTTGCTGCTGTTCTTATTTGTCTTGGTGACATTCGTTATGGCACAAGTATCTACTGTCATTCTACGATCATTGCATATTCGGAATATTTAAATTCTTCGTTCTTGATGAATAGCTTCGTTTCCGTATTATGTCCTTCACCTGTGTAAGACAACGTTAAACTACGCATGAAAGGCGTTATTTATTGAGCAAATAAGTAAACACAACGTTTGTTTTGCTATTCTGCAAATTATTCAATTCACAAATTTTACTTCAACATGGCAAGTTAAAGTTATGGTATCGCATGAGGCTTCTTTTGAGTGATATTTTGACTCACTGTTTGCACAATCAGCAAGAAAATTAATTCGCAAATTGATGAAAAATAGGTCCCCAAAGATCTAAAATGATTCACATTTTCAAAATATTTGATTGCGAACCATCTATTTTATGTTAATTTGATCCCTGAAGTAGTGCAAAAAAATGAACTTGTGATTTTTTTTAGTTTAGTTCCCCTTTAAAGGGGAAGTAAGCTTAAATAATCGAAATTGATTATTTTGTACCTTTCGAAAGAAAAATCTTTAAAGCAAAAACTTTAAATGGCAGTATCTCGGGAACGAAAAAACATTTTTTGAAAATTCAAAAACTGACAAATTGGACAAAAAAAATCCATTTTGTTTTTTTTAAGTTTACTTCCCCTTTAAATTTGAAGGAAATAAAGAGATCATTGGTTACACAACTAACAATGACTATATACTTAGCTACTTTATTTCCTGAAATTAAAGCGCCATCTAATTAATGCAGTTTTTAAGAATTTGCGTTAATTTCATATAGCATCATTTCCTTTAAAATGAATTAAATGTGGACAAATATGATAAGTCGTTAATTTTAAGTATACTTTTCTGATATTTTCAAATGTTAAGACATTTTACAGAAACGTGCGTGTCAAAAATTTTTTTTAAAAAAAATTTTTTTTATTGTTATTGCATATACTCAGCCCTCTGAATTTAATTCAAGATAGGTCGGCAAAATGTAACAATTTCAGGTTGGCTTTTGGAATTCTGCGTTGGTCAGCTTTTGCCAGGTGACCTAGATTCAGAGGACTGTATACTATAATATGTTTTGTTGACAACTATACCATTTTCAACATTGGATGGGTGGACATTTCATGAATGCTAATGCTAGATTTTAAAGTATATAGTAGGGAAAAAAACAGTTTTAAAGGCTTATCTAAAACCCATTAATAATATACTGTTACATAGAGTTTTTAGCTCATATATATAGAAAACACAAGAAGGCAACTTTTCTACACAGGTAAAGATTGTTTCACAGCAGACCAGTATAAATAGGGGAAAGAAGAAAGATTATGTAGTCATAGGTCCAAACCATTTTATGAAAGGCTGTTAGACTATACTTGCAGTCTAGTCTAGTTGCACCAAAATCTTGCTGTTTTATTGAATTCTTTTTTAAGAGGTGCTTTTTTCTTGGTTGATGAAAGTTTCCATACCGCAAAACCAGATCTGAAAATACAGGTTTGAAAACGGGACTGAGATCTAATGATATAACCCTAATTATTCGCGCGATACTCTTTGGCACGTGTGGTGTGTGCCGTGTGTATTGTTTGAGATATGGGAAAGAAGAAATTGAAAAGTAAAGTTACTTTTTATGATAATTATCCAAGAATCATAATATTATAAGAAATCCTGTTACTACGTGCGGTTGTTTCTCCACAGAAGAGATCTAAAATTTCTTGATATTTCAAGAAAAATACTGAATTCCCTCATCAATTTTGGTCAAATCATGAAACTTTTCTTGGTAAATAAAGTTTCTTTTAAAAAAAGTGCAGTTTCTTATAAAAATAACCAAATATTTGATATTTGGTCCTTGGATGGTCAGATTTCGATTTAAGCCTGATACCTATTTAATTAGGTCCTAGTTGTCACGTCACATGGTTGACCTGACGTGTCATGGTTTTGGACATGCTGAAAAATGAAAAAAAATCAAAGTGCAAAAAATCTTATGCCATTCCAAAGAGTATCAAAAATAGATCAAATCAAACAATGTAATATCTGAAGTTGCTTACTTCTCTTTAAAAATGAAGTCATCCATGGCGTCGTCAGTTGAAAGTAGAAAGTGGGGAACAATCGGTTTTTATTCCGAAGAGAATTTTCTGAAATCTATGATGCGGTTAACAGAAAAATTTAATTTTGTTTGAAAAATATAAATTTTGTTTGTTGTCTTTCATCGCCATTGTCTTGGAAGTATTTTCTTTAAACTGTCTGTAAAAATAATGTGCGCATGAATTATATAGCCAAGTTGCTGACGTAATTGCATAAATTATGAAACATATAAATAAATCAAACAAAAATTTCCCGTTTCTGGATGATCTGGTTTTGCGGTATGGAAACTTTCATCAACCTTTTTTCTTCCTCCTCAACCTCATTCCATATAATAATAATAGTATCAATCGTTTCTGACTCTCTTTTTCATTGAAAAAGGGGAATGAAAAAAAGAGTTAGTTGAAAAATTGTCAGCTATTTGCATCTTAGGCTTATAAACTGCTTTCTTTTACGATAACCACCACACACTCTGCAGCATGTATGAGTATGATGGTATATACAAAAAACCATAATAACACACATAACAAAAAACACCTGACACCACACGGCGCGCGCTGTCGTGATCGTCAATCAACAACAAACCAGCAGTGTGCAGATTTTAGTAGAGTAGACAGGAAATTTCAAACAGACATTGTAATAGTGCATCTTAAAATCTTATAAAACGCGAAACGAATAGTGTGGAACCTTTATAATGTTTTACCTATCCAATGCTGCCATTTTGCGAAGCACTGACAGTAAAATGACAAAGGTTGGAATTGCATGTAGTCGGCCGTCTGAACCGTTACTTTTTACACAATTAAAAAATAAATAAAAAGAAATTTTAGCTTGGATGTTAACCCATGGGATTTGTAAAGCTCAGCAAAACATTAAAAGTAATAAATACAAAGAGCTTTAAACGGAGAGAAGGTATAATCGGCGAGTACATAAACAAATGTACTGCGTATTCTTTATTTTTATGTAGTAGAGTTTAAATAAATTTGTAAGGAAGCCCTGAACGTATTCACGGGAAATCAATTTTCTCCCGCCTCAAAGAACGAAGAGGCATGAAATTATCATCTAAACTATCAAGTTTTTGAGGGAGGAGAGGTGTCTGACCAATCAAACGAAACGAAGCGCGAATACTTTTGATGATTCGCAATTCTTTTTCACTCAATTATTTTTTGAAAAACTGAAGCTAGTTTTCAAGAAGATAGGGACTTTGGGAAGTTTCGAAAATCATGGCAGAACGAATGATCAATCTACCAGAAGAAGTTTGGGATAGGCTGAGGGAATTACAGCAAGAATTGGATGAAGGTTAGTTATCCAAGAATAATTCATTTTGTTTTGAAATGTTATGTGGGTTGTATATGTGGAGAAGGCGAATTTAAGTATCTTTTGGAGAAAGCCTGATAAGAAACCAAAAAGGGTGATAAAATTTTATGATGGAACTCTTTTGCTAAGCTGCGCCCTCAAAAATAAAGAAATCAATTCTTTTATCAATCTTTGCACCAGTGTCACATTATTTCAACGTTTGAATAATCCTTCCTTCCTTTTCGACGGCTTCTGTACAACGTACTCATCCAAATGATTGAACATTTCTTTGACACTTTGACACTTCACTTTATCATTTGAAAAACAGACCATATATTGCAGTTGTTAAGTACCGTCTTCGTGTCTAATTACGGACAGCCTTGGTAATTACGGACATGATCAAAACATAATTCCAACCGTCTGTAAATTAAAAACACGGCACATCACGTACTGTCAACCAAACTGTAATAAAACAAACTTCAGAGAGAGATAATTAAATTTATTTGAACGCTAGAGAAAATTACCAATATGCCATTTAGAATTTATTTTTCTAAACTTTAAAGATTTGAAATAGACTGCGCCCTCTTGAGAATCATGCGTATTTTTATGAGCTCCGTGTGTACTATGGTAGCCATATTTACGGATAAAAAATAATAATGGCCACCTCCGTCATGAAATATCGACAGGTCGAAAATTTATGTTTAAAAATGAATTGAGAGAAATGAAAATGTTTTTAGATCATGCTTTTAGAAAGTTAATTATCATAAAACAAGTCAAATAAATAAAGTTTTTGTACGTCAATCACAGTGGGGGAGGACACTTTTTACTGAGTATTGAAATATAGGCCATTATGATTTTCACGGTCTATTATTTTTCAAGTGTTAGTGCTAATTGCTCTCTATTGGATTGCTCTGTTTCATAAAACATTTTATTCAGTTATACGTGGTGAACTTGGCAAGAACGCATGTCTATTTTCGTGACAAGAATGTTTGTTTAGATTTTGATGTCCGTAATTACAAAGGCTGTCCGTAATTAGACACGAAGACGGTACTTGTTTGGTAGATATGTGAAAATTTTAACAACAAAAAAAAGACGCTGCCGAGACTAATAAATTCAATATTTTTGATAGTTGATAAATTGCCCCTTTTTCTTAAGAAACTATAAGAAAGTTGACAAAACTTAGACTACTATAACCGTTTCTTCCCTATTATTTACTTGTTGGTTATTTAGAAAGAATGTGTATGATAATCTTGCAGTAAATGCCTCAGCTTAGAGAGTGAATCCCAATATAATAGATTATCCAAATGCTTTTGATCTTTAAGAAAGTTCAACCAATATTCAAAAAACACCTACTATTCCAATTTTGGAGATTTGGGCCCTAATCCCATATTCAAATTCTCTAGATTATTCTCTGATTGTCATGATATGGAATGCCCAAATTACTTTTGTTTATAATTGGATTCATGATGATAGAATAGATTCCAAACCCAAACTCTAATTCGGGTATTATTTATGGCGTATGATATTTTGAATCTGATAGTAAAAATACAATCATATCCTTATAAGCCTTTAAAGTGTCTGGAAGTTTAGTGTCATTTTACAGTTCATTGAGTTTTCTGACAAATTTCTTATTTTCTAATAATTCAATTTAATAATGGCTGTTTTATAGACAATCTTTTAAAAATGAAACCAAGGAACTTCAATTTAGAAAACATAATTCGGTCTATAAGAATTTTAGTTTGTTAAATAACCTTCACATTTGACACTCTGATTCCCTTCCTTTTACCAGCGACTAAATGGCCAGTCCTATAATCATGAATGATGTTCTAAACTGATAAAGTTAGGAAGTCTGGTAATTACACTTTTTTGATGGATGTCCACACTAGTTATAATTATTGCAGACCTTTTTATTATATAAAACAGCCTTCTCAAATGAATTTTTTTGTAATGGAATAAATATTTTAAAAGTCCTCTAAATTATGATACTTGTACCATTACTTTTTATTTTATGTGTTTATGTGTTCATTAATAACGACAGACAAAAATGTACAAGACGATTGGACAAACCTCTTGAATTATGTAAATTAACCATTGTTGCAAATCCATCTTATCAAGTTTCATATCTTGTTGTTTTTCTCCAGTCATTCATGCTAGAAACATATTTAGGTAGAAACGACTTCAGTTTTCCCTTGCTTGTGAGTCATGGAACCTAAAAACAAATCTTTTGTTTGCTTGACCACATGGGTACTTTCAGATGCGACAAAAAGAAAAGCATGAAACTATATGTTTCTTTTTAAAATCACCTTATTTTTAGATTTTTCTATAAATTTGGAATGACTAAAAAAACAGGCTCCAATTTTTCAGATATAATTATTTTAAACATTACACATAAAAATCAACTTAAACTGAAATTTACAAGAAAGAGCATTAAAGTTGCTGTTTTGATGATGTTCTATATTCGTTACTAGTTTTATGTTTTATGTAATTCGTTTGCTATTAAAATTTCCCTGAGATTTCTCCATATTTTGAAGATACTTTACTCTAAAAATCGACATAACAACTTTTTCTTTCTAATTCTTTGTGTTGGCAGAATTATAGATAATTCAATTATCAGTTATTCATTCCAGCATAAATATTGGTATTCAGCATTATTAGTAATGAAAGCTAATTATTTTCCCATCAAAAGGATTTAGTGTTGTCCTCAAACTATTTCACTGATGCCAGCAATTAATTTGTTATGTCTGTTTTGCTTTTTGAATAGCACTAGCTGTCATTTCCTGAGGTTTAACATTTATTTACTTCCTACCTGATAAGCAAGATTTCTTTTGATCTACTATAGTTTGTTCTGTATAAATTGGTAGGTATTTCTCTCTTTCATAAAGAAAGGGGCTGCTCAATTATTGATTGATCTTAAAAATTATGAATCTCATTAAAATAAAGTTGATTTATAACTTTTCAAAAGCCATTTTTTAAACAAATACAAAACTGATAGCTTACTCTTTATTTTTCAATATAAAATTGTATGGTATGAGTGTGGTTTCAGACTTCCTTCAAGCTAAAATAACAAACCCAGGAAGTGACTGTTGAAAGGTTTTGCATGGGAAAACAACAATTCTAAGATGTTGTGAGGGCTTGCTTGACACTTCTGATATTGTTACTTGTAATTTCTGTTAACACCACTCTTTAAAAGTCTACCTATTGAGTAAACGGAAATATTGATAATAAGAATTTTCAAGTTTTAAACTGGATTAATAGATTAAAGTTTCTTGCACAATAATATGGGTTTTTTTCGTGCTAGTGGAGGGATTTGAACAGCTTTTTTAATTGGTTTAAATTTGTTCCTTAGGTGTATAACGTTTAATCCATTTAAACTATAATACTGTCTTTCCTTGTATTCATGCTACCCTCTATTAATTACATGACATCCATGTCATTGATGACGCATTGTGTCAGTGTCATTGTGATATTGATATTTGAATTTCCTTAATTTTTGAGTTTCACTCGCATTTTTTGTTAAATTTTTCTTTTAGAAAAAACATCCAATTAATAAATTATATATAACCTTTTTTATCTTGTTTTTCAATTTGAAGCAAAAGTCACCTTCCAATAAACAGTACCTTTTAATCTTCTGCATCCACCAAATTGTACTTTCTGAATAACCCCTTTTAAATAAATGCTGGTTTTAGAAATATCCAATCAGGATTAGTCCTTGTTTTTAATCCAATCATCCAAGATTTTTACCAAATATGTCTAATCTTGGTTATTATGATTTAATAAAAGGTTATCTAGGACAGATTTGATTCATACTGATGAGGATAATTCAGTTATATCAGCCTATTTCAGGTCTTAATATTCATTGGAGAATGATAAAAAACATTGCAACAATATTGTTGAATACTTCTGTTGTTGACAAATTTACACTTTCTGACTAGGATCAGTGTATGGTGTTTGAATGGTAGTGTGTTACAAGATCATCAAAACATTTGAAATGTTTGAAATTTTGAGGTGCAGTTATATTATGCAGAGCATAAAGATGAATGGAAATAAACTTGTTAATTAATTAATAATTATTTCCCTCTGTGCAAATCAATAATAGAAACGTTTTTTCTTCCTTTGTTGATATGTACCTGTCGAAAAATATCTATTTTTGGCAAAAATAACTGGATAATTTTTTGTCAAATTTTGATATAACTTGTAGTCAGCTACTACTCAAATTAAGTGAATTTGAAACCATTGAAATTCAGTTAATGTAATACAGCCAAGCGAAAAAGAAATTTATTATATACCAGCTGAAATATATTTTAGCTGTTCATTTATAATTAAAATTCAACTGTGTTAAAGACAATAATATGTCTTTTTCACACAAGGTTTAAGTGTTTACGCATTGTGAGTGTTTAAAGTTTTATGGAAATGTGGGCAGGATAATAAGCTATTTCTTTTCATCTTTCGTTATCTTTCTAAAGTGGTAAAACAACAATGCTGGTCAATACCTTGTTTTTTTGGTACCGCTTTTCTTTCGTTGATGACTTATGGGGTTTGAAAGGACAAGAAACATTTAGCGTACATAACTTCAGATGATTATAATACAAAAAAATTGAAACATCAAAATTATATTGACTGTTGACTGAACAAAGTTCTCTTGACATTTTCTTGAATGCTTGTGTTACTGAGTGTGATCGACTTAGAAGAGGGATATGTGTAGTCACCTTGTAATGGTTTGGGATTTCCTTTTTTTTAAACATTTTTAACATCAGCTACTTTATTGCAGGCCTTGCCTTAGGCTGTTGCTGGTTGATTGTTCGTTTAATATCATCCGTCGCATCAAGCTTACTTTATAAAAAAACGCCACATCGAGCTTATTATTTCACGCGCTTTTTTTTGCGAGTACAGTCATGTCACTCTACTTCGCACTAGAAGTATTTAGAAGTAATCGTAACATGAATCTTAAAAATGAAAATAATATTGGCGGACCAGTGCTTGCAGATCATCCGCGTGATATTCTGAAAATACGAAAATAATTAAATATTCACTGCATCCTGCATTGCCAAAAAAAGGAAAAAAATGACATTAAACGAACAATCAACAAGCGACAGCCTCAGGCCTTGACATAAAGAAATCTCTCCCGCGCGACTAATCGCGCGCCTAAATTGACAACAACTAATTGGCCTGCGCGATTCCGAATTTTGTTACAAATGATGGAATTTTACTTATTGAAGTTGGGGGACGATTTAACCAGTGAACTCCAAACACTGTAGGCATTGCAGCCCATATCTTTGACTTCACTGATTTCTTTTTTTAACTACGAGTTCTTGGTGTTTTATTGATGTAACACGTGAAAATTCAATTAACAAAATACATCTTTGTTAGTTAACCGAAAACAACTCTATAAACTATATAATAACAATCACTCAGCATAATTTAATCTTCATATAACTATATTTAGAATGAATTAACAAAATTTCCTGAATTGATCTGTGTACAGGTGTTGTTTGCAAAAATATTTTGAATTAACAAAACCCTTTGTTTGAAAGGCTTTTGAAAGTTACTATGATTTTTGAACATTATTTCCTATTTATCAAAATGAAGTAAGAATATTGTTTTTCTATATATATTTTTCTATAATCCAATTGTTCTAATTTCAATAACGTAAATCTTGCACAATATCTTTTTGAACTTGATCACGAAAAGGTCTGGTAATAAAGTTGTTTTTAAGTTTTCGTTTGGAAGGCGTTATGAAATTAACAAAGCTATTCATTATGTTTTTGTTATGCATGTTTTCTGAGAAAGAGGTAAGAGAAAACCACTCTAAAATATATAATCATTCCTTTTGATAGGTATTAACTATAAATCGCTCAGATAAATTGTTGTTTATCAAAGCTGGGCGAGTGAATCATCGCTCGGGTGATGCAAGAAATATTGAATTTGGGCGCGTGTTTGCATGCGTGCGAGCGATCGCGCGCCTGTTATGACAAGGCCTGCAGCCTTATTTCTAATCTTAACAATTCTTACATTATTCATCCTATTGAAAGAAATTTGTAAAATAATATTTACCTCGCATGTTGTCACCTTTTTTGTGAATGAATGAACAAATTTGAAATAAATTATTAAACTTGAAAATGAGGTGGATGTTGTCGTGATGTACTTTATTGATAGGGGTATTGTATGGAAAAAACATTCTATCCACCCAGTCAACTAAGTGTTCATAATTACACTGAATTTGAAGAACTGGGATAAACTGGGATGGCTTTTGTTGTAATGAGCTGAAACATGTTGTGGGGATTGCCTAAATGAATTACCCATTCTTGTTAATCCTTCATTTTAGGTGACATAACAAAGAAAGGATATGAGAAGAAGAGAGCAAAGCTTTTGGAGCCATACACAAACCAAGGTATGAGCTGTACTAATTCTCTAATTTCTCCGTTTTTATACCACAAAGTACAGAATGAATTATAAACTAATTCATTGGGCAAATTTGTTGAGAAATCACTGCAAAAGAGTGCATTTTCGAAATATTCACACTGTTTCAGTAACAGTGCTTTTTATTGCAACTGACTTTTTGACAATTTTTCCCAATGGGAACTTTCTATAATATACTCACATGCTTTTTTTACTTGACCTTTAAACTATAAAAAAAGATTGGGAACCATATAGGCAAGCGGATAATTACAAATGCTTAGCTAATTTGTTATCAGATCCTCCCATGATATGATTTCTTATAGAGCCTCTTGGTCCACCTCCTGCTCCTAAACCACCTAACCCAAATTCAGAATTACGGAAACATTCTAGTACCAATTCTCCCCAAAACCGCCCTACAGTAGAGAAGAAAAGATCAGAAGTTCGTAAGAGCTCTAGTACCAATTCACCTCGAGGTTCTGCTGACCGGAGCTTGACACAATCTTCACCTTATAATTCAAGACGGACAACGACAACTAGCTCACCCAAGCTGTCTAGATATAACCAGAGTGCTCCTCAAATACCTGCAGGTAATTATTCCAAACACGAATATGTGGAAACGTTAGGGTTATTTTGCTCTTGTTATCTTCATCCTCTACGATTGGATTTCATCGTATGTTGTATATTGTTTGTGTATAGGTATTAGACAAGAAGCCATTAATCTAGCTCTCCAAAAACGTAAAGAGGAAGATGGTGGGGTCAACATTCCTTTGCCTGCTCCAACCAAGCGGCAGTCTTTTGTTACAAGACGGCAGACAGATCCTAATCTAAAACGAAATTCAAGTTATAATGCTCCTCCAACAACATTCCAAGGTAACGTATAAGAAGGTTTAATGAACATATTTCACAATTCTTAGTGTTGTTTTTACTAAGTGTTGCCATACCTTCTCATTGTTAATTTTTTTTCTTTTGTTATGCTAGAGATTTAAATAAGCAAAATATATTACGTTCAGCCTGTGAGATTTGCATCTTTCCTTCGAAACATTTTTCAGATACTCCACCTAGTTCTATTGAAAGCTTGAACCACCTTTCAACGTCGATTTCTCCAATGCCAGCAGATAACGTGCTACCAAGAACAACAGCATCGACAACAGCCCAAGATAATTTCCGCCAAGAACCGCAAATCACTGTAGTCGATGGAGAAACTAGGATACAGGATTTTGCACCACCAGATTTAACTAGCGATATTATGAATGAAATCAATTACCAGAAACAACGACAGAACGCTAAACAACAACTGGCATCGCGACTGAAAGTTGAAGATGGTAAGTTATGGAAGAAGGTGTTGAAATCGTCATTTTGTATGTTGAAGTGTCCATAACTAATTCATTTGTGGTAACATATATATATTCATATAATTTGTTTCAGAACCTAGTCGTGTATCAACGAAAATCCAACAGTTGCTTAACACATTAAAGGTTTGTTTAGGCCATAGTTATTTAATACTTCGTTCAGTGTAGCCCGCATTATGATTGTTTTGACAATCTTTAATATTTTTATTTTTGATGTTCTCCTTTAAAATGAAATATACATCCGGTATTCCACGCGACTAAAATCTATGGAATGTCTTCTTTTATTCCAATTGACATTTACTATTTCTTTAAGAAGGTAAAGAAGGTTGTTAAAAAATGCAGTACAATACTGATGTGGAATGTGAAAAAGAATACCTTAAGGGAAGAAATTTTTGCGGGAAGAAAATTTCGCGGAATTGAATTCCCTTGAAATTTTTTAAAATTGGTTGTCCATGAAATTAATTTCCCACAAAATTTTTAAAAATGGGCTGTCCGCAAAACTAAATTCATGAAATTGTTGATTTTAGGTATTGGGTATATGTTTAGTCTCTTTAAAATAGTGCACTAGGCGACTAATGGATTCCTTAAGATTTTTACTAATATATTTACCCTGATTTGAAATAATACCTATGCTCAGTAGCATAAAACAGGCATTAAATTCCCATAAAAAATAATAAATTTTACCATCCGTGAAATATTTTTCACTACATCATCAACATAAGTGGTGACTGAAATTTTAGAATAATGTAATCATCTTCAACATTAACGTTGCTAAGATACATGTCGTGACGCGATACTTTCTTTTACTTGACTGTCTAGACAAATGTTAATATAGCGTGAAAAATAGAAACAAACACACCTGATGTATTTTACGTAAATAAATAAAGAATGTCTTGTTAATATTGTGTAATATATACTTCATAACATTTATAAAAAGGTCTGTTCTAAAATATGCTTTGTAGTACATTAACGTTAAAAAATGCGCATTGTATGTCATTATTTTGTTTGCAAAATAAAAATATTTTTAAGTCTGTTACGCTGAACGAAGTATTAAATAACTATGGCCTTATGTTTTATGCTGTGATTTTCAGATATGGTCTTGATGTGAATTTGTGCAATCACTGTTAATTTCTTAAACGGTTAATGTGAAATTTTTCACCCTCGAACAGCTGGTAACTTATCCAATCCTTGTGTATGTCTTCCAACTATGTAAGCATTATTGTCATTGTGAGAATCATACTGTTCTCTTTAGCGGCCTAAAAAGAAACCGATGGAACAGTTCTTTCAAGAGTCTGATGATGGAGTAGAAGGTGAGTTTTTTTTGTCTTGCATAGCTTTTGATTTATCTCACTTTCAGTGCTTTGTAGGAAGATATCATGTGAATGTTTCATTCCTGTAAATGACAAGTTATTGCACATCAACTGAACTAATGTTTCTGTTTCTGCAAATACTACTTTAAATGTAATTGGTAATGATTTTTCTTTTATAGTGACCCCAATTGATCCATCGGCACCAGTGCCTGAAGGAGCATTAAGTAAACCAGCTGTGGGAGAACAGTTGCTGGTAAGTCCTTGAATTTTTCCTGCTTAATTTTGTATATTTTCTTCGAATACGTAGTAAGGATTTTTTTTTTCATTTACTTAATTATGTCTCCAACAATTTTATCCCTGACAATTTCTAATGATTTTCTGATACATCCTCAGTGACTAAAGAAATGTTTATTACTGTGAATAATAATAGTTATGTGACATTTTAAAGTTAATGCTAATAGAATACTGACTATTTGTAAGTAGATAAAGGATATTGTTTTGTTCTAGATGTTTTTTCTGCACTGCACTAAGCAATGTAAGCTACAGTTTTTTTATGTAACCAAGATTCTAGGTGATCTAATTTAAAAATCATAGATACCTGAGGGCTTACCAAATTCTTTCTTGGATGCTGTGCGTCGTTACGGAACTTCATCGAACAAAGCTCCAGCCATATCTGTGGTAGATCATCATGGAAAAATTGTTTATACATTACTTTACGGTATATCTGAGTATTCTGTTTGATCTGTACTAGTCCAACACCATCTTCAGGGGTCATATATATAGAATCAACTGTGAGCTGGAATAGGTTCTTGTGAGATTATTCTTCTAAACTTTCAAAATAATGTCTTTTTTCAGGGAAGCTTTTGAGTAGAAGTTATCGTATAGCCTATGCTTTGCTGCATAAAGTTGGTAGTCCGAAAGAAGGAACTTCGATAATGTTAGAAGATAGGGTTAGTTGTTTGATAAGAACTTGTTTTGTGAGAAAGTGGTTTGAATATTTGTTTTTTTTTTAATATGAAATCAGTAAATATTTTATTAAAGGTTGGTTTGATGTACAGTGCGGATGATATTGTTGGCTTTGCCTGCGCTTTCTATGGGTGTTTGTTTGCGGGTGTCGTCCCGGTACCAATTCATCCGCCAGTTCAAAAAGATGTGAGATGTTGTTTTTTTTCTAGTTCAAGCTGTATCTATTAGCTGCCAAGTTTTTACTCGTAAATTACGATACTTGTTGTTCTAGGATGCTGGATTACAGCAAATTGGTTTTTTACTAAACAGTTGTGGTGTACATTGGGTCTTGACATCTGATTCTTGTCTAAAGAACTTACCTAAAGATGAAAGTGGATCAAACATTGCTCACTTTAAAGGATGGCCAAAGATTCAGTGGTTTCATACAGAAACTTTAAATAGGCCACCAAGAGATTGGCACCCTCCTCACATGACGAAAGATAAAAAAATGGCAGCCTACATAGAGGTAAGCTAGTTAATGACATAGTAATCTGGAGTAGAAGGTGACAAAATAAATATACTCATTTGAAATTGTGTTAAACTATAACCTTCTTGAACTCTCCTATTTCAAACTTTTTACTAGCCATAAGGTTTAGTAGTTGTCTTTTGAAGAGCAAGGCAGGGTTCATCAGGGTTGTTACAGGATTATTTCATATGATCAGTAGTGTGGCTACTTAACTGAGTTGAAATAACTGCAGATGATGTGTACTTAACATAGTGGTATTATTTGAATTAGTATGGCTACAATGAATGTAGCCTCATGTTTTGCATAAGCCAATTCACAATCATGACCACAACTGAGAATAAATTAGCATTCATCTATTCTAAATTTTGCCATTAATGGATGCTCATTATGTTGGTGGGGGAGATGGCTTGAGCAAGCTAGAGGATGTAAGTAACCTTGAGCTGCTTCAAATTTAAAGATTTTTTGTTTCAAAATTTTCAGCATACAATTTGTAAAGATGGTAGTGCATTAGGTGTTGTTGTTACGAGAGACGCAATGTTTGTGCACACACAGGCGTTAACACAAGCGTGTGATTACAAGGAAGGTACGGTTTGATCTATTTTAGACTTGCATAAAGTATGTAACATATAATTGACCTAACAATTTGAAAGCATCAAACTTCATGGTGTAAACCTTGTAAAATTTGTTTGGGTTAGTGAGGGTTAGGTTCGGGCTGTGCCTCATTCTTTCAGACTATTTTAAGAAGCTTTAACCGAGACGTTTGATGCTTTCAAATTGTTAGGTGAACACCCTGAGGAGAAAATATATAGATTAGAAATAACAAACTTTTATTATCTTGCAGGTGAAGTTATGGTAACACTGGTAGATTTCAAAAAGGAAATTGGCTTGTGGCATTCCACTTTTGCTGTAAGTGCCTTGATTGTTGTGCTTACGTTGACTTTTTTCAGTTCAGATAAGGTTGTCTGCGAAACATTATAAACGTGACAATGGTACTATCATTATCAATAAGTACGTCCGATCTATCATGTAGGACCTGGGTTCTCTTATCGTGGCTATTTCATTGATAGCAGGTGCTAGATATTTAGTTACGAAACTTTAAAGCCTCTTAAGAGGCATCACATTAGTTTTGTTGCATAACTGTCATAATCTAACATCAAAAGGTATACTGTAAAAATGTATAAACTTTTAAACTACTTTTAGAGTATACTCAATGGAGTCCATGTAATATTTGTGCCACCTGTTGTTCAGGCAACAAGCCCTTCAGTTTGGTTGCAACTTATTACGAAATTGAAAGGTGATCTTAACAAGATTTTATCAATTATGTTTGTGCAGTTTGTCAATAAATGAAGTCTTCTGAAAGTTGTTAACTTTCTTATGTGTTGTTTTTTGACTAACACTAATTTTTTTGTATGTATCAGCCACCTGCTGTGTTGTTGCTTCTAAAGACCTGCATTGGAGTTTGCATTCTGGTCGTGAGCCCAAAGATGTCAGTTTATCAACATTGAGAATGCTGCTACTTGCTGATAGAGCTAATCCATGTATGCATGATTCAAGTAACAAACGTCTACTAGAATTTCTTGTGGGAACTGTTTGAAAAATTTTTCTTTTGCATTTAGGGTCTCTAGCTGCCTGTGACTCTTTTGTTAATGCATTTGAGTCAAAAGGGCTTAGGAAAGAAGTTGTATGCTCCTGTGCACATTCGTCAGCAGCTCTAACAGTTGCTATTAGGCGGTTGGTTTGTTTTCTTACGTTCTTGTTACTGTATGTTTAAAAGCTGCAAACAAGTTGTTTTTTTTCTAGAACCATTTGTGACATTATGTTTTGTTTTAGACTCTCATCTCAAAATTTTGACATACTCAAATGTTTAGTTTCTTTCTGGCACCCATGTGAACTAATGTTTATTGATTATAGACCTGGCACACCTGGTTCCACTGCTGCAGGGAGAGGGGTACTGTCGCTGACAGGATTGAGTCACAGTGTTGTACGAGTTGATAAAGAAGGTTCCCTAACTGCATTGACATTACAAGATTGTGGTATGGTCATACCGGGAGGTACTTCACTGTTTCTAATTATGCTTTTTCCATGTTCTGGCACGTAAAGCCACGACTTGCTGAAATATTTGTTTGTTCTCGTATAGCTAAAGTAGTTGTTGTAAGGCCTGAAGGTTCCGCTGAACTTTGTAAAGTTGACGAAGTTGGGGAGCTTTGTGTGAATGCTTCATCAACTGGTATCTCATATTTTGGATTAAGTGGAAAGACAAATAACACGTTCAAGGTAAATTCGGACAAAAATCTTTGAACAGATAGAAAGTTAAGTGATAGGTGTTGATATTAACAAAATATTGTTTTTGTTTCGTTTTATCTGTTAGCTGCAACCGATAGATGAATTTGGACGGAAACTTCCAGAGGTTTATGTTCGCAGTGGTTTGCTTGGTTTTTTGGGACCGGTATTGCTAACATTTGTTTTTAAAACGGAATTTATCAAATGAAGAGGCAGAAAAACTACCTGGCCAGGCATCTACAGTTTGTGTACAACAAACGTAAAAATATTGAGCTGGGATCTTGATGTTTTTTTTTATGTTTTAGAATGGTCTTGTGTTTATTACTGGCACTGCTGATGGTTCAATGGTAGTTCAGGGTCGAAAGCACAATGCAGAAGACATAAAAGCAACTGTGCTAGCTGTAGATCCTATCAAGTATGTCCATCGTGGTCGAATTGCAGTTTTCTCAGTAACCATTTTGAAAGAAGAACGAATGGTGATCGCCGCTGAACAGAAAAGTAATTGTAACGAGGAAGAGAGCTTCCAGTGGATGTCGCATGTTTTGCCAGCCATTGACACAGTACATGCTGTTGGTGTTTATTGCCTATGTCTTGTTCCTCCTAATGGACTGCCCAAAATGAGCAATGGTGCAGTCAGTACTCATGAAACCAAGTTGCGATTTCTTGAGGGCTCACTACATCCTGTGAATGTGCTGATGTGCCCACATACAACGGTCACCAATCTGCCAAAACCAAGAACGAAATATCAAGGTAGATTGATGGCTTTTTGTACTTTCAACCATTTTTCCTGGATTTTGTTGTTGTTCCTATTGTTGTTGTTGCTTTATAGAGCCGGGACCAGCTGCTGCAATTGTCGGTGGACTGCTGAAAGGTCAGCGTATGGCTGTGGCTCATGGACGTGAAGTTGCTGAACTTGATGATTCCACTGATGTGTCAAAGAAATACCAATTTTTATCTGAAATTCTCAAATGGCGTGCTCAAACAAGTCCTGACCAGAACCTGTTCACACTGTTGAATAGCAAAAACCACGTGTCCGGCACAATGAACTGTTTGCAACTGCATAAGAAAGCTGAAAAGTTTGCCACTGTTGCGTTAGACCAAGGAAAATTGAAATCTGGAGATCACGTTGCATTATTGTATCCACCTGGGTTAGACCTTATTGCTGCTGTGTACGGTTGCTTGTATGTTGGACTAATTCCTGTGCCAGTGAGGCCACCGAATCCCAATAACATTACTACTACCCTTCCTACAGTCAAGATGATTATACATGTTAGTAAATCTGTGGCCATTCTTACCACATCAAACCTTATAAAACTATTTAAATGTAAGGATGCAGTCTCAGTTATTGATCCCAAATCTTGGCCGACAATAGTCAACACGGATGATTTGCCGCGACGAAAGATCAACCTGACCTACCGTGCACCAACGCCTGAGATGCTGGCCTATTTAGACTTCAGTGTTTCGACCACTGGTATGCTAGCTGGTGTAAAGGTATCCCAAGTTTGTCTTATCAACCAAGTGTTGAAACTTGATCCCTATCTCGGATCCCTATCTATGGTAGTTTTTGTAATCAATTGTAATCAAATTTTGTAATGTTTTAGTTGTCACACGCCGCGGTCACATCGCTCTGTCGAGCTCAAAAACTTGCATCAGAATTGTACCCTACTCGAGAAGTAGCGATTTGTATGGACCCGTACTGTGGTCTTGGTTTTATATTGTGGTGTTTAAGCAGGTCAGTACTTTATTAATAAGAATTACAACTGGGATAGAAAACCTCTTTTTGTTTTTTTGTTTTTTTACTAACAAACCATTTTGTTTCGTAAAGAATCTCACTAGATATATTAAACGTTTTTCTCCCTTCTAGTGTTTATTCAGGCCATCACACTATTCTCATTCCTCCGGTGGAACTGGAGACATCTCCTTCACTTTGGCTGCAAGCTGTTAGTCAGTATAAAGGTGCGTTCCATGCTTTTGAATAATTTGAACTTGAATTAGTCAATAAGTTATGACTCACTGTGGCTTCATTGTAGAGTGGCATGATCACGTGATATATGCGAGTGTTTGTGGTGTTCTAAACGCTCTTACGCCCATGGCGTAATTGAGCGTGGCTCTATTGAGATTTTTAAAAACGTTTTGAAGAACATCTGTTGTTTTGTTTTGTTCTTCAGTTCGAGACACGATTTGTTCGTATCCCGTCATGGAGTTGTGTACCAAGCATTTGTCGCAGCAAATTATTAATACACTGAAGGTGAAGACCTTTATTTCTCTTTGACTTTTATGTCATTTAGTGCGTACATAAGTAATCTTTACTTTGATGTTTCTTTCAGATGAAACACGTCAGTCTGACGTCATTACGGACATGCGTAGTTGTTGCTGAAGAAAGACCTCGTATAGGGCTTATCCAAAAATTCAGTGCCTTATTTTCCGCGTTGGGTTTATCACAAAAGGCCGTTAGCACGTCGTTCGGCTCTCGTGTAAATATTGCTATATGTATGCAGGTGTGCCTTTTAATTTTACCTTTCCATCTTTCCTGTTAATTTTTTATAGTTTATTTTTGTATGGATGACCTTGGACTTACAACCTATTACAGTGACCAGTAACAGCAAAAATATAATCAGACTTAATCATTTCATGTATGCACTACATGAACATACTATCGATCTTCGTTATCGAACGACAAACACAATCTAACTTTTAAGAGACGATTCCCATTGGGAAATTTGTTGAAAAATCACTGCAAAGGAGTGCGTTTCTATAGAAATATACACTATTTTAATAAAAAATGCTCTTCATCACAAAGATATTTGACGATTTTGCCCACTCAGGAACTACCAGCAGATAACTAGAACTTCCAGTAATTCGATCTAATCCTCCATCGCAAAAGACTGTCTTGATCATCTAGCAATTCCAACAATGCTCTTCTCTTGGAGGTTCGAGTTATTGAGACTATTCTAACTCTGTGGTCAAATACTTTTTGCTTTTGTTACATAGGAAGCATCGCACCCTGAAGCAACAACTGTTTATATCGACACCAGATCGTTACGTCACGATCGTATCCAGCAGTTGGAAAGAGGAGCACCGAGCAGTTTATGCCTCATGGAATCTGGAAGGGTATCACTTTTTTAAAATGTTACAAGAGACATATTTGACTTGTTACTAACGCGTTTTTTGATTTTCTTATTGTTTTTGTCGCGTTATTGTTGTTGTTGTTTATTGTTGTTGTTGTTTTTTGATGTCAGATATTACCTGGCGTGAAAGTCGTGATTGCCAACCCGGAAACTAAAGGATTATGTGTTGATTCGCAACTGGGTGAAGTAAGTTTATTTTCGCCGTTGCCGTATTTGTACGATTCTTTTTGGAAGCAACAATGTACATATTTTTATTTCTTAATGTGTTTGTCAGATTTGGGTCGCATCTCAGCATAATGGCAGTGGATACTTTAACGTCTCCGAAGATGACCAGCTTACCGAAGAACATTTCCGTGCTCACCTGGAAACACATGATAAAACAACACCATACGCGAGGACCGGGTATCTTGGATTTGTGAAAAGAACGGAGATAACACAGACTGATGGAGGTAATATTCTTATCTTTTTCTTCATTTCTGGGTAGTATTTGGTCGTTTCATTTTGCGCAATTCTGAAACTTTTAGCACCTCACGATGCGCTGTTTATCGTTGGAGCGCTAGATGAAGCTTTATTGCTACGTGGCTTGAGATATCATCCTATCGATATTGAAATGAGTTTGGTCAGAGGGCATCGTAGCATAGGAGAGTGGTAAGACAGATATCTTCCCCGCAGAGTGTAAATGTACGACTACAGAGCTGACGTCAGCACTTTCTTTATTGTTTTTTAGCGCTGTATTCACCTGGACCAACCTTCTTGTTGTGGTGGTTGAATTGGAAGGTGATGAAAGGGAAGCGTTAGATCTCGTCCCCCTGGTCACGGCTATAGTTTTAGAAGAGCACCAGGTTGTAGTAGGAGTTGTCGTCGTTGTCGATCCGGGGGTTATTCCCCTGAATTCCCGTGGAGAAAAACAGAGGATGCATTTGCGAGACAGCTTTTTAGCTGATCAATTGGATCCGATTTATGTAGCATACAACATGTAATCCATGCTCACACGTGCGCCGTTGTTGCTATAGTAATTATCTTAAGTATTTTCTTCGAGAGTTTGCGATATCCACCGAAGATTTCATCGTATTCATGATGATAAACCGTAAACATTCGCGTTTGAAGGGAACACGCGCGGCGTTGATGTATTTTATTTATATATACATATGTTTATTTTATCATGGACCTAAAATTTAAAAACAGCCTCGTTCCCAGTCTTCCATTTGCAGTAAAATGTTTCGGTAGCCTGGGAGCGTAGCTGAAAATGTATTAAAAATGTTTTTATTAACACTATTCAAGGCCGGCTGACCATGGAACGAATTTAAGTGGCTCATCACACTTGACTCCTGAATATTTAGTGTGGCGCCTTACTCTAGAAATATACACACAATTTCAATGAAAATGCTCTTCGTCGCAGTGACTTTTTGACAATTTTGTCCACTGGGTCGGCATTTTAATGTTCATGCGAATAACATAAAAGTCGTAAATATCAAAAAAAAATGCTAACCACGTTCTTCCTCGTTAACAAGAATTTCTTGCAAAACCCCCCATCCAATGGATGTTGTTTTTCTTGATTTCTATAAGTAGAATTTATACGTATATTTTTTGTACTTTTGATTGCATAATTAATTTCAAACCTTGTAGTAATACTGTCTAATAGAAATGATAATGAAAGTGGTCAATTATTCCTTTGCAAAGCATGATGGGTTTTTTTTTCGTCATCCCTGGCGTGAGTATGTATTTCCAAGAATTTACTGACGTTTCCCAGTTCACTTTTTATTGTTACTTAATAGAATTAAAAAAAAAAAAAAAGAAAAGAAAAAAATGGAAGTGTGGAATTTTAAAACCCGTAGGGTCGCTGTTTTTAGATTTGTAGAATTGTAGAACTGTTTGTGTTGTGCGAATATTATGAGAAATTTGGTTGGACTTCGTTTTTTTTACACTTCTTTTTGATTGGTTGTTATGTTGGGTGGGTTTTTACAAAATGGGCGGTAAGTAAATGGCTATTGGCATTTTTGTCTGGAGAATTTTCGATACTCTTCTGTACTTGCGCCTTCGATAAAACACCATAAAGTCAATATCATCTATCCAATCACAGTGTTCAAAATCATCTACACCCGTTCACCACCAACACAGAATAACATCGAACGCGTAAAAAGTTTTTAATTTTGGTTAATTTTTTGCGCTAAAGATAATGCTTTAAAAATATGAAATCGGACTGCAAAAAGATTTTAACATTGATCGGCTTGTCGTCATACAAAGGGGTTGCATTTTGCTTTATAACCATTTTTAATACTAAACATAACACTAACGCGTTACATACGTATATTTAGCGTTCTAAGAGTTTTTTCAAAAAACAGGTTGATTTTTTCAATCCATCGGAAACTTTCGACAATGCCAATTCGAAAGATAAATTGCTTTTTGCCTAATGGTCGTGTTCTTGTTTTGCGCAAGAAGGAGAGGAGGAAGAAGCGAGTTGTTTCGCCAATATATGTTGTTAGCCCGGGTTAGCCTATGCACTATTTTTCCCAGTATAACCAAATTGGCCATCACAATCAAATCATCTTTAATTTATCGGCACTCCCAAAATAATGGGGGGTTGGGAATGCTTAAGGAACTTTCATAAGAATAAGAATTCAGGTTTGTTTTATTGAATATTGGAATATTTAGAGTGAAAAGAATCTTTTGGTTGAAATTGTGACCGTTCTTGTGTTTTTTTTTTAATATGGATGAATATTGCGTGACTAACTGTATTGTTTTACTTACACGTTACCCCCTGTCGCATACATAGAATTTCAAGCTGTTATTGCACGCGCACGTGTCTATCTCTATACACAACAACAAACGAGTAAACGGATCGAACGAACTACCCACACACGGGGACCACGCGACATTTTTTGAACTGAACTAAAATATGAGTGACGAAGATAAAGAAGTTGATGTTGAAAGTGGTGATGACGTACGTATAAGATCATCGTTTTCATGAAAATTACTTTGCTCACTTGTCGTACAAAAGCTGCTTATATAGTTGCAACATTTTATTTAATGCCATGTGTTGTAGTGGAATTGGAGAGAGTTTTCATGAAGCAGGTTTATTTTTTTTGTACAGGATGACGGGGATAATGGCGAACCAAGAACCTTTGCATCACTAGTGAGTTTCTTTCGTTTTTATTTCCCAGTTTTTCTTCTGTTGATTTATGTGAACAAGTTCAGACCGGTAGGCAACGTGACTCACGCATGTGATAAAACCTAACTCATGATTTTCGACCTTTGCTTTTACTTTTAAAAAGACATTTCTGAACTGCCCCCTCTTTGTGTTGTCCCTATTTCATACTAGGTAATATCTTAGAATAGTTTTAAAAAGTTAAATTATTTAGATTAGATTAAATTCCTTAAAAATCGATACTGTCAAAAAAGTTAGAAAAAACAAAAAAACAAAAATCTTTGATATGATTGTTTGAATTTACATAAGAGTTTAAACACACCTTCCTCCCTCAATTCTGAACATAAAGAAATTTCCAAAAACACTCTCATTGTTGCATTAATAATTTTCAGTTTTAAGTAGTCAGTATCTCGTCATCTAAAGGAGTATTACCACATTCTTTTTCACATGGTTAGTAATCAAAAAGTGTTGAGATTTCAAGCAACGTTTTTGAATCTTCTTGTTTCTTGATAACCACCAATATATGAAAATGTCTTTGTGGAATAAAAATCATTTACTTATTCCAAAATATTTAATTTGACTGTTGAGTTAAAAATAAGATTTATGGTTTTATAATTAAGGTTCATGAAAGATGATTATGAGGTCTTCGTTAGTTCCTTGTTCCACGACATGGTAACAGAATTCAGTTGTTGAATATGGAATTTCATTTTGTGAATTCTAATTTCGAATTCTAAGCGCATGAAAATTTAAAAAGGCATATAGCAATGAATAATGAATGATCCATTTTTTTAGTTGAGCTAGTTCCTTCAAAAAGCATGACCTTAATAGGGATAAAGTCACTTTAGTGGAAAAATTATGAAATGTATTACCTGTAAATGTTTTCACTTAGAAAAATAAATTGCAGTTCATCTGTTAACAGATGTTGAAGTTTCTTTTTATTAGCATTGACAGAGCAATAACAGAGTATTTGAAATTGAATGTTCTCAGCTCTCCCTTTCAAAAGTTATATTTCGGATTTTGCACTGACGTTAAAATGTGTTTCTTTTAAAAGAAATTTAGATAAATAATGTAAGTTAGTGCTTCTCATAAAATATGTTTATTTTGAGTAACACACAGTGTTGCCACTCTTCCGGCCCTGGCCAGGGAGTTCGGCCGCTGAGGAATTTTAGCTTATTATTAACCATGCGAATGGTTAAAAGCAGCAAGAGGAACGAAGAAGAGGTGTCCAAGATAGTGTTTTCCAGCAATCTGGAAAACACTATTCCCCTTGGCGACAACCATGGTGGCGCCTACAGGAGCCACTAAACTAAGCAAATTACTTCCGGCCAACAACAGTGGCAACACTGAACACTATTTACAAGGATTTGTTTATGAGAATCTATAATCTAGATTTGTTATTTTTTGTCAAAGCATCTATAATTTTTAATCTGTTCAGCATGTGACGTCACTCCGTGCAGAAAGCATGTTGGGCAGAGAAAAAAGCTTTATAACAAATTAAGTAAGTGTTTTTAGAAAATTATTTCTAGTATAGTATAGCTGAAACTAATAGCTCTTTGAATGAAATGATGAATGTTCGGAAGACCTACCTGATGTCAATAAACGTAAACCTTTTGATTTTGAACCACGAAGAGATGTTGAAAATCTTAGCCAGAGTAGCAAAGAAGAGGAAAACGAAAATGATGAGAGCAGCATGATTCATGTATAGAAAACGTAGACTGGTGTCTTTGTGGTAAATATTGCAAACCTATGAATACCTGCAAGGAAAGTTTTGTGCTGTAGAGACACTAATGAAATTCAGAAAGGTCATCAGAAGTAGGGTAGCTGGGTAGGCACCACCGACAAATTTGACAAGCAACATATTTTTTCAGATTTATCTTTCTATTTGATAAAAATCTCCCTTCATCTAAATTATGAAGACTAGACAGGCTTTGTTACGACAGCTATGCGTTCGCGTTCCTTCACGCTGGACGTGTTTTTTCGCGTAGTTACGCTTTAGCTCAACATGAAAAACTTTATCTTGTTGTTTATTAGATTTTTGCATAAGCAAGAAATCTATTAAAACCTTCCGTGTTCCTTGTTCAATTTTCTTACTGCCCAAACTATACGTCCGCGGCGCTTGTTTATGTCTAATATGGCACGTCGTCGAAATGTCAATTCTCGTGAAAGAAAATGGTGTACACAGGGCGTTAGCCAGGATTAAAAAAACATTTGCGTTTTTGGTTGTTAATTGGGAAATTGGTGTAGGGGTCCTTGGTGGGGTGGGGTCAAAAGGAATAACGTCAAAGGGTTTGGGGATGACTGTTTCGTTGATAATTCGGCACCCTTAGAGAACACCCCCTGCTTTATTCCATAACGCCATCGGCTGGTATGTCTGTAGTAGGAACGAAGGCGGAATCATTCCGAAATGTTTTTATTTAAATACTTCAATAATTGAGCTTGACATGTAGATCTAACAAGACAGTATCTTAACGTACACAATTATTTCTTGGACCGTACGTGGTATTCAAGATGTTGAACAACTTTTCGTAATGTGATGGTACGCATATAAATTCATATAAAATAGTGAAGTAAGGGGGACGATTTAATCTGTGATCCCCAACACAGGAGACTGATTACCTTTTTCTTTATACTTCATACTTTACAACTTCTTATAGGAAGTTCCAATGACGTGCATAAAATCTAATTTGTACTACTTGTGGTTTCAATAACGTAAAAATTGTGTATTATTTTTTCGAATATGAAATGGGAAGGTTATATTGGCGTTCGTGCGTGAACAAATTTATTAAAAACTTCGTACGTTACTGGGAATTTTTTATCAATCAACGTTCATGACGAACGCATGTGCGCCATTTGTCAAGCCCACAATAAGTCCTTTTGAAAAAGTTGTTTGGGAATATTAAGTCTTCCCCAATTGGGAAACCGCGGTAACCGCGGAATTTTTGACTGCTGCTAATGCCCTGGTACATCCATTCTTAATTCAAAATTGTATCCATATCTCAAAATATCTTTATCGTTATCAATATCGTTGTGAGATGAATAATCAAAATGGTGGATACACAATACACTTGGTAAAGGGATACATAAAGTTATTCCATTGTATGCTTTATGGGTGATAAGGAACACCTTTCCCACAGAAAAATGGGAGTTATGACTTGTAATTTGATGAAATGTGAAAGAACAATTTGTGAACGGATAAGTACAAGCTATCGCAGAGGAACTTGGCATTTTTCAAATTAAAAAATAAAAGTAGAACGATTGTATTACTAGTGAGTTTTTTTGATAGTGTGAAGGTTCAATAACAAACTTTCTTTACATACAAGTTTCTTCTGCACGGTGTGATGTAATTTTTTTGTTGATCTGCTTTCCCTGTTTTTTTCTTGTCTTGGTGATCTTGGTGGCATTAGTTGAGTTTGAACATCAAAAAGAGTTCAACCTCTTATCCATATCTTTCCCTGAATTGGAAGAGTTTTGGTTCCATATCTTAATGCTCTTTACGTACTCCAGTTTTTTTTGTTTTTTTTAAATCACTCGCCCCACTCAAGGCCGAAGCCACTACAAGGAGTGGGGCTACATATTCCGGATGTTCATCATAGCGTTAATCTCCCCGACTATCCTTCATTTTCCCCAAAATACATCAGGGAATCAAGCTAGTTGCAGTACCTCCAGGAGTCGTGATTTTTTCAACACCCGACCTCAGCGGGGTTTGAACCCTCAATGTTGGGTTCCTAAGCTCAATGCTTACAGTTACAGTCAAATACTTAGCCATAATTGCCATGCATGATGTTGATATTTGTTGTTCTTTTGGCTATTTGTTCAGTTGCCCATTTACTGTGTTATTGTTATCTGACTCACTGGCTTACATCTTCATTGGGAATTTCTGGAAGTTGGGAAAATTTCTCCTGTGAAAAATATTTTTAAACTGTGACGCTAAAATTCAATCCACGAAATTAAGTCACTGCCAAAAATCTGAAATATAGACTGATCCCCGAAAATAAATTCCCACTAAAATTTGCCCCAATGAAGTATTTTTATGTGATATGGGCCAAATCCAGAAAAATTTGTTATGTAAACAATTTCTTCCCTTAAGGTACTACCTATAAAAACAAATAAATTCAGAAACAGCGTAATCTTTTATACGGCCATGAAGATAATTGACACTATAAAGGATTTTACACAATGAATTTTCAAAAAATTGAGCAGTTGTTAATGGCTTGCATAGATTTTCTCAGGCTGTATGTTTTAGATGCCTTGATTATGTGTTATGAATTATGAAAATGATATGAAAATGGGATGGGCTTATAAGTTGCATTGGTAAAGTACATTTTTTGTGATACAATGCAAATACTACGCCGAGTTTGATTTTTCATTTAATTATCATTATTAGTATTTTTTTTACAAAAGTAATTGCAAGCTGGAACAAAGGTTCCTGTATAGAACAAAAGAATCAAAAGGAAAACAATATTGTTTGGATGTGTTAAGGTAATAAGCAGCGCAGGCTTGGTACTTAAGAATTTCAGTTCACAGTTCTTGTCACTCATGTAAGGCTAGTCACAATAACTCCAAATCAACCAGGGTGGCCATGGATCTGCAAAACCTGGAAAACCTCGAAAAGTCAGAGAAAAACGAGAAAATTGGGAAAGTCAGGGAAAAACGAGAAAATTGGGAAAGTCAGGGAAATTTTGAGGCCTGTGTTATCTATTAGAAGAATCTTTCTTAGCTATTATGATGTTAACAGGAAAATCTGTGGCCTGACAATTGAAAATGACTCAGGGTTGGTCAAGGAAATTTGCTGAGAGTCAGGGAAAAGTCAGGAATAATGGTAAGGCAAAAAAAGTGGCCACCCTATCAACGTTATTTTGAAGTTTCAAATTTTCTGCTCTGATGGGAAAAGTTAAGGAATTTCCACAACTCACAGACTCGTAATTTTTGTAAATGGTTCAGTTCATGTTCTGCAATGACAACCAAAAACATTAGTGTTACTATGGTATCATTATTTTGGTGTTGTGTGATTGTAATGATTTAAATGTACTGCCAGCAGGTAGTATAAAAACATGAGCTGGCAATGATATCAGAGTTAATACAAGTTGTCTTTTTAGATTTTTGTGAATTGTGGTGGAATTTATTTATTTCATTTTTTTAAAAAAAAAACAAACTAAGTTTGACATTGATTATTGTCTGGAATCACTGAGTGATATTCTATATCAAATTGTATCTTTTCTACTGACAGGCTGACAAACGGGCTCACCACAATGCATTGGAGAGAAAAAGAAGAGATCATATCAAGGACAGTTTCAGTGGTTTGAGAGATTCAATACCGTCTCTAGAAGGAGAAAAAGTTAGCCATGTTATTTCTGAATTAAAAACTAAAATACTATTAAAAGTATAAGTTGGTTTGAATGTTTTTTTAGTCATCCAGGGCACAGATATTGCACAAAGCTACCGAGCATATCCAATATATGAGGAGGAAAAATCATTCTCATCAGGTAACCTAACCATTTATGCCAAAATGAGTCAAAATTGTTTTTCAGTCTGTTTCCTTATATTTCTTGTGGTATTTTTTTTTAATGGAAGACTCAAATGAAACAATGTAATGAACAAAATTCAGATTTTCTGAGATTTTGTATGAATTGAATCTCTATTTGAAATTTTCCACGTTCCACCTTGTTTCCACCATGCATGTTGCAGTTGGATGAATTTTAAATTCGTGGTAAAGAATGTTAAAGGAAACTCATGGTATATTTGAGTTTAAAACATTATCAAGTCACAAAATGTTTACTCAAATATTTCGGCTACCGAGAGTGGACCCAATGAGTTAAGAGAATTTAACCTAGAATTTAATTTCGTAATAAATCTGATCAGTGATTGCTCATCACATGAAATTTTGATTATTTCGTCAAAGAATTCATCAGAAGTAGAAATTGAAGATGATCAGTTATTTATATAGAGCTGAGTGTTGCATTCCTTTTTTATGCTGATGTCAACAGTAGAGGTATCTTACTGTGTAGAACGATTACTTACTTTTACTTAGAACAGGTACTTTGGAATAATCAGCTGATTAGTATCAAAATGGTAGACAAACATTGTCAACAGATAATCTGCTGTCTTGTGGAGAGTCCCTTTATAGTAGTTCATTATTTTTTTAAAGTTAAATATCTTTTGTTGGGATATACCTGCTGCAGAAAATCTATGAAATTTAAAACACAGGAACATGGCTGAGCAGGAATAAGGTTGCACTTCTTCGGTTGATTGTAGGGAGTCTGTTTTCAATCTAACATTTTTGCAGGCTGACATAGATGAGCTGAAGAGACATAACATGATATTAGACCAGCAAGGTAATTATTAACTAAATTCGACTCATTAATTTGGAGGTATCTTTTTCAGTTGATCAGTCTGATGACTTTCAACTAAACCCAGGTTTTATTTAGTGTTACATATAGTTTCTGTGTATGTCTCCAAATGGTATTGATTAATCTTTTTTTTTTCTTTTATGCCAATGTTAGTACGTCAGTTGGAGAAAGCACGGGCAAGTGGTACTTTGACATTAGATCCAGCAACAGCAGCGTTATTGAGTCCTGATATGCTATTGCAACCTAATGGTGAAAGTGTACTGGTCCAATCGGATGTGATGGGTAAAACAGAACCAGTCGTTCTCGAACGTCCAAATAATGCTGGCGACCATGACGATTACACAATAGCACCAAAAAGGTTAAAAGCCGAGCCTCCTTAGAATAGTTAGAGCACCATTGTTTTTTTTTTTAACTCATCAGGTTTTATCTGGTTATGACTTTGAATTAAGAATTTGTATTTATAAACCATTGACAAAATACTGCAATATCTGATATGCTTTTTTCAAACACCATAGTTTTTCTGTGTTTCACCCAAAGTCTACTGCAGCCGGCGATTTTTGCCTTATGATATTATAAGTTCATAGTTGATTGTTCCTGTTTTCCTTAGATAACGTTGGTAATATCCCTTTGTTCCAAACTTTCAAAACCTCATTCATAGTTTTCTTTGAAGGATATTTTTGCGAATAATTCTAGTAATTTTAATCTTGAATAATTTGAATTTTTAAATAGTGAAGCAACAGCAAAAAAATCGTATGTATTTTTTAAGATCTCTTGCAGTTATTATGAATATCATATTGAAATGTATATGTCTGCGAAAAAGTATTTCGGAACAGCTTGGAAAGTTTTTGAGGTACTTTTAAGATGTAATATAGAAATCTGTAATTAGCAAGTCCTTGAAATTTTTAAGAGAAGCCAGGTTTATTTATTTTTTGCCAGTTTTATTGAAGATATGAATCATGATTGACAAATTGATTATTTACGTTTACTGTGTTTACTTTTTTTTATGTGCTGGTGGAAAATTTTGAAAACTAATATTGAGCCGTTACCATAAATACATAATAATTCAGTTGTACTCTTGTTCCCCTAATGTGTGCATAGAATGGAATGTATAGGTTGATATTAAGTTTGTGAAGAAGAGCAAGGACCAGGGGGGTGATACAGAATAACTGTTTGGGCGTCGGTATCTGCCGATCTTTCCATTATTTACATTACTTTTGCATTATTTGGTAGGTTGTGGATTTTCTGACATAACAATAACATTGATATGTTACTGCTGTTTTGTTGTTATGCTGTTTTGTGATGGATTATTTACAAGTGAACCTTTTTTTGGGGCGCCAATTTTTTATGCCCAAAAGCGGTTATCGATGTCAAAATCAGTCTTATCCCATGAGGACAGTAACGTGGAAGATTTTCACTGGTCTGCATCAACCAAAGTTTCCATCTGTTCTTATTTGTGTCTGATGTGAAGTTTCAAACTAAATCCAATGTTATTTAGCAATATCCTCCTTTGGTAAAAATTATTTTGATTCGGTTATATTGTAAAACCTTAATACATGTTCCAGTCACATTATAAATATATAATAGTCTCCAGGAGGGAGGGGAACCAGCAGATAGAGTATGATATCAATTGCTAAGACTTCAAACACACTCTCCTTCACAGCTATCGTTTAGGTTTGATAATGATAAAACTATCGAAATCTGATTGTTCAAATGTCATCAATCTCTTTATGCGCAACTGTAACACATCTGTAACACAGGTTGGTTGAATTTAAGAAACTTCTTGCATTTCTTGAGTTTCGTTCCCTGTAATTTGTTTCGATTGTGAATGTTTTAGAGAACTGTGAGAAGAAGGAAGCTTCCAGATGTTACGAAATCATTCTCAGAATTTTTGACCGATTCCTTTGGTCGGAAACATAACTATTTAAGAATATCATTAACTGAAAGATGTAACCTCAGATGTACGTTTGTCATCGTTTCATTTTTTGAATTTCTTGCAAAACTACCCAGTGAACAAAAATGTGAAAAAACACTTTGGAGGAGTACATTTCTAAGATGTATACACACTATTTCAATGAAAATGCTCTTCATCCCAGTGACCTTTTTTGATTTTTTCTCTGAATAGCTAGTCCGTTGTATTTATTTTGTATCATCTATTGACAGGTCAGTACTGCATGCCTGAAAATGGCGTCTCCCTTACTCCCGAAAGTAACTTAATGACGACTAGAGAGATTGTCCATTTGGCGCAATTCTTCATTAACGAGGGTGTTGATAAAATCCGCCTTACTGGTGGTGAGCCTCTTATCAGAAAGGATATTTTACAGATCTGTGGTGAGCTTTTGGTTTGTAAAGTTTTTAATGTAACCTCGACATTCAGGTAACATGAACCATTTATTTTCAGAAAGTTTGAGTTCAATGGCTGGTTTGAAAAGTCTGGGAATTACTACAAACGGAATTGCTGCTAAACGGAAACTCCCTCTTCTTCAGCAGGCTGGTGTGACACATGTCAACATCAGTTTAGACACGTTGATCCCGGAGAAGTTTGAATTTATTGCACGGAGGAGAGGTACAAAGTTTTAAATGTGTTATCATGTGTGTGTGTAATCATGATAAATAACCCCCTTGGAATTTTGACTTGTTTCAGGTTTCAAGCAGGTACTTGAATCGATTGATGTTGCGCTGAAGCAAAACTTCCAATGCGTCAAGGTGACTTGTAAGCATCGGTTTGTCTTACTAAAGAGACTGTTAACATAACCATTTTGCGATCACAAAACCCACAAGTCTGTACCCACTGGGCAAAATCTGGGAAAAAACCACTGCGGTGAAGAACTTTTTTATTGAAATAGTGTGTATATTTCTATAGAAATGCACTCCTTTGCAGTGAATTTTCAACGAATTTGCCCATTGGGTAACAACGTTTTGGCTGCAAACTATTGATGATTTGGAATGTGAACCAGTGCTTGAAACACCTAAAAGATAATGAACTGTTCATATAGAACTGAGGGTTGCAGTGTTCTATGTCGATGGTGTAATTTTTAACAGTTCATCATCTTTAAGTTCAGGCAATATTGTATCAGCTCTTCATGACACTACACGCCATCGTCATGCTTCAGTATTGTGTTTCAGGTTAACTGTGTTGTTATGAAAGGCTTGAATGATGACGAGGTTGCTGATTTTGTTGCCATGACACAGTTTGAGGTAACGCAATATGCTGTTTTGAATAGATGTAATCAGAACTTTTCAAGTATCGCTTGATTCACGTTCCTAGTGGGCATAATTGTCAAAAATCACTGCAACGAAGTGCATTTTCGTATAAATTGTGCGTATATTTGTGTGACTTTCTATGAAAATGTACTCCTCCGCAGTGATTTGTCGACGAATTTGTCTGGTGGGTCACTTTATTTCTAGCTACGTACTTACAAATTGCTGCAAGATTTATTCCACGCAAAAACATAACTATTCTTGGGCTAACTAAAAGCACGTTTTAAGGCATATTGTCGGGAAAATTTAGAAGGTCAAAATGTACTTCTCCTTTATTGTGTAGGATTTGGATATTCGTTTTATCGAGTATATGCCGTTTGACGGTAAGTCTGCTGTATCATATTGTTGAATAATCGAGTCTGTTTCGTAAGGTGTTGTTGAATAACTGCCTTTCATGATGAACTGTTAATTCTTCACTTTGACCTGAAAACATTTTGTGATGAAAAACACATGTTCTGAAAATGATGGCAACTACATCTTAACGACATTTCTTTTCTTAAGATCAATTTTTTTCAATTTGTTATTTTGTCAACATATGTTTGCAGACAATCGCTGGCACGAAAGAAAGTTCGTGCCATACCGTGAAACATTGCGTAAGATTCGCTCTGTTTGGCCTGACGTCATCAAATTGTGCGATGAAGAGAACGGCACTGCAAAGGTAGGGGAATAATTTGAAAATGGTTTTTTTGAAAGACGTTTTTACTGTCAATTAGCTGTCTGCAATTAGCTAAACAATATTTCAAATGTTTATATAAAAAAGAGTATTGATACGAGCATATTCTTCCCCCTCAATCATGATTCGCTGCGTTTAGAGTTACCAGATACCTGGCTTCACAGGGAAATTCGGTTTCATCTCATCGATGAGTGAGAATTTCTGTGGAGGATGCAACCGACTTCGATTGACGGCTGACGGAAATCTGAAGGTACATCATTACTATAGTAACTTTGTGTGTGATGTGTAAGTGTATTATGCTGATTTCTGATGATCACACTGACCGTCTTTAAGGTTTGTTTATTTGGTCCAAACGAGGTGTCTCTTGTCAATGCTATGAGATCAGGCAAGTCTGACCACGACTTACTGGAGATAATTTCATCTGCACTCGGTAACAAGAAAAAACAACATGCAGGTAGACACACTGTTCAGTTTGCTTTCATTCACTTTCATTCACTCCCTCTTGTCGTTTTATATGATTTACCTGGTGATGCAGTGTTGATCTCGTCCTCTTTGTTTTAGGTATGCACACTTTAGTGAAAACTAAAAATAGACCGATGATACTCGTTGGCGGTTGAGAAATATATTTTCTTTCAGTGAGAAAATCAATGCTTTTTGACGATCGACGACGGAAAATCGCCCTATATATCAATAACGTATCCGCATATCCTAATCTTTCTTTTGTGAAGCATATCTCGACAAGTTGTTCCATTGATCGCCGTGCACTTACGCACGTCAATAAAGACGGCGAGGTTCGCATGGTTGATGTAAGCTCAAAGATACCTAATCGGAGATCGGCTGTCGCATCGGCAATCGTGTCTGTCGACAAAGTTGTTTTCCAAGCCGTTAAAAATAACACTATCGGTAAAGGTGACGTCTTGTCGGTTGCGAAACTTGCCGGCATAATGGCTGCTAAAAACACGCCAAATTTAATTCCTTTGTGTCACCACATAGCGTTGACACATGTGGATGTTGAAATTGTACTAGATGAAAGCAACTGGAATATCAAGTTACTCTCGCAAGTGTCATGCACTGACCGGACTGGTGTAGAGATGGAAGCTCTTGTGGCTGTAACCGTTGCTTCGTTGACGATATACGACATGTGCAAGGCGTTGTCGCACGACATAATTATTCGTAACGTCCAGCTTGAAAGCAAAGAAGGCGGCAAGAACGATTTTTTTAGAACGAAATCATAAATTATACTTTCCCCAAATTTACGTATAATAGTTTTTGTAAAAGAAAATTGATGTACCAGTTGTTTAGTTTTCAGTGTTCCTTGCGAAACCTTATTCACACGTGTTTCTTGTTGATTATTTTGTTGATTAGTAACACACGTTTTTTTATGAGCAAATTAGGAGTTTAGGCAAAACTCAAGTTGGCTTTATCCTGACGTCGAATTGAAATTGTCGTCGATTGTAGATCTAATCACGTGACGTTTTTGTTTGGCGGGAAATTGCAAAAACGTCAGTCAAATTTCAACCAACTATTTCCCTTAAAGTCACAGGGTTGCCAGCGATCTAGAAAACCTGGAAAAGTCAGGGAAAATGAAAATCAGCCCAAAAAGTCAGGGAAAAACGAGAAAATTGGGAAAGTCGGGGAAATTTTGAGGCTTGTGTTACCTATTAGAAGAATCTTTCTTAGCTATTATGATGTTAACAGGAAAATCAGTCGCCTGAAAATTGAAAAGGACTCAGGGTTGGTCCGGGAAATTTGCTGAGAGTCAGGGAAAATGGTAAGGCAAAAAAAGTGGCCACCCTGAGTCATGTTATTACTGGTACAAAGCGCGGTGTTTCAAAAGAAATTTGGTCAAGACACCCATACACAACCATACAAAGTGAACCTTATGAACTTTTCATTTGATCGATGTGATGTGTGAACGTCCAGCCTAAAAATATGCGATATAATTATCTGCCGTAAACTACTAGGCTCGGATAGGAAGTTTATTTCAAATAGAACACTTTTAAATTGTGGCATTGCTCTCCAATACTTTTTCTGGTCTGTGTTTTTTCAGGAAGATGCCAATCTGGTCAGCAAAATAAACGCATGACATGCTTTTTTCACAACTAGCATGGCATATATATGTATGAATACAAGAATAATTGCATAAAATATAAGACTCGTTTAAACTGCTGACACAAGCAATAATGATAACGAAAATAATGCTTCATATGAATAATATTGTCATCTGAAAAAAACGTCGACAAATTGGTGACAATGCTCTCCCACAGTAAGAAAGTTTTCCAGATTTCTAACAGCAGAAGTTTTTACCTTCCATCAATGAACACAGACATTCTCTATACCCTAGAAATTATGTTAATTATTAAATAGCCGAAAATTCCAATGGAAGTGGTCGATCTGGTAAGATTCTAAATACATGGACACACGTTCGTTCCACACCGTTATTTATATTGATATACTTCAAAACTTGTCAAAACTGGAGATTATCTCACAAGAAAACTACGGACACACTATTTTCTCGGTCTAATGATAGTTCATTATCTCTCAACAAATTCTGGAAGGTCTTGTTTTATGCAACAGATAGTCTGCAAGGTTCTTTGTCAGTTCTTTTCCATCCAGAAACAAGATAACAGGATAACCACTGTGTGGTGCCAAATTCCAACCACCAGTTCGGCCAGCTTCCAAAACAAAACATGAAAATAGATCGATAGAGAATTTATTTAGCTGTCAGAAAATGTATAGTCTTATATGGGAAAAAATGAAAGTATCTGAGATATTTTATAAAAACTGAACATGCGTTTAGAGGTTAGAGACTATCCTTAATCGTCCTTTCTGTTGCACAACAATTTTTTATTGGAAACCAGAGTATAACTCTTGTTATACTACTATACGTAACGAAGGATTCAGCTTGAAAGAAATGGAGTCAGCATCAAGAGTTCACCCTCTGTAAAATCTCTTGCTGGTAGAGAAATTGTGAACATTTTTCTCGGGGAAAATCTTTATCATAATTGTTGACTCAAATCTTCCAACCAGAACATTTAAGAAGAATCTAAATTACTGACCAGATTATTTAATGTACTGAACCACGAGACGTTCTTACGTAATCTTTCTTTCATATTGGAATTTTACGAGAATTATTATTACAGTCGAAGCTCCAATTAGCAGACACACCAAAAGGCGGACAGCTCTGATTAGCGGACAGATTTTTTTTTCCCGGCCATTTTCTGGTCAAATCCTTATAAAAAACGTTCTAAAAGGCGGACACTCAATACGCTCTAATTAGCGGACGAAATTTTATGCACGAAATGGCCAAAATGCTGATTTTTACGCTCCAATTAGCGGACATTAAGCGTCAAACTGTTATGGGACACGAAAAATTTGATAAAAATTTGATAAAATGTGATAAATTTTGGTTTATTTGAGGCATTTATTATACTTTTTCTCCAAATCATCTTCTACAACTTCTAATTTATTTTTCACCCAATCCATTAGCTTTTTTGGCCCATAAAATGTGAAGGTCACTGGAACTTCCATAGCCACCACCTCGATTCAACCTCTTGCCAGTGACTATGGCTGTGATTTGGACTTTCAAGAATAAAGAAGAAAGCTTTGCAATGTAGCTTGGGACGAGGTGACAACAAAAACTATTAGAAACTGTTTTAGTAAATGTGGATTTGATAAGAAATCCTGTGAAGATGAAGATTCAGCCCTCGATGATGAGTTCAAAGCTCTATTTAATGAACTAGCAGACTCTTCAATGACCGCCGAGGAGTACGTCGACTTTGATATCGAAACGTGTATCTCAGTTCTCGAGATCAACTCAGATGAAGTAGATTGTAAAGTAAGCTCTTTACAAAAGTGTGTTACGGAATATTTACAGAAGGAATCTGGAGCTAAAGAAATCGAAGAAGTGGTAACTGACGAGGAAAATGAGGATGAGGTCGAAGAAGTTGAGCCCGAGAAAACCACTCCATATCAGGCTCTGGTCATCATCGAAAAGTTGATTAATGTGAAGGATCTCAATAGTGATGAGAGATCTTCTCTTTCCTCAATAAAAGAAAGACTTGAAACCGTTCGAATAAACAATTAAAAACAAAAAACAATTGAACATTTTTTTTAAACGGAAGTTTCGAATATCGTTACATTCTTGATATCGTTCATATTATTGTTGAGATTTTTTTTCATCTTGTAAAATAATAGTTACGTTTAAAATAACCTTTTCATTTGTCTTTCTTTGTCTTCCTGCTGGTACCTACTGTAGACATGAAATTTACCTTTTACGACACCTTAGAAGGGCTTACAATCGAATTTAGAGCTTATATTACCAAACGTTTCAAAAGGCGGACAGCTCCAATTAGCGGACACCAAGTCGAATCCCCGATGGTGTCCGCTACTTGTGTCTGGACATTATTCATCCTACATTCCTAAGGTCAAATGTTCGCATTTCCGATTGGATTCCCAACGAAAAAAAGCTATCACTAATTAAATTCCGCGAAAACTTCTTCCCGCGAAAATTCCTCCCCTTACAACGACGAAAGCACTGGAAACAAATGTTGTACCAAATGTGGGATTGTAACCCGAAAAAGGCGTTAAAGTAAACAAAATGTTGATTGTTTTCTTGTTTATCGAGAGGAGGGTATTTCGTTGAAATTTGAACAAAGGTTGATTATTAAAAGAATGTAAGTGAAATCTAATATATGCGTCAGTAACCAGGGTATGATGGGAGATGTTTTCAATCAACAAGATGAAAATAAAAAACATTCATATTTCATTTTATTAAAACTGAAGGTTGAGTGGAACATGAAAGATCTTGGAGCGATGTCTAAAACAATCCAAGAAAAACAGAATTCTCAGGACTTCTCTTTGTATCCCTCATTTTCTTTTTTAGCCTCTTCTTCTGTTCCTTCGAAAAAGACTGTTCACTGATGCTCACAGCAGAGACTGCTTGTGAGAGTTCGCTAGCTTTAGACTTCCGCCTTGGTATTGCTATATTTTGCATGGATACACAGTTTGAAGATAGAGAAGGGTTGCCGTTTCTACTGTCTGGCCGTTGAAGAGATACCGAACGACTGCGATCAATGGAGTGTCTTTGTGTAGGATTTCTTTCATCGTCAATACCGAAATCTGTCAGAATATTTTCCAATCCACTACTCTTGTCGTTACAGGCGATGTGATTTAACGACTGGCTGTGAATGCCGTGTCGCTTCCTCAAGTTATGTGCAAGAAGATTTTCTGGTATAGAGCCCAGGTTCCTATCTGTCAGCACTGTGGTGGAGCAACGTGTTCTATGTTTCAAACTTCGCAGTTTCCCTCCCTTTCGGAGAACAACATTGTTGATGTCCATAGAACGACTGTCATCAGAGCTGTCGATAATGCTCTCCTCCGTAAGTTCATTATAACTCCCAATACTCGATAGTGAACTCGCCGTGTCGAGTAGTGGCCTCAACTCGTCATGCAATCGTTGCAAAGATTTCGGTCTACGTATGGAGAGAGTTCTCTTCATCGTTGGGGTATTTTTATACGTTCTCTCCTGCACACTGTTTATATTGGAAAGGTTGTTGCAGCTGATACATTTCTTGTCGACACTAGTGGTGGGAATGTTGTAGATGTTATACGCATTCTTTGAAGCCATTTTGTTGTTATTCACATTACTGGTCGATTCCTAAAAGAAATTATTCAACAAAATGAAAATCAATTAATTCCACAAGCTAGATAAGGTGGTTCATATGTTCTCTGCATTGAAATCGGCACTACATGTTATCGCAGCAAGATAAAAAAATGCCATATAATCAACAGTTGAAGCCTCTGCATTTAAAACAACATGACAGTCTTCCACAGCAAGGCTTACCAGTTCTACACACAACAAAAATCTTAATAACTCAGGATGACTATCTTTTGAATTCGTTCCATCACAACTGATTTAGTACAATAAAATTAATAAAAACATATTTAATCTGCTTTTACAAAAACTGTCGACATCAAATCCTCAGCGATATATTAAAAAAAAAATAATTCGTCGACAAAGCGTTGTCGAACACTACTCGAGAAAAATCGAACAAAAATACGACATGTCGAGATAATTCCACCGTCGTTAAAACTTTGACAGGCTCGATAGTACACAAACACACGCATGCGCACAACAAGGTTTCTGTTTTCTCGATATGCCTCCTGTGGAGGCAGTGAACAAAACAAAGGTGCCGCCTTTAGTCGAAAGAGGATGACGAAAAACACACAAGCAAACGTGCATGCAGATAACAAAGAAAACTTCAAAACACCTTACTTGCGAAACCAGTCGTTTTAAGATTTTCAACCAACGTTTGTTTAACTGCATGATCAACACAAAACAAAACTTCTTGCATGTACAAAAAAATGCGGAATACAAAAAAAAAATCTATTCGAACATACAACACGCGTGTTTCTAACGAAACTTTATAATGACTTTTTTTTCACAGTGTGTTTTTTTTTTTTAAAAAAAAACTAACAATAGCCTTTGGTGATCATGTTGTTGGAAACCAGAGGAAAGGCTAAAACTAAACCATCGTCCGGTTATTAATCATGATATCATCCGGGATGATTACAACAACCGGTTTTTTAGCTGGTTGAGTTGAGGAACATGTGAAATGAATCCGTTAACGTTTGTTTACATAATGCAAGATTTCTTTTCAAAATAAATTTTCCCCTGATACACCTACGACAAACACTTTTGACAGTAGAATTTAACCCTGTGAATAGAAATGCTTGAAAATTAACATGAAGCATTCAGAAATATATTTAAGGAGGAGATCTTTTTTTTATTGATCGTCAACACGGGGGAGGAGACATATCTGAAACTAACGAGATAAACAGTCAACAGAAAAGGAAGTTCAACCAATGAAAAGCTATTCACAAAAGTAGATTCAACATTTAATTAGGAAAGATCAGAATCTTGTTTGAATGAGTAACACGATTTCAATCGAGGCAGAATAGATTAATTAAACACATCTCCTTCCGTTCATTAATATCTCGTTAAGTAATGAAATTGCGTCTTCTAAGTGAAAGGAGAGAGGATCCGTGTCACATCCTCCCCACAAAAAAAAACGAACATTCGTTATAGGAGGTTCGATACAAAGACATCAATACAATTTAAACATGAAAGGAAAACAAGTGAATATTTTTAGGAGAAGATATTGCTAAACGTCATGAAGAAAAATTTCAAGAATTTTTCTATGTCAATTAACACGATTGTCAAATATCCGAAAAAAACGAACACCTTAAAAAACGGAATCTACTCATATGCATGTAATTAGCAACTTCACACCAGAGAAACCGTTAAACTTTTCCGAACAATGGTTGATGGAAATTTACGACACATGTTTGCACCACCAAAAACGTCGAGAAACAACTCTTGTCACTTACATGGAAAGTTCCATGGAAATTAAATTCCTTTCACGAAAGAAAATGTCAAAAACGTTAATTAGTTTTCAACTAATATTTTGAACAACAAATTTATCTCTCGTTTTTTTTTTTTTTGTAAAAGAATATTTTAGTTTTGTGTACATATAAATTTACTAATCCTTTGAAAACAACGTTCTTTTTTGCTGTATTGAACGAGTGCTGTCTCCCATCAATAAAAATGTCAATAAAAACTTCAAAAAACTAAGATCGAAAAAAATAGGAAAAAATAACATCGCGAAGAAAAACCTGGGATACATAACTTTTTTGACAACAAAAGCCTGATGTAAACAAAGAAAAAAACGTTCTTTCGCCACCATGTGCGATAATAAAAACATCAAGAAACTCTCTGTTATCAAATTTTATGAATAATTTTCGGCACATGTGAAACGATCGATCATACTTTTCAAACTTCAGCTTGTAAACGTAACTTTTTGTCTTATTTTACGGAATTTCCTGGAAAATCTTCGAGAAACATTTACAATAGCATGACGATCGAATGACATCTATTATAATATGCACAGAAAAAAATATTCGATAACAAAAACATCATCTCACCAAAATTTTCAGATATCTAGCTTCTTTCCCCCCGCAAACGATGAAAAGCTTCAATTTCATCTTGTGTATCCTTCTGTCGACCACCAAACTTCAAACAATACAAAAATCCCAATCCTTGCCACTCTCTCTCCCTCTCCACACGTGAGCTTTTAATGTTTCACACGGATTTACCGATCTATCAAAACAATCACTATTGCTATTCATAGAATACTAATACTATTCCATTTAGAAACAACAAACCCCCCGTACGCTTTGAACTCATGTAAAGAATGTTAATATAATTAGCAAACAACAGACGGGGGTCATTTAAGAATAAAATGTGACAATTAGACGCCACTCCAAGATACTTCAAAAAAATTTGAAAAGACGAGGCGCTGATTTTCGAAAAATGAGTAAACAAAAAGGTCACGTGGTTTAAAATAATCGACACACACATGAGGAAAACGTAGATAAACTCAAAGATCGATTAAAACCTGGCAATATTACATTATATTAAAAATTATGAAAAGTTAAACACAACCTTCTGAGAAGGACCGCTTACAGAGTTTCTAGAACCTGGAAACTAAGTATGTACAACGAAAACTCCTCGTGAAATTGTGGTCTACCTGCATTACGTCATGACAAAGTGGCTTTAAAAATGGCGGTTTCCTCGACGGTCGCTCCACCAGAAAAGGTGAACTTTTCCATTTCCGTAGCCTGTCGAAACCCATTGCAAAAACAAAATTGTCAACAGAGATTTTGAAGCATCATAATAATGATTTTTTTGGCAGTCAGAAATTTATTTTAAACATAACGAGGCTTCGGGGAAATAAGCGTAATTTTCGTTAATTACACGACGTGTCACATGACTGAGCGAAATTAGTCAAGAGGATAGAACACTCATTATCGTTCATTAACGTTGTATTGACGGAAATTAATCATCCGTGGAAAATAAAAACTGTTCCAATCTAACAGCAAACAAAGTTGAATGCAAACACCACAAGCGTTTAAAAGGTGAGATGGAATAACATCGACAGGGAAAAGGGGTCGCCATGACCAAGGAAAATCTTGAGAAAAAACGATGAACATTAACAGTTTCAAATACACGTATATCAAAAACAAACAATAAGATATTACGATAAACAAACAAGATAACAACAACAAAAACAAATGGAAAGATCATGCCGGAAACCAAACAAATTCGTGTCCAGGAATGCTTACACAGAGTGCATGGGGAGCGAGAACGAAATTGCTGACACAAAATACGCATTCTTTTGAAGTGGCAAGTCAGATTTTTAGAATAGAGGAAAGCCAAGAAATTCACGGTCAAAACTCCGTAAAAAAAATTGGAAGAGCGAAGACACCACTGAATTAAGAGCCTTTCGTACCCCTTTAATTCCCTCTACATCGACATTGTTTTTCAGAGAGCGTATGATCAGTATGTATAACATTTCGATGGATGCTTGAGGGATGCTTGAGAATTCGATGGAAGGATTGACACATGAAAATCAACAAACCAGCCTCAACACAAATAACAACTAGATTGTTGCAAGCAATACGGTAATAAGGTAAACAAAGACTTTTTCACGTACAGTTTATATAAAGGAACAGTGACGTCACTGCTGTCATTTTAGACTGAGCTAACAAGGTCATACACGATGTCTCAACCAAAACAGAGAATACCGGTACATGAAACTCGCACACAGAAACTAAAAAAAAATTTACAACCTACCAAGTTAATTTGAAACTTTGTAAACCCGTCGTACATCGTGAACGGCCGACGCTTCGTACTTCTTATCGGTCGCATTGAAACGGCGTTATTTGTAGATAAAGTCATTTTTTCTTCGCTTCTTATACGAAAACCCTCTCAAAGCTAAAATTAGAAAAAACTCAACTAACAATACAGTGCAAAAATAGCCAACCTTTCAATGGTGAGAACATCCTCTTTTAACCGAGCATGGCAGGGCGGGGCACCTGTAAAATTTCGCAATTCATTTCACAGCCTTTCCAAACAATCAGAACTTAGTACCCAGGACTTAAAAAACTCACACATGTAAAAAAGTGTAGACAATAAACAATTAACAAAGAAAACAAAAATAACTCAATCAATAAACAAATACACAGTGCTGGTCAAACGTGTTCAACAAAATCATGCGTTTATGTCGCCACACGTACCATGAATAAATAATCAAGCCATTCAGCTTATAGGTTTATACTTATTTCAAAACAACCATGTGATATTCAAATCCGTCCTGGTCAGATCTCGCCGAACATCGTGAGAAATGAACAACGACGAGATCATCTGTCAGAAACTGTAGTTGAAAAATGTCTCCGTTTGTCCAGGCCTTTCGGTTAAGGTCGAAAAGTAAAGACAGGCATCTTCTTAAAAAAACAGTAGAACTCATCATGACGCCGGTAGTTCTCAAGACAATCGTTATGGACACATAATGAAAGAGAATAACTTCAACTGTTGCTGTACTACTGATAAATTTCAGATTCTTTATCATCATCAAGAACTCGTGACGAGTTTACCAGTTCTAAGTAAGGCTTGATTTTCATTGAGAGATTTTGAAACAAAGAAAGAATCACAGTCAAAATTTTGGAAAAGATGTCATATGTAATGCAGATAAATTTCGTCGATTCCTTCCAAGATTGCTCGAAACTGACATTACATTAGAGCTCGGAAATTCACAATTTCCGAAAAGCTTAGCTGACGGAAATGCAAAGAAATTTGGTGTTCAATATCGTTTTTGTTATAATTGACCGAAACTTAATTGGTTTATTTTTGTTTACATGAAAGCCACATATCATAACAGATCAACTTTGCCTCACGTATCAACATAATAGATGTCAACGTAACTCTAGAGTGGTTTCGAGAAAGGGGCCAGTGGTCTGTTCTTTTTTCTCTTAGAGTAAACAGTAACAAATTTTGCAAAGGAGGAAAAATCAAAAATAATTCTTACCTGAGTTTCTCGATATGATGAGGATACGAAATCCAACGACGTCACTTTTTAACGACGGACAATAGTGTCGAAGTTTGCTCTGCAACGACGGAACAAGAAGCCAAAGAGCTCTTCTTCTTGATTTCCACAGAAACCGAAAATGTCTTTCTGTATAGAATTTCTCTTATGTCATTTGCGAAAGAAAATAAATAATTAATTCAAATTAGATAACCAATAGGTGAATAGCACTCTCGTGAATAATTTAATTGAGGCGGTAAAAGCAAAAACGATATTGAAGAACAATCAAAGAAGATACAAAGCAAAATGTACACTGTTCTTTCGTGATTTTATTTCGAACAGATAACAACAGAAGATCTTTATTCTCTTATATTACATTTTCATTTTTTCTATCAGTGAAATCGATAAGGATTTTTTTTGGTGAATCATTGATAAAGACACACCATGAAGACGCACCATTGAAATAGACATTCATTCACCCTCCTCCATTGCCATGACAGTTCATAGTAATCACGCTTGTGGTCTGTTTTATCTCCACCCAAGGGAGGAGTAGTACCACAAAAGGAGTTATGAAGGAGTAACGAAGGAGCAATTCACAATCAAAAAGTCGAGAGAATGCTATCACCTAGCCAGGTTTTCGTTATGGAAAATGCATGGAAAATATAAGACTCGTCTGAAGGGCGTAAATAGACTTAATGTTATCATTTGCGCCCATCTTCACGTGAAGATCTTAATAATCAAACACATCTTTAAAATGATGAGTTATATGGATTCCTCTCATATTTCATAATCTTCCTTTAAAGTTTTAAAGATCAACAATCTATTCATATCAGCAAAACAGCAGGATCATTTTTTTTCTTATAAAGAAACATAAAAAAACCACAACGGAGATTAGCGTTCATTAGGAGCCGTGCTTTCATTTACGAACGAATGGGTAGCAGAGTATCTTGGTTTTTAAGGTTTAGTGGGTAAATTTTATGTTCATGCTTTCTCGTCGTCGCTGCTGCTGCTATCCTCGCTAAATTCTTCATCTTTATCAATATCTTTCAACGGTAATGGTAAAGGGAACTTATCCTTTTGGGTATTTCCGTCAGGGGACTTTTCCCCTCCACTATCACTTTGGTCATCATTTTCATCGTCATCACTATCTTCATTAGATCTCGTTATAGTGTTCGTCTTGGTTTTCGCTTTATTCTCGTTTTCGTTATCGCTCTCGTCGCTCTCGTCCGATGAATCCGACACTTCGGCTTGTTTCCATAGCTTGGCCATTTGCAACAACTTTAAGTTGGGCTGGTTGTGTTCGTCGTCAGGGAAGATGTAATCAAAATACTCTTCCCAGCCAGCATCACTCTAAAGAAAAAAAAAAGAGGAGAAAACCATCGCAAACTGAGAACAACATCCATTCCTCGTAATATGAAGATGAATCTTTGACGGGTAACAGACTGTCTGGTATTCAAGAACGAAAGAAACGTACCATATCTTCAGTCTGCACTTTTCTTCTTTTCTTTATTTTTCGTGGCATCATTTTATCGATACTCATTTGCGATTCTGTGTCACCATGTGCGTACTACAACAATCAGAATAAACGACAATAGAATTGTAAAATATTAAAAAAGGATAACTATTCTTGACGCCATCGTGATTATCTCCAAACTTGCCTCAAACTTCTTCCAAGCTTCTAACAACAGCATTCGTTCATCCTTGTTGTTGTCACTCTTCAGAGCTTTGTCACCGCGACGAAAGATAGTCCTGGATGGAAGAGTTTAAATGCTACACAATTGTAAAACAAGACTAAATGAAAAATCTTACATTATTCAGATTGCGTCTGATGAACAGATTATACATAATGAAATGGTGTTCAGACGTTGAAGATTTCTGCACACAAACATAGAAACTTAGCTTAGAAACTTAGCATAGAAACATAAACATACATACTTTGTTCAATAGATACATCTTCACATAAACATACATACTTTGTTCAATAGATACATCTTCACATAAACATACATACTTTGTTCAATAGATACATCTTCACATAAACATACATACTTTGTTCAATAGATACATCTTCACATAAACATACATACTTTGTTCAATAGATACATCTTCACATAAACATACATACTTTGTTCAATAGATACATCTTCACATAAACATACATACTTTGTTCAATAGATACATCTTCACATAAACATACACACTTTGTTCAATAGATGCATTTTCACATAAACATGCACAACTAGCTTGTTCAATAGATGCATCTCCACACAAACATACATACCTAGCTTGTTCAATAGATGCATCTTCTCCAGTGCTCACTTCAAACTCGCTGTAGCTGATCCACACCTAAACAATCACCAATCAAAAACAAAACGTGACGTTCTTTTATGACAAGTAACTCGAGATTTGTTCCGGTTATCCAATATTGTTCTGAGGGAGAGCTATCAAAGCAGTTCGAGTTGAGATGCTATTTATTTGAGAGTGCTTACCTTGCAATTCGAAAACACTAAACCTTTTGATGAAAAGTCTTATAAAAGCGTTTGAAAAAAAAACACTAACAATAACGTTTGGGACATCCAGGATGGAGGGAGGGAGAGCTACTCACTTTTACGTGCTGAGTTCGTTTAAGTAACCGATCATACAAATCTCTTGTGCGGTCAAACTCCTCCAAGCCAATCTCGAAATCGATGTAAGCTTTCCACAAAACCTATCAAATAATCAGTCAACTGAATTCAATTGACTTATAACTATAAAGATAACTTCAAACTTTTTTCAACTTTTTTATAGCCGCCCCTTCACTTTGCTGCATATATTATTGTCAGATAAGTAAACAATACCTCGGGCATATCTAAAAGAGGCTGAGATATGGCTAGTTCGTATATAGCCCGTGCTCGGTCAATATCACCAAGTATTGTCTCCATTTCTCCGTACTAAATCAACATGAATACCATGTATTGCAATCATTCTCAAACATTTATCAAACTTGATGATGAAAAAAACAACTGACCTTGATCCAGGTCGTGCAATTCGAAGGGTTAAACTCCAAAAACTTTTCGTAAAGTTTACGACAACGATCAAATTCACGCAACTAAAAAAAAGGAACCACTTGATGTGTAGAATGACAATATGAAAAAGAATTGTCATAATTGTTGTAATTTCTCAACTCTTTTCTTCTTAAGAAAGTCTCATAACACCTTCCATAAACAAACCCTCGCTAATGCCTCCACCCTTCAGTGTTCGCTATATCACAAGTTGTTGTGGTATTAGCATTGTCAATTCCTCCGTATGAGTCGAGTCTTCACAAAATTCACACCAGGAAAGACAAACGACCAATAAACTGTAGTGGCTCGCGAAAATTTTACGAAGATAAAGAATACTGAAGCATAATATTGAGAATAGAAAGGAATACCTGCAGTTCCAAACTGATATACTCTCGAAATAATTTGTCTTTTGGACATTTACCAATCCCAGTACCCTAAATCATTGAATCGAGGTGAGCCGATAACACACAAGGAAACTGGATCGTAGCTGGTTTATTAGGGAAAATTCATTAAGCAGAGCCTCAATAAAACAAGTCTACTTAACCCAGTGTGCAAAGTCACTGCGGTGAAGAGCATTTTCATTGAAGTAGTGTGTATATTTCTTTAGAAATGCACTCCTTTGCAGTGATTTTTCAACAAGTTTGCCCACTGGGAATGGAAATGTTGAAGGGAACATAAGAGAACAGCACACAAAAGATGATTAAAACATTTACCATAGCTAGTCGAGCAGATTTTAGATTTTTTTCTCTGATCTCAAATTGGGCATATAGTAGCCAGACTTTAGCAAATGTGAACTAAATAAAGCAAGTTTACTTTTCAATGATGAAACAATATGCTAGTGTAATAACAGAGATACAAAGAATAACTAGTTTCTATGGAAACAATCTGCCTTTCTTAATAGGGTTGTGAAGTTAAGAAGGGGTTTTCAAGACATTATTCCATAAACGATGTCAGAAGTTCATCAACTTTTTAATGTTTTCTGAAGAAATGGTTTGATACCTTCTTGTGTGGTATTACTTCCAAGCATGCTTTATACACTTGCCTTGTTCGATCAGTATCCTAGGAAAAAGGAAAAAATCCTCAAAAACTAAAATTTGGAAATAGTTATAGAAAGAAAGGAAATAGTCCTTCACACATTGTAAAGCATCTCAAGTAAAAAGGTTTATAGGCTTGTAATACGTATCTTAGGCTATCCTATCAACTTACTGATTTTCGAAAATTTTTCAAATTATATTTTATCTTATTATCCGTAGTTTACCTTAGTGATTAATTCTTCAAACAGTGCATACATTATCCATAAGTAGATATATCGCCGCCAATGTTTTTTTTCCTAAAAATCAAGGCATGAAAGTTTATAATCAATGGTATGAAAGTTTCCCTAAACTATGAGTATTGATTATTGTTTGGCTGTTATACTGATGCAAAAAACAGGAAAATCAAACAAAAGAAAAAAAATCTCTTTTTTCTTTGTCATTGTCAACGAGTTGTCAAACTTTTGTGGTAGCTTTGTTCAAAGCATGCTCTGAGCATTTTAGAGCAGTATTGAAAGTTGAACTGCACAGTCGAAATTGAAATTCTGTGTGTTTGATCATTTAAAAAATTTGAACTGGTGATTTTAAGAAGATTTCAAATTCAAAAAAAATTTTCTGATAACATAATCAATTTATCAATATACAAAAAAGAAATTCAAAGATTAATCAACAACCTGAATAGGTGGAATATTGGATATTGCTCGTTCATAAACTTCTCTGATTGTGTCTACATCGCCATCGCTCTCAACTAATCTAATATAATCAAACCAAGCATCATAATTGTTGGGGTTGACCCTCACTTCCTACAAAAGAAAGTCAAAATACTAAAACTTATAAATCACTAATGCCTGGAAACTCTGGTTATCAAAATCACTGTTTTGCTTACTTCTTCATACTGAAACTTTCGTTTGCTGACAATAACATCTTCGATCCCACTTCGGTCACCAAACCGTTTTTCAAAAGTCGTGTAATTCTTAAACAATTCCTGAATAACGAAAAAAATTCGAAGTAAAGAAGGAACGAGTATATGGGAGAAGACTTCATTACTTTGTTGAGTAAATAAAGAAAGTAGATTCTTTTTGTCTTGCAGAAATCCAAACTGATTCTTAAATTTGAGTTTCTGAAAAGTGAGCAATCCGTTTAATGTCACCTGAGCATGTTGTTTAGGAATCTTATCCAACGCGTATTTGTAGATCACTCGGACTCGATCAAACTGAAAGAAAACACTACAAATAAAAAACTATCATCTGAATCCACTTTTGAGAACTTGACATTTGCTGACAATAATTTCAACTAGACACAGATGAAAAACATCAAAGCATTTTCATTCTCACCTCCCTCTGTGACTCTTCAAACCTTGCAAAAGCAATAAACAACTTCTCGTCCATATTATCTTCTCCATAGTATTCGACTGCACGTTCATATACAATTCTGCCATTAGCTGTAAATTAAAAACAAAAGGTAGTTGGAATTTTGTTGACTTATCTTCATGGATTTTACGATAAATTCGTAAAAGAGAACCAATATTTCCATGCCGTTCTTCAAATTTTGCAAATCGTATCCAGTTTTTAATGTTGGGATGACACATAACAAAATGTTCATATACAGCTCGTGCACGGTCGACCTCCTTATAACGCAGCTCCATTTTGATATACGACAGCCAGGCTTGCTCCTCTGGTTCCCACTCCATCCAGCGTTCGAACACCTGCCTAGCACCTGGAACATTGCCCAGCATTTCTTCCATGTATGTGTACTTATACCTGCACAAATAAAAATGGAAATAGTCATGAAAACAGAACAGGTAACAGGTTACAGAAAGAAGTTTAAACGACATACCAGAATTGATTTACTCTGGGAAGAATAGTGACAGCACGATCCCATATATTTCTGGCATGATTGATTTGCCGATGTCTATGGTATAAAATTTGGATAATTTTTCACATAACGTTTCAAAAAACATTTAAAATAAATAAAAAAAACAACCAAAATTTCAAAGTAAAATTATTAATTGATTTAAAATATCATTTTATTTAAGTAAAATACAACTGACATTTGTATCAAAACTTTTCTAGATTGTTAAACCTCATTGCCTTATCATTTTCCATTTTAAAGAAAGATCAGTTTATAAATAGAAATCTATTATATGATTGAAATCACCAGCAAGTTGGCTCATATCCAAGGAAGATTTGGGGAAACAGCTTCTTGCTTTTTCATAATAACAAAGCTTCAAGTTAATATTAAAATCACTTCGAACCTAACTTTAGTTTTTATATTCTTAATTCCTCCACCTTTTACAGACACAGGTAATCTTGAAAACACATCCTTACTTCATTTCCATTTCTGCATATTTTAACCATAGTGTCACATTTCTATGGTTCATATCCAATGATCGTTCATAAATGGATCTTGCCCTGAAAATAATTTTCAACAAACGATTTTAGCTGAAAAATCATAACAGATGAACATATTGATAAAAAAAGAAGACCTTTGAATTTCTTTTTGACTTTCCTCCCAAGCAGCATATTTTAACCAATTTGCAACAGTGCTTCGATTTTTCCGAATGTTATCTTCAAAAAACTATAACAAAACATCAAAAAAATTATTTAAAAGAATATTGGGAATAATAATAAAAACTTCAAAAAGAATTATGAATCCCAAAGGTGCACCAAAAAAAAATTTGAAAAGTTTGAAAGTGATCCCAGACCTTTCGCTTCCGTAATCGATATTCCTGCAATTCTTCTGGATCTGATATCTTTTGCTTGGGTGGCTAGAAAACCAAAACATATAATTCACAGCATCATACCCACACAGTGAACATGACAACTCAGGAATAGACTTACAGGTGGGACAATTTCAAGTTGTCGTTCCTTTGCTTCACGAAGTAACTGCTCAGCAGTGATTTGGACAGGGGCAGGAGCTTTATTTTTCACCTGAAACAAAAGTTTAAAAAGTTAACATACTGAATGATGATAGAGTTTAACCTGATTTTTATTCAAAAGTTAATTAATTTTTACCTTAGCAACTTTTGGTAAGCGTTTTGTTTTGGTATCAGTGGGTTCTTCGAATTCATCCTCCATCCTTAAGTATTTTTTTTTTACAGCTGAAAACAATGGTTACTAAGAAAGAGTTACATTACAAATTGATCTATCAAGAAAGAAAACGAGGCAAAACATAAAATAGTCAGGGTCTAATCTAGAATGGAACGGCAGCATCTGGCAGAAGGACAAAGGGCACATTATGATTATCCAAAGGGCACTTTTTTTAGGAACAGGCAACCTGAGCTTTATTTCGTAGGTTAAACCTGTGAGCCCCTTACACAAGAATGATTATTGAAGTTTTTAAAGCGAAATAAATTTTCAACAAAAAGCATCTGATCAACGGACACTCTTTCAGCCTAGAATAGACTGTGGTAGTTGACATTTCGTTGACATTGGTGCTTTTAAGACTTTCATAAAGCAGAATCCAGAAATAAAACAATAGATTCAGATTTTCTGTATAAATTCTGATTTTTTAACACAGTACAAAAATATATTACAAGAGGACAATCTATGAATATATCTTGCTGATATCTTATAATGCACAGGCACTTTTTTAACTAAATTCAATAAGAGAGTTACAACCATTACAACCAAAAATAAACTTTTATATACTAGAAATACCAAATATAAATATAAAAAAATACACAAATATCACTGGATATTCATAAGCAAAAAAATTGAATAAATTTACAGCTGTCATATTCATTCGGATAAAAACTTAGGAAGATTAATAGTCGGCAATTTGAAATTTGAAAAAGCTGTTAAATAACTACTGACACTAGGTTGGTTCATATTATGTCGAATCAACGATAGCACAACACCAGTGAATACAAGAGCCGACACAGAAACACTCCACGAAATAATCTTGTCTTGTTTCTTGCTTTTTTCAATGACTTCATGGTAGGGTATTTGAGTGAAAGTTGTCATGGTATAAAGCGGTACCCAATATGAAGGCACGATCCAATGAAGGAAGTTATCTACTTTCTTTCTGAGAAGAAATAGGGGAGAATTAACATGTGCTCGCATTTCCAAATAATTGTACATAGCCAGATCGATTATAGCCTCAGCGTCTGGGTTTCGGGTGGCAGAATACTCCTTCAGAGCTCCATGAAGGTCCCCGCCGTACTTATCTAATATGGTATGCAACACCAAACAATCTTCAAAGCCACAATTCATACCCTGGCCGTAAAACGGTACCATTGCGTGTGCTGCGTCACCAACAATAACAACCCGGTCAGAAAAATGATATGGTGAACATTTAATGCTGATCAAGTCACCTACTGGATTGGCATGGTATTCATCAATGAGCTTTTGTTGACCTATCAAAGGAATAGCATCGGGAAACTCTCTTTGAAAAAATCCCAAGATTTCTTCATCAGTTTCTATCTCATTGAAAATTTGATAAGGCATGAAAAGTGTGCATGTGAAAGTTTTATCTTGATTAGGTAGGGCAATCATCATGAAGGTATTGCGCGGCCATATGTGCAGATAATTCACTTCCATAGCAAAATTTCCAAATGCATCAGGTGGCATTTGAATTTCCTTGTAACCATGTGGAATATAAATCTGAAAATGAATCAACTGGTCAGTAATATCATTTTTGTTATTTTGATGTTAATAATTTCATGGTTTATATAAAAATTTACTTCTTATTTTCAAATACTCACATGACGTGAACACTTCAGCAATCCAGATCGAAAAGTCATTATAATTATAAGTCATTTGAAATTCACAAAAATTTTACATTGAAGTCAGTGTACATTATTGGAGATTTCGAAAATCATACACCATTGTTACCTGTGAATAATCCATTCTTGTGCACTTCATCAACTGTCTCCTCACAGAGGAAAATGATCCATCACATCCAACGATTAAGTCAGCCTCTTCAGTTCGTTCATTTCCATTTCTTTCAAGGTATATCTGACCTTTTTGGAAATCCCCTCCAACATACTTGTCACCAAAAAAGTAATTCACATTATCGTTCGAATCAACTAAACTAATGAGATGCTCATTTAATTTCCTTCGATCAATAGACAAAATACATTGGTCTTTTTTACCGTAAGGAATGGGAGTTCTTTTTCCATCGTGTGAATGAATCATCCTAGCATACATCGGAATACCTGTTTGCACAACATGACCTTCAGCACCGACAGCTCTCAGAGCAGCCCTACCACGAACAGAGAGAGCAAGGTTTATACTTCGACCAGCAACATACTTCTGTGATCTTGGATCAGGTCGATATTCATAAACATCAACAGTATAGTTTCGTTGTGCAAAATATAATGCCTGCAACGATCCCACCAAACCACCTCCAACAATTATAACGCGTTTTTTCTTTTCTTCAAATGTTGTAACCCTGGCCATGATGTTTCTGAATGATGATGTTTCTGAACTAAACTACAACAAAAACTTTGATGCAAGTGACTGTTATATAACCAAAATGAACCATGAAAGACCTGGTTTGATTACACATCATGTGAAGAGGGGGAATAATTGTCAGCTTAAATATTTTGTGTTATCTCTTTTGTCAATTTTCATACCCCCTGATAATAAAAAAATGTCTTGTCATGTAATGAAATAACAGACAAGATTACAAACAAATCCTTTGATAAGATTGGTGACTGACAATAACATTAAACATGAATTACAAGTGTACCTTACAGTGCAAATGAATAAAGAGGATTTTCATGGTAACGTGTTACTTTGACATATAACAAAACAAAGAAAAACAAAAACAAATTTCACTATTCGTCAAAGTATCTTTCAAATCAAAATAAACCAAGCAAAATGACTATAATAAATATAACTGATCAAGTGCATAATAAACCCACTATTGTCACGAATGTACTTTAAAAGATTTCCTTCCTCTTCGTTAACAATAAACATCATCATAAATAAATTCATAAATTACGAAGGGGAATTAGATTAAACAATCAATGTAAAATACTTAAGTTGGTTGAACCATTTCCCTGTCACAACAAATAACATACAGGCAAAAAACTACTCTACGTTGTTGCACATGGTTCATCTAAATATAAAAGTCTTTCCATAACAATTAAACTAAAATTTATATATTTACATTTTATATTATATATAAAATAACATATACAGTTTGACAAAGTATATTATATTATCCTCTTGTTTGTATGCTGATCATCAGGTTGATTCGTTGTTATGGCAACGTCAAATTGACAGGCTTTCAGACACCAACTCAAACCTCCCAGACCAGTTGTAAATTACCTTGATGTTTGACACATTAAGTTATCACCATTATCATTAGGGTTCACATAGACCTTGTTTTCACTGTATAGTTTTCCATCACATGCCAGATATCACCCTAGTGGTGCAAGGGCATTGTCTCACTAAGTGAGCTATACACTCATTTATATGAAGCAAGCTGAATAGTTGTTCAATATAAAAACAGCGTTTCAACTTGTAACTTTAAACTCAAAACAAAACAACAAGCTGGAAAATTCCAAGTCTTAATTTCAACTTTTAAATGTCACCACTTCAGTCAAAACTGCTAAAGTACAAGCCTAAGATTTGTCTCACTTGATTCTCAGCTGTTGGTAATAGAATCCAGATTTCTCCATAGAAAATGTTTTGAAAATAATAGATTTAGATTAATAGACTTGTTTTAAAAAAAAGTTAAAATAGATACGCTGAAAAAAACGTTCCCTGACCAACATGGAATAAACCCAACTTTCATGAAACACTTCAAATAGTCTTACATTGAAGATACATTCATGTGACCAAAAGTGTTGTGTGCCCACTTACTTTATTATATTTTTTGTGATTATTATAATTTATAAAAAAATGATATACATAATATACATAAAAAAGTTATATATACCATAGTGTACATAACTTAAGTTTTTAGCAAATCAGAAAAAAAAAGCAACTTTCCAAATGCATCACAGGAATCGTCTGCATGTGGAAGTCAAGTTAGTCAAGTTACTCAGGGTGACTACAGGCTTCCTCTTTCTTTTTTTGGAATTTAATTTCATTGAATAACATGAAAATGAGTCCTACTGGTACCACTTTCGTTTTCATATTCTTTCGTAAGGTGAAGAAATGAATGCGTATAAAAAAGGAAATTTCAAAATTACCTTAGCAACGGTGGTCGTTCTCCCTAGCAACAGAATATTTTTGCTGATGACACTTCCATCTATGAGTGCTCTAATGGTAAATCTGATCTCTTTGATCAAACTGAACTAGCTGGTTCTCTGGATAATGATCTCTTTGTCATTCTGGAATGGGGCTCTGACTGCTTTAAACCACTTTCACATCACAAAATTGTATTCTTATTAGAGTGCCTGCTCCCCTTACCGCTATGTGCCGCTTGCTGCTAACTTTGAGTTTGATGGTTTATTTCCTTCATTTAAAGACAGCAAATCAAACCAAACTAATTATCTAAAAGTATATTCATTCACCCATCGTTATGGAAAGCTTCAAAGTGAATTGCCAAATACTTACTGATTAATAGAGTAAAATCTAACACCGGGCCGCGATCATTGTGAAAAAAATATTAAAAATAGCTTCCTCGAAAAATAAATGCTTCAAAATTCAGTGTCATAAATAACGGAGCATATCGATTCCTTGTTATTCCTCTGCTGTCTTGAATGTTACCAACATCTGAGATTTTATCCACACAAACAGTTTTCTTGTATATATCGTATATGCGAGTAAATCATGTAAAGTTTACAGCAAGGTAATTCTGTAACCATGTGTCCTTTCTCCGCTATAGCAACAAAATTTGTTGTTGTTAGCACTGATTTCAGCTTGATTACTCAAACAGTTAAAAAAAAAAAAAAAAAAGAAAACGTGAAACTTGTTTCGTAGACCTTTTCATCCAAAAAGGATCCATTGTCATTTAAAAATTTTTATTGCGTTAACGCCTTTTATCAATTGCAATTTAAACTTTTTAGCAATTGCAACTTGAATTCTGTAGGATCATTCTAGCGTGTATCCTCCGCATGTTGAAAATCTCCACCACAAGTATAGAAACAATTGATTTCATATGTTGCAAGTATAAAAAGTAATTCAATACATGTTGACAATTACATTCGCGGTTAATGCTTTTAACAAATTAACGATGTTTGTGTTTATTGTATAATTATTCTGCAGGCTCACAATAGGGCAATTCCCATCACGTGTCTAGATTTTAGCGATCAAAAGTTGACTTGTCGAGACGGCACTATTGTTTTCTAAAAAAACTTCGCTCATAAAAATATGGCTGCGGAAACAAGTTAGCGGAAAGAGGAACATCACCCCGATGATGTTTACAATTACAGTATTTGTTATCAATCTTATTTTCCTTGTTTGTTCTTGTTGATTTAGTATCTAGAATGACCAATTGTGGTGCTAAATCCATTTAACTGTGTTTTTACGTTTGCATTGACGAATTTTGCAATATTATATATAATTAAAGTTAGAAGGGGAGCAGGCACTCTACCTACTAGATCTGAATATTCTTAATACAAGCTAATGGTTCCATAATGACAAAAAAAATGAAGAAGAATGTAAACTTTATAACTGACAGGAATGCATCATCAGCCTTTTTTTGGTGATAAAATATACTTTAAATCTTTAATCTTTGTCTTTGAGACATATCAAAACTACGCCATCAGCATCATGCATTGGAGGATGATCTTTTGAGGAAAATAAATTATCCATATCTTACTTCTCACCACTACTATAAAAAGTACAATCGTTGCAAAACAGTTTGTTAATCATAATCTGAGCTGAGACTGGATGGAGAGATATCTCCCATCCTGCAAGGTCTCTTATTTCGTTTGTGATGGTTTTCGATTAAGGCATGAAAGGCAAATATTCAAACAGATACGCTACAAGAATTACTCCTCTCATTAAAAAAGTAAAAAAACAGGCTGTTCTGTTGAGAAAATGCCATTCTTAGAGTCATCTATAATGATAGCGCTCGAATAATAACGCCATCTTATAACCAAAACCATGCTGACTCTGCCATTATGCAACCAACCAGAGGAACCTTTATGTATTTCTCCACGAATTGTCATGATGTCCAGGAGGGACGACTATCATTATCATTAACATTCAGTAGGTGGTAAAGAAATGCTTTTTTCAAACTCTTCATCTTGTGTTTACCGAAGTTTAAAAATGCATGTTTTTTATAAGAACCTCTTTAATTGTCAAGGCCTAATGAATCTCGGGAAATTCGAATGTTTTCACCACGTAAGAATCTTAACAGTATTTATGGATGTAGCATAACCTGATTTGAAATCTTCCTGGAAGAACACTAATAAGAACACGGAGATGAAAAAGTGAAAAAAATAAACAAGCGCATCTAATTTAGACGTTCTTATGGAAATAAATACATTTGTATATTTCATTTGCAAGAAGTTTGTCGTTTAATTTTATATTACGAAAATGAACCATCTAATGACTTAATCCTTGTTCAAAATGATAATATTTACAACCTCAACAAGTCTATGATGGAAAGCTTTTTGGACCAAATTAGAGAGATGCAAGTTAACGAGGTGTAACCATCCTTAGAGTAGTAGGTCCACATCAGTGGTGCATGTACACTGCAGGTTTTTTTTGTATTTTTAAAGACCTTCTTTACCAAATAAATTAATAATAATAATAATAGTCTCGCAGAGAAAGGGTTTATGCACTCCCTAGAACGGGTGTTTCCCGTTCTGTCTATCGTATTTGCATAAGCGAGTCTGTTTCTTGTCCGACTTCTTATACACATAGTAATTTATTTTAACTATTAAAACCAATATTTAACTAACTATATTGTATTTATCGATTGTTATAGTTTTTATTGGGTGAAAAGTGTAGTGGTGTCTGATTTATGTTATATTTTTTGTTTTGATTTATTTATTTATGTGTTGAATATTTTTATCTGGTCCTTACTTTCCTACAGTTTTTCAGGGTTTGGTTTATGGTACATTTTTCCCTTTCAGTGTTTCATCAACCTCGAACCCAGGGTTTCTTGCCTTTTCGATATACGGGATGGCCACCATCGAGGTTGAGTGTTTCATAGCTCCAGTTTATGTCTGTTTTTTTTTTTAGCGTCGTTTTCCTAGTTTGTCTATGTGCCACTTGTTAGCCTTCGTTTCTTTCAAGGTTTGTTTGTGCCTAAATGAATCGACAGTATTTTGTTTTGTTTGATTATATGTTCTAATTAGGTTTTGTACTTTTGTTCTTAGCCTGTGTTCAACTGTGCAATACTGAGCAAGCTTGGACCTCTTTCATGTTTTTCCGTGTGGAAAGACTCAAAGACCAAAATGTTTCAGACGCTTTTAAATGTTTTTAAGACGGCTAAAGAAATGAATTTTCGTAGTTTCACAAAACATTTACCAAAATTTCTTGAGCCTTTCTTAAAACTCTTGTTTGTTTCCATGTAAACCAGCTTCAGAATAAAATAGCTTACAGTTGAGCAACAGTGCCCAATCAGGATACTGTCATTTATACCCTTTATAAAGTTCGAATGTGTGTTCGATTACAAAATTAGTTTATTAATGAGTTGTTCGACAGGAATGATTACAAATTCGAGTAAGCTCGTTAACGCACTTCTTAAATATAAGATTATCATATCCTATCGTATCATCATTATGTTTGAAAATGATGATAAAAATACAACAGGCTCCAGTTTTGCTTGGATAGACGAAACAGAAATCTATAGGCTTTCAAATCTTCAGTTATTTCATCACCGGAGGAGAGTGAAATGGAAAAGCAAAACCTTACGAGGGTACTTACCCGTAGTGGATTTTGTTTTCCATGAGGCTCTCCTCCGGTGATGATGACATAATAACTACCTACTACTATTCGCCCTGCTTATAGTAGGTGATTGATTTCTGTTTCGGTATAATCTTTCAAAATAGGAACATATTGCCCTATCTACACGATACGTAAACCTTACGTTATAGGAGAAGAGCTTCATTGAAAACAAATCCACTGCGGGTAAGTACCATCGTAAGATTTTGCTAATAATTAAGCTTGATGATTTGTTCATAATCAAAACATAACATGAACAAAATGGCAAGTTTGAACGAAAGTGGATTGAAATCTTATTCTGATGTATGTCATGGGATATATCATTACAACGAAACATTTGTAATACTTATGAGCATTATATATGTCATAACAGCTGTTCTAGGACTTGCGTTTAATGGCGTTATCGTATATATTCTTGTTTACAAAAAGAAAACAAAACATCCTATTCATGTTTACGGCAGTAGTATGGCAGTATCTGATATTATATTTCTTCTTTTCTTTGTCCCGTTAAAAATTTCAAAAATGACTAACGGAGGCTGTTGGAGATACAGCGTATTCTTTATGCGTGTCTATTATTTTATTTCACAATTGGGTCCATTTGTTTCTGTTCTGGCATTACTAGCAATGACTATGGATCGATATGCTTTGATATTCAAACCGTTTGTGTGGAGAGCTAAAGCAAAACAAATTTCAAAGCAGTTTTTGATATTGATGTGGGTGATTGCTATTGTCGATTCATTAGTTCGAGCAGTTTTCATTACGTTTAAAAGACATCCACATAACATCATTGTATCAAAGGAATCGTCAACAGGTGCTGTAGTTTTCTGGATAATACACTTGTTGTTTTTGGTGCTTTGGTTTATTGTAATGATCGCTGCCAATATTCATATGCTGATTTTATTTCGAAGGATACGTAAACTAAGTATTCGAGGATGTGTCACAAACTCTGCACATATTCATAAAGGACAAAGGAAATTACTGAAAACTATCCAACAAATGTTTCTGTTGTTTGTGATCTGCACAGCACCAACATATCTTTATTTGGTCCTTGAAAGACTTGATAAAGGACTGTCTTCCTCGACAATTGCTCGTCAATTTGGATATATGGTTACCGTTTATTTTTTGGTTATTCAAGCAATGATCAATCCCTTAGTGTATGGAAGAACGATCAAAGAATACAGAAGATTTTTATTTGGCAAATGCGTAAGCAGAGAACAAACTACTACAAATGCTTTTATCGTTAATTGTGCTGGGTTTTCAGAAGAGAGCAAAGAGCAAACTACTAGAAATAAGGTTGAACATGAACATCCTCACTCAGTCCGAGACAAATGTGATCTGTAATTTCTAAAGGCGATTAGATCAAGTTAAGCAAACTTTGTTAACAGATTCAAACTCATTTTCTGTCGAAATTACATAGTTATCGTTAATTTCTGTGTTATAAAACTTTTTGAAAGTCGATGCATTTGACCAAGATGCCGCTTCAATAATCGTGCTGTCCCTTCACGTAGACTTTTGACGTCGAAGCCGAACGAATACTTTGAGCCTGATAAATTCCTGTATTGACTCCAGCCAATGACAAGGTCTTTTTTATCTACCTGGCAAGACTGTCCGCCAAGCATTTCCTGTACGTTTTTGTGGTTGAGATAAAAAGTTCTTCGTCGTTACATTTGTCAAGCCTGAGGTCCAGGTATCTTCTCATTGTGGCAACCAGACATATGAATTCGTTTCCGGGAAGGCTGTCAGGCAAGAGGCTTTTGCTGGTACCCAGGTCTTGAGTGTTTGAGGACCTCGTCAAAGGTGAAGGTACATTCTGAGTCTGTCAAATACATTCTGGTCATCTTTATGTGGGAAAGTGTGTCTGCTTGTTGACCCAGTACGGCTGTCTTTATGCTGATATTCATTGGTGACTTAATATCCATATTTTTTCCAGGTATGTTAAGAGTTTTTCCGGGTCTCACATGCAATGGTATTTTGGTGTCTATAGTTTTAGATTGTATGGCCCTTTCTTAAACATGGAAATCATCACATCACTTGTAATGTTTGTGACTTTCGCGATCGCCGAGACAGATCGTCCCACAGATAGAGTTATACTTCATCCCCCGTTCAAACTGTTTGGGGAAGAATGCAAGCACAACCTTTATATCTGCTTCAATTGCAGTGATTTGCCTTGCAATACAGAAGTCGGAAAATCTCTTGATGATCGCAGAGTATTTACTTTCTGTCTTTCTTTTCCAGGCTGCTGAAAGAATGGCTGTAGTTTCTGACGGAATCTCTTTTGTTCTGCTGCATCATTGGAACACAATACTGCAAGTAATTTCATCTTGGAGCTGAGAGGATGTAACTCTGAAGTTCCCGGCAAGAGTAGATGTTTGCTGATGATGATCAACGGTGTCCCTATCGCTAGTTGTAGCACAGCTGTGTACCATGTCTGTGTTGGCCACACTGGTGCAATTACGATGGCTTTCTTCGACTCGTGCCTGATTTTCTTTATTGCTGGCCATATCATACTAAAAGGAGGAAATATGTTATTCTACGGTATTGTCATGCTATCTATATGTTTAGACCCAGGGTCTGGGTGCCAGGATGCATAGCTAGGTAGCTGTTTATTTAATCTTGTGGCAAATAAATCTATATCTGGCATTCCTAGTTCAACACAGACCTTACTAAATATTGCTGGATTCAGCATCCATTCAGCCGAATCTTTAAATTGTCTAGATGCAATGTCAGCAGTGACATTATGAACATCTGGGATATGAGCTGCAGAAATGTGTATGCCTTTGTCAATGCAAAATTGCCTCCTTGATTGTTAATGTATGTTATTGCTGTGGACATATCCTATATAAAGGATAATACAGCTATGTGTATGGCAGTCAGTTCTAATTCATTAATGTGTAGTTCTTTTTCATTTTCACTCCATCTCCCATTGATGGTCAGACTTTCGTAACGTGCACCCCACCCCTTATTGGTAGCGTCAGTGTATATAATGCAGTCATCATTTGGGGATTGATACGGACTCTTCTTGGCATTGTTAATGTTGTCTCTCCCCCATATGATGTATCTAAGTCCTTCCTCAAATATGTTGCAAACTGCCTCAAATATGCCTTTGTGTTATTTAAGTGAGAGTCTTGCAAACAAGGTTGAGAAAAAATCATTTCCAGATATCATAGATTCTGATATAACTCCTTTATCCAAGAGTTTCTTTATCTCTTCTGAAATCACTTCTGATTCTTTAACTTAAAACTTGTGCTCATATGGCCTATTATATGGTGTGTCAAGTTGAGCTTTAAACCGTGTTCAACAAGGTCTAGTATATGTTAATCATTAGTGATTTCTTCCCATTTCCTGAGATAATTTTTAATGCTTCCAGCTTGAGGTCTTACCTGATATTTCAAAGTTGGTTCTTCTTTTTGTTTGTCTCTTTCCGGTTCTTGTCGTCTTTGCTGGAGTAGTAGTGCCTGTGTAATTTCTTTGATCCAGATTTTCTGCCGTGGTACAAAAAATCATTGGCTGCACTATCTTTTCTCTCTTGAATGGGTCTTGTTGTATTAGTTACCAGTCCTCTTTATATATATGCGGCCACGTGTTGCTTTACGGTGTGGTCAGCGATAGTCATCAAGATAGGTCATACGTAAGTGTCGTCTTAATATTTCCCACCACCACTTTTTCTGCTATATGGTGAAGCAGACGATGAGGATGAACGAAACATGTCTGATTTAGTTTTAGCCATTTTAGCGTCTGCTTTTAGGTCATCTCCAAAAAGGTATTCACTGTCGAAATTTTTAGGCTTGCGTTTGGAAGCCCGAGTTCCAGGTCGTGGGCCACATAGTGCAGCATGTCTACAGTTGACAATGTTCCTTGCATTGTTTTTACGTTTTAGTGTCAATTCCGCTTGTGCGTGCCCTAGAAGCGTGGTTCCATGGATGCACATTTGTACAAGTTCGTTGTAGTTCTTTGTAGAAGAGCCCGTGTCGTTTTTGTCAGAATCGTCAAGGATCATTTGGCCAGTCTTTGCAAAAATGTTGATGCCTTTTGCCACATAATTTTGGGTCGAGACTTTTCTTTGGAGTGAACATAGTTAAAATTCTTTTGATAGCCCACGTTTAATTCAATTTCCCTGTTCAGTTTTGGGACCTTCGTCTCCAGATTTTCTGGTCGGGGGTATAACTTCATTAGCTTTTGTAAAGTGTCTGCTTTCGAGCTAGCCATCATGAAGGCATGTTTGGTCTGTTGAGTCCATCTAGATGCGATGTTCTCTCCAGTTTCATTTTCCCATATCTTACTCTATTAGGCCAGTAGTTCGTCGCTCACGATTAGTGGTTGTTTATCACGTTTCCTCTTACGAGTGTCTCGAGTGTTGAAAAGATGACTGACTTTGTCAAAATTATCCGTAATTTGAGCACCTTGTCTCTAATGTTGTTTGAAGCACCTATGTTTCCTCTTGATTCATTCGGAGCACATATGTCTCCTTGTTGGGATGTTTTTTCTCCTTGGTCTAAAGTTATGTCACTACCACCCGAAATGGAAAGAGCTCCTCTCTTTTCCAGGTGTTCTTCAATCAGTGTGAGTAGGTGTTTGACTTTACCTTTTACTGCTTCTTGAATAATCATTTCTACACTTATTGCTCTACACTTATTGCATCTTTGCTAAAAAATACAAATTCGTTATAATAATATGTTTTGAATACAAGTATAATGTTGTAGTGTCCAATATAGTAGACTTTTATTAGCCGATTCAAGAGATATATAAAGATATAATATGGAAGAAAAACTGGAGCATGTTGTGCATCTTACACGATCTTGTAAAGGCGGATATCCACTTCGGATAATTATCCGTGGACCGCACCGGATCGGTTCGCAAAACAATAAATCACGCGAAAGTATTACATAATATGAACCATCTTGAGTTAATCCTTGTTCAAAATGATAATATTTACAACCTCAAACCTAGTGTTTTTTTGACTCACGAACTCCATAAATCACAAATATCTTCATCATTAAGCAGTTTTCTCTTTGATTTAGACGAAAAATATTTTTATATAATTTTGCCTAAGGGGGCATCAAGTGATGGAAAGCTTTTTGGACCAAATTAGAGGGATGCAAGTTAGCACAGGTGTAGCCATCCTTAGAGTCTCGTAGAGAAAGGGAGATGGATTTTGTTGCTGCCGTGTATGGCAGTACATTTGTTTAGGTAATTTTCAATGTATTTTGTTTGTTTACTGGTTTCATTCACTCCCTCATCATTTTCAGTGTCTCCTCATCAGTGTTTTTCTCTGTTTTCAGTCAATTTGTGCATTTTTCATTCTGGTCTGCAGTTTATAATGATTTTTCTACCATTTTTTGTCATTTTGTATCTTTCATATGGTCCGTGTGTCAAATTGCAACCAGTAGACTTTACGGTGTAAACCTTGTGAAATGCGTCTGGGTTAGTGAGGGTAAGGGTCGAGCCTCATTTGTTCAAACATACTTGTAAGTGTTTTCACCGTTTAAATGTAATGTTTGCAATTTGGCACACGAACATACTTCTTTATGTAAAATTATATTTTGGTCTTCATCAATTTATGTCAAATTAATTAAATGTATTTCATTTTATTATAATTTTGAAGTTATTTCCATAATTTATTTAGGTACGTTATTTATGCATCTGTTCATCACCATGTATAAAAAGCCACTTTCATTTTTGAGCTCACTTCAACAGAGACCTTCAAGAAGTTAACATGTCTCTCTTCTTCTGGGGGCTCGTTACTTTTTATGCACTCCTATGTGGTGTTTCTCGTTCCGTCTTTGTTCGCGTTTTTATACAGTGATTTAGTAAGTGTAGTGGTGTCTGAATTATGTTTGAATATTTTTATCTGCTCCTTACTTTCCTACAGTTTTTCAGGGTTTGGTTTATGGTACATTTTTCCCTTTCAGTGTTTCATCAACCTCCAAACCCGGGATTCTTGCCTTTTCGATATACGGATATAGTGGCAAAGATATATATATGTATACGTATATCGAAAAGGGAAGAAACCCTGGGTTCGAGGTTGAGTGTTTCATAGCTTTAATGTTTATGCCTGTTGTTTTTTTAGCGTTGTTTTCCCAGTTTGTCTGTGTGCCACTTGCTTGCCTTTGTTTCTTTCAAGGTTTGTTTGTGCCTAAATGAATCGATAGTATTTTGTTTTGTTTGATTATATGTCTAATTAGGTTTTGTACTTTTGTTCTTAGCCTGTGTTCAACTGTGCAATACTGAGCAAGCTTGGACCTCTTTCATGTTTTTCTGTGTGGGAATCGGGGGGCTCCGACAGATTTATTGTTATATATTTTATTATATATTTATATTTTATTTATTAGATGTTATTGTTGTTATTCAGTTTCATTGTGTCGTATAGAATATTACGATAAACAACACAATAATAATAATAACAATGTCCCTCTGTTGGTTTTTTTTCATGATCAGAATGTTTTTCTATACCTTTAGAAGATATTTGGAAGACGGGGTTATTTCGATCATGTTTTTCAATACAAGTATCAAAAAGTATCTAAAATAAGTTCAAATAAATAAATTTCGATACAAGAATACCATCAGGGATATGTTAAACATATGCTTCAAAATATCACTGATAACATACGAAAGTTAGGAAATCGAATAAATAGAATTTCGGCCAACTCCAAACATACTTCCGGTGAAACTATTTTTGTTCAAACTAACGCATTTAAATCGATCAGAAACTGTTATATTTCCTACTTTGTTGTGGCTTTTTATTATGGACGATTGACGTTCGAAATTAATCGCGTATAAATCACCTTTTCTGAGTATTTCCGTAAACAGGCGACAACTTCAGGAACGACGGCGTGAACAGGCGTACTTTGACTCGTTACACAAACGTTTTCGAAAGTTTAGCTATTGTCAGCGAGCAAAACCAAAATGTTTCATCAAACGACAAAAAATAGGTTTAAAAATAATTAGCTATTTTAAGTGGGAAATTAAAACAAACGGAAATTATTTTTTTTCTTGACAATTAAAACATGGCTTCCATTCAACAAGCTTGTGTCAGCGAACGTGTCTTGTGTCGTGTGCATAAAGTCAAAATATCCGAGAACCAATTGGACATAGGTACAAAAATCGATGACCGATAACGCTTGATGTTTCTAACATTTTCTTTGCGAACAAAATTATTAGATTGGCTAATAATTTTGTTCGCAAAGAAAATGTTAGAAACATTTAAAGTAATTTATAATTTTTCACTTGATTTCGCACTTCGCATTCATCCCGTACACTCGAACAAATTTCTTCTCTGAAAAGCCAGCATAAGTAACGACATAAACATACATTCAGTTTGAACGTTAATGTATTTCTAATAACGTATTGTGTTTTATACAAATTGTTTGAACAATATTCATTCATTCACTCAATATTCATTCATTCATGAGCAAAGTGATCATAAGCAGCTTAATTTTGAATGTTTGCTTTGCGAAACATTCGAAAACCTTTGAAGCTGTATTTTTTCATTAGATAAAACAGTTAAAAATGAATTTTCTTAGTTTCACAAAACATTAACCAAAATTTCTTGAGTTTTTCTTCAAACTTCTGTTGGTTTTCATTTTAACTAGCGTCAGAATAAAATAGCTTACAGTTGAGAAACAGTACCCTCTAAGTGAGAATGTTCCTGTTTAACATTATTTGTAGTTGTTTGTTCTCTGCTTATGCATTCGCCAAATAAAAATCTTCTGCATTCATTGATTGTTCTTCCATACACTAAGGGATTGATCATTGCTTGAATAACCAAAAAATAAACGGTAACCATATATCCAAATTGACGAGCAATTGTCGAGGAAGACAGTCCTTTATCAAGTCTCTCAATGACCAAATAAAGATATGTTGGTGCTGTGCAGATCACAAACAACAAAAACATTTGTTGGATAGTTTTCAGTAATTTCCTTTGTCCTCTATCAATATGTGCAGAGTTTGTGACACATCCTCGAATACTTAGTTTACGTATCCTTCGAACTAAAATCAGCATATGAATATTGACAGCTATCATTACAATAAACCAAAGCACCAAAAACAACAAGTGTGTTATCCAGAAAACTACAGCACCTGTTGACGATTCCTTCGGTACAATGATGTTATGTGGATGTCTTTTAAACGTAATGAAAACTGCTCGAACTAATGAATCGACAATAGCAATCACCCACATCAATATCAAAAACTGCTTTGAAATTTGTTTTGCTTTAGCTCTCCACACAAACGGTTTGAATATCAAAGCATATCGATCCATAGTCATCGCTAGTAATGCCAGAACAGAAACAAATGGACCCAATTGTGAAATGAAATAATAGACACGCATAAAGAATACGCTGTATCTCCAGCAACCTCCGTTAGTCATTTTTGAGATTTTTAATGGGACAAAGAAAAGAAGAAATATGATATCAGATATTGCCATACTACTGGAGTAAACGTGAATAGGACATTTTGTTTTCTTTTTGTAAACAAGAATATATACGATAACGCCATTAAACGCAAGTCCTAGAACAGCCGTTATGACATATATAATGCTCATAAGTATTACAAATGTTTCGTTGTAATGATATATTCCACGACATACATCAGAATAAGATTTCAATCCACTTGCGTTTGAACTTGCCATTTTGTACGCGTTTTGCTTTGATTATGAACAAATCATCAAGCTTGATTATGACCTATTATATCGAAACTTTATTCCGATTCAGTGATTTTCAATCGTTATGAAATACTTTAATGAATTATTAATTTTTTGGAAAGGAACTTTTTTACGTCATAACAACGTCACAATAACTTTTCGACAATGAGATCAAATATAATATGAAACAACCTTGAATGGACTCAAGAGATAAGCAATAACAATTTCTACTAAATCTTCATCATATGTTTACGAACGACTTTTCAAAAATAATGGTGCTCATGAATTTTTCACGTTCACACGAATTTAATATCTTTAGATTTTAAATTAAATAGCGTGCCAGCTTGTCAACCAAGATGTTTGTAGAGGGCTGTCAAACAAAATTAGTCTGTCCCAACAACCTCGAACCCAGGGTTTCTTGCCTTTTCGATATACGGATGGCGGCGAAGAAGACCCTGGTCCCGGCTGCTCAAAATCAACAGTATAAGTGTGGATTTTAATTTATGCAATATTTGCCTCAGTAAGCCCCACATTTTCATAGTTGCTTCTTCGAGTAAGCAAGTTCTGCATAAATTATGTGAAAAATAATAAGTAGACGGCGAACCTTCTATTAGTATCAAACAGAAAGATCAGAAGAGAGGGTTCACGATTAATAAACATGGAAATGTTGTGAAGCTTTTTGAAAGGCTGCAACTTGCTTTGCTATCGTGCAACCTTGATAATATTTGCTTCAAACCTAAACAAATTGTTTGTTTTGAACATTTGTTATTTGAAAGAGATGTTATTTATTGCTGTTTTACCAACTGGTTATGGGAAATCTTGATTTATCAGTTGTATCTTAGCTTTTTACGAAGTAGAAAAATTTCAAACATAGTTATCGTTATTAGTCCCCTAAATTCGACCATTGAAAACCAGATGAATTTTTTAAACAAGATTGGTATTCCTAAGAGTAATGCAGGAAGAGAATTTGTTACAGATAATATTTTTTTCAGAAGTTAACTGTAGTAATTATGAGGAAGAAAATGATATAACATTTTTCCCCGTTGATTCTGGGAGGGAAAGCTTAAATTGTTTTCTGTCATCCTGAGGGGGCTCTTAATGAAAAAACTTTAAAACTATTTTGGAGCCAAGTATATCAAGATATAATGTTGTGGCTGTGGTCATTGGTGAAGCACACATTGCATCGAGTCGTGGTAAGAAATATATTGTTATTTGAAAATTTCTACTGCATTTTGGTTTTTTATCATAAAAAACATGGTCTTCGACTTCGCTTTGTGGATATCATCAAACATTAAACATAACATATATAATTCATATATAAATAAGATATCATCTAGCTCTTTATATAATATTTATAATAAAGTAGTACTGTCAATGTTCCTAATTCAGAATAACAAACAATATGGAATGTAAGTCGAAGCAAGTTCAAAATATTTTTAAATTAAAAACACTGCACATCACTGCGGATCAAACTAAAACAAAAAATTCTACACTGTTATAATCATGATCTTTATTTATTTTCACCTTTGGAATTAGGAAGTCAGAATTAAGATCAATGACAATTACAAACTAAACTATAAAAATATAAATGTAGCTATTTATTTTACATAATATTTGTTTTTTAATTGGGTTTTATATACCAGTAACAGCAAACCTTACATTTTTGCTGCAAAACTGTATTAGACGTTGTACTAAAATCGAATTGTGTTAACCCTTCATATGCAGTTGTTTCAAGACTGATGGCGAACCTTTTCTGACACAAACTTTTTAAATTGATGTTTTCTTTGAAAATATTTCGTTTTATACCCAAAAGTATATATGTGTGGGCAATGATCGTTAATGACCCCAACAATGGCCAATGGTTGTTTTGTATTTAAAGCTGACCGGATTTTTTTTCTTGCATCAGTGTTATTGACATAGTTATGATTTTATCATAGTGTTTATGATATGCAGATGTATGTTGGCTTTTTTATTGGTGTTTAAATTTGTAAAGGAAGATTGTGTTGTGTCAAAATTAAGATGCTTTTTCGATTCTATTGTAGTAACCATTGATTTTGCAGGTGGTTACGTGCTGGTTTCAGGTGAACCAGCAGACATTCGTTTAATGGAAAATTTTTGTCTTTATTCAATTTGACTTCTCTTCTCTGATTTAAGATTTTTTCCAAGAAATATAGTTTCTGAAAAGCCGTCACCAACATGTATGTTTACACCACATACCGTTGAGATTTTCCTGCTTAAGTTTCTTCTTTTCACCAGACACAGATTGTACTTTCAACAAAAAGCTGTTGTCAGTAACAGTGAGTAAGACTGCACAATCTGCATGTTCCTCCAACTCTAGGTTTTCGAGAATAGACTTTTTTTAGGAGTAATTTTCAATAACTCTTCGTACATTTAACTAAAAAATTATATTCATCAGTCAACTGATATGCCACTTGAAAATTATGGGGAAGGAACGGCACAAATTAGTCAGACAACTAAAAGTCACACTGGCAGCCATTTTTAACTAAAAAATATTTTATTAAAATCATTATTATCCTATCAAGTTTGGCCAAAAACACATGTAGATGAAGGGTTGATAAGTTGGAATGTATGCCAATTAAGGAAAAACAAAAATATAATGGTTTTCCAAAAACAATGAATTTATAAAATTTTCTCTTCCAAACCACGTGCTCGGACTTTCATTCTCGCTTCTGCGTTTACCATTTTGATAAACAACGCGCTGCTTAAATTATTCGAGAATCCTGCTGAACCAATGAAATCAGAGAACGCAGCAGCCGGGACCAGGGTCTTCTTCGCCGCCATCCGTATATCGAAAAGGCAAGAAACCCTGGGTTCGAGGTTGTCTGTCCCAAGTTAAATATATTTGCAACCAATATCAAACCATAAACCGTTGAGTTTTCCTTACTGTCCAAATCCAACGTGATCAATAAAACGTCCGCAGAAAATGACAGAATTGTGAAAATCAAAAGATTTAATATAGTTCTTAAAAATTGCTTTCATATCTGTTTTAGAATATTTTCAACAATTATATGCTATTATAGTAGAATGAAATAATTTAGAACTATTGTATGCAATAACTTAACGCGTTTACCAGGTATATTAAAGTTGCTGTAGTATGACAATCTTTTAAAAATCATTTTAGGATTAGTTAAGGATTAATGACATTCAATAACTATCGTTCATAATGACGAAAGATTACGTAATAGGTACTCTTGATCAATTTGGCGGTCCTTCAAAAGAATGATTAAAAAAGAAATAAAGGTTTTGGAATTCAGAGTAAAACCATAGAAATACGAAAACATTCCTATGCTAAAGCTAAACCAGAAGGTCCAAATTTGGCTGTCTGTTTATAAATTGAAAATAACTTAATGCTGTAATTTCTCCTATACCCTAGCTGATTGTGATTCTTTTGTAACTATTGTGTAAGGTGTTATCTTCAAGAAGAAGGAGCTTATCTATGAGTTGCTGGGCTTCTTTTCATCAGCAGATGGATGTTGGAGTCTGTGAAGGAATTTCCTCAAACAAGACTGATGTTTACAAAGCAGAAATTTTTATGAAATGATTTATCCTGCAAAAATATTGATAATAAATAAGTAAATGAATAAATAATATAAATACCTTTATATAATTTTATAATTTTATAAACAGCTTAAAATTAGAAGGAATTTCATCTGATGATATATATGTTATATACAATAAATTAAAACAAAGGTTTTTTTGACAAAAATGTATGAAATTTCAATTGTCTGAAAAAGCCTCAAATAAAAGATATTCCGTGAAGGGTTATTCATAGTATCTTTTATCCGCTACATAAGTCCTTTGAAAAATAATGTTCTGCATTCTTTCAAATTTCTTCCATATATCAAAGCGTTAAGCATAGCTTGGACTGTCAAAAAATAGACCGTAACCAAATATCCAAAATGACGAGCAATTGTCGAAGAAGACAATTGTTTATCAAGTCTTTCAAGGACCAAATAAAGATATGTTGGTGCTGTGCAGATCACAAACAACATAAACATTTGTTGGATAGTTTTCAGTAATTTCCTTTGTTTTAAATTAATATGCCCCGTACTTCTGTCAGATCCACGCACTAGCTTGGGAGTTTTTCCAACAAGAAATATTAAGTGAATATGAACGCCGATCATAGAAATAAACCAAAGAACCAAGAATATCAAGTGCACTATCCAGAAAATTACAGCACCTGCTGACGATTCCTTTGGTACAATGATGTTATGTGGATGTCTTTCGAACGTAATGAAAACTGCTCGAACTAATGAATCGACAATAGCAATCACCCACATCAATATCAAAAACTGCTTTGAAATTTGTTTTGCTTTAGCTCTCCACACAAACGGTTTGAATATCAAAGCATATCGATCCATAGTCATCGCTAGTAATGCCAGAACAGAAACAAATGGACCCAATTGTGAAATGAAATAATAGACACGCATAAAGAATACGCTGTATCTCCAGCAACCTCCGTTAGTCATTTTTGAGATTTTTAATGGGACAAAGAAAAGAAGAAATATGATATCAGATATTGCCATACTACTGGAGTAAACGTGAATAGGACATTTTGTTTTCTTTTTGTAAACAAGAATATATACGATAACGCCATTAAACGCAAGTCCTAGAACAGCCGTTATGACATATAAAATGCTCATAAGTATTACAAATGTTTCGTTGTAATGATATATTCCATGACATACATCAGAATAAGATTTCAATCCACTTTCGTTTAATGATGACATATTTTTATCCAAATGAAATGAAAACAAAAAATGTTGGTTTTATTCCTCAATTGACGCAAGCAATTAATCCAATAATAAAAATTTGAATAAGAAAACTTTAAGAAGAGTAAAGTAGTTTTTCCGTAAGTTATGACGTCAGTATGTACATTATTTGGTTATGAGATAATTATGACCTAATGAGGTTGAACAAAAAATATTGGACTTCCAAACGAAAACGCAAACTCGACAACTTCAAACTCGTTTATATAAATTCTGGTTTAAACACTTTATTTTAGACAAATCAATGTTGCTTCCCTCGTTTCTCATATCTTGTTGACATTGTTATGAAGCTTTGTGTTAAGAACTAAGATAATTGAGATCATTACTAGGTAATCTTATCATCGATTCATCCAGTAAAACAAAAGACTACATCAAACCGATAATATTGAGTAAGCTGTAAGACAGGGTTCATACGAAACGAAACACAAGAATGTTTATTTCACTATGACGAATATTGTTTTGATGTGTCTCGTCATTTTAGCCCAACGAACACATCATGTTTTGTGACGCTTTCCTGTCAAAATATTTATCAAATACATTTCTAATTAAGGTTTAACACTTTTACACAGTGAAGTATTTAAAAGCAAGAGACAGCTAAACTCGTTCGGAAAGCTTCGATCATTTCGATCAACTTAGACTTTACATCTCTCCTGCTTATAGACTCATTTGCTTTGTAAACCTTTGATTTCACGCGTAATATTTGCAGAAAAATTTGCAGTCATTTAAGGGTCTTTTGCAAAAGGTTTGAGATGGTATGTAAAAGTGATTAAATATAGTTTTGAGATTGATATAAAAATTGCTTACGTTCAGGACCGGCAAATTAAATTCCTATGTTCTTATCTAAACATTTGCGTACTACTAGTAGCACAGCTTGTTTGTAAAGTTCATTTTTAATTGGCACAGTTTTTGTGCGTGATAAATAATCGGCTCGTCCTTCAAGTGACTTCCATTTTTATTTCTGCTGCTGTGTTGAATTCAAGTCTAAGTGAACAATTCCATTGAATCTGAGTCCTGAGACATTTGAATACAACAATTTCTCAGCATCTGATCTCAAATCTGTATCAATTTCCGCAAAATACAATGTTTCGATGATGCTCTTTTTGTAACGAACCGTAACCCTAACCCTACTAGACAGAAGACTATAGTGTTTATACTATTTGTTTATTTATTTATGAATGTTTACCCGATAGCCTCTTCAGTTCAGTAAAACTTTATCTTTTTACAAATCAAATGGCTTTATCCAAATTTGTTAAAAATTTTTATTTCGCTTTAAATAAGCATTTTAAGTTATGCTCCACAACTAACCGTTATTACAGTTGTGACGTCACGTATGTCCATCTGTTTTATAATGTATATGGACGAAGATAGCATAAGCAGCGTTGAAGGTGTTGTATAACTGAGCACAAAGATTTCGATATTATCTGTCTCAATAAAACTGTTCTGGAAACTGCGTACATTCAATTTCAAAGATACAAGAAAAACTTCAAGGACGTCAAAAATTTCACATCTAAAGTAAGATTATCGTATTTTATTGGTGAAAACATTTCTTGTATATATTTTTTTGTATATTTTTTTCTGAGTTTGTTATATTGCGCACAATCTTTTTTTCATTGTTGTTAAATAAATAGAACAAGCAATGAAAATTTTTTTCTTTACACAGAATATAACCTGGTTTTTATAAGATAGTCGCGGTAATGAAAGCATCCATATGCCTTACAAACCGTCATTTCAGTCTTATTAACTTTAAAATTGGAAGCTTATTAAAAAATGAAAAAAAAGTTAAATTACAAATAGAAAAATACTTTATTCATCCGCGTATTCCCCCTACGACGTAGCTGCATTAACTTTTTTTTCTTTCTTTGATGTTTAAAAACATTTCAATAGTCAATTGAAACAAAAAGGAAAAAGTTAATCGATTTCATTTATTGTTAGCGTGATCATAAATGTTAGATCACAAACGCAAACTTAACCTTGGACATACGTGACGTCACAGTTTCAAAAAGATAGAAAACTTTATTTGGTCATAACTTGACGAAACATGGTGCAATGAAGCTGAAATTTTGAACACGAGTTCTTCTTTAACAATACTATCGAAATATCGAAAAAAAAGGCACATTAATTTTGACGTTAATTCTCCTTTAAAGCTCCCATTTGGGGTAAGGAATGACAGGAAGCGCTCAACTAGACAACCATCCTAGACATCATTCCTACTCTTTTGCTGAGTGCTAAGCAGAGAGGTGTGATTCACAGCCGAAGCGCGACAACTACTTCGAGAAGCTCAAAGTTTTCGATTTTAAAACATAAAGTTCCACCTTGCACCTGCACTTGAAACTTGTTAATATTAATTTGCATTTGACCAGTTTCACAGTACTTTATCACCTATTTTTGAAGAAAACCCAGAAAATTATTGGTTTTATTCTTGTCTAATTGTAGTCTTTTGCCTTCACGAAGTTCTCAATATTGATGGATTTAATACGTTTTCATTTTCTCATGCACCATATTCATTTTTCATCAACACTGCGCAACTGACTCGCCGGTCCTGCTGGCCAGAAGTTCAGGACAAGTATTGCATTCATCATGTCTCGCTTGAAGCAAAATTCAGGTCCAGGTCTAGTACTCCAGCCTTGAATTCACACCGATTTTAGTTTCAATAGATTTGTTTAGATTAGTTTCATTCTTTCAGTTATGCTACTGTCAGTGTTAATGCTTTTACAGCGAAAAATCGTCTGACATTTTCGAGAGGCAGCGGCAATCATATAAAATTAATCTTAATCTAGAGTATTTGGACTTTTTGAATTTGAAGCTGACGTGCTATAATGCCAAGCAGCAACCTTGTGTGACGAGAGTAGCGCAATGCAGAAATCCGTAGCTGTGTGTCCCATTATGTTTATTTAGCCTTCGCTGAAAGTGCCGTTTTCATCGGGTCTTTTTCAATTATGAAAAGATTCATTAACAAAGGCTATTTTCAGTTTCTTCTCCATATGGCATGGTAAGTTCGAATTCATGCTATTGAATTGTTTGAATCTTAAACTAAAAGATATAACTGACAAGAGATTCTTGAGGTTGTCATGGTGAGTATCATTATCACCCGCTGGTTCTCCTAAGAAGTAAAGTGTGTAAAATAACTCTGAACAGTTTATACCGTCAATAATGTGCCAAAGCACGGACAGCCTTTTTTTTAAACGGACACAAAAAGTATAAACAAAGATTCTTGTAACGAAAATACATTCACCCTTACCAAGTTCACCCATGTATATATAACTTATACAAATGTTTTATGAAACAGAGAAATAGAGAGCAATTACCAGCAACACATGAAGAATGGACCATGAAGAATCATAATAAATAATTCTATATTTCAATATAAATCGGAAGTGTCCTCCCCCACACTGTGTTTACATACAAAAACTTTTTTATTTGACTTATTTTATGATAATTAACTTTCTAAAAGCATGTTCTTTTAGAAAGAATGTTGACCAGCCAGTCCAAGCTCTGTTCCGTACGATGACATTAATGGCTTTCAAAAGTTTTATTTACTTAAAGTACTTCCAGAGTTGTAATCTCACCTAAATTTCCAGGACTCTAGGGTCAATATTTACAATATTATTGATAAGAGAACTTTGGAAAATTTCCGGTTTTTTAAAGTTTTTGCAGTTTTTTGTAATTTTTGCTGTGTTAATATAGTCACCTATAATTCTAGCTAATCCCTTAAAGTGCCCACAGAAATGTTTTGACCATAGTTTGAATCAGTATTTGAGGGATATTACAAAGAAATCTAAGAAAAAAATATTGTGCCCTTCTTTAGGTTCCAGGCCCCTGGAAGTCGGAGCTTTTCAGCTGTAATTTGATTTGCAACGAATTTTGCAACGATTTACTGAGTCAGCAAAATTTTTAGAATATTCAATTTATGTCTTTTTTGATAGTATTTCGCTTTGTAACGGTGATTTTTCAGGTTTCAAGGGTTTATAACAATTTCTCAAGAAATACTAAGACATTAAAATCCAGATTTTTTCCATTTGCGGTAGTTTTTTTTCCATTTTTGAGCAGCCATCATGGTTTTTTACAGCATTTCAAAATTTCAAATTTTTAATTTTCAGAAAGTATTCCCAGATTTCTAACCATTTTGAAAAGTTTAGCATCCTAAGGTTATATAATACATTAGAAAATATATTGGATGACAAAAACGGGGCACCCCCAGTTTTGAGAAATTCAGGCCTGGGGAGGAAAGGCGTGCGATCGCACTCGCACGCCCCCGCACACGCCATCTCAATTTTAGACGTGTGACTCATCGCACGCCTAGCTGCTTAACAAAAATATATAAAAAAAAAAACGTTATTACTTTCACATACCAAAATAACAGTGAAAATATATATCCACTATTCTGTTAAGTTCTTAAAAACCCGTTACAAACCCTTATTGTGAAAGAGAGCTGCAGTCGAAGCCCTAGGAACGAGAGGCTGCAAAATGAGAACTTGTTCCAAGAAATACTTCATGCCGGGCACATAATTTTATGTACCCAGGATTAGAAACGCTATTAAAATGAGGACCAAACAAATTTTTAATTTCCATGCTCATTGCAGTTCCTTGTGAATTTAAAATCTTAAGTTTCTATTTTAAACAGCGGGTACCTGTAAGCATTACTCACCTTAGCGATAATTTCATAAAAAAATACATCAAAAGATAGAAAAATAACAACTCATTTTTTTATTCATAACGAATATATTTTCTTAATTCTAAAGAGACTCATTAGAAATGATAGGCGGAAGTGCGGTTATGTTTTTCATTTTAATAATCAACAGAGCTCATTAAATAACTGACATGATAATTATTAGTGGTACATGCTTCATTAAGAAAAAACAGGAAAGTAGACTTTTCAAAGCCAGTGAAGAAATTTCGGTCGCACGCCAAAATCCAACAGACGTGCGAATCACACCCCAAAGTAACTTCCAGGCGTGTGAAAAACTACGCACGCCATGTGGAAATGAGGCGAGTGGTGGACCGCACGCCGGCCTATTTTTTCCTCCCCAGGCCTGAAATTTCCGCTTTCCTTGTGATTTTTGAAGCCTCATAACTTTTGATGTAATCATCATTTTGAGCTGAAATTTTCAGGATCATCTCACCTTGGATATATGATCAAATGGAATTAATTTCAAGTAGTTCTGAGAGGGGTCATGACCATTCCTAGTCCACTTGACATGGAATGACCCATTTATTTATTTTTTATCTGTAAATATGCTTACCATTGTATACAGCGCTCACGAAAATATGCATGGCTATCAAGAGAGCCGTCAATTTTAAAAGAAACTATTAAAAAAGAAATCTTTAAAGTTGAGAAAAATAAATTCTAACTGTATGTTGGTAATTTTCTATCGTTGAAATTTAATTCTAAATCTCTGATTTAGAAGTTTATTATAGTTTGATTGACAGTACGGGATTTACCAATGAATTTATACTTAAAGGAGAATTAACGTCAAAATTAATGTGCCTTTTTTTTTCGATAGTTCGATAGTATTGTTAAAGAAGAACTCGTGTTCAAAATTTCAGCTTCATTGCACCATGTTTCGTCAAGTTATGACCAAATAAAGTTTTCTATCTTTTTGAAACTGTGACGTCACGTATGTCCAAGGTTAAGTTTGCGTTTGTGATCTAACATTTATGATCACGCTAACAATAAATGAAATCGATTAACTTTTTCCTTTTCAATTGACTATTGAAATGTTTTTAAACATCAAAGAAAGAAAAAAAAAGTTACTGCAGCTACGTCGTAGGGGGAATACGCGGATGAATAAAGTATTTTTCGATTTGTAATTTAACTTTTTTTTTTCATTTTTTAATAAGCTTCCAATTTTAAAGTTAATAAGACTGAAATGACGGTTTGTAAGGCATATGGATGCTCATATCACAGTGGAAGAGTAAGTGAGAAAAACCTGAAACGTTCATTGCATCGCTTTCCCAACCCAGAGAAAGAAAAAGATCGCGCTGAAAGATGGGTTCACAACACTGGAATAAAATTCAAGTTGACATCAACGAATTATAAAAAAACATATTTATGCGCTGAACATTTTCATCAAGATTGTTTTGAAGAGGATTTACAGGCAAAATATGTTGGTTATTCAACTAAAAAGACAACTCTAAAACCAGGAGCCATCCCCACATTATTTAAGCACAAAACACGATAAATATGAATGGAGAAACAACTCAGAGCAAAAGAACTTCATCATTGAAAAGAAATATTCAGAAGGAACATGATGAGGTACGTGCGTTAAATCTTTTACTAAACACCTGTTTATATCATATTTTAAATATACGTGAGCACTTTTATTGACCTGGTTGTTACTTTATGCTTTGCCTCATTTTTCGTTGTTTTTATCATTTTTTTATTTGCTCCTTTTATTCGTTATTTTATTCCTTTGTTTATTTTAATATTCATTGATTGATCCATCCATTTGTTTATTTAATTATCATTGTCTTTGGAATAATTGAATCTCACAGTTTTTTGTTTGTTTGTTTGTTTGACCACTTTCCTCCCACCATCCCTTGCCAATATCAAAAGAATTAAAACACGATCACGTTTCACACTAGTCCTTCTAACATCGTGTGACCATGCATAATTCATGTTATATCCATTCCACAAATTGTTCTAATAGACTCACAGGTCACTCACAATATTTTTCCGTGGTCAAACCATTAGTTTCCATTATTTTTCTTGTAAGGTCATTGCCAAGCTGCTTTGTCCTGATGCGTCATTACAACAATCTGCCGACGAACATGATATCAGAACACATGCAAACAATTTTGAAATATTGGTAAGCTATCCGTGAAATAACCAATCTGTCTAATGTCGTAAGGAATAATAGCAGGCGTACGTGTTTATTTCAGGATACCTGCGCTGCTGGAGATTCTGAAGGCATTAGTTGTGACGGAAATTCATCATTCAATCATTCAGTAAGTCTTTTAGGCTCTTTTGACCCTTTCCGAAGACACTGTTATTCTTATCTTGAACTTCATATTTGTATAGACATTATCGCATCGAACAGCGTCAATTGGAATTCAGACAGATATTGACATGGAGATACTTTCCCTAACAGGAGAAAATCGAAAAAATTCTTCTGTTGTTATGAACACCTCTTGCTCCACAATGATTGGAAATGATGACTCTGAGTACTTCAATGATAATGACTTTGAACCCAACGAAACACAATGCAGTAATTCCACCGTGGACACATCGTTCATTAGATTGGAAGCTGATGATGAGGTATCTGTGTTGAAGGATCGCAAGTTTGTTGTTTCAGAAAAAAAATTGGATGAGCTGCTGAAGCGAATAACTTGCCCTGAGTGCTTTGAAGTTGCTGTGTCAACAAAAAAGATAGTAAGTGGAACTAGTGTGTCCGTGAGAACGATGTGTGCGCACGGTCACTTGGTTACGCACTGGTCCAGCCAGCCATATGTGGGAAAAATACCAGCCTTTAATTTGTTGGTAGCATCAGCTATTATTTTTTCAGGTTAGCAATATATTTTATCTATTATCTTCTCAAAGATATTTATTTCCCTACGTCAACTGTGATCATCCTAATCGGCACATAATAAATGTTGTTGAATTCCAAAAATTTATTACTTGCACGTTCTGTCCGTTGTAACAATGCAACATACTTCCCTTTACTTCATCTTTTATTGTTAGGAAGCACATATGAAACAGTCAGAAAGCCTTTGGAATTTTCTGGCCTACAATTTATCAATTCAAATACTTTCTACAAGGTGCAGAGAACTCTTGCTTTACCTGCAATTGACAAAATATTTGAAAGAAGTATTGTTGCTGCTAGAGCCGAGGCTAACAATACCACCGCTATTTTGGGTGACGGTCGGTTCGATTCACCCGGAAAATCGGCAAAATATTGTTCCTATACGTTCCAAGCAGCATCTACGAACAAGATCATAGCGTCTTCGACTATACAGACAAAAGGAGGGAAAGGATCTGCCCCGCTTGAGTTAGAGGGGTTTAAAAACTGTTTGGAACAATTGGAAGAAAACGCATTCAATGTTGGTACTGTTGCAACAGACAGAAATAAGCAAATAAGCAAGTGGCTGAGGGAAAATCGACGGAAAATCATACATCGCTATGACCCGTGGCATTTTGCAAAGAACATAAAAAGTAAACTACGGCCATTTGCCAAACAGAAGGGATGTAAGATTTTGGCTGACTGGATCAAGCCTGTCGGCAATCACTTGTTTTGGTGCGCAGAAAACTGTGAGGGTGATCCAGAAAAGTTAATCCAGATGTGGAAATCCGTGTTGCATCATGTGAGTAATCGCCACAGGTTCAAAATCTATCCTAAATATTCGAAATGCCGTCATAAACGGTACACAAGAGCCGAAACTTCGAGGAAAAAATGGATAAAAAAAGATTCTGCTGCTTATAATTATTTGGAAAAAGTTGTTATGGATAAACGCAACATAGCTGACATGCCAAATCTCGCAGAGCCTTATCACACTGGGAATTTAGAAGTCTTTCACTCAGTTGTTAACATGTACGCACCAAAAAGAAGTGCATTCGATTACCATGTCATGGACGCCCGAATCAAATTGGCAGCTATCGACTTCAATGCCAATGTAAGCAGAGAGCAAGCCACAATTGTTAAATCGCGCAAAGGAAGTGGCAGCGTCGGTGAAAAGAAGTGGAAAATTCAGGTTGCTAAGCAATCTAAGGAATGGGTGGCAAAGGAGGTGAAAAAGCCGAAGTCATACGAGTTCGTCAGTGAGCTGTTGTCTGAGGTTGTGGACCAGAAGAGATCCGGTGTCAAAATAGATACACAATTTCATGCAATCGAAGGAATTTTGAGAAGTCCTCAAAATATCGCCGCCAGTCAAAGGCCTGACGTGAGGGAAGTTGTGGAGAAGCGGACTGTCCTAACACGATTCAAAAAGAAAGGAAGCTAATTGTACGATATGTTATTTTTAAAATTATAATGACTATATAGACCTTTTCGGAAAATACGTCAGAGCAGATCTTGCCTCGTTTTCAAACCAATTAATAATGGCATTTGTGTTGTTTTTGAAAAAAAATGATACCCGAGAGTAAACCTTACACGAACTTCTTTATGATTCTTAATTACATAAGTAATTAAAAACCTTAGAAACGAGGCAAGATCTGCTGTGACGTATTTTCCGAAAAGGTCTATTATAACTGATAATTAGGCTAAAAGTCTAAATCTAAAAATTCCTTGAATCCAGCATATGAATTATTCCCAGACAAGAATTCACTTCTTATTCTACTGATAACACATGCTGGGATGACGACACGATTTCCTCTCCCAAGCTTTTCAAAATGATGTACCCAGGCCGTATATTGAGAGTATGCCATGAACCGATAGTTTCTAAAAAGAATACGTTAAATAAAGCTGTTCTTCTTGTATCTTTGAAATTGAATGTACGCAGTTTCCAGAACAGTTTTATTGAGACAGATAATATCGAAATCTTTGTGCTCAGTTATACAACACGTGTTTTGTAGCTTATCATCCAACAAATCAGGAAAATCCTTCTTACAACATTTTGATTCTGTTAACGTTGGCATTAGAGTACAATGATGACAATAACACCAGTGCAAGTTTTCCAACCGACTTGAATTCAAATTGTTGTCATCATCTTTGCTACTACTCACTGTGTTATCATCGGGCATGGTGGACTCTTCGTTTGGAATACCTAAAGCCTTCATTTCTGCTTCAGTATATTCCGGCTCGTTCATGTATAGGCCATCTTGTTCAGTGGAAACTGAATCAAAACTGTTTTCAAAGCTTTCGCTCAGTTCGCAGACACTGGATGAACCTTCAACGCTGCTTATGCTATCTTCGTCCATATATATTATAAAACAGATGGACATACGTGACGTCACAACTGTAATAACGGTTAGTTGTGGAGCATAACTTAAAATGCTTATTTAAAGCGAAATAAAATTTTTTAACAAATTTGGATAAAGCCATTTAATTTGTAAAAAGATAAAGTTTTATTTTAGCGAAAGTTGTTTTTTGACGTTAATTCTCCTTTAATGGCATCAAACTTATTCTGGAAAATAACAATTGTACTTTTAATGACATGTTTTTTAACTAAATTAAAGGAACCGCCATGGGTACAATATTTGCGCCAACATACATTAACTATGGGTTTCTTCGAAATAGAATTTTATAAAAGATGTAAATTAACATTTCTTTGTAACGCCTGAAGAGGCAGTTAAAACTGCCGAAAATATTCCGTTTCAACTATATTACCTCGACACATACGCAACCCCAACCATTTCATCTATATAAGTTTTAACCTGACAAAGAGAAATCGAAATGTTGTAAGCATAAAAATGTAGTTTTTCTGACCATATGTTATTTTATTTACCTCACGCAGGCCTTGTCAGGAGAGGCGTGCGATCGCACTCGCACGCCCCCACACGCGGTTGTTCGCACGCCTGTTTTAACGTTTTTTATATGTGGCGTGCGATCGACCGCACGCCTGAAATTTTGTATGTCTGCCTAATCTTTTACAGACAAGTGAGGGACGTTTAAACTTGTGAACCCCAAACACAAGGACTGGTGTCAATACATTAAAGGTTGACTCTCGCAGTCTTAACTTTTCTTGTCTGATAATGTTTAAACCTGAAGTCCTCCTGTGGCTAGAGAATAAATCTTTCAATAAGAGAACTAGTGGGGTCCTCAAAGTATAAGAAACGCAGACAAGCAATCTGTTCACGAACGCATTTGATCGTACATGTAATTAACAATTATAAAGGAAAATTGCGCTTTCATAATCTTTGATCTTTTGAGAAAAGAAATGAAAATTCATTCATTATCAAACATTGATCAACTGCACAACGTAAAAAAGTTTCTTCGATAACTTTTGAAAAAAATGATCATTCATTTTCATTCATTTTAAGACGTCACGATAGTATTCCCAAAAGCTGTCAGCTGTCTTTGAAAATATTTAAGCACGAGAAGAAAAGAATTTTACGTGCTTCATTCAAAAAAATATCTATAAGCAAAGACAGGTGACAATTTCTGTTTCAATATTGCGAAACATGCTGCAACGTGATGTGATATAAATTGATAAACACGTTTTCGAATGTGAATTTCATATTCGACTTTTTTAATAACACATGAAAGAAATTATGTATCTCTTTTCGTCGTGGTCGATAACGTCATAAAAAACTTCTTTTCAAGAAGATTAATAAATAGAAAAACTTTTTTCATGAACAAGATTAATAAAAGCCTTTTTGATATACAACTGGTACTTTAAAGTAAACAAATATTCAAATAAATTCCGCTGCGTTTAGACAGTGCCAGCTGTTTTTTTTACGTTACAAGAATGAATGTATATAATCTTTTTAAGCTTCGCACTCCATCACACGCCTAAAAATTAGATGGTGTGCCATGATCGCACGCCATATTTTTGAAGTTATAAATTGTGGCGTGCGGTAGTCGCACGCCGCCCTTTTTCTTCCTGACAAGGCCTGTGACGCTGTTATTGGAGCGAATAATTTTCGCTGGTAATAATTTTCGCAGTAATTTTTTTCCCCAAAAAATTGTATTTCATGGGTATTAATACTCATGGATTCCTCTTTTAAGAATTTTTCACGGGTATTAATTTTTGCGAACCGTCAAAAATTGAGTGCTTTTTTTTAATCTTCCAAATTTGAAAAATTAGCAAAAAGGGACTTTTAATTAAAATAAATCTTTTATTTTTCTTTTCACATTTTAAATGTTATAATATAACTACAATAACTCAAATAAATCAAACACTTAGTAATAATGTCATCATCATCACATATGGTTGTATGCAAAATTGAAAGACATTCGTGTCATGTTCCAAACCAAAACTGTTGTCAAAACCCTGGTTACGAAAAACGTCAAAATGTTGAATGAATTGTTGAAAAAGTTGATGAATTAGAGGATGAAAAAAAACCATCTTCTTTTGCTTTTTTTTGAATTTAACCGCTATTTGTTAAGTGTCGAAAATTCCAAAACATCTGCAGTTTTTTTATTCAGTTTTTTCACGGGTGTTATTTTTCGAGGTTTCAACAAAATTGAATATTTCGCGGGTACGTATTTTCGGGATTTTGTGCGAAAACCGCACAAAGGATTAGTATCATTAAGGTATAGTAAAAAAAATAACATGAAAGCTTGCAGTAATACATTTATATCCATTGTTTTTAAATACCCAGAGAAAAAAATGTTGAATGAGACTCTTCTATTTATATCTATGAATGTTTATGTTTTATTATTTTATTATGTCTATGTTTTATTATGGAACATCTAACATAGGATCAATTTATTTAGGCTCGTCCACTTTTATCACTTGAAGTAAATTCTCCATACCAAGGTAAAGGCATGAAGAATAAACAAAGAAACACGGTCAGTAAAACAACTTATTGGTTTATAAGCTATGGGGATTGTTAAATTGGTGTATGCACAAGTAGTGTATTGTGTCTTTCCCTACAAATGTACAAATGTACTTCTTTGTATGTGAGTACTGCCTCCAAAAGATTTGACAAGCTCTGATCTAATTGTATTCTGTGGTCTTAGTCTATGTCATCTGAAAAAGCACTGGGTGACACTTTATTTAAATCAGATTTTGTTGATCAAAATCTGCCATTTGGACCCATTGTCCATTTATCCACCAGAGTTGCAGCACACATTGAAGTGCCTGTAGAGAGGTTATGAATAGGTGTATGGAGTCAGCAAAGCTATAAAGAATTTCAATATGTGCTTCTCCAGGGGATTTTCATACGTTATAAATTAAAGTTATTATGAAGTTCTTCTTTTTTAATCAACATCACTTTAAAGAGTCTATTGACGGATGAAATACAATAGAATGCACAACGGTTTAACTTTTAACTTGATTACTATTCTCAAAACCGATGATCAATTAAAATTCTAAATTGGTAAATCGAGTTAATGTAAACAAATCTTTCGAACAAGAAAGCTTCGGAGTCAAAAAAAGATTGTTTTTCTGAAAAACGGATTCTTCATTGCCTTATTTATACACTTTATGTTGAACTCAGAACTTATATATCTACTTTGTGGGGTTGATATTTTATCTAAGAAGAATCAGAAATACGATTTAATCCCTAACAAATGCTGATTGCGAAGATATTGATGGATGAACAACAGACGATTTATACATTTATAATTTCTGATTGTCGTGGAAGATGTTTATACAATGTTGTTTCGTTGTATTCGTTGTTTATAACGCTCCAATAACATAATAAAGATAAAAAACATTCAATATTAAAAGTATGGAAAGTTTTGAAGTAAAATTTCAGTTCACAGGTAGTATATGCACAAGAAAAAAGGAATACGATGTCTGTACTCTATCTTTGAACATCAATATATTTTGTGATTCTTATATTATCATCGAAGAGAAAACCGTTGAAGAAGCAATCGTTTCTAAATGTATATTGTTGATGTAGAGAGAGAATGCTGAGGAGGGAACTGCTGAAGAGGAAGTAACAATCTCTGAAGATACACTTGTTGATTCAGATGTATCAAATTATAATGACAATTCCTCACTTGTTTTGTTAAGAAGTGACAACAACTAATGGAGAAAAAATGCACCTGTATACTATCGACCAAGTTTTTGTATAGTCAACTTGATCTAGAAAAACTTTCAGGATTGTTGAAATCTCAAATTGTAAATACTGAGTTCAGTTTTTACTTTATAATAAATAGTGAAACTTTTTGAAGATATACTGAAATCTGGCTATAATTTTTAGGTAACGTGATAACAAGGTTTGGAATGAAAATAAATACTTTGAAATAGTTTTTTATGGTGCAATTATACATAATTGAAACAGTTTTTAGTCCTTGTAAACCCCATCATGACTTATTTTTCCTAACTGCTAAAGCTACACATGATAGCACAACATGTCTATTTCATTTTCCCAAGTGGCCCCATATTTCCACAGAATTGCCCTTAGGGTGCTTTCCTATAATTATTGCCATTGAAATACCACTCCTAAGCTCTTGTGTAAAATCTTTCACTTTGATATTAAAAAGCAAAGAATCTCTGTTTAAACAGCAACTTGCGAATTTTGTGAACATGCGGTATAATGTTTGACACATCTCTTTTCTCTTTTGTAACAAAATTACTTTGTTTATGCACATAAATAACTTTCTTTGAAAAAGCAGCTGCAAAAATGAATTTTTTACCTGTAGATTCGTTTTAATAAATAAAAGAACTGAAACGCATTCTGCCACGTGGCTAGTTTTGTTTTTATTTTGTGTTATGATCACGTGATCATAATATTTACATTTTTCATCCGTCAATAGACTCTTTAACAATTTTTATTGATATTTCTTTTGTTCTTTTTAACATTATAACACAACTCACATAACGTTTTATGGTTTGTTATCGAAATCCCCTTGAGTGTTGCATATAAACAAAGAAGGTAGAAGAGACTAAGTGTGTTGTGTGTAAACTGATGTGTATGACGTCAAAGGAATAATTATGATCCAGGAAGTTATTCTTTTCTGATATTGCTGTCATATTATATCCTCTATTTTTTATGCTTAATCCATAGCCAGTAAAACAAACAAACAAATGAAGCAAATTTCATAATTTGAAAAACTACTTTTTCATTATACTCATAATTATCATAATGACCATAATTTTTAAGGTAAAATTGCATTAACTGGACTAATATGCAAGGTTAACTTCACAAATCGAATTCTCGAAAGATTTTCATTTTGATATTATAATCAAAATATTTATAAGCAAGGCTTTTTGTAAAAAAACAAGAGCCAGATGGCGCAAAACGGTAGCAGCAAAAGTACTTGCCACAAGAATACATCGAAATTTTACTTAAAGTTCTTAAAAGTTCTGTAAACGTTATTTCTTGAAATATCTAACTGGTGGAAAACAGGCATAAACGATAATAATGTTTAAAATTACTAACTCGTGTAAATAGGGTCTAATTGTAACACACCAGCAATTTAATTTATTAGAGGACAAAAGAATTATACATGCATGAGCTGTTTATAAAGTACGTTTTTTTTTATAAGAGCTTATGTAGAAAAAAAACTCGTTTCTTCGAAAAACAAATGTGTTTTGAATTATAATTTCTGGAAACCGAAAATGAGTTCGAACAGATAACTGCCTTTTTTTAACTCAATTTTTGAAAACCTTGATGATAAAAGACAGAACAGATAACTAACAAACGTAGAAAGTAACAAGAAAGTCTGATCTGTGCTTTACTGACACAAAAAACATATCTATTTTCAAGTGCCAAAGTACATTGATTCAGTACCATAAGTAACTAAAAGTCCCAGTTTTATGTAGACCTATTTGATTAATATCCATTCCTTCATCAATTAAGTGATAAGATATCAAAGAAAACGTATTTTAAATGTATGTGATTTAAAACCTTCGAAAATTCAAAAGGCTGCGTTCGTTCATTAGAATGTATATTGAGTTTTTAACGGGGACTCGCAGACTCTAAATCGCAGACTAATTGCCATTTCGGCTGGAGTAGGTGGAGGATTCGCTATCGCTGCTACCGTAATAATCAGCAGGACATGATAGATATGTTACACATAATGAGCAACATTGGACAAGAAAGTAAAAATAAAGTCCTATTATTAGTTAAGATTAGGAATTGTTTTGATTGAGAGCAGTCAATTGAGTAGTGAAGTGTGACTGGAGTTTTTTTTATGAAGAACCTTTAAGAAACAACCTTTAAGAAAATTTTTTTGCAACCATGATTCAGTAGAAGGTTAACTACTACAGGAGATGACGTGAGAAACAAGACTTTGTGGGACTGTTTGGAGTAAATGCAGTTGACAACAAACACTTTCATAATCTTCATCAGAGCATTCCTCTCGTAATCTTCATCAGAGCATTCCTCTCGTAATCTTCATCAGAGCATTCCTCTTGTAATCTTCATCAGAGCATTCCTCTCGTAATCTTCATCAGAGCATTCCTCTTGTAATCTTCATCAGAGCATTCCTCTCATAATCTTCATCAGAGCATTCCTCACATAATCTTTACTGACTTTTTGTTTCTAGAATTTTCTGTGTCATTTAATTTTGTGTCCATTTAGAAAAGGAATGTTCTTTGCTTTTTGGAAAACCATGACAACTTAACGTTATGGAAGATGTTTTTTGTTTTCTGTGCTTGTTATCAAATGACTTCAAATATTTTTGAATTATGATAATACTAGTAACCCAGGTAAAATTTTTTACCGAGTTTCACATAAAAAAGGATGTGTCAAATTCGCCTTTCCCATGTGCAAACCCTTGACGAAAAATTAAATCACACGACTGGAAAGTGTACCCATGTTGTAGAGCTCGAAAAACCAATAAAAGAAAAATGTATGGCATCGTTTCCCTACGACCAACCGTTGCAGAGATATCGTTGATTGAAGATTTTGATGACGTCATAGCCGCAGTACCAAATAAAATTTAGGCCCAACTTTGGTGTCACCCCATCGCCCGTTTCGCTGACCCCCAAAAACATCATTTATCCCTATTGGTTTTCGAGATATTTCCCTACGTCGTGTTCGATTGTGATGCAATGCAATGATTCCCCTGTGATCATAAAAAAAACTGACGTCACGGCATGTGCTACTATATAATAATCGTAAAAAAACGCATGGCCTAACGAAAAATATGACTACGATTAAGAAGATTTTGACCGTAAAATTCAACAAAATTTATCACTCTCTAAAACAAAAGTGTGACACACACTCGCTATTATATATAAGATAAAAAAGCAACACAAGATGGGTCATTTTGAAGAAGCAAAATATTGAGAATTTATAATGAACTACAACTACAACACTCAACAAAAACATCTATTGAGAAGATTGGTAAATAGATTAGATTATATACATTCAACAGATCACATACCTAATGAAGTTCATGTAAAGTTTACATATAATGTGATGTTGATGTTGAAGTGTCTCTATCAGCAGGAAAGCTATTATTGAGATAACCCTGGGTTCTTTTAAGATAAGTGGGAAAAGCCTTAATTAAGAAATGTCTTTAAACAGTAAGCTAAAATTTTCTTTTATAGGGTTTTAATCCAAGGCAAAACAAAGTGGTTCCACCATGGCAAAAGAATGCTGCTCCACTGTTTCCAATTCCACCAAGGAACGCTGGTATTCTGGGTCAGTCACCATTAGGTCTGCCACCATCTCTACAAACCTCATCAAGTAACAGGGACAGGTTTAACCAGGAAAAGAGAGTTCCACCACTTGACGAAGCCCCTGGGATTCTAGGTCAACAGCCAGGTTCAAATAACGGATTGATGAATAAAAATATACCACCTTGGCAGCAGCATTCTTCCAGGCAAAATTCTTTGAATAACCCACCCAGTCTATTGGATTCATTGGTGCAGAAGCCTGGGCCAGCGCCACGGATGATTCAAGACAATTCACCTGGAAGAAGAACCTCTTCTAATCAATACCAAGGAGAGCAAGTATTGTGTTTCTACTCACTTCAGTTTCCAAGAAATTTTTTTCTGTAATTCATTCATAATTTTGATCATTTCTGATTATATAATATCAAAGTTTTGATGCATTTTTATCTTTTGGGTGCTTTGCTTACTTAACATCTTTTGATTGCTTTTATAAAGAATTTAAAATAATAAATTTAAAAGTTTAACATTTCAATCGAGCATTGAAATAGTCTCGATCTCAATATATATTATTAAGTTAAATGGAAAGATTGTTAATGTGTAGGAACAAAAGAAAGATCCATTGCATCGCAAGTCATCGTTTGAACCACCAGATTCGCCTTCATTAAACAACCTGGAGAAGGTATGTCAGCCCCATGTTTTTCTCTTGAAGTCATATTGCCACCAGATGTTTTTATGTTATCCACTTTTATGTTATCCACTTTTATGTTATTCCTTTGTTTTTTAGAGAGCACTGGCAGCTGATGTACCTCAAGAGTTTTTTGAAGAGGTAAGTTTGCTGTATTTGTTACACATATTCTTATGGTTTTCCACTTTTCTTAAAATAAAAATTTACAAAATTTGCTCTTTGGTGTACTAGGACTGAATTGTTTTTGATAAACATTCTTTATGTACGAGGCGAAAATGTAAAATGATTGATTTTGTTGAACATTAATGATGGGAGAGAAACATTTTAAATATCAATCGATTTAAAAGGATCAAGCATTTCTTGGTTGGCAAGAGTTTTTTTTTTCACTGATGCTGAACAGAAGAAAGGTCTTACATTTTACTCGAGAAAGGTGATTTCGAATTTGTTGATGTTTATGATAGATACAAACATTTTTTTATGTAGGCAAACATATAAAAAAGATAAAAATGGTCACAACTTTTACCTGGGAGGTAATGGATACCAAGAATTATGTTTACCTTACCTATTTGTAAACAAGCATACAGTCTTCAACTTTGGCTATCTTATGTTTTCAAGTTTAAAAGAAAATATATTTCAATGGATAATGATGTAGAAAATCTAATCTTACTGAACTTTATTGACATAATAATAAAAAATCCCAAAAACTAAATGATAGTCGCATATTGACATAGCATATTTCCTCATAAAAACATAGTACAATAAAGGCAGTTATGTCATTTGCAAATCATCTATTTGAAGAAAAGAGCTGATGATAAGTACTTCACCTCTTGCTTGCCTTTGTGGTTACACCAATAACCACAATTTATAACCAGGTAACCAGTTTTATTGATTTGGCTTGACATTCTTTTCAGATTCAGTCAAAACCAGTTGGTGATGCAATACAGATTGCTCTTGAGTTTGCTCGTAAAGAATTTTACAAATCTAAAGGTCTGAATGGATCATCTTCTGGAAAGGCCATCGGTGTTGGCCATCATACTTGCACAACATGCAACATCAGGTTTCTGAACAGAGGACAACTCACACAACACTGTTCATCTCCATCTCACAACGATGTAAGATTTATAACATTCTTCCGTTCTGTTATTAAAAAATGCGAAAAATTGTGACTCAAACTTATGCACATGTTCAAAATGTAAATTACTATCATAGCAATTGGGGTATTGTAATCAGAACTATTTTGTTATCTATAAAAACCTGATATTTTGATTTTTGAGGATTCTTTGTGACAGGTTCATTAGAATTTTGATATTTTTGATATATCCATTTGGTATATCCAATGATTAACTTTGTAGCAGCAATATCAATAATTTTCTCTCATTCTACGTTGCTCTCAAGCATTCATGGTGTAAAGCTTGTAAAATTTGTTTGGGAGAAGTTTGTTTTTTTTCAAATCGTTAGATGGATATCCTCTCTCTGTGAGATGACCCAATGACATCTCTTGCTGTAATGAAAAGCAACCATTGTTTTGAGGTAAAGAGGACACGTTCCATCAGGCTCCAAGTTTACCATCATGTTGCTATTATATATTTTACTGGTTTTATTCTAGCTGGAGGATCGTTTTAACCTTCGAAAAGAGCAGGCGAGGTTGATTGTAGCAAAGAAGATTGTTAATTCCACATCTCAACCTGATGCAACGCTGGTTGCTATAGCAAGAGTAAGTGTGGGTTACATTGGTCTAAATAATAGTTTCAGGTCAATGTTGAAGGAACAATCTTTGTGATGTTGACAGATGTAATCTCGTAAATCCATGTTCGTTTTGATATTTATCCTCTTTACTATTAGGCGGAAGTGGAAATGGATTTAAAGCCTTTGCAGATGGATCTTGATTCGTATATTCTGGGCATTTACGAGAGCATCATGAAAGTTTACTGGCCAGTACCTAACAGCAGCTTTTATTGTCGTATTTGTAACTACGTGGAGTTCAAGTCACCACTTGAGCTTGATCGACACAACTCTTCCAGAGAACACCAGGTCAGCAGATACATTAGCATGATAGATTGTGTTTGATTTAAGTATCTAATTCTTGCCTTATCTGGTCTTTGCATCTACAATATAACCTGGATGTGAAACTGAATTCTTTTAATAAACCAAAGAACTTTGCTAACCATTTATTGCAAACTTTGCATTCTTATATAAATGTCCTAGTTCATTCTAACAACAAGCGAGTATCAACGATCCTAAAACGCCAACACTGAAGATTAACTGAGCGTCGTTAGATGATAAAAAAGTTGTTGTGATTGTATATTTAGAGAAGAGAGGAAACATATTCTATAGCATTCTGTTTGTATTGTCAAGTTCATAATTCTAATGCAGAAGTGATGGCTGCTCACGAGAAAACAGAAAAGCATCGAAAGGTAAAACATCCACTGTTCACCATTAACCTCTGATGAAATGTCTTTCCAGACTTGTATTAAAATCTTAAGAAGTTTGTTGCATAAACATAGACCTACCAAAAACTAAGATGAATTATGACTGTTGATATGTTCCTTTACAGACCAAGGAGTTGATGGAACGAACAAAAGTATGTGCCATAAAACATTGGCATAAGGTTAATGATATCCCTTTGCCAGACAAAGATGATGTAGATAACCGAAATCTTAACAAGAACAATCCGCAAATTGGTAGCAAAAGAAGTGCTGAAGTTGACCACGAGCTGACAAGTCCATTAAAGAAAACAAACATATCATCCAGTCGTGAGAGCATGTATGACGAAAAACCCAGTTTTAACGATTTTCGAGCTAAACCCACCCGTGAGGATGCCACACAGGACAACAGCAGTAATAGTTTGTTTTTTCTTAAGCATTGGCAAGTCTGCGAAATTGTGCTTACCCAGTGGGCAAATTTGTTGAAAAGCCACTGCAGAGGAGTGCATTTCTATAGAAATATACACACTGTTGTATAAAAATGCTCTTCCTCGCAGTGATTTTATGAAGATTTTGCCCACTAGGTTATGAGTCTCCTGGAATTCTAGTCCAAATCGTTTATAGTTCAACAGTGATTCATTATGTACTTTTATGTTATAATCGCTGAATACCCAAAATTGCAATTCCCAAGTTCTTCAATCTCTATTTTGATGGACAGTTCTGGTCAGGATCATGAAACATTGGCATATTTTTGGTTCGTATATTTTCAGTATGGTTTGCACCAATCAGAGGTTTCCTATGCGTTGCTTGTCAAGTTTTCGTCCACGATAAACAAGAGCAAGGTGTTCACGTGAAGGGAGCTCAACATTCTATCAAGGTCGCACAATTCAAGAAACAAGTGAGATTGACTTCTACATTTTATTTTCACGAATTACACAACTGTGTATGCTGTTGTTTATGCTTTTTAATGTTTGTTTTTTTTTCTAGCTGATGAGTCAAATGAAATAAGGTAGGCTCTTGCTTAACTGATGGTTTATGCATGGATCCAATGACTTGTTTTCATTTATTCATTATTGTTCATTAATTTTATTAGTCCTGAGTTTTTTTTATTGTAATTCAACATGGATAACTTCGAATGATAGTTGCATGTTGTTGCTTTGACACAAGGACATAATAAACAGTGACACTTCAGTAAAACATTCATCACAACAAATATTAAAGTAATCAGTTTTAACTTGACATAATCACTTGAATCATGTGAAATCATGCATAACCTGATTAGTTCTGTGAAAACTTTGAATATGTCTTTCCTGTATGGTTTAGTTGCTTAGCAGTTCCTATGAGCTCAAAGGATTTTTTTGTTGTGAACCCCTGTTGAAAAACATTCATAAAGCAAACCTAGGATGATTGTGGTTATAACCATTATCAAAACAGCCTGAATTGATAGCATACTGGTAACTAATGGGGCACTGGCTGCTGTTGTGTTTTGTTATATATGTATTATGTGTTTTGCAGCTCTGGAGAACTTTACTAATGCTATGACAAATTTTATTGGTGACAATGTTCATAAAACCCATTTCCAATAGAAACAAAGCATTAGATTCAATTCCATTTATTAAAATATCGAATTTTTCAGAAATTCCATTTTATATAAATGCTCAATGATTTGTAATTTTGGTTTCTTGAAGTTTGAACATCACAATACTTGGAGAGTTTTCCATATCTCTTTAGTTTACATTTAAAGCTACTATTTGTAGCTAATTGTAACAGTTTTTAATGACTGGCTTTTATATTAATGCTAACATGATAACATGATAACTCCTCATATTATAATTTCCAGGTAAAAAAGGTGCAATGATCATATAATAGAACTGTCAACATCATCCATTACGTCAAATTCTTTAATGTATCACTTTCATAAGGAGCCGGTTTGTTTAGTTGGAGTTTTCATTGACATTTTGGTAGATTCATGGAAACTATAAAATATTATTTACATATCTGCGGTTCATTTGACTATGGCAATTTTCAGATGATGTCTCCTGAAATTGACTTTAATGTCATTACAATTTCTGTGGCTTTACAATTCTCACATATAGCTTGATGAGTTTCTGTCAATATAATTAATTCCATGCCTTCCGTTGCATTTATGATTATTCCTTCTTAGCATATTCCAGTTGCAAGACATTAAGTTTTCCAATACTATCGTTCTTCCAGTTTTATTCAGTTCATGAAGCAACATATATGATAAAGACAAGTATCAGTGTCTATAACAAGCCCATTTATTTCATTATTAGAGCTTCTGGCTGACCTCAGCCATCATCAGTATAAATGACACACCTAAGTGAAAATGAGCACATACAGTTTGTCAATTCCTAATAACAGTTATAACCAAATGCCAGCATGAAGTGCAGAGAGCAAGCACTCCCTAGACAAATGATTAACTAATCGTTCTTCCAGATTGTATATTGAGACAGAAATCATCCCTTTAAGTTACAATTTTATTTTGATGTCATCATTTGCCATCATTTTTTATCTAGTGTTCATGTGTTTGGAGATCGAAGGTTTACTTTTCGAAGACCTTTTTGGGATTTTTCTGAATTTCTGGATATTTGAAAGAAGAAAGTTTTTTCCAGAACTTATTTCAAAACTTTTGTACAAAGTAAGTACATCCTATGTACCATGTACCATACAGGATAATTATTACACGAGTCAGTAAATTGTCAGTAACATGAGTCAGTACCAAAACTTCCACAGTGTACTTTTAGACTTTCCAGATGTATTCCCTTGATTAAAAATAGTTTTATTGCTAATCTGCCATGTTCTCAGAAAAAAATCGTCATTAAATTGATTTTCTCAAAAGTTTTTGTCAGTATTTTTTTTGTCTGTTAGTTTGGCTGCAACGACGAACTTTTAAAATCAACTTATCATGTACTTTTGCTGGCATGGAGACAATCCTTCTTTAAAGTTATACATCATTTCTATAAAAGTTTGTCATCTCATTTCTTACATCATGTTCCATTGTTGTAATTTCCAAAGAAACCATGTTTTTTTTATTTATTCAAGTTCACCCGTCCCAAGCCTGTCTTTCTATCATAGCTGGACGATAGGTACTATGATGGGAGGGGTTAGTTTGCCATTCCAGCTGACATTCCATCACAATTTGGCACCAATTTTTAACTAATCCCTCACCCAGCCCTATTGACCCCAAAACATCCGAAGACTTCATGGGAGAACCAGGGACTCGATCCCAGAGTCTCTGGTATGCCAGCAGAACACGTTACCGTTGTGCAACTGCTGCTGCTATCGCGTGTTATAAGCAAGCATCAAAGCTCCTTGATATTAAATGCAGTTTTAAACTCCTTACCTGTGCTCGTGCTCCTCCTCCACAAGTGTAAATGTTTGAATGCTAAAACCGAAGTTCAGACTGGTAATAGTAACACACATCATGCTATGGAGTTGCCACAAGAAAATACCTAAATGTCTATAATGTGGTAGGTTTAGGCCACTTACTGTTACATAAATTACTTCTAAGATATTCTTTTGATTTTGATCAAAATCTTACGACAAGGTTCAGACATACCTGGCCAGATCTTCAATCTTCATTCTTCATGAAGATCTTCGACATTCATCTTTGTTTTTTTGCAAATATTGGAGTAGGACCTTCTTGGTATGAAAATGTCGATACAGAGTTCATTTCAATGCTTTTTATCCAGTTTGATTCAGTTTGGGAAATGTTCAACAGGATGCTTAGCAGTTGGAGGCTATGTTGTGCAAGGGTCATAAAGATTCCTCTAACCAAGAGCAGTTTTTCCCAATTGTTCAAGGAAATTGATCCATTTATTTTGCTTTGACTCCAAATTCTAGTAAATTGTTGAATGTCAATGAAATTATATGGAGTCCAGTATTATAGTTTTGCGTTTGTTAGAATCCACATTGGCTACACGAGTTGTGGCAATATATGGGGGGCTTCCAGAACCGTGACATCAAATGAATGATTATATCAAGAAATATTTACTTGCAAATATCCCAATTTGCTCATCGTTACCATTTGTGAATCTATATGTCTAAAGTTTTTTTGGTCAGCTTTCCAAGTCGCTTCAATATCCTAATGCTTTCTACTCATGATTTAAATTTGTGAATATTCAAGGGAGTGTTGTTTCATCAAATGCTTTATGTTTTAGCTTGAGTTTGTAGCTGTTCCTTGCTCAATCCTTACATAATGTTGTTAAGTTGGATAATTCCTGTATAATGATAAGACTAAACGTTTCAAAGCTTTTCGCAATCCTAAAAAGGGCTAATCAGATTGTCCTTTAAGAGGTTTGCTATGTTTGTTCCACACCGTTGTTTGATAATGTTGTTATATGGCCCATCTGGTAATTTCTATTTTGGAAAATTCTCGAAAATCCTACCGTTATGCTGAGACACTTGCAAGAACAGTGTAATGGTCATGACTTTCATGTTGGAACACAGTGTTCCTTCTTTCGGTTTACATTGATGTCCTTTAAAAGCTTGTATGAGCCTTTTTAGGTGACTGAACACTAGTTGTAGCTAGTAGTGCTGTACAATCTATGGGGGGAGTTCAAGAAAGAACTATAAGCAGTAGTGGCTTAGTAGTTAAAGCATTGAGCTTAGGAACCCAATATTGAGGGTTCAAACCCCGCTGAGGTCGGGTGTTGAAAAAGTCACGACTCCTGGAGGTACTGCAACTAGCTCGATTCCCTGATGTATTTCGGGGAAAATGAAGGTTAGTCGGGGGAATTAACGCTATGATGAACATCTGGGATATGTAGCCCCATTCCTTGTAGTGGCTTCGGCTTGAGTGGGGTGAGTGATTTAAAAAACAAAACAAAAAAACAAACAAACTATGCTTAAGATTTGAGCATAAATTCCTTGCTTACTAAAACATCTATTAACTGTAATATTACTGTTTATTTAAGAGTGATTGAGTAACTGCTCACACGCATTCTCTTTATTCTTGATGGTGATTGTTATAAATTACAGCTGTACAGAAACAGTTCGTTGCTAATTTTAAAACGAATCTTCTGATTTAATCACTTAGCCATTAGTTTTTCTATAAATCATATTGATGAGAAACATTCTAGACTGTTTGCCTTGTGTTCAATCATTGTGTATGTAGTAATGTGTGCTTAAATAGTTCCTATGTTGGTTTAACGAAGTTCTTTTCAAAACGTTTCTTCATGTTTTTTCAAAAAGTTGTTCTTTTGAGCTGATTTGTTATGAAATAATTCTTTTTGTTAGGCATCTCTAACATTGTGAAGCAATGAGAAAGAAGATAACTATACATTGGTTTCTGCATTGGCAGATAACTGTTTTATTTCGTTTCATATGATTGGTCTACTAAAAGTCAATGCTGCTAAAGGTCACCATGGAAACCTGATTCACCTTTTTAGTTATTTCTGTTTTTTTTTGTTTTTTTTTTGTTCCAGTATTTTTCCATATGTTGGACTTAACCCTACCTATATGCTTTTATCGGTGTATACTTTTTGTTATTTGGAAATATATATTGATCCAGTTTATGTATGGTTCCATCTTGCTCACAACTTCACTGTTGAAATGCTGTTGTTGAAATTTACAACTGTATCTTACAACAACATTGACAAAATTACTAAAGCAAACTAACAAGATGTTTTCAGTCATCCTTCTACCTTCTTCTAAATACATTTAACTTTTTTATGTCTTAAAAAGTCCTGGCTTCCACTCACCATGCTATTGTTATTTTTAAGTTGATCATGTAATGTAATCTATTCTTGCCATAGAACCACTCTCAAAGTTTATTTCAGAGTAAATTCCTCATACCAGCATTGAAAACTCTGTGAAATAAAAAAATCTAACCCAGCTTTGTTTCCATCCTTGTTCCTGTTGTGTTTATTCAATGTGACTTTCTAGCTAGTATTTCATGAAAGTAAGATTTGCGTTGGTCAGTAGATGATAACGAATGAGGCAGATTATAGTGACAGTATGATATCAACATATCCTGAAAGATTGGTACTGCTATGGAAGGAACAACATAATGGTGGGTTCAATTCATTTCTCTTGGATTCGTCATTATCGATATTCCATCGAGAAGGAGTTTGTTTAATTCCTGTATTGGTTCTTGCGAGGGCTATATTGGCAAATTCTCCTTAAACAACATTGCTGTCCAGCCCGAGGTTTTTTATAGAGCTCGGCATTGATTAACTGTTCCCCTAAGGATATTCCTAATAAACATCCTTATGGGTTGTCATTTTGCTTTGGATTCTTCGATTAGTTATTGATCTCTTGAGCATACTTTTGTTGTGTCAAATATAAATGCGTCTTATGTGTCCCCTTCTTTTTTTATTAGGAATGCCTCTTATGTGTCCCCTTCTTCAGATAAACACTTTCTTCAGAAAGTTAGCAGTCATTCAAAGGTTCAATGTCACTTAACAGTCTGTTGTTATAGCATAAAATAAAAGGATTTAACAACTCTCACTTAACAGCTAGAACCATAACAGCAGGAGATGTTCAAGGAAATATTCTGAAAAATAAATCCAAAGATGAAGGGATCCAGAAATGGTCACAAGAACCGCATCTACCTTGTTGCTAAATAAAAGGTTTTGTTTGGCCGAATAATGATCATGAATGCTGACGAAGCAGTATGTATATGTTTTATAGTGTATAGTGTTTGGACCTTTCATTGAGCAGGATACACAAAATCTCAACTCGAAAAAAAACTTGGTGTATCATTATCACCAATCCGATGTGGCACCTGTTATTGCGCTACCCTTGCATGGAAAACATTCGTTCGTTCATTATGCTTAATCTTATGATAGCGGGTAATGTTATTTTTATGTGACCCAATATGTTGACTTTTTTCGACTTCGTTATGCTAACTATAGCCATTTGCAGTTTTTAGACTAAAAAGCTGAGAGGTTAAACTATGATGCTCTCTCAATCCTTAACAGTCTATCATTCCACAGAATGTATCTGTTCATATAGCTATTATTCTTGGTTTCACTGCTTCTGTCTTCCAGATGAAATGTTTATTTTGTCCTTCATTTAGAATTCTGTTCAGACTTTATACCATTGTATTTTTTTATTATCAGCTGGCATAAGGCCATTAACCAACAGTCCGGAGCCACCCACAGCAAGGCTGCAATTTTTATCTAGTGATGGAGATAAAAAAAAAAATCTTCTGAAGAGTAAACCACACAAATAAAGACATTGCAAATTACCTTCTTAACACAATAGTGTTCTTTTATATTCCACGTTATGTGAGTCTGCTGAGTGTGGAAGATCCATTCAGTTTGAAAAATAAACACTATTTTAATGTCACACTTCCCTCACTACCATCTATTGAAACACATCACTTGATACGACTGTGCTACTTTATAGCTTCATGGAACTTTATTTTGATTCGTTTTTCCCATTTCTGACATTAATGCATCAAATTTTTCATGTTCTATTAATCAGCTCTTCTCAAAGCATATAATATGATATCTAAGAAGAAGAAGGTGCACTAAAAAAACCAAGCAGAAGCAGAATTGCATTCGTTCTTAAGTTGGTAGCAAATCAAATCTGTGCAATCTGTAACCATGTTAGCTTTATCCTTTGCTGCTAAAGGTTGTTGAAAGGACTATGTAGTCGTACTTGTATTTCGTTCAGATTGTTGGGTTTTACCCCAAAAAAGACCTGTATTGTACCTTTCAACATTTGACCTTTCAACTTTGCCAACTTGACTTGCCACTGTTGGCTAAGGTGACGAATAACCCTTGAGTTTTTCTCGGTGTTTGTTTTCGCTAATGAAACCTTTTGGTTTCTGGAAATAACAAAAATGCTGAAGACTACTGCAAGTGGTTTTTTCCTTGCAATCGCATTGTCGAGTAAATCTGAAAAGGTTGAATACTCGATCTCTTCCGTTGGTTACCTTCCTAAACATCGCTATATTTTTGAAAGGCAAATAAGTACTCAAGGTCTCCTGTTCTTATCCTTGAGGGCTTGACGCAATAAACAAAAAAAATCAGATTATTTCAAATTTGCCAGGTGGTGATCCTAGAGTTTGTTATGTTTTTCAGATTAACTTCGCTCGCTGACATTTTGCAGTAGTTGAAACTTCACTTCAGTTTGTGTAGAGGTCGGTCATCGCATGGTGAGCTATTCTTTGGAAATGTTCTTCGTGTTTGCCCTAACACATTATTCATAACTGCTGTTATTTTATAGACATGCTTAAAGAGGACCATCCTGTGTGTAGTCACTTGGAGATAAAAGCATAGAGCAGAAAATTTCTATTATCTGTTGTTTGTTGTGCAAGGATGTGATTTATTGTCATAATGTATTTTGCTTAGATATTGTCTGTTACATATTGTTTTTTATTTTTGTTTTTATCATATATTGTACATTATTTTTCTGAATTGAAGAACATTATATGAACTTTCGTATTTGCTAAAATGTCGATCATTTATTTTTGTGTTGAAATTCTCCTTTATTCATACCATGAACAAGTAGTCACCTATGAACTTGATTCCCATATCTCTTGATCTTGTAACGAAAATCTCCAACTGTCTCATAACTGCGTGTTTTTTTTTTCAGATAGACAACTATGTGGTCGGCTTTAAACAGTTCGACATGAGCGAAGTTAATGAAGGATATAACCTCAATTCCAAAGTGAAAAAATACGAAGATTTCCTTAATGAAAAACTCAAGACTGACCTACACAATATCCATGAACAACGCGATAAGTTATATAAACTGTTATCAGAATATATGCAATTCAAGAGAGTTATACAAGTGATAAAAACTCAACGAAGTCATGCCGAAACTGAAAACAGTTCTGAAAAAGACGTTGTTAAAACGAAGATTGATCTTGGATGTAATTTTTACTGCCAGGCGGTAATACCAAACAGCAGTAGAGTGTATGTGTTGATTGGGTTTGGTTATTACTTGGAAATGACTCTTGAGGAAGCGGAGGAGTTTATTGACACGAAGATCAAGAGGTTGAAGATACAGAGTGAACGTTTTACCAAAGACTCGGCGAAAATCAAAGCTCACATTAGACTTGTTATGGAAGGATTACGAGAAATTCAAAATCTGAACTTCACCAGCGAATCTCGTCGAAGGGATGTGTTTTGACGAGTTGAGTTAAACACGAAAAGACAGTTTTATAATAATAGCACTTTCGTTCATTTGTTCGTTTTTTGTTGCTTTTTCGCTTTCTCTGTTTCATGCATTTTGCTAGTCAATTTTTATGAACGGTTATTATATTTTTATAGAATGATCAACTTTTTTAAAGATATCACATCCTCGAAACATCGTGGTTAAACCTAAAACATTACCCTTGATATTTTTAGGAATTACTTGGTTTTTTTAGGAGATATTTTACCTGCTAAAGTCTGGAGTAAACATCAAAAAATGTCTTGTTTTCATGGAAAATAACATTTATTTTTGCCAATTGGTTATCTTAACAACCTTTCCTATGATTGACAGGAAACCTTGACAGATATTATACATCATTTTTTTTTTAAAAACCCAATCAACACTGACGACTCCCTGTTGACATCTCACATTCATTAACTATTGTTTATGAAATGAAACAGCATAACAAAATCCATTTAAGTCTCGTGTGGATTGGCCCTTATTGAAATGTAATTAATTTTAACTTCTAAAACATCTTATTATCAAAAAAACACTTGTGTGAAAAGAGTTGCAATACGATTTTATTTTGAACGGTTGTTACGTTCAACAAAATGGCTGACATCAGGTTTTTTCCTTGTTTATTAATTTGACTGGTTGTTTTGTGAATTATTGGCGCAATTTATCTCCATGGAAACACAAGGTATCTTCAGTTTATTTGATGATTTATTTTTCCAAACCGACTGTCGTTGAATTTGCCGAATCGAACCTTTTGCTTCAAATAGTGTTTGAGGACAGCCTCACTAGTTGGTGTCATGTACACAAGTCACTTCACTCTAAGGAGCAGCTACAAAAAAACCCAAAAAAACTACACGACGCGGTAGCCAAAGCAGTAGTATTGGACAGTCAGTCCGTGATGTGTTACATGATAATAATCAATCGATCTAGATAAACTCTTGCACATGTGAGCAAATTTCAATATCGAACTCACTGTTCTTCTTGTCAGCGCCACTTCACTATATATCAACATTTGATAATGTTGAGTACACAATTCGCGCCTTCTTCTAGCTTCTTCAAGTTTCCTATACCAACATCTGCTCAAGAACGATGATATAAAAGTTATTTCAAATCATTAAAAATATTTTAAAATAAATAAATATAATATTTACACTAAGTGGTTGTGTTAATTCAATAGGATCGGAGCCTAGCTGAATCTCCGAGAACACTGGATTATTAATAGTTTTCATCTAAAATTTCCCTTTTTGAGCCCAATTCGCTTTTACAGGTTGAGCCAGTTTGCCAAAATTTGTACAGAAAACGTAGTTCTTCGGATTATTACCAAATACAAATTTTTTTTTTTTATACTTTTTATAACAATTAACTAAACAACTTTCTCTTACCACACTTAAAGGTACTCTTAACTTGTCTAATACCACCTCACTTACTTCAGCCTTCATCTCTTTTCTCTGCGAAAAATACCACGACATCGAAGGACCACGGATACGAGTTTCAGCTTTCCATAATACACACATACACACACACAATCAAGAGTATGTTAGCGACGCGGTAGCCAAAGCGGTAGTATTGGACAATCAGTCCGTAATGTGTTACCTTACAATACTCAATCGATCTAGATAAACTCCTTGCACAATTTTTTTGCCAAAATTTGTACAGAAAACGTAGTTCTTCTGATTATTACTCGATACACATTTTATGAAAATACTGCTTTGCATGAGAATGTTCCCAGTGAGCAAAATCGTCAAAAAGTCACTATGAAGAAGAGTATTTTCATTGAAATTGTTTGTAAATTTCTATAGAAATGCACTCCTTAGCAGTGCTTTTTTAGTAAATGTGCCGGTTGGGTTGATTTTTTTTTTCTCAAAATATCTTGTTTCAGAACTATGCAGTGCAGAATCACTTCAATCCTATCTCCATAGAGATGATGTGTTTGTGGAATATTTCAATGCATTCTTGCAGCTGTTCGTATGTGCTTCATACTTTTGTATCGAGTCTCCTTACCAGTTTTGGTAACTAGCAATATAGTACTTGATAGACATTTCGGAACATATAAGCTTTTATTGACTTTAGATTTTTAAGAGAAAGATGAGTTGGGATTCTTACAGAAGTATGTTTGAAGATATCATCACCGATGACACTGTTCAGTCAGTGGACGATGAAAGTCGACACCACAAGCAATATCCAAGTACATCTGAATTAGCCAACATGTTCAGCACCAGCAATGGGAATTTAAACTGGATAGTGAACTTTCGATTGCCTTGTTTCAGACGGAGTTTGTTGTACAGGCAATACAAATTGTACAAAGTCATTCAACTTGAATCGACTGAAGGCATGTCAAGTACTGACGAAAACGATAGGAGAGTTTCGACGAAGACTAGAAGCGTTAGTTTTTACATGAAAGACGACGTTGCAGAAAATTGCACGTCCAAGTCAGTTTCACTTCCTCCTTTACCGGCAAGACCAGGCGTTCTTGTACGCTCTCACACTTATCCGACCTTCGACTCCGATTTTGAGCTTGACGAGGTTTTTCTTGCTTCGGGAAGGTGTAGCGTTCTTGAATTTTCTAACGATTCAAAAGATGTCGATACGACGGCTCACATGAACATGAACGAATTAAAAAGAAAATATTTAAACTCTGTAAGTGATTACTTGTACAGTCCCCCGATTTTTTCTGCAGTCATCTTCTTCCAAATTTCTCTTGATATCTAGCACGTCTGTGTTCTCGTGTGAAAATCATCATGAATGTTTTTGCAGATAGCTCGTCTAACAATAACTTTACGCTGTAAACCTTGTAAAATTTGTTTGGCTGAGTGAGTTTAGAAACAACATTCGCCTCGCTCTTAATATTATTATAAGGGTTTTCACCTAAATGTTTCATGATCTGAAGTTGCTAGATGAACACACTTCCTCCCTGGAAACCACGTTTTGTTCCGAAGGTTCGGCAAAATATCTTAGCTACCTTATAGAAGATAATTTCGTCGAGGAAAATTTACGTCGGGAAAAATATCGTCATTTTGCTAAATTTTGCTAACACTTTCTTATAAACTTCACTTTTTCAAAATTTTCGTCTCGAAAAATTTTCGTCACAAAGCAAAAATTTCGACACTTTTCCCCGACGAAATTATCCCCGATAAGGTATTCTTACCTTCATAGACTATACCATGCTATGCCAATTGACAGGGAGAGCACATCCGATGTTCCTGTGGTGGATTTGAACCGACGACAATCGGAACGCTAGTTCTATACCTTACCCTCTTAGTGACAGATCCGCAATTATCAAAATATCATATGTGATTTTGATAACAAATCGTAAAACGTTATGTAGCCTTTTTTAACGAATTTTATTTAGTGTTATTTCTTTTTAATGTAATTCACATAACGTCTTATGGTTTGTTATCAAAATTCCCTGGAATGTTTCATATTATGTCTGATGTCCTCCGATTCCATCATCAAGAATCGCCAGGCATTTTACCTAATGTTCTGTTTTTTCCCGTTGTTATGGTTACCAGGCTACGCAGATGGCTGACTTCCTGGAGTTCTTAGATTCAAACACATCTTCACACCACCTACTCACTTTATGGATGAAGATTGAGAGATACAAAGAACAGCACTATAATGGGACCATGATGCATTGTGATACCATGGCAACAGCAGGAGAATCTTTGAAAGATACCAAGATGATGATATTTAGGTTGGTAAAATAAATTATTTCTCCACTGAGAACGAATGTAGTGAAACCATTTTAAACTTCACGAAACTTCGCGTGAAAAAAAAAATCACGAAAACATTGACCAATTAAATCAAAGAATATAACCATCGATTCGAAATATCTACGCGCCCAAATATTCTTTCTCTGTTCATTGCAATTTGGGTGAATGCTTGGATGTATTGTGTGTGCTCCCACAATTCGCAAAGCAACAAACCTACTGGGCAAAATCGTCAAAAAGTCACTGCGATGAAGAGCGTTTGTATTGAAATAGTGCGCATTTGCATATGTGTAAAATGCACTCCTTCGAAGTGTCTTTTCAACAAATTTGCCCACTGTGAAGCGAAGCCAAATTCTACAATCAATTTCTGTTCTTATTTTCAGATTCATACAAGAACGATTTCGTCTCCAGTTAACAGACGAAGCCATGGTATTCATTTTGATGTTTCGTTTTGTTTCGTTTTGATTCGTTTATATCTTCGACATTTTTCGAGATTCTGAAGCTCTTTCTGAATGTCAGAATTCAGTCCAGTACACATTCACCTTATGATATCTCAACAAATACCTAGCCTCGTTTTCAATGATGTGACGCATGTTTATAATAAACACTAAGTTATGGTCAGTTACCATAATTACCATAAATACCAATTACCAATGGCTAGTTATGGTCAATTACAACCGTACAAAACAATTCGGCTTAATACTTGGGTTTTTTTGGTTTGTTCAGATATGGACGGTTTAAATTAGATCCGAGAGGAGGAGTGTTTCTTCTTAATTTATCCAAACCGCTGCCTTTCCCATTTTTTGCATTTCTTGGATAGATGTTGTTTGTTTTGGTATTCTTACAAAACGAAAGTGACAGAACTTTTAATTTATCTTCGTTGTTTCTAGCTCCTCATCATGAACGGGATCAGCGAAGACGAAGTTGCTTTGAATTTACTTCGACATGGTCAATCTGACATTTTGAAAAGGCTTTGTGAATACTGGTTGCCCAGATATTTACTACACACGCATTATTCTTCTGGTGCATGGTACGTGATGACGTTTTCTAACCACCACCCCTCACTACTTGTTTACAGACCCCCGTGGGCAAATTTGTTAAAAATCTCTGGGAAGGAGTGCATTTCTATAAAAATATACGCACTATTTCAATAAAAATGCTCTTCATCGCAGTGGCTTTTTGACAACTGAGAGAACGTCTTGTTAACAGAACGTCTTGAATTCATATGAGACTTTGTCAAGCAGCAGAGTGGATATGGCGCTTTGATACGCCAGTATCAACAGCTCTGTTACGTCACTCTTTCTTGAAGGTTTGAAGGCTTTGCTTTCCTTTTTAGTGGTGAACAAACTCAGGACTCTGCAAGAAGCAAATCTGACATGAGGTTGTTTCCATCATTGTCACTTGCCAAGTCTCTACCGATACATGGAGAGCAAGTGCAAACCGATCTGAAGCGAATGGAATATACAGAGATATTGCGTTCTGCCAACTGTTCAAGGTGGATGTCTGGGACGGGTAGGAGGACCAACGCTTTCCCGTAAGAGTTGTTACTCTTGTGCAATATAAACTTTCCTAAAACCCTTTCCCTCGACATTGTTACAATTTACAAGTATAAATTCTTCAACGTGTTCAGGCAATGTCGAAATAACTTAATCTGAGATATGAAATTGTTCTGTTGCTAGGTTACCTTCGTGTTCCGTCACAAGTGCATTGTTGATGGAGAGAGATGCTGGATGTCCATTTACACAGTGGCTGTCTAGGTTTGGTGTCCACGTTACACAACCCTTTGTCAGCTTTCAGTTTCTGCTGGGTTTCTTTTGTTATCTGTTTTTTGTTTTTAGAAGCGTTAATTTTCAGGCTTGTGATTGGCTGAACTTTTGGCTCGATGTAAACGATTACATAAGATATTTCCATCATACCGATGATAGATTCCTGAAGCTTTCATCTCTCTGGCAAATATTTCATCGTCACCTATATGACGGTAACTCTTTACCTTTATGCAACATACCGTAAATAGGTTTAACCTTAAAAGATTTTTCTTTTTCTTCAATTTGCTCATGGCGACAGGGAATGAGATCACGTGCAATGACGTCACCGATCGAATCTACACAGGCTTGAAAAGTTTGAAAGCGATCACGAAAGAAGCAGTTGTCAGACTGTTCCAACCTCTGCTCGTAAGTAACGTAAATTTGCTAGCCTGTGATATTTGTTCAGTCAGTTAGACTGTGATCTATGTTGACTCGCTAGTCTGTGATGTTTGTTCACTAGCCTGTGATTTATTCTGCTTATCTTCAGATGGAGTTGCTAATAACATTTTTTGTTTTTCGGTCAGGAAGATGTCGTTAGGAGATTGGAAGCATTCTGGAAAGTTTATTATGAGCAAGATGAATCGGCGATGGAAAGGTAATATACTTAAAACCTGAAGTCGTGATATCAGCTGAATGCTCTCATGAGGTTTAACGCGTTTCTTAATTTTGAAAAGAGGAAAGTTTTGATAGATAGCTTTATTCTGTCTAATTTTAACTACTGCCCTTTAGTATGGTGTCTCTCCAGTGCAAAATCATTACAACTGATAGAAAGCATTCACAAAAGATCAATTAGATTCCTTTATAATGATAATGAAACTCCAACAGTCTGGAAGACCAACAATGAAACTCGCAATAGAAAGAAATATTTGTATTGAAATTTTTAAAACTATTAATGATTTAAATCCTGTTTTTATGAAAGAAATCTTCAAACTGAGAACTACGGATCGAGCAACTAGAGATCAATATAAACTAAATTTAGCAATTCATAAACGCAATCAAGTGACTTTTGGAATAAGGAGTCTTTCATATTTGGGTCCAAAGATTTGGAACAAATTACCTTATCATGTGAAATCCTCTGCAACTGTCTACGCTTTTAAAAATATCATAAAAATGTGGAACGGTCAAAACTGTGAATGTAAAGAATGCCAGTTGTAATTTCAAACCCTGAATGTCTTGTAGTTATCTAGTTATTTATACCGTTAGAAGTAATTGTAAAGTAATTGTAAATATTTCAGTCGGGATAGATTAGCTATTTATATGCATATTTATATATTCTTAGCTATGTAAAGTAAAAATCCGACTTTAAATAAATTGAACAAACAAACAAACAAATCAAACCTTAAGGAGAATACAGGTCAAAATTTTATACATAAAATATCATGAAATAACGTTACTACAGTGCAACCTCCAATAGCGCCCACCTCTGCGCAACGATCACCTCCCATCAGCAACCACCTTCCATCAATTACTACTAAACTTTGGTCCCGCTACAGTCAAACTCTCATACGAAAACCTCCCCACAGCGATCACCTCCAATCAACGACCATTTAGAGTTGGTCTTTAGAAGTGGTCGCTATTAGAGGTTACACTGTATTTCCTAAAACCCCATAAAAACTAATTTCTTTCTTAGTTGCAACGGCGGCGTTGCATTTGTGAGAAGCTGTAGTTATGGCGTCACTTGCGCAACTATATTTCAATATTTTTTACAAGGAATGAAAAACATTAACAATGTCAGGTTCCTAACTTTTTCATTAATCATTAGCAACGATTGTTAGTGGAAATCGTTATTAAAATACTCTTTTCTGAGACTCTTCTCCAGAAAAGTGAAAATAGCGCATACGTATCGAATAGCTCTTAATCAATGCATTTTGATGGTGGATACTATTGTTGATTTATTTTTTTTTTTTGTATTTTCTTTTCTTTTTTTTTCATTATTCACCCAAAGTTTAAACATTTTCCAAGATAATAACATAAGCTAACATAACAAATGGTTAAAATCGGATTAAAATCGGATAATGGAAGTTGTAGCGTACTTACGTTATAACTACTGTCCCAAGTAATCTTTTTTTACAGGTTTGAAATACTTTTCCTTGCCCTCACGTCCCCAAACGAATTTTATAGCTTGACATCACGACATCTATTGACTTCTTCATTAAGTTCTGCTGATAATACAAACACCAGAAGTGAACATGACATTTTGGGGAATCGTTCAGCCATCAACACGAAGAATATACATTCAACCACATCATCGAAGACGAGTCGATCGAAGTATGCTTGCTCTCTCTCTCTCTCTCTCTTTCTATCCACGTTCAGTCTGTCTAAAATGAAATTGAAAAATTTTTTTTAGTTCCGAAGTGCATTTCGTCTCATAAAAAAAAAAAAAGAAATAAAATTTATTGAAAAATCACCGTGAAGGAGCACATTTCTATAGAAATATATACAGTATTTCAATGAAAATGCTCTTCATCGCAGTGTCTATTTGTCGACCGTTGGGTCTGAATGTTTTTCAAACCTTTCTCTCTCTTCTGCTTGACAGACACCGCTTATCGACTGAGCGACTATCGCATACTGATAGAGGAGATTCTGAACGACGCCAGAGATCATCCAAACGAAAACAAGACACTCGTCTGTCGGGCGAATACGACAATGGTAATCATGGTGATGACGGCGACGATAACAACGATGACGAAGATGATGACGAGAATGAAGAAGACGAAGACGATTTCACGTATTGCCTCGATAACCCCAAGTAGGTTCTGTCGCGCACGCAGTTTAACTCTAGCACGACTATTTGAACAAGTTATCAATTTCATCACCTACCAGGTTGTGACGAACGGTAAAGTGAAATTACAATATGTCCATACAAAAGTCGGTTCAAAATTGTCTATCACCTAGCCTACAATCTAACACAATGAAGTCTCTGTTCAAAGCATGTGGCGGTTCCAGGGGATTTTGACGTTAAACCATAAAACGTTGTCTGAATTGCGTTTATAACGTTAAAGAAAGAACAGAAGAAATAACAATAAAAACTGTTAAAGTAACGTTATCAGAAAAGCAGAACAACATTATATAACTCTATAACGTTTTACGGTATGTTATCCAAATCCCCTGCAGCATCACTATGCTTCACCTGATCAACAATGTTCATGACATTGAAGTAAAATATCGTTTCCACATAGGTTGTCACTTGAAACGAGGTTATAAGAGAGAAAGTATCACCTACCGATTTCCATGTCTCATTTTTGAAACCATTTTGGATGAATAAAAGCTCATTATCTTTGTTTTTGGTTCACTGAGTTTAGATTGTACTCCTTCGTTTTGTTCTTTTTTTCTCACATAAAATCAGGTCTGGTTCGATCAGAACCGATTATATTCTTGTTTGGAAACGACTTCTTCCCAGAAGTCACTGTGAAGAAGAGCATTTTCATTGAAATTGTGTGTAAATTTCTATAAAAATGCACTCCTTCATAGTGATGCTTTAGCAATGCACCGGCTGGATTGTGTTTATAATGAGTTGTACATGCTATGTATTTTACAGCGTTCTTTCACAATTCAAATACTTCATGGAGAACGCAGAAGGGCGGGATGCGTTGAACAGCTTGCATATGTACACCGAAATCGATTCGTATTTTTCCATCAAGTTCGACAAAAGAAGTCAGAAACAGCAAACGGCCATGGCAATCTATAAAACCTTTTTCGACAAGTCGTCAAGAAAGTAAGCGACTCATTTTTCAACCTGGCGTTATGTCGGACATGGGTGTTTGAAACGAATGTTTCAATTTGACGTTATGTCGGTCATTATTTGATTTTTCCGATGGCTCTGAAAATATTTTTTGTTTCGTCCGAAGGTCCTGCCATTTACCTGATACACTTGTCGAAAATTTACGTAATGAACGACCCACCTCACCGCTACTACGAGAAGCGCAACAGTTCGTTCTGCCGCAGTTGTGCCAGTGTTACAAGACGTTCAAACAGGTGGACATACTTAGGGAACGGTTATAGTTACTTAGTTCATTCAAAAGCGCCTTTTTTTCTAATTTCATTCTGTTTTAGTACTGTTTTACCGGCAACGCGACACATGGTAGAAGAGGAAAGAGAAATAACTTGGCTGGAATCAATGGTGAATTAAATCCCAAAAGTAAAGGAGGCACAAAAAGTAAAGGCTTACTGAAGGACATGATGAGTAACGAACATGGAAAACAGAGAAGGGTAAGCTTAAAAATCAGCAAGACGTCTTTCATCTGCGGCAACGAAAACTCAGTGTTATTCATCTGCTTTGGACTAAATCAGCCACATTTACAAACACAAGTGTGTTATACACTTATCTGTAGTCATGCACGGTTTTCGGTTTCGTGCACTGACTTGCATCCTCCACCCATCCTCCACCCATCCTCCATGCATCTTTCATTCTCCATCTTTCGCCCATCCACTCATTCATCCACCCATCTTCCACCTTCCACCAATCTTTTATTCATCTTCCATCTTCCATGTTTCTTATGTCCATTCGAAATTCTAAGACGGATGTTTCTTCTTGACCATGTCTTTAGGGTAGTCTAAGAGCGTCCGTTTCGAAAGAAGATCGACGGAAATTCATGACGCTGCTCTCCTCTGATTTCAAGAAGAACGGACAACGAGTGAAGGCCTTTCGAAACTACCTGTTAAATTGTGATAGCGGTGGATTCGCTCGTCTGGAAAAGGACTTCCTGTTTTGCATAGAAGTTGCCAAGTTTAAGGTGATTTTTGCACTTTCTAGGTACTTCCCAATTGGGCAAATTTAGTGAAAAATCACTGTGAAGGGGTGCATTTCTATAAAAATATACACATCATTTCAATAAAAATGCTCTTCATCGCAGTGACTTTTTGACGATTTCGTTCAACCTTGTTATCGTCTTCCTTAAAACAACATGAACAAGTATGAGGCTGATCAAATTTTGAAAGTTTTCCTTGCTGTAAGTTTCAACAGCAAATTACGTCATCTGTACTTACCATTTTTTTTTTTATTGTTGTCTTGTTTTAGGAGCTGTTTGCATATTTAGATGAGGTAAACATCAATTCTTCAGCCATGTCTTGTGAAGCACACTTAACTTGTATCTAACAAAATCTACTGGCTGATATGTTTATTCATTTCTGTTTCACGTTAATGAAAAGTTTTTTTCACATTAGTTTTTTCAATTAAACATTTTCTGAAGGATTTACAAAACTTTTTTCACGTGCTGTTTATTTTTTTCGTGAAAGGATTCTTTACACAAGAAAGCAGAAGTGATCGTTGATGTTTTTCTGGATTCTGCTTCCCCACCTTGGATACAGGTGCTCATGCATATGTTATAACGTTAAACTCAGATCTGGTGGAATAACTCTCAGTAAAATGCTTTTCTTTGCATGTTTTAGGTAGATTTATCTCCGGAAATCGCGTCGAAGACCTCTCAACGTTTCCAGCAAATGTTCGTAGTGAAATCTAAACCCCCGTTAAGATCGAAAGATCCCAGCTTGTTTGACGAAGCGATGGCAATGGTTTTAAAGGAGTTGCTCCCATTTTGGAGTGGTTTTCTTCTGTCGCGAAAAACTGCCGTCACTCCGAAAGAGAGTCTGCAGCGTAAGTGTCCACATTTTTTACTCTTAACTTTTCTACCAACGTACTCATTATTAATCTGGTAATTCCTCACTTTTCCAAGCTAAATTTTGATAAAAACTATTACTTCAGAACTAGCTTATTGAGTCGACAGTGAACAAAAAAAAATGTGATGAGTGCTGAACTCCTTACGATTTAGTAGTAAGAATAGCTGGGTGGTTAAGCATAGTTTACACTTGTCAATTTTTATTTATTTTTTTCTTGTTAGTAACCAGGGAGGAAAAAAAGCAACTTCGTTTGTATTCCGAATTTAAAAAATTTAATCCGACCAACGGACCAGTGTATGTGAAACCTGGCAGTCCCAGTAAGGAAGGAGTACGGAAATCAGAATTGATTTTCTCTTTGTATAAAGGGAGTACTTGGAAGGTACGTAAAACATTACGGTTTATCACTTGTGGAGATGATTTTGCTGGCTATCAAACCCATGCGCATGTACTTTCTTTGTTTCTTAGAAAACGTTCTTACCAGATGTGCCCTCAGTCGTCAGGTAATGAGGGATGTGGAGTTGCTTGGTGTGCGTTTTGAAACAACTCCGGCCATATTTATTTTTTATTTAGTAGTAAATCAGAATTGATCAAGCTTTTTTATTTATTAATTAATTTGTACAGATTTTTCATAAGCGAATGTAAATGTTTTTACGCAGAAAGAAAATAACCTCAAACCAGACCTGCCAACTGTTTTCTAAAGTGATTTCCTTATCGCGGTGAAACAGCACAATAGACTGCTGAGCAGAGCTATGGGAAAAGCGTTTGAACTGTCCATGCAAACCAAATCCATAAAAGATTTCCAGTTTGAATGTCGATACATAATACACAAGTTTCTTCAAAAAGTAACATGCACACAATTCGAGTCTTCTATTGGCGATGAATTTATTAATGAATGATGCATGAATTATCATCCACCCAGTTGAATAAAAGGCACTTGATACACCAAGAGAACTTCTGAGAACATCAACATCGTGAAATTTAAACACGCTTACTGTTTCAACGTTTCTTCTGCCGGATTCATGTCGTATTATTACATACTTCAGAAGGAAGAAAATATGATCACACTTCGACGAAGCAAGGTTCAAAAAACAAACATTTTGGTCAAACTGTAAAAAGGATTTGTTTATAAAACTCTTAACCTATAGTTTCTTCGTTATGAAAACCTTTTTGATCCTGTTCTCTCTCTTGTCCACAACTAACGTAATTATATGAACATCATACTGGATCTATAAAAGATCCTTCCATGAAGTCCGTTCTCAAAGTGTGCTACTTGAAAAGTCAAAGAAAAAGCTTTCTGACGATCCTGCAGACATTCTGCAGAGATCTTTTATTTTATAGCCATTGTAAGGAAGCTACTGCAATGCAATTTTTGTTTTCATATAAAGCTCTCCTTCTCAACGGTTTTTTCAACACTCGACACCGCCACCACTCAACGCAACATCAAACAACCAACACATACACGACAGCTGACACATTCACAGTAAAGTCCAATCACAGAATGGCAGAGAAAGTAAAAGCAGCATATGGACGATTTGCTGAAGACAGCGATTATCCCGATTTGAGCAAACACAGTAACTGGATGGCAAAATGTTTGACGAAAGATGTTTACAAAAAGCTTCGGAACAAAGCAACACCCAATGGATTTACACTAGACGGGATTATTCAAACTGGCGTTGACAACCCAGGACATCCTTTTATTTATACTGTCGGCTGTGTAGCTGGCGATGAAGAATCATATGATGTCTTCGCTGATTTGCTAGACCCAGTCATCGAACATCGCCATGGTGGTTACACGAAAGACAAAAAACACAAAACAGACATGAATCCTGCTAACCTTAAAGGTGGCCAACTTGATCCGAACTATGTATTTTCGTGCCGAGTTCGCACGGGAAGGAGTATTCGAGGTTTTTGTTTGCCACCACACTGTAATAGAGCAGAAAGGCGTGCAGTAGAAAAAATAACCGTTGACGCATTGGCTCGATTACATGGGGATTTCAATGGAAAGTACTACCCTTTGAATGAAATGACCGAAGCGGAACAAGATCAATTAATTAATGATCATTTCCTGTTCGACAAACCCGTAAGGATGCTCTTTCATTTTTTTCCAGAACTCAGTCGGGATGACAATGTATGTTCAGCATTTCATTTATATTTCAGGTATCACCGCTTCTAACTTGCGCTGGAATGGCCAGAGATTGGCCGGATGCTAGAGGTATATGGCATAACGACGCGAAAAATTTCCTGGTGTGGGTAAACGAAGAAGATCACACTCGCATGATTTCTATGGAACGAGGCGGGGATATGTCTTCAGTTTTCAAACGGTTTTGTGATGGCATCAATAAAGTAGAAACACTTATCAAAGCTGATGGTTATTCGTTCATGTGGAACGAGCATTTAGGATACATCTTGACATGTCCATCCAACCTGGGAACTGGTTTGAGAGGAGGTACGTTCTACAACACTGTCTTCCTGTTGTAAAAAAATTCTAACTTCTACTGAACCAGGGTTTTTTTAATTACATACTTCTAATCAAGACGTATAATATTATATAGTACGAGCCACGTTTTTAAAACACATGGCACTCTTGTAATATTCGTTTCAACCTCACAGGAGTCCACGTACGACTTGAAAATATGGCCAAACATGCAAGATTCGACGAGATTCTCGGAAAATTACGTTTACAGAAACGAGGTACCGGCGGTGTGGACACGGCTGCGGAAGACGGCGTTTTTGATATTTCGAACGCTGACCGTCTTGGTTTCTCTGAGGTGGAACTCGTGCAAGGTGTGGTGGATGGCGTCTCCTTGCTGATTGAAATGGAAAAACGATTGGAAAAAGGCGAACAAATTGAAGATCTGATTCCAGCACAAAAGTAATCGAACGGAAGGAAGAAGAAATTAAAATATGTAAATAAATAAACAAACTCGTAAACCCACAAAATACATTTCAAAAACTGAATACTTTGTTTGTTCTTTTTAGTAATAATCGAAAGTAGTAATCGAAAAATAATTCCTTTCCTATCGATACATGATATTCAAGTAAAATGCTATCATAACCCCCCCCCCCCCCCCCCCCCCCCCCCCCCCCTTTTTATAGCTCCTTTCATTTTTTGACACGAAAAAATAAAAAAAAAAAAACACAAAAAAAAACACAAAAAAAAACAACAAAGGAAACAGAATTCACCGTTCTTCATGACGCATTCTGGTCCTTGTATTTAACAATACTCGTCAGAACGCTCTGAACAGTGGTTTCTTTTACGGCGAAAAAACAAAATCTCGTGAAAAACGAGGTGGCATGATGATACTGGATTGAAAATTCAAAAAAACACAGTTAGGATTTCATCGTTCGTTCACAGTGAAAGAACCGCTCACTATCGTTGCAAATGATACTTTGTCTCGTCGTCTAACGATGTTATCGTCGATGATGATAGTTAGCAAAATGTCTTTTTTTTGATATTTATCATTTACTATCATCCGAAATTCAAGAAACGCCGACTTTTCATTGTACATACCTTCCTTGAAGCATTACGTTAGCGGTCGTCGTGGGTCCATACATTAGGGAACTTACGAAAGTACGACGGCAACGTGGACGACGACGTACAAGATATTCAGCTTCGATGAATCACAAAAGAGCAGAAATGATACATTGGGTTAAGAAGTTTATTTATAATGCCTTTGAAGTTTGTTTTTTGAACTTTGAGAGACAGAATCATGAAGGAACCAAGAAAAATTTATCGGAAGTACTGCTATTCTCACGTCTTCGTTTTCAGTACGACTTCAAAATATTACTTTTCACGTTGTGTGTAGAACGTGCAAATCTAATAATGATATTAGTAAAATTAAAAATATTTCCCAATAGTATACTGTGAAATAAGTTCCATTCTAAAGCAAATCTATGGAGTAAAGTGAATCTTTTGTTTGCCTCACGTCGTCGTCCACGTTGCCGTTGTAGTTTCGTAAGGTCCCTATTATTTTTTTTACCTGCAGAAGTCATTTTAGAGACAGCTTACATGATATTTTGCACCCCCTGTACTACATCTCATGAAGCAGGCTAGCTCAATGTATTTATACTTTTTATCCATCTTTCAAATTTTAAAAATGAAATATCTCAAAGGCCGATCCATATCAATATCAAATCAGCAGAGCTATCAGGAACGATAATTGGTTTCAGAATATGCGAGAATAGTATAAGTTAGCTTATGTAAACGTCCACTTGTCCTCTTAAGCTGCGATGGTTTTTATAGCTTGTAGTACCGATCTGAAAAAGTATGTCGATATTTGAAAAAATACATGTGGTGAAAGTGTATTCCAACCGGACATGCAGGGCTAAATACAACGAAAGCCTCCGGGAAGATGCATTATGAAATTCTCCCGTCAAATGTTTTTCCTCACCGCACAGTTAACATCATGTTTTCGTCTCGTAAACATTCAGACACACATGAACATAAACTCAAATATGGTCACAAACCAGATAGTCCTTCATCAGGTTAAGAGATTTCTTAGTAGAGCGTAATCGCTTTAAGAGTTGAGTGAACTACTTGTTTGAGCAAAATCTTGGGAAAATGACCGGGAGGGTATTTTTTGTTCCGGTCATTTAGCCCTGGGAGTGACATGAAATTGCAGATAATGGATAGTCAAAATGGCGGGAAAAAAAAACGATCGTCTGCTTTACTTATATTTTTATTGCTTTTCGCTTGCATTCGTTTCCAGAACAACAAACCGCAGATCACAAGCAAGTCTTCTTTCTCAATATCAGACATTTTGCAAAAGTTTCTTTTTCGCTTGATGATCGTAATATTAAACGGACTCAACATCGAAATCGTTGACGTAATAAAACAACATAAGAAACGGTTGCAAATTTGAGTGAATATATGAATTGAAAAAAAAAATGCAAGTTAAATTTGTGAATATGCCAACAATAACATAATATCTTACACTTGTTACAAAGGTGATAGTGCGATTCTACTGCCATCACGTAACATATTACCCAGTGGGGAAATTCGCTAGAAAATCACTGCGAGGGAGTACATTTCTATAGAAATACACATACTGTTCCAATAAAAATGCATATAGAAATGCACTCGATCGCAGACATTTTCCAACAAAATTGCCCACTGATTTAGGTCAAAATATGGAAAATGAAAGATTTGACTGGATTGTTCTAAAACATCAATTGGATGACTGTGAGATCGTATTCTCATGTATATTCCAAGCAAATGCATTTTATACTTGTCAACAAATCTTTCAAGCATCTACATATCATTTAATCTGACGTTCTGAAGGTTGGTTTACACGTAAATATTCTTTAAAATTTTTTCTTTCAAGCAGGTGGTTTAACGCTTTATATTTAAATTGCACACCGAAAAGTCAAGTTTCAGCGTTTCAACTCATTAATTATTCATGACCACGTTGACTTTTTGACGTACAATTTAAATTTAAAGCATTAAAACATCTGCTTAAAAGAAAAATTGTTCAAGAATCTTTAGGTGTAAACCCCCTTGAGAGTGTATGGGGATTCGGTTATCCTTCATGAAATCTTTGCTTGTGTATTTTTTAAGGCGTTTTGAATTTTTGTCAACTCATCGTCTAAATGATCCAAATCCCTTTGAAAATCTAAATTGTCATAGGTGCCTAACGTTGATAGAGTACCGTTTACATCACTGTTAACCGAGTCCACAGTTTGACCAATCAACGTCGAGGAACTTGATGTGGAATGAATAGTCTGCTGCTGCACAAGATTGTCGTTGTTGACAGTTTTTTTGACAGGTGCATACGTTCTTCTGTCCAATTCTCTTTTAAAATGCAACTCGACTGGCTGTGTATTTCCTCTTTCACAGTGGATTTCCCTCAGCAATTTCCAAACAGACTGTTGCAAATCTCTGAAACACAAAATTATTAATTAATAATTCAACAGAGAGATAGATGATAATTCAACAGAGAGATGGATGATAATTCAAGGAAAAAGTGCTCTATTCTTTGACTTCTTCATTCATTCTTTTGACTATTCTTTGATTCTCTATCCTATCGAAAAAGTCTTAAAAATCGAAAAATAATTGCACCCATTCAACTTTGTCAGTCGCTCAATTTCTGTGTCTTTTTGTTTCGCGGTAACTTCTACAATGCTCAGTTCTTCGGTTTTTGTCCGCAACAACATTTGGTTCTGCTCAAGTTGAGACTGCACCCTTGCTAGTTCTATCAAACAGAAGTAATGTATACAAAATGAACATGGGACAGTGTTGCTCAAAATGTGCTACTTCGAAACCGTCCATTTATTGCTTGTCCGATAGTACGACAGCAATATACCTACGAATGCTGTTGAAGGGAATATTATGGATGCAGTAGAGGTTGCTACTGCAACACCTGAATTTGGGCTACTGTGTAGTGTGGCTATATCTACAAAGAGCCCTACCTTATGCCTTGCGATAAAAAGATTTGCGAAGTACACATGGAAAAATTGAATTGATACAATAGACGTGTTAGTGTTATCAGGTCTGGCAAGAAAACATAAAACTAGCATGTAGCTTTAGCTAAAAAATGCCCCCGCGCTCAAGCATTCCAATGTGTACACACAGCAAGCTATACATTGCAAGCTATACAACGGAAACAAAAACAAATTTTTGTCCGAAAACTCAAAAAAATTCAGATGAATGTTTTTGCAAGTCTTTACACAGAAACAAATATATACATTTAAACTTTTGTTAACATTGTATAAACTAAACACAATAAAAACAAGAAGAATTGCGAGCATGATCATTTCGAAATGGGAGATCACATTTGAAAACTCCTTGACGGATGGTCTTCACGGTTTTTCGCTTACGTTGTAATTGAGTTAAACTTTCTTTAGGATAACTTCTATATATTAATAGCCGAATCTCTGTTTGTTTGTCTGTTTGTTTGTCTGTCACGCAAAATGGTAGATGGAGTTATGAGAGTGATTACTTAATTTTATTTTATGCGACGTCAGTGTGAAACCATTGTATTGAGACCCTAATCGAATGCGACGTTTAGGGAAAATTACCTTGGTAACCAATAGGGATAACTGACGTTTATTGGGGTTCACGATATTGCCCATGGGGTGACGAAAAAATTTGGGTAAAATGTTTGGGGACGGGGCTCTATGACGTCATCGAAACTTTTAATCGACGATATCTCCGAAACGGTGCGTCATAGACATATGATCCTATACATTTTCTTGTTCAGAATTTCGAGCTCTACAAGATGGTAACACTTTCTATTGTCAATTCCTTAATTCCATTTTTCGTGAACTCTTCGGGAGGTGACATAACGCAGGCTGAACATGGGCGGCCTGCGACGCCGCCTTGGCGGCTAGTCTATATATTAATAGCCGATTCTCTGTTTGTCTGTCTGTCACGCAAAATGGTAGATTAAGTTGTTAGAGTAATTATTTTATTTTGTTTTGTGCGACGTCAGTGTGAAACCATTGTATTGAGGCCCTAATCGAATGCGACGATTAGGGAAAATTTTCTCGGTAACCAATAGGGATAACTGACGTTTTTTGGGGTCCACGATATTGGCCATGGAGTGACGAAAAAATTTGGGCAAAATTTTTGGGGACGGGGCACTATGACGTCATCAAAACTTTTGATCGACGATATCTCCGAAACGGTTCGTCATAGACATATGATCCTATACATTTTCTTGCTCAGAATTTCGAGCTCTACAAGATGGTAACACTTCGCATTATCAATTCCTTAATTTTATTTCATAAAATCTCCGACGATATAAGGATGACGTCAACCCTAGTGCATAGGCCGCAGAGCGGCCCTGCGGACCACCTCTTTCAACCCTTTTCGATCAAACAGAGCGGACGCAGAAAGGTAAACAAACAATTTTCTTACGAATTTAATCCACAAATATCTCAACAATTTTAAGTATTTGTTTTCTAATTGCTTTCGATTACGAATAAATACGACTCTATAATTGTCTCCTTGCTGTATTACGGAAGGAGAGCTTACGCTGTATGTCACTGATGGCCAGCAACGAATCCCATAATTTTGCTCTTCTTGACACTGGGACTGAAAAACATTACGCCAGTGCAAGAAGTATGTTTTCTTCTGGGACTGAAATTAACGCCAGAGAAACTATAACCAGTAGTATTGTCAAGAGGAAAAAGAAAATAACTGTTCCTCTAAGAAGAAAAACTAGTACAAACTATTTTTCCTTATCTAGAAAAATGTCTGATGAGGAGAATTCAACCAATAATGTCATTGAGACTACTCCCTCAAACAAAAGAAAAGCTACTGAGGAGGTTGATCAAATTGAGATACAACCAGCTAAAAAGTTCTTCAAGCCTGTATCTGCAGATACTGTATACGATTGGGATCTACCACAAGAAATGCTAAATCATGCCATAGAGCAATTCAACACATACTATCCTGAGCAAACCTTAAAGGAAAGTATCCTTAATAAAAGGCCAGTACCCACTAACATGTTAAAACCAGCCACGTTAGACGAATTTATTAAAAATCTGATGTATCAAAATAAGAAACATTCAGAAGTGCAAATGGACAAAATTCTAACTAACATTCAGAAAAAAATCATGCACATTATGGGGCCATTGAGCTCCATCTGGCATACTTTACAAAATTCATTACAGTCGTCGGAAGAAACTTTGGAGTTATCTATTGAGGATCTTCTTCAAGAAGTAGAAATGATGGTAACTCTCACTGGTCAATCGTTTAATTCTGTCATGTATCAACGACGATTAAATGCCTTGTCAGCTATCAAAAAAGAATCTGACGCCAAGAATATGCTGAAAAGTAAAGCAGATCTTTTCCAAGCCGAGCAAAAAGAACTCTTTGGCCAAAAGTTTCAACAGGATTGGTATGCCACAATGAAAGTGACGCAGAAGCATGCTGATATGTTGAAGCACGAACAGAGAGGAAAGACATCTTATCCTAACACGTTTTTTCGAGGAAGCCCCTCTCACCGAAGCAGAGGTGGTGGGGGGCGAAGAACACTGCACGTTCGAAGAGGCTCGCTCAACTCAGGAGGCAACTATCAAAATGGTAAGTCATCTTTCAATCTCTTTTCCAGTATTAGTTCAAGTAGATTTGAGAAACGTAAATCCAGCTATTCTCAAACTGTTTCCAGGGTCAGTTCCCCAAGTTCCCCTGGCTGGCAGGATAAAATATTTTGTACAGAATTGGGAGAAACTAACTCAGGATCCCAATATCCTTCAGATAGTCACAGGGTACAAAATCCCCTTTCAGTCACACCCTTATCAAAAGGAGGCACCTCGTACACCAAGTTTAAATCAACAAGACCACAAATTAGTCTCACAAGAGGTACGGGAAATGTTATCAAAAGGAGCAATAAGGCAGGTCATACCAGTAGCGCGTCAGTTTTTGAGCAATATTTTCCTGGTTCCAAAAAAGGATGGGGGCAACAGACCGGTGATAAATTTGAAGAGATTGAACGAGTTCATTCCATATCACCATTTCAAGATGGAAAGTATGCACCTGTTGAAGGATCTTTTGCAACAAAACGACTTCATGTGCAAGATAGACCTGAAAGACGCCTACTTTTCAATACCCATAGCAAAGGATTTCAGGAAGTTTGTGCGATTTTTGTGGGAGGGAAACCTCTACGAATTTCTTTGCCTGTGTTTTGGCCTCGGACCAGCCCCGTTGATTTTCACAAAATTACTAAAGATACCAATCTCAGTATTAAGGAGGATAAACATCAGACTAATAATATTTCTGGACGATATGCTATTGATGGCTCAAAAGCAAATGAAGTTAGTGCAGGACAGAGACACTCTAATTTATCTTCTCCAGAATCTAGGATTCATCATAAATCAGAAGAAATCTTTCTTCCAACCAGTTCAACAGATAGAATTCCTTGGGGTAATAGTAGATTCAGTGACAATGACACTCTCCTTACCAGAACAGAAGGTCTTAGACATTCAAAACAAATGCAGAAAAATGTTACTAGTGAAGAAAGTATCGGTGATGGAGTTGTCTCAATTGATAGGAAAACTCTCATTTTCAGCCCAAGCTGTACTACCAGGCAGACTACAGCAGAGATATCTTCAGAGACAACAAATAGAGGGTCTTCAAATAGCTTGCTCATATCAGACAATGATAACTCTAAATGCAGATTCCAGAGAGGAACTGCAATGGTGGATTCAAAATTTATCCCTACAAAATGGGAGACCACTAAAAGTAACTACAAATTCAGTGACTATTCAAACAGATGCCAGCAAGACAGGCTGGGGGGCAGTGTGCCAGGGAGTTCCCACAGGGGGGAGGTGGTCACTCAAGGAACAGGAAGAACACATCAACCTATTAGAATTAAAAGCAGCCCATCTTGCCATTCTCTGCTACACCAAGGAGCAGCAGTGTATGTCCATTCACCTTCAAATGGACAACATGACAGCATTAAGTTACCTGGTAAAGATGGGGGGGACAAAGAATCAAAAACTCCTCAAAATTACAAAGGAAATCTGGGATTATCTGTTATTGCAAGGGATCACACTTACTGCGGAATACCTCCCAGGGAAGTTGAATGTGACAGCAGATTGGGAGTCAAGGCACATGCAGGACAGGAGCGATTGGAAGTTAGACAGGAGAACTTTCAACAAGATAGAGGAAGTGCTTGGGACTCCAGAGGTGGACCTTTTTGCATCAAGGCTAAACCATCAAGTACCCAGGTACATGTCTTGGAGACCAGACCCAGGGAGCATAGCAACCAATGCTCTACTTCAACCTTGGAAGGGGGTAAAGGGATATGCTTTCCCTCCATTTTGTCTGATAACACAAATAGTGAAAAAAGTTCTGATGGAAAAAGCAGAGATCATTCTGATAACACCAGCATGGCATACTCAACCATGGTATGCAAATCTCCTAACAATGTCAATTCAATCTCCAATTCTATTACCACAAATTCCAAACATTGTGTTAAACCCAGGCAGGGAAAAACACCCATTAGCAACTCAAGGCCAACTACGCTTAGTGGCTTGGAAACTTTCAGGAAGTCACTGGAAGCAGAAGGAATTTCGCCGGCAACTGCGGAGCTTATCTCATGCTCTAGGAGAACAGGATCTTTATCAAATTACAACTCGGCCTGGAGAAAGTGGGTTAGCTGGTGTGGTGGAAGGAAAACTGATCCAATTCGATGCCCTGTGACTGAAGTCTTAGAATTTTTAAACCACCTGTTTAGTGAAGGAATGGGATACTCTAGAATCGCTTTTCATAGATCAGCCATATCTGCTTATCATGAACCGGTACAAAACACTCCTGTTGGCCAACACCCACGAGTGTGTGCTTTAATTAAAGGGGTTTTCAATAAAAGACCGCCAAAACCTTTAAAACCTTTTGTTTGGAATGTGCAAGATGTTTTGAATTATATATCTAGTCTACCATGTAATGAACAACTCTCTCTACGAACTTTGACTCACAAATTAACTATTTTACTAGCACTAACTGCAGCTTCACGAGCTCATGAAATTGGTCTTCTGAACACTCAATACATGTGTAGAACAGACACTAGTTATATTTTTACCTTTGATAAATTGACTAAGAGTTGGCATCAAGGGAAACCTCCTTTATCAGTAGAATTCGAAGAATTTGCAGAGAATAGAAAACTATGCGTAGTATGGACAATTGACAGGTACCTGGAAGTCACCGAAAATTCTCGGAATAATGGAAAGAAATCTCAATTACTTCTGGGAACTGTGAAACCTCACACAGAAGTAAAACGTTCGACAGTGTCAGGATGGATAAAGGAAGTCTTAAAAGCTTCTGGTATTGATATCAATGTTTATAAGCCTCACTCCACCAGGTCTGCTTCATCCTCTAAGGCAGCTATGGCAGGCTTATGTACACGTGAAATATTAGACCGAGGTCATTGGTCAGGACAATCTGTCTGGCAGCAGAGGTACCATAAAGTGGTCGAAAAACCCAGCAAAAAATATCAAAACAGTATTGGTCTTTAGTTAGGCTTCAAACAGAGGTGGTCCGCAGAGCCGCTCTGCGGCCTATGCACTAGGGTTGACGTCATCCTTATATCGTCGGAGATTTTATGAAATAAAATCTATAATTACGTAAGGCCGCGCAGCGGCCGCAATGTAATTAGGATTTTATGAATAAAATCGGAGACGATATAAGGATGCCCGCCCTTCCCAACCCAATACTCTTGTTATTCACTATCATCATTGTTCTTTTAGCTCGCGGACGTGGTTACATCAGCTATGGCAGTCGTGGTAGTTTTAAATAACTTTTTATAGAATACACATGCAAGTTTTCGATATATACTTGTTTTTTGCTTGTAAATTTCCCATGTCGGTCCTCGTTCCGCTCTGCGGCCTATGCACTAGGGTTGACGTCATCCTTATATCGTCTCCGATTTTATTCATAAAATCCTAATTACATTGCGGCCGCTGCGCGGCCTTACGTAATTATAGATTTCATTTTTCGTGAACTCTTTGGGAGGTGACACAACGCAGGCTGAACATGGGCGGCGAGCGACGCCGCCTTGGCGGCTAGTCTATATATTAATAGCCGATTCTCTGTTTGTTTGTTTGTTTGTGCGTTTGTTTGTAAGTCACGCAAAATGGTAGATTAAGTTGTGAGCGAAATTATTTCTTTTTTTGTGTGCGACGTGAGTTCGAAGCAAATACATTGCAACCCCAATCGAACGTGACTTTTTTTGGCTGATGAACTAATAGGAATAACGTTTTGTTTTTATCATTATTGTTAGTTTTATATTCCACGTTGACTTGGCTTTGAAAACAGTACATCAACTAAATACAAAGAAACTAACTGATTAAACATTTTGGACAAAAAGCAGCAGTGGCAGAACGTGGCAGCATATGTTCGGTTTGCCACTGACTCTTGCCTGACTGTCTGAGACGGGTGAACTTTTTTTTGAGCAATCAAAATGTTTAAAAACCGATAGGTAAAAAAAAGAGTATCATATCAAAAGAAAATTTTTTTTTTTTGCTTTTCTTTTAATAATTTAATTTGTTCTTTTAATTGTTAAGCGTTCTAATCGAATGTTTTTTTATTCTATTTATTCATTTAGCACGTGCCTTTTTTCTCTCCTCCGTGTGAACTTTTTAAGAAGAGAAACCATTTCCCCCCTTACGTTTGATAGCACCCATGTTAGAGCGCGTAACTTTTTTTAAACAAAAGTTAATAAAAAGTTGAAGTTTTCTCTCTATACGTTTTGAGTGTATTGTTACACTGATAAAAGATTGGTTTTACCAGAGGTTGTGACTTCGAATCTGCTTCTGGTTGTACGAGCCGTTTATAAGGAAATTTGACGTTTATTGATACAGTGATACAGAGCAGGTGGACATGGGCGGCGAGCGACGCCGCCTTGGCGGCTAGTCTATATATTAATAGCCGATTCTCTGTTTGTTTGTTTGTTTGTTTGTAAGTCACGCAAAATGGTAGATTGAGTTGTGAGCGAAATTATTTCTTTTTTTGTGTGCGACGTGAGTTCGAAGCAAATACATTGCAACCCCAATCGAACGTGACTTTTTTTGGCTGATGAACTAATAGGAATAACGTTTTGTTTTTATCATTACTGTTAGTTTTATATTCCACGTTGACTTGGCTTTGAAAACAATACATCAACTAAATACAAAGAAACTAACTGATTAAACATTTTGGACAAAAAGCAGCAGTGGCAGAACGTGGCAGCATATGTTCGGTTTGCCACTAACTCTTGCCTGACTGTCTGAGACGGGTGAACTTTTTTTTTGAGCAATCAAAATGTTTAAAAACCGATAGGTAAAAAAAGAGTATCATATCAAAACACAATGTTTTTTTTTTTTTTTTTTTTTTGCTTTTCTTTTAATAAATTATTAATTTCTTTTTTTTAATTGTTAAGCGTTCTGATCGAACGTTTTTTTATTCTATTTATTCATTTAGCACGTGCCTTTTTCTCTCCTCCGTGTGATCTTTTTAAGAAGAGAAACCATTTTCCCCCTGTTTGATAGCACCCATGTTAGAGCGTGTAACTTTTTTAAAACAAAAGCTAATAAAAAGTTGAAGTTTTCTCTCTCTACGTTTTGAGTGTATTGTTACACTGATAAAAGATTGGTTTTACCAGAGGTTGTGACTTCGAATCTGCTTCTGGTTGAGCACAAGTTGTACGAGCCGTTTATAAGGAAATTTGACGTTTATTGATACAGTAATACAGAGCAGGTGGACATGGGCGGCGAGCGACGCCGCCTTGGCGGCTAGTCTTTTTTATTGATGCTAATATACCTTTCAAAAAGTGTAATAAAGGCTTAACAAGTAATATCAGAAAGTATTTGCTACAAACAAAAGAAATGTGTGAACTGAAACCATGGATACGTATTTTATAATCAAAACAAGATTTGTTAAAGAAATTCTGTAAGAGCCAAAAGAAAAAAAACAAACTTTTTTTAAAAAAAAATCAAAGCAAAAAATCCATTAGAAATCTGCGTTTTAAACTTTGATTCAAAACAAAAAGTAGCCAATGTTTATAAAAAAAAACAACAAGAAAATGTAAAAAGCTTTTACTGATCATGATCAAACACTAGTATGATTAGGTTTGGCGCGAGGTGGACAGTTAAAATAGAAAAACACGAAGAAAGACAATTTGTAATATAGCTTTCTTGCATACACAGAAATCCAATTAAAATCTTTGCCAAAAATTAGTGCGTTGAACAAAGTTTATTGAATGAAATATTTAGAGCTAAAACATATATATACAAAAATAAAATGTATGGTTGGCAAAATTTCAGATTTCAAGCTGTGCTTCAAAATCCTTGTCGTTCACTTCACTAAAACAACACAAAAGTAACACGAAAAATATCTAAGCAATTTTAGCATACGATCTTCCTAAATAACATAGTATAATACAATAATAAATTAGGAAAGAGATACGAAAAAACATTCTGTCTTTCCCACTTACAGTACCATGCTTTGAAACGGAAAAAAGCAAAGTCAGCTAATAATTGCATTCCACCGTGTAACGTCAACACGAAAGTTGGAGGATGATGATGATGATGATGATGATGAACAAAATCGGAAACTGACATTCGCCTATCTCGTGAAACTACTATGCCTCCTCGCTCGCTTACGCTCGCTGCGGGGGCAACTAAGACCATGTTGAATGAAAAACAAAGCCGGGAGATGGGAGAAGTATTTGGAGCAAGTTTCAAAGATGATTGGTGTGTCATCATGAAAACCAAACAGAAATATAACGACATCCAGCAAGAAGAAATGAAGCAAGCCCTTCGTGGTTGCTCTTCGAACAGTGGAAGAGGTACGAGAAGGAAAGGATTCCTACTAAAAAAGGCTTATTCTTTGACAACCCACACAAATTCACAAGATCCTTTTTCATCCAATTCTAAACTGTGATCTCCTAGATATGGTGTCAATCTAGCACAGTTATTTGTGAGGACATCAGATTCCAACTGTAACTCCAGTTGGAAGTTTGCAGAAATGTCTGTAAATTGAAATAAGTCTATCAGAACCCACGCCTGCTGTCATAATGCAGGGTTTACACAATCCCCTTCATTACACGCAGCCACATCAGGATTGCTTACCTCGGAGTCCAAAAACGAGTCGGGAGGGAAAAAACAGGAGTTGGACACAAAAGTTATTAAGTACATGCTAACAAACGCAATCTGTTATTCTTTTTTTGCATGTTACAAATTAAAAATGATCAAAAAGTCCTTTTTATAAATTGGCTGACAGTATTATAGGGATTGTAAATAATTGCTGTTTCGTAATAATGTTTGAGATATAAGCTTTTATTTCCATTGGCATTCATATGATTGTTAGAGGGTTTTTTTTTCCTGTTTTCCCCAACCCATGATAATGTTTTTAGAAAGTTCAATAATGCATAAGGATGGTTACATAATCCTACCATTTTCCAGCGTTGACTTTTCATTCAACCAAGTGTTACGCTCCTCAAACTGCTTACTATCCTACAAAGAAAGTTAATCAACATAGTGAGAGATTATGATTGTCCAAAACGATTCTTAAGGATAGCTTCCTTTAAGTATGCACCCGCACCGGACCTGTAAATCTGAAATATTTCCGGATGTCAGGACATTCAATGGTCTATCGAGCCAAATAAGTATGTACACACAAAAAAGAAAAACATACCTTATCAGAGAGTGACTGAAGAAGTATTTGATTTTCATGTTTTAACTCTTCCATGACCTTTAAGAAACCTTAGTCCTTTCAGCGAAAAATGAATGTGATAAAAAAGTCTAGTAAACATGGCTATAATGATGAGTGAGATAAAACAAAAAATAATGAAATATCATATGAACAGTATTCATTAAAACGTCCTAACTAGTGTAATCTTTTGAATCGTTTTACACAAAACAGAAAAAAAACTAGCAATGAGAAAAGGCAAAAAATATCTGACCTTACAAACATCCATAACCTGATCGGAAAGTTGCGAGGCATTTTTTTCACCAACAAATAGTTTATGCTTCAGGTCTTCAATCACATCAGATGCTATAAATTCCAATTAATGGAGCATTGAAATAGAAAACCTAATTGTATAGAATCTCATATGAACAGACCAGACTACCATTTTGATTATAAGCAGCTGTATCCTCTGCCTGCTGTTGCAACTCTCCGAATTTGAAATTGATATCCTTCACTTGTTGATTAGCAATACGTAATTTCCTACAATGAACACAATGATTCAATTTATGCATCATCCTTTCAAACCAAAGTTAGGGCAACCAGATACTCAGGTACCACTATGTCCTATCACTACCTATCTATAGCAGCCTTTGGAACATTTCATAATATCAATAAATAGTTTAAGCAAGCACCCACTTGCTATTTAATATGCTATTTCTTTCTTTCCCATTGTGCAAATTTGTTGAACAATTAATGCGAAGGAGTGCACTTCTATAGAAACATACACACTATTTCAATAAAAAGGCTCTTTATTGAAGTGCCTTTTGGATGATTTTGAACGCAGTGGTAAGGTTATCTAAATATTCTAAACATTAAGTATTGGTGATTTCATTGTTCAAAGAAATTAAGATATTCAAATAAAATTCCTCTTATCGTATTTTGTCCCAGTATAATTATCAACAATTAGTCATCAGTTACTTTGTAATCTAAAAAACAACAACAACAACATTTTTCAAGTTTCAAAATCATTGAAATCATTACCGTCTTAATTCAACATTTTCCTGACGTAATGGTTGTAACGCTAAGTTCATTTCTACTTGAAAATCACTTGATGAGTTATTGATAACAAAAGGTAACAGTTCCACTATGTGGTCGATTTCGTTCAACAGCCGGTCAATTTCCAAGTCACCTAATTGAAAACGTGAAGATTGCACTATAAAGCTTTTCAAAGCAAAAAAGGGACGATTTTCTATTTCCAATTCTGTGATTTCAAATTTCGTATAACGCATGGGACAAACATGAATGAACAATCTAAATGAGTTTTTATTGAAGAAAAATAATCAAGAACTTACATTTGTCACCAAGAATTGTATGAAGCTCCTTCAACATATAACTTAATGTTGTGACATGTATATGTGCCTGACCTTTTGAATAATTCATGTTGGTTTTATTAGAATTTAACTTATTGTATTTAACTTTGGTACTCTCTGGCTTTGGCTTAGAGTAAGTTCTAAAACTTCCTTCTACAGAGTCGTTTTGAATGGAACGATCAACAGTTTCTTTTATGGTATTGTAATTGTCCAGAGCGTCTATGTCAGACAGATGACACTCTTCAAATTGAAGATCTCTCTCAGTGTTTACAGGAGATTTGAATGCTGCTTTTGCCAAGTCACCACTCAACGTTCCTGCATCTACACTCAATGTCTTGTCTTCTAAAGCTAATTTTTTGGTTATACTTCTCATCAAATCGTGCAGTTTTACATTATTTTTCATTTTTTCAACTGGAGGTGACTGGCCAGTATCAATCATAGAAGAATTGGAAATGATATTTTCTTGGTTACGATGCCTTGAAGTCTTACAACTTCCAGATTTAGATGGATAAAGCTGTTCGGTATGTATCAACTGCTTCTGTTTTCCAGCTGTTGGTGGCGAACATCGAGAAGAACCAGCTATGCTGTCACTATCATCATAACTTTGATGAAAGTTCCCTAAATGCTTCTGTACGATTGTTTGATAGGTTTCCTAAAAAAAAAAAGGTTTGTTAAGTTCATCAGGAACAAAAACAACAAAAATTACGGAGTGTCACACTGAAGAGGTTAATGTACTTTACCTGAATTTTGTGTTTGTCTAGAGCTATTTCATCAAGATACTGCTTAAGTTTTTGCTGTTCTTCAATGAGTTCATCCACAGTGTTGTTTTCTGATGAAAGGTTGTCATGTTGATTATTATGACTGCCACCTAACTTGCTAAGCATAACAGTCGTTACAGGAGTGGAGAACAACTGCTTGTTTGCAGGTTTTTTATGAACATTAGTTTTGGTTTTCTTTACTAAACAAATGAAATGAAATAAAACCACAATTAACTATTGCTATTGTAATTGTTCAAATTCATATATAAAATGAAATAGAGATCAAAACCTGCAGAATTGCCTTTCTGTCCATTTTTCAAAGTACCTATGGTGTACAAAATAGGAGAACAATAGAAAATGTAGAACATGAGTTTCAGTCAAGCAATATATTTCTGGCATTCCAAGGATATTAATATTTTATGGTAAAGTAGAGAAGAGAAAAAATGACATTATGTAACATGGTTTGGGAAAAGGGACCATTTGCATATTACCCATAATAATACTCTTCCTTGTATTTGCTTATGCATAAGTGTTAGGCTGATTAAAATATCGACTTACGAATTACAGTAACACCTTATAGTTTACAAAGTTATAAATATAAAATCTAACTCATGGGTAATTATTGTTTGGACTTACTATTTACCTATAAGTCAATGTTGAGATTTAATTTCAAATCAAAATTGGTGTTAGAAATTGCATATTGAAATTTGCTCATACAAACATCAAGACAATTATTTTGTTTGTTTTATCATCAAATTTGTTAAGGCCAGAGCAAAATGTTGGGTGAGAATTTACACCATTTGAAAAGGCCTCCCAACATTCTTATCCAACATGTGTTTTCTCCACTGTCCATTCATACTTTGATTTCCAAAATGGCGATATACCATAGGCTAGGTCTTTCTTCTAAAATTTCAATTAGCTGTTATGCATCGTCTCCACATAGTTGTTCTTTTTTCTCCTACTAAATTTTTCCATAGAAGTTCATTATTTCTTCAAAACAGGAATAAATGCACAAAAAACACAGGTATTTTAATCTTAAAGGATGCCAATCTTACAGAAATAACACTATCTTTATTAAAATTTCCTCAAAAACTCATAGCAGCAGTGAAACGTCATAAAACTACTTTGTGCAATACACACAACATTGAATCTCATGTAAAAGGTATCACAGAGTAATTTTACATGTATGCATTATCATGGATTAGGCCTTTTACAGATAACACCTCAATAGGAAAATTTATTCACTATGGCATAATTGAATACAAACTTCACTTTCCAAAAAATACAGTAAGGTCCATGTTACACTGTGTTGTGCCATAAAGCACTTGAATTTTTCCCCTTACTATGTTGTAAAGAAGTAATGAAATTTTTCTCAATTCGCAAACCTGTGGGTGAGTCCAACATTGCAGCGAGAAGAGAAGCACAACGATCCAAACCAACATGGACTGAACCAACCTGTTAAAGCACACAAGATTGGGATAGGAGGTTTATTTTTTAATGATTTACTTGACTATAAAGGTCTTCAAGGATGTGTGAACATACCTGATCTGATTCTGATGACAAATCAATTGATTTCTGAACTTTTTTCTTGGAACTAGTAAAACAGTAACTAAAATCTCTATACCATGATTCAAATATCCATTGATGAGTAATCATAATATAAATAAACAGAAATCTTGATGGAAACAAGAAATACTATAGGGCTACAAACAGCATTTTTCATCAACACACAACGAAAACATGGATGCTGTGTTAACAATTGTTGCAAGTGGCACAGACTTTTAAGTTATGCTGAAATTTTGAATTATGAATAGAGTGCCGGCCAGGGGTAATACAGGTAAAAAACCATAGGCAATGCGCTATTGGGCATCGAAACCTCGGCACCCAAATTCAAACCTCACTTCTTCATGTTTGAACTTTTGTTTATTCAGTGAATCATGGATATAAAAGTTTCTCTTATATATGCATGAATCGATCATTTTTTAACATGCGCCATCAGAATGTGGAGACCGGATATGTAATAAAAGAAGTCTCACAACACACGCTCTATTTAAAAATACACAATAAGAGCTGAAAATATGCAACAGACGGTCTGCGCACATTACGTCTTAAATCGATAAGAATTAATACGCAAGAGGATAAATAGAAACATGAACATAACATTTCACACTATTCAATTATCGTTTTGAAATTTAACAACCAGAATCGAACACGAAATAAAAATGGAAGAAGAGGAGCTAGGTGGCAAACAAGGACATGTCAAGGACGTCTCAGAGATCATTTTTGCATTGGTAATCAATCTACCTTCTGAAAAGAATGCTTAATTCCCCTGGAAAAATAATAGTTTTAAAACACAATTCTAGGCCAATATAGGCCCCAAATCGAAAATATACAGCGCCCATCACCCAGACACCCCAGATAGCTGCCATGGTTCATCGATCGCAAGCGAGACTCACATGTCACTAGCACCGTGCAAATTCAAATCCTGCATTACCCCATGCCTTCTCTCCTTACCGCTAGGTGCCGATAGTTTATTTCCTTCATTTAAAGATAACAAATCAAGCAAAAATTCTTTTGATTTTAAAGTATACACATTCAGCTATCATTATTGAAAGTTTCAAAGTGAATTGCCAAATACTTACTGATTTATAGAGTAAACTCTAACGCCAGGTAGAGATAAAAAAAAATTACTTAAAATCATCCAAAGTTTACAGTAAGTAATTCTGTATCCAGGTGTCTTTTCTCTGCTATAGCAACAAAAATTGTTCTTTTTAGCACTGATTTCAGCTTGACTATTCAAGCAGTTGAATTTTTTGCAGACATTCAATTAGTGCCAAATCCCATGCTGATAACATCACCCATAGATTCATCATTCAAGAAATGAGAGTGAAATTTCTTTTGTAAAATGTTTCACCCAAAGGACTACCGTCATTAGGTTTATTTCGCTCATGTGGGTGAATATTTAATAAAAGTCTGACTTTGATCTGAAAAATGTTATAATAATGTGCAGTCATAATCATTACTTAGAAAAATTTAGTGATGATTGTGCAGTACTAAATTCCATAAAATTTTTTTATTTGCTTCACTTTTGATAAACATGAAATTGGTTAGCAGAAAAAAGAACAAGTCAGCGGAAAGAGGAACATCACCCCCGATGATGTTTACAATTACAGTATTTGTTATCAATCTTATTCTCCTGGTTTCTTCTTTTTGATTTGAAATCTAGAATGACCAATTGTGGTGCTAAATCTATTTAGCTGGTTTGCATTGCATTGACAAATTTTGCAACATTAAAATTAAAGTAAGTGGTAAGAGGGGAGCAGGCACTCTACAAAAATATGTGAAATTTATGTGCATCAAAATCTTGATTTGATTTAACTAAAGCTTGGTTTCCAATAAAATTATTTTTGTTGCACAACGGTTGTGCAACCGTTTTTCAGAACAAAAGATATGTTGTACAACACCTGTTGCAGAGATAGAAAAAAATCTATCTCTGCAACAATTTCCTACACTTGTTGCACAACAAAGTGCTGCAAAACGGTTGCGCAACAAAAATAATTTTATTGGAAACCAAGCTTAACAAGACTTTGAATCAAAACAAATATATCCTTGCACATTGTAAAATTTTGCTGCAATTATGCTACTTTTAGATTAAGTTCTTATACTAAAAAGCTGTTATTTTAACATGTTATTGTAATAAAATTGTAGCATTTGTTGTGGTGTGTGGATGAAAAATGCTGCTCACAAAATGTATGTATGGTGAGGAGGTACAAAACTAAACTTACTGTGAAATCTTTGAAGGTAAACCCCTTGCTGCTAATGACTGCCTTGATTGCTAAAAAAGACATTCGCATAGGCTTTTTAACTTGTATCATATGTAAAGGGAATCGTCAAAATATATAAAAGCCTTAAATGGTTAATCAAAATCAGTCCTACCTTCAAATTACACTTAGCAGGCATTACTTTTCTTGTAAAATAATTGCTAATTCATAAGATATATAATTGTAAAATAAAAGGGAAAAGAAATATAAAGTGCTGAACTTAGTGTAAATATCCCTGCATAATCAATGTACATATGGTCAATAGATATGGTTAGACTTTTTAGACGGGTAGTCCTCATGGAGCCTTCTACCATTTCAAATTTTTCAAATTTCAAATTCCCGCTGAAATGCTTACCATGTTTGTTTACGTTTTTTTCTATCTTATTATGTTCTCCAGACATTAAAATTGTGCCTTTAACAGATATAGTTAAATATATATACAGCTCAATACAATAAATGAACATTAATACCTTTATATTCAAATTAAGATTTGCTTTTTTCCCTGTAATTTAAAACTTTATTTTTGAAATTAATAATACTTTTATTGGTCTGTAATTTAAATGTTCAATAACTTTTTGAGACAGAATCGACACTGGTCAGGCTTCCCATAGTTTCACGAAAGTTAAAATTCAAAAGATGAGAAACATTTTGGTATAGAGGGTGAAAAACTACCATGAGCCATCATTATTTCACGGAAAGAAACTCAGTGTATCAGATCTGAATCAAGTTTTAGTGGGATCATGGCAGTATTAATGTCAACTAATAATACCCCAATGCAACACCAATTTAATCCGTATTCATTTCATGGAGGTACGGTTTTAGCTATTGCTGGTGAAGACTTTTCTGTGATTGCTTCTGATACAAGATTGTCAGAGGGTTTCTTGATACATTCACGTGAATTACCTAAAGTTTACAGTCTTACGGAGAATACTTTGTTGGGCTCTTGTGGTTTTCATGGAGATGTTTTAGCTTTAATCAAAAATATTAAAGCAAGACTAAAGATGTATGAGCATGAACATTCTCATACAATGAGCTGTAAATCTATTGCTCAAATGCTTTCAAACATGTTGTATTACAAGCGTTTTTTCCCATATTACACGTACAACATTATTGCTGGTCTTGATGCTGAAGGAAAAGGTGCTGTATACAGCTATGATCCAGTGGGTTCTTATGAAAGAGAGGTGTATCGAGCTGGTGGGTCATCATCTGCAATGCTTCAATCTTTTTTGGATGATCAAATAGGACAGAAAAACTGGGGAACTAAAACCAATGTTCCTTTGACGAAGGAAAAGTGTGTAGAATTGATAAAAGATATATTTATTTCTGCTGCTGAAAGAGATATTGAAACAGGAGATGGTGTTTGCATCAACATAATAACAAAGTTTGGTGTGGAACAGCAAACTTATCCTTTACGCAAAGATTAACATTGAAACTGTTTTTTGTCTACACAATGATGAAGACATCCCTCTGTGAATCATGTAATATTCAACATTAAGATTTTCTCCTTGATATTTGGATTTAGATTAATTTTTATTGTGTTATATGTTCATTCAGTTACAACTTTGTCAGAAAATTTCACAGGAGTGAAAGTGTGTGTCAGAATATTACAAAACAAGTATTTGAAGGTCATAAAAATGGATTTCTTGATGAACAAGATTTATGATTCATAGTTCAGGGTTTAGAAAAATCTTGATATTTCTAATTAATTTCTAAAAAGCAACAGGCAACTGCAAAACGTTTGTCCCATGAAATTATCTGTTAATCAATCAACAATTTTTATTTTCACAATCAAGGCTGTTGTGTGAAAGCCTTAAGTTCCAAGTCTCCCGCTATGGATATAAAGTTATTAATGAAAGGAAGGTAAAAGATAAAATATGGTTTTCAATATGCAGAAGCTCTTCAATTTTTGCCAACCCACCGAGAGTGAAACACTTTAAATACTCTTAGTTTTACTCTCGCTATTACACTAGTCCTGATCTCCACCCGAGAGTAGAGACCTCCTGCTTCAGAACATTTTACATTATACATGACATGAAATCAGTAACGTTCATTTGCAACCTTGATCCCAGCGCTTCTTGGCTTTTCTTTCCTATCGTATAGCACTATACAGTATTAAAAAGACCCCAAAAAGCGCTGTGATTGAGGTTGGTTTATTTAAAGAAGGCAAACAGTTCTTGCAACAAGTTTCATAAGAAAAGAGAAGTGCTGGGGACAAGTTTGGAAGATATATAGACATAGGTTTTGTGATTTGTTTGCATGACAACAAAAAGATGGTAGCTCTCAAAAGCCATTTTCCAGAGATCTAGAAGTACTAATTCTTAAAGTTTTTACCTCGGTGCCAACCATGGTGGCACCTCACAGAGATATTATTTTTATCTATAGTTAGTAACTCTCACCCATTTGTAATACCAGATTGGAAGATGGAAAAAGCAGACCCCAAAAACAGAAAAATCGTTGTAATTCAAAAACTATGATTGATATTTCAATGAAATTCTACTCACACATTGCCCTAAAGTGTGAAATATTTCTGCAGATTTCCTAGTCTTTATGACGTCACAATGGTAATTTACAGACCAGAACATGTTTTTCGGTTGTAGTCTGTAAAATTCGTTCACTTTCACAAATTTTGTTGAAAAATTGCAGGATTGTTAAGGTCATCAAGGGAAATCATCTGTAAAGGTTTCATGTAAATTGCGTTATTTGAGCATGCGTTAAGGCTAAAATACACGATCATTTTAAAATGACATTTTTTAAATGATCATTGAAAACTGATCGTGTAAACGCTCAAAAAATGACGAAAAGTACCCGTCATTTTCAACTGTCATTTAGGGGCTGTTCATATGGAGGTGAGCTGGCCTGGTTAACCGGGCTGGCTCACATGAATGAGATGAAATTCACCCAGCGTTCATATGGCTTTTCTCATCCCATTTAACCGGGCTGGAGAATGTTGTTTACATCACGTTAACAATAATTCGAATTTGAAGCATGCGCACTTGTCTAAAATCTATCCCACCAAACCGGGCTGGTATGTTCATATGAACAAATTTCATCTCACCTATAGGTGAGATCCCGGTCAAATGAAACGAGATCTCACTTAAGTGAGCTAGCCCGCTTTTCATATGAACACAATTTATTTTTATAAAGATTTCTTAATGCCAGTGAGATCTCTGCTAAGTGAGCTAGCCCGGCTAACCGGGCCAGCTCACCTCCATATGAACAGCCCCTAAATTGCAGACTAATTGCCATTTCGGCCGGAGGAGGAGTAGTAGTAGTAGGAGTGGTGTTTTAATACGATATTCGCTATCGCTGCTACCGTAAAAAGAAATCATTTGTGAAAGTTTCGTGTAAAATGCTGTTGTTATAAGCTGGTCTTTAAATGATCAATTTTCCCATTTTCCAGTATGTGAATGAAACAGAATATGCAATATTTGGCGAATTGTAAGAGCTATTGGAATGGAACTTCCAGGGGCGGATCCAGGGTTAGGCAACTTACGCAAATGCCTAAACCGAAAATCAGTTAAATAATGTTTTTCATAAAATTGTATGAAAAAGGTATTGTATTACAATAATCAGAAAGTTATCGAAAATATCAAGAGATTCCCACATCAATCCGCCCGATTCTTTCTTTCGCAAATAGGATTATTCTCCGGCGAGGCGCGCGTCATGTGTTACAAATTAATGTTTTTTACAGCTTGAGTTTATAGGTATTGATCTCTGCCCGGAAAATTACTTCTCATAGTCACATTGACAACACAGACTAGTGCCTAAGGTGATGGGCAACGAGTTGCATAGTTTGATGATATTTTGGGGCTAAAGGTTGGGTAATGATGTTAATAATTTCATGTATAAATTATAATCTATTATAATCTATTTTAGTATAAACAAGCATACCTTCAACATTTTGTGCACGTGATTTCCCTCAAAGCTTTTACCATGATACGCCTGGCGGTGCACATTTACGGATTTTAAAACATCATCCAAACTCTTAACACAGGGTCCGTCTTCTTTGTTTAGATAACTATTTTTCAATAGCTTATCTAATTCTTTTTCCTTGAAGAAATATTAAAAATTTTGTTAAGCACTTATGATAAATTGTAAAGAGTTTGTTTGATGAAAATTGTTCCTTTTTTAATGCTCTAATAAACTATCGATATTCATTAAACTATGTACCTTTTCTGTTAATTTTTTGGAAATGTGTTCAATTCTTGGATTGTAGATTTCATAAATGTTGCTTTCTTGTTCAGGATCATTTGAAATATTCCTTGCTATAGCATCATGAACTAAAGTGGAAAGTGAGTTCAGTTAATTATCCATATAATTGTGTCAAATATTACATAAGATCTTTGAGGGAAACCCTACTTACTGATATTTTGTTTTTGCAATCATTTATTGTGTAGGTCAATGCCGAAACTTTTTCTTGAATATCTGCTAAGTTTCTAATAGTCATATTTGTTTCTTCCACAGATAATCTTCTACCAGCCATTTTTACATCTACAATGTGACACTGGTATTCAAATAAATTGAAAAACTTCAGGAACATTCCCAAGGAGATATGAAGTTCTGGTGGTGCTACCTGCAAGAACATACACACAGATTGATGTAGGTACATTTTTTAAAATTAAAATAGATCAACGATCCAAATTGGTTAATATCACCTTACCTGATCAATGGGTATATTGAAATATGGTTTGTTGATGACATTATTATGATGTTTTGCTTCTTTTAGATTTGCACCATCTGCTTCAAATTCCAACAAATCATCAGTTATTGTGCTCAATGTTCTGGATGTTGATGGTCCTCGGACAGCCAAAGAGGTACTAAGTTGGCTGTTCATTATATTGCAATACAAACAGCAATGTCTACCTGAATAGATAGATTATCAATGTGATAAGGTGACTGGATTGGTTATATACATGCTTTATTACTGCATATCATATATTATACCATTAGCTCCTGTCAGGCCATACTTGACACATAAAAATTCGTAATCACTAAATAAAAAGACTCCTATGTTTTTCTCTCTAGAAAAGAAAATATTGTTGTACAGTTGCTTGATTTAATGAAGAAATTGTTGATTTTTGCTTTAGTAAGTATGCATACCCCCATTTTAATTTTTGTAAATGATCTATTTGGTCTTGGAACCTATGCAATCCCATAGTAAGGTTTGTTCTCCAATCCTTAGCTTCAAAGAGTGAAAATACTACTGAGTTAGCTTTACTGTTTGGCTTCTCAAAATTACATATTTGGTATGCCATCTTGAAGGACCCGCCTCCAAGATCACCACCAACTTTAATACGTAATTCTTTATCAAAAACTGTAGGAGTAACCAGTATATTTTAACATAATAAGTCAAATAACCATTGTTAGTATATTTACCCAAAATGCAATTGAATTTTGAATTACCTTTCTAATTCTGTTGCCCATTCCAAAATGTGTTGGGGAAGATCTTCGAGATATGCCCATGGGGCAGAGCGTACTTCATATCTTCCCTTTGCATCTTTACATCCAAATGTAAAGGGTATCTCTTCCACTTTCAGACTATCCCCAGCTAAAGACTTAGCCATTTGTCGTTGCTTCCCGATTGATGCTGGTTTGACATCAAATGACTTCAGCCATCTAAAGGAAGCACATATCAAGTTTGATGTAGAGCAGCAAGACTTGACCTAAATGTTAAAGTATACGCAGCATCCTAACCTGGCCATGATAGCAAGTTTCCGCCAGGGAATGCCCATGTCAGCTTTCATGCCAACCATAGCTTCAGATGTAATAGCAATGGGTGATATTTTGGCTTCTCTTAAGCTTGGTTTCCAATAAAATTATTTTTGTTGCACAACGGTTGTGCAACCGTTTTTCGGAACTTTTGCACAACAAGCCTGAATGTTGTGCAACAAAAGATATGTTGTACAACACCTGTTGCAGAGATAGAAAAAAATCTATCTCTGCAACAATTTCCTACACTTGTTGCACAACAAAGTGCTGCAAAACAGTTGTGCAACAAAAATAATTCTATTGGAAACCAAGCTTTAATAGCTTCGTTCTTTCATTTTCATTGAATGTTTTTAAAAGAACAGCAGTTTGTTTAATTTGAGAGTCACTATCATCTCCCACTAAAGTTTGCAAACTGCTCTTTAATGTTTTGCACCTATTTTTTAAAGTCTTTTTTGAAGCTTGGGAACTTTTCTTGTAGGCTCTTGGGGTTGATGTGATGTAAAATGGCTATAATATGATAGAATGCAATGTTTTATTCAGTAGATATACATGAGGGAATACAGAACATAATCAAACATCAAGGGAGGAGTGCAATCTTTTATTATCAGTGTTACAAGTTTTTCTTTCTTAAATAAGTTGCTTGTCTATGTTCAACTATGTTCTGTATTTGCCTCTGATATAAACATTTGCTGTTAATTAAAATATAAGAAATGTCTAAATCTTCTTACCCTAGGAACCCCTGACTTGAATGAAACAACAGTCGATTGCTCTTTTACCATTTTATGTTTAATGACGTGTAATGCTGCGTCTTCAATAGGTCGGGGAATGTCCGTATTTTCATCAATTTTAAAGACATCACTTATTGTGTAGTTAGGAGTAACAGCAGCAGGAGGGGGAGAAGGACCTTGACAACACGACTCGTGTTGTGATATATGTCCTGTTTAAACGATAAGCCACAACCACGAAAACAACTGATGTTGATACATTTAATTAATTCAAGGACTGTCTCGTTTGGGGTGATCTTATCAATATTTTTTCCGCATGTAGGGCATTGGACGTCATCTTTTCTTCGCCCCTCAATTTTTGGACATAAACATTTCAAATAGAATGTATGTTCGCAACTGTTAATTTTGAAGGGATTAGAAAATATATCGTGACAAAGTTTGCAAATGCATAAATGTAAATGTGGGTTTTTGTCAGTGTCTATGTTCGAGATATTTAATTTGATTGTGTTCGGAGTATTAAGCTTTTGCAACTCTATAATCGAATCTCTTGTCCAGCATGGAACATTCCAAACGATATGCTGGCTTCCTTTTTTATTGCGCCTTCCCCCACTACGTTTGGTCAGAATGTGTTCACATACTTTGCAGGATTGTGAGATGTGCTGCGTCCATGCAAAAGGTAAGGAAGGGTTAAAAGAAGTGCCGCGTTTCTCGATATTTACTATCTTCGAATAACAACAAGAGCCTCATGGCACAAACACGATTGTAAATCTTAATTCAATGTATGCGTAATTTGTATTATAGCCATCAGACAGGGAATTCGTAATCTTCCTTTTTGTACGAAACTATTGTTAATCAATCGAATATCCTTGTAATGCACATGATATTGGCAAAAAACAAGAAGGCACTATCAGGACTGAAGGCCTGAAGGTCAAAATGGAAAAATGTTTGACTGTGGAGCAAAATCGAAAAAAACGTTTTTCTGCAGAAAGGTCAAATTAGCAATTTCTGAGTGATAACTAAAATGAGTGTGATTAAAGGGATTCTTGCGTCCAAACTTTTGTGATGGTAGAACTAAGTTGCTTATGAAGTCCTTTCGCAGTTTTTGGAACTTCTGTTTCCTTAGGGATATACTTATATTTAAAAATCATTAACATGCAATGCATAATTATGATGTAATAAGATACACATTTTTAAATAGTTAAGATCAACATTTATAACTTCTGGATGTGTACTTTCAAAAGTACAGTTCTATAAAAGATAGAAGTTTCCTTAATTTCACATTATAACTTACATATAACTATTCTATTATATTCTAGAATATTCTACTGTACAAATTAAATATATACTATTTTATAGAATTTTGTTTGGGAAACATAGGAACATAAACACTTTTGATGTAAAAGAATTATGTTACCGTTTTATAGCTAGCATTAAAGGGATCCTGTGAGAAAAAGTTATTTTTTGGGACACAATAGAGCTCTAAAAGTTGATTAACAAGTCTCATTACAGTTTTTTTATAATTCTTTGTGGTTTTCGAGATATCTCAATTTCAAGATCTTAGATTTGATTTATGCATTGCATAATTATGATGTAATAAGTGAGTAGTTAAAATTTCTCATCGCTTTTAATGAATATTACATCTTTGTACATTAGTAAATGGATAAAGAATTCTAAGTGAAATGATATGATGAAGTATGAACTAAGAATATTTAGTAGTTCAAAAGTTACACACATCAAAAGCACACTCTCCTATTACATCATAATTATGCATTGCATAATTTGATATTTTTAAATTGAAATATCAGCAAAAGGAGAGGAAATTTTCAAAAACTGTAAAAAGACTTGTTAATCAACTTTTTGAGCTCTATCTATGAAAACATCAGCAAAGCCAGAGGTACTAACTTATCTAGGAAGCTATAATCATATTCAAGATAAATCAATTTTATTTTAATCTACTATGGAAACATTATCTGGCAAATCTGGGACTATAAAATATGTGCCCTTGTTCAAAAGGCGGTCACCTTTCATTCACAGTAAAACCAAATAAATAACAATGACCTACTGATAAGCTAGCATAACTGATTACAAGTACGTATCGGTTACCAGTTTTTGGATGGATGGTTAAAAGAACTTTGAAGTTTTTTCAATTTAAATGACATAAGCAAGTCTCTGAACAAAGCACAGGATAATATGCCTACTAAAAGTATATATAAGTATACACTTATAAACGGATGAAAAGAAGAAAACTATTTTTGTTAGAACTTTAAGTTTCTTCCTTCACAGATTCATCAGCTAACTGAAAAAACTGACTCTCAAGCACTTTCAGAAAAGAGATAAGAATCTATATGAATAGTATTATATATACATAGTACTTTGGTGTAACAACAAAGCTGTTCAATGCTATTTGGTGCAGCACACTGTAAGTTAATTTGGTGCAAAGTTGTACAAGTTATTAAGGTGCATAAAACACAGGTATTATTTGCAGGGTTCGTAGCGCACTTTTCCCAAAATATTTTCCCTGACCTTCCTGACTTTAAGGAGTAAAAAAGGTATCATTTTCCCTGACTTTTCTTTTAAAACACCCTGTTTTCCCTGACTTTATTGCCTACTAAAACTGCCACAGAGTCAAGATTACACATTCAGAAGTATCAATTTACAGGCTAGAGAAGGGATAAAACATTTCATAAAACATGTTAGTTAACTCTGAAACAAAGAAAAAAAATATTGATAGATGATTGGGTAAGCAAAATTATCATTGAACAAAGTCAGTAATAGACACTGTTACAGTCTTATGAAAGTGTTCTCTGACTTTCCCTGACTTCCCAGAATCTTCCTGTCAAACATAGTTTTTTTCCTGATTTTCCAGACACACCCTGTATTTAAGTATGTACAATACTTTGTTGCAACAAAGCTGCACAAGCTATTATTGTTGTCGGTCAAAGCTGCACGTGTTTCTTTTCTTCTATGTTTTATTTCTTCGAGAAAGGAAGAACTCAAAAATATACATAAAACAGCAACAGCTACAAAGGGATCACTGCTCTAATTTGAACAGAAAGAGAAATCAACTACTATTCAGCACACAATAAAGTAATCACTCAGACCAAAAGTATATGTGATACAAAACAAAGTGATCCGGTGAATGAAAGTAATGCACAAACAATATTTCTCCTTGTGATAAGAAATACTGAGTATATCAATAACTTTTGTCATTAAAAAGACATCTAACAGAAAATAACATGGGAAAATTTTAATCTGTAGGATTGGCACTTAAGGTCTGGAAAATAAATTCTAAAGGAAGAAAGTGTTTGCGGAAGAAAGTTTTGCGGTTTTTGCGGTTTTGGTTCGAATCGCAAAAGTTTATTCCCACAAAATATTGTAATATTGGTAAACCGCAAAAGTTTTTTCCCGCAAAATTTTCAAAATAATCCCAATTTTCGTTAATTATTACAAGACAAATTCCTCCTACCTAAAAGCCTGTTTGTAGAAGTTCATTGACTCCAATTTCAATAAGTGATTTGATCTACTTTATTTCGTGAGAATTTCGAGGGCTTTTTTCGGCAAAATTGAATTTCATGGCATTTTAATTTCGCTGTTCAAGCTTAAAGTTGTGAAATATTTTCTCCGACGAAAAATTAAACTATGTTTGCTTAGTGAAGTTTTTCTATCTTAAATTCTCCAACCTATGAATTTTTCTTTGTCTAGTATGAATGACACTGACAAAAATGAATAGTAATGGAGGAGAGCGAATCTGAGAGATATAAAAATTACAATTTTTTTTCTACTAAGTCATTACATTACAGTATATATTTAAAATTCAGAAAATCTAAAAATACTTACAATTTGGATATAAAAATTACAATAGAACACAAATTCGAATGTCAGTGAGTTTGTTTACTAACTGTAGTAACTATCAAAAGAACAACTAGAAAATGGCGTTAATCTACTATTTTAATGCAATCATTTCCTCTCGATGCATTCATGTCTATAAAGAAACAACTTCCCTGACGAAATTTTCCCTTCTAAGGTACTCTCGTTTAACAAGCGCAAAATTTTTTTCTTGCAAAAAAAAAAATGTTAACTGAGGAACCGCGAAAGTTCATTCCCGCAAAAAGGATTCATTTCCACGAACCGCAAAAGATTTTTCCCGCAAAATGCAAAAAATTTGCAGTTCAGCCGATCCGCAAAGCTTTCTTCTGCAAACACTTTCTTCCTTTAAAGTAAATGTATATGTATCTTTATTCAATGACTTGTAAAGGAGGTCACCTTCATTTACACAATTAAATCTATGTCAAATGAATTCCAATAACCAAGTCTCGCAACACAGCACAGGAAAATATGTTAACTAAGAAGGTATATATATAATTTTGGTACAACAAAGCTGTACAAGCTATTTGGTGTGCAAGAAACTGCACAAAATATACTTTAGAGTGTAAGTTAATTTGGTGCAAAACTGCACAAGCTATTAAGGTGCAAAAGCACAGGTACTATTTAAGTACTTGTAAAGGAGGTCACCTTCATTTACACAATTAAATCTATGTCAAATGAATTCCAATAACCAAGTCTCGCAACACACACTATTTAAGTACGTTTATAATACTTTGGTGCGACAAAGCTGCACAAGCTATTATTGTGGTGCGGTCGAAGCTGCACACTTATATATGTTTCTTTTCTTCTTCTATATTTTTTTGTTCTTGGAGGAGGGAAGAACAGTAAAATATGGATGAAAACAACAGCAACGAAAAATCTGCCACTGACCAATGTTTTAAATTACACAAAAATAAGAAAAATAAGGTACTATCCAGCACACAATTGCAATTACAGTACTCACTCAGACCAACGGACTGCAAGGTGATGTACATAATGATAATAGCACCCACCATAGTCAAAGTCAAATGACTATGCACCCACGCACACATGTGGTGAAGGAAGTTCTGCATCAACAATATTTCGAAGACGATAGTTACTTTGCTATTTTCTCTTTATCATAAAAAACATTGAGTATATTAACGACTATTGTCATTAAGAAAACATATTTGAGATAAAAAAAACATAGGAAAATTAGAAGTATATCTATAGAATTTTAAGTTTCTTTGATTAAAAGTTAGGTCTGGAAAATAGATGATGTTGTCACTTAGGCTGTGATGGCAATGCATATGGAGCGTCGGCCTAAAACAACAAAACTCCGCGGCACCACGACGATTTTAAACACGATCTCCACTTACGTTACAATCGTGAATTATGACAAATTTTGTCAGGGTGGATATCTGAAACGTCTTCCACACAACTAATGTAAAAAGCTTTTTCAATTCGTGGCTTCAATTTTTCCACTACGAAAGTTTTCTTGCTTAAGTAGCCACCACAAACACGGCAAAGCTTTGACAAGTATGTCTTGTGCATTTCAAGGGATGCTTGCGCCATTTTCTAAAAATGGGAAAACTTTGACTGTAAATATTTTCTGTTTCAGATGTGTTACCAGCATGAAACTTTGGGAATCAATACTTTAATACTTACCCTTTGTGACGATATAAACTGTTTAAAACTTTTGTGATACGTGACACTATAGTGTTTTTGTTGTGGTACTTCTTCGTTTTTACCAGAGAACTTTGTTCATCAAAATCTTAGTGAAACAAGCTTTTTGAAATCGAATAAATTGTATTAGAATGTTGCTTTGTTCCATAATGTTCGATTGTCAAAAGCTGATTATGAACTTAGGCCTTATTTTGTATTTTTGGAGGTTGTTTTTGCCAGTATTATGTACTGGTAGCTAAGTACCAGCACTGTAAAATCAAAATCTTCGAATTAGAAAATCCGAGCATGCGCATAATAAAATTCCACGGAATGCATGTTTTGAACGCACGTGAAGGAGCCCCGGGTTTACACACTTTAATGAATAAACTGGAAGAAAATTTGCCTAAGTTACAACCATGGGTTTACACACTTTATTGAATGAATGGTTACCAAATCTGCACAAAACGACCGTGGGACCTTCGAATTAGACCCAGTTCAACATGGATTCGCTAGAAAACATCGTCGCAGCTTTTGATAGCAATAATGAAGTATTAATTAGGAAATTTTGAATTCACTTAATACATCTGTTGAAAACTGACTTCAAAATCTAGGAAAAGCATTTTTTTTCGAGTCATGTCTCTTCTTTTGCTTTTGCGAAATGAAAACATTGTGGCTGCTTTAAAGCAAGTGTTTTATTATTTTATGCAATATAAATGATTAGCATGGATTATCAGCACCATAATTCGTTGACCATAAGTATGACGGCAGTTAATTATTACAGTAGCTCAGCTATGTATAGATAGGCATGTAACATATAAGTTTGTTTGTGTCAACTGAACCGAAGCCTATTTTTGATTGATTAATGATGTATATAAATATTTTTGGTATCTGTTTCTGTTAACCAAAAATGCATCTGTAAATGTTATGAAATTACCTTTGAATGACTGAGTTTATAATACACAAAGTCATTGTGTATTAAAGCTCAAAAAGCCTCTTGTTAGTATAACTTACTTCCAGTTTCTGAGATATGTATTTAATTTTTGGAATCTTACATTCACTTTATGCAATGCATATTTTATGATGTATATGCATGATGCATGATATGCACGATGCTTGCATAAAAATACTGACATTAAAATATACTACTCTAGTCAGTAAAAGAGAGTACAATAACAACCTGGAAGCTTTGAAATAGTGAAGCTTGGAATTGGTTCGGCTATTTCGCGGCTGACCTTCGAAGAGGACAGACGTATCCTCTCAAACTTGTGCGCGCCAAATTTTGAAGCCTAGCTTAATGCTGTGAACTTACTGACATCTAACAATGACAAGAAAAGGAAAGAACAAAAAGAATAAAAACAACAAAAGCCCTTTAAATATCAACGTCCGTAACTACGCGAGATCTGATACGCCATCTACAGACTCTCCACCTGAATCACCTCAAGAAACTGTTTCGAATACAAACTTGGAAACTGACTTGGCAATCACTCCCGAATCTCTGTCTGCCCAGCTCGAAACACTAAAAAATGATCTCTACGCCAAAATGGAGGAACAGAAACAAGACATAGTAGACCAACTGACGAACGAAAACATTCTGTTAAAAGCTGAATTACTGGAACTTCGTGGTGTCGTCAAAGATAAAGACAAGAAGATTATCCATCTCCCTCCTTTCCAACATAGATAAAATTCTTGAAAAACTCATGTACTATAGAGTCCTCAATTTCCTTGATGTCTATAAAACTCTGTTTGATAAGCAATTTGGTTTTCATTCAACAACTCATGCCTTGCTCACCATCATTGAACGTATCCGTCAAGCAGTTGATAATGGAAATCTTGCCTGTGGTGTATTTGTAGATCTGCAGAAGGCATTCGACACTGTTGACCACACCATCCTTCTGTCCAAGCTTCATCATTATGGTGTGAGGGGACAAGCAAAAAAATGGTTCAAATGCTACCTGTCAGGAAGATCTTAATTCGTTTGTATATCCTACTCAAAATCCACTGTTAAAGTCATCAAACATGGTGTGCCCCAGGGCTCTGTCCTTGGGCCTCTCCTTTTTCTTATTTATATCAACGACCTCCACAACTCGATATTCTCTAGTGAAACCTTTCATTTTGCTGATGACACTCACCTTCTGCATTTCAATTCCAACTTGAAGTCTCTTTGCAACCGTGTCAACCTGGATTTAAGATCTCTCCAAACATGGCTCAAAAAGCCAATAAAATCTCATTGAATGCAGCGAAGACTGAATTTCTTATTTTTCCTCATCATTGTAAAATTCTGGATTTTGAACCCTACCTCAAATTAGCCGGTGGGAAAATTTCCCCAAGCTCCTGCATCAAGTATATAGGTGTTCTACTTGATTCTCATCTCAACTGGAAGTCTCACATTTCTGCACTCTCTTCAAAACTCGCCCGTGCTAATAGCATAATCTCCAAACTGAGACATTATGTGGCTCAGCAGACCATGCTTGCTATCTACTATGGCCTATTTAGTTCACACCTACAATATGGCTGTCAACTCTGGGGTTTATGTGAGAATACTACCTCTAAGCCCATATCCATACTACAAAAGAGGTCTATGCGTCTCCTTACCTTCAGTGGCTTTCAGAGCCACTCATCACTTCTTTTTCAAGAACTAAAAATACTCAAAGTCTTTGATCTCGTGAAACTTTTAAACATTCTTCTTATCCACAATTTTCTTAATGATAAACTTCCAACAGATCTATTGAGCTTTTTCGACTTTAAAAAACTAAATCACACTCATGGTACCAGAGGGGAGAGAATGGGACTTCTGGCAAATCCAACTTCCAATATCATAACCTATGGCATCAATTCACTTTCAAAAATTGCCATTTCCCAATGGAATTCAATTCAGTGCTCTTATCCTAGTAAAGACCTGAGCTCATTACCTTTAACCACAATAAAAAAATTAGTCATAGATCATTGCCTTAGGGAATACTGAGCACGTACATAAATTTGAGTGATGTCAGTTCTGACATACTATTTATTTCTAACTTTTTATTTTGTCTTGATGTACTTAGGGTGGCCATTCTCTCTGTTTTAGTCACTGACTATCAGGATGGTCTCCCTCCATCTTATATTTTTCTTATGCTTTCTTGTTTTGTTTCTTTTGTAACTTGATTAGATGGTAAATAAATAGTTTACTTAACTTACTTACTTTACTTACTATATAATAAGATAGTATATAGGTTAAACTTCTCATCGCAAGTTATCATTAATGCTACATATTTCTTTTTAATTTACTATAGAGAGAAAGGGCTTTCACTCTGAGTCAGTGATAAGAAAATGAAGTTATAATATATTGAGAGTTCATACACATAAACAAAGAATAAAAATCTTATTAATATAATTATCATAATTATGTACTGTATCATTTTATGATTTTTAAATCAAAAACTATAAGACTTCTGAAACAACTTTGTGCATTCTATCATCCCTCGAAATATCATTTTGGATGCAGGGGAACACTTTAACATCTTTGGAGTTATTCTTTCATCATACAAAAACCACCTACGTTATGTCTTCTTTTGAAAAAGGTAATTACATAATGTTTTAGTTTGACTTCTTGTTTCCTATACTACATTAAATTCTGTAAAAAAATGCTGTAGCTCTTATTAAAGAGGAAGCAGTACATAATTTATCTGTTGTTGTGTAGTTTTATATAGGTTCTTGGACTTGTCTCAGGGATTTCTGGAAACACCATCTTTTACTATATTGTGGTTGACATTAATTATTTAACCATGGATCATTTTTAGGGTAGGGTATACTATTTGATTTGATGAACGTATAGTGCAGAAATCTGTTTTTATTTTGCTGCCGGATAATGATCAAGGAGCTTGTCTCTAACTTTGATTTTGGTCATTTTACTCTATTTTCTTAACGTAATTTCTTTTCTTTTCTTTCTATTTTCATCTTGACCAGTACATAGATAAAATATCATGTATTTATCTGAGTGCTCCAGTCTATCATCGTATATGTGATTGAAAATTTATTTATTTGATTCATTACAAGTATGTTTTCATTTGGTGGATGCTTCCTGTTCATGTACAAGCAATCAAGAAAATGAAGAAGATAGAAGACGAAGTAATTTATTGGTTATTTACTTAACCTCCCCAATCTGGCAGAAAATATTATTTTGGCCTATATAACGTAGTTCAATACATTCTATTCATACTCAATTAGTTTTCTTTCGTTTATTTCCCTTATCCCATTTTGTAACAATACAGGCTTGCATTATAACACTCCTTACGTTAGGACGAATGAATTCGAGTTAATATTTTTTACATTTCGAAAAGTATGTATTAGATTGGGCGCAAACTGGCGTAAATTTCATCAATTTCATCAAAAAAAATTTGCCTAACCCTTAAAAAATCCTAGATCCACCCCTGACTTCATCCTTCTAAAGTGATCAAATTTGATTGAAAAGTTACAAACCGTTGTTACTTCAGTGTTAATTTGCAGACCAGAGCAAAGTTTCCGATTTTGGTCCTTAAAATGTGCATATTTATTTAAAACATATTGCGAAGATCAAGCAAATAGTCTGGGCTGCTATGCTTCATAACACAGCTTCGTGTGCAGAAACTGGTTAGAAGTAAACTAACTTTTTCAAATTGTTCCTAGGGTGGAATAGGACATTAGGAACTATTCATGTTTGCGAAAAAAACATTATACAGACATCATAAGTAACATTACAACATTAATTTTAAAGTAACTATATACCTTTTTCCAAACACCCTGTATTACAGCTACTACTGATAAACACACTGTGTCAATGAAAAAAAAAATCAAATTACCCACGATGCATCGTCAATAATCAAATTAGGTCTCCTCTCATCATCGCTTTCTTCTATGACGTGATCGTTTGGGTTTATCATATCTCCACAGAATTCGAGTTCTTACAATCCTTACACTTGCACATTTCCGTACACGTTTTAGGCCACCATTCCTCTTGCATTTGCATCTGTTTGTGTTATATCTCGTTGTACATTCACAGGTAGTTAGCTCTATTATTGTCTCAGGCGCAGGAGGAAGTTTTGTCATTACAGCATACTTGGCATATCGCCGTGGTTCCGTAAATACCTGGAATTAAAGGTTGTATTAAAAACATGCGTTACTCAACAAACTTGTTCACTATAATTGGTCAGCGCCGCAAGGTAGCTGATCTTTCATTTCCCCGTGTCTGTCAGTCCCGTCCGTGTGTGTGTTTGTTATGTTGCAGTTCTTCACGCCACAGGTTAAACGCCCGTTTTTGCTAACTTTTAATTTAGCAGTTTAAAATGCGAAAGTTTAAACTGACGTAATTGCTTTTAGAAGATAAGAGTACTGGAATATTAAATGTAAGTATATTACAAACAAAACGTGTTCAATTTCAGTAGTTTTTATATAAAAAGAAATTGTCTGTTTAAATGCGCCTTTTTTCTCACCCGAATTCCAGTGCATGCTGGGATCGAACCAATGCCATGCTGCTTTAACCTTCATGGCGAGGAGGAGCAATTAATACGTGCTATTTATTATACTGCGAAAGAAAAACCGAATCAGTCAGAAACTATTATAAATATCTATCATCAAATAACTATCAACACTTCTGCAACCACGTGTCCAAATCTGAGATACGATTTTAAAAAGGAGGAAGAAAAAGAGCCAGGTAAGGAAATATATCATGATATAATCATAACTAAGTTGTGACTCTTGACTTGACCTAAAATATATAATTTCTGTTGTGGAGTAAAAATGCCTATTTGAGATTTTTATAACAGATTTGATAGGAGCTTTAATTGGCCCCCATATTGTTTTACCGATAATAAAGTCTGACATTCTGTGAGAGGTTGCTCGTTACACTTAAAAACGTTGGAAGGTGAATAAAGCAGAAAAAGAAGGTGAACAAAGCAGAAAAATTGTTTCTCAGATATCTATATTATCTTCGGGGAAGGAATTTTGGCAATACTATATTATCTTCGGGGAAGGAATTTTGGCAACAACCATAGTTGTTGGAAAGAAAATTTGTCGGAATTAGTAGGAATCTAATTTGGCAGATGTAAAAGTTCATTAAACTTGGGAGCAATTTATTTGGTGGACAAATAAATAATTATATATATACAGTGCAAAAAATTTCTATCTATTTATAAGGCTTTCATCAACAAATGATAACAGAACAAAATCTTAACAATGTTTAATATTAAAATAAATTAAAATTAATGAGTTCTTCATCGTCATCGATAATACAATTGAAGGTTCTGAAGAAACATTTATGACTTAAATAATAATTTTGTCCTCAAAGCGCAAAAATGAATTACCTTGAAAAAAATATTTTTCATCAATTCGCGAAAATTAATTCCCACGAAATACAAAACATTTCACGAATAAAGTGAGTCACGAAAATTTCTGACTTTAAAGTATATTCATAACAGAGCTGACAAGTACACACGAAAGGCCTATGTTTTTTATATTGTAATTGTTTTAAAATAAATAAGCAAAATTTTTGTAATAATACTTGTTGTTCTTAATGCTTTTGGTTCTCAAAACCCTGTTACTTATACCTTTTTTGATACTTCTGTTTACACAAACGTTAAGAACTTCTTTTTAGTTAGAAAAGAATGATCACAGTTCAAGATACCAATGTTAGAAATTTTGGCACGTGGTAAATTTTGTGCACCAAATAAAAATGTTTCGCAGGCCTGGTCGTAAGAGGCGTGCGATCGCACGTGCACGCCTCCACACACGCCAAGATTTATTTACGCGTGTGGCAATTGCATGCCTGGCTTGTAATGACAAGTGTGACAACAAATGTTTATTTAAAAGTCAAGAAAAATCTGTCCCAAAATGTTGAAAGTTTTGCCTTGGAAATTGATCATGTGCTACGATTAAGTTTTACAATAACGGAATGAAACTTTGCGAGGTCTCCGATCACTTTGGAATATAGGGTAGTGGTTTTGAATTAAAAATCAGTGCTCACAAATTTTCTTTGTTTGGTAGTAGAAAACAAGTCTACTCAGCGAAATCCGCTGAGGTATGAAGAAGGAGCTTCGTGCACACGATTTTATCATGTATATATTATATATATCATTTAATTGTATTATGTAGTTTTCTCTTTCTTTTTAACGTTCTTTTAAGTTACAACAGTATGTGCAAGGTTGCAGTTTCGAAAAAATAATAGTGAAGCAGTGAATGGAACGGAAACGTATGGAGAGTAATACAAATTTTTTATTTTCAGGTTTTATTTTTCCTCTCTATTAATTTTTGAATAAATTTTATTAACCATCAAAGTAATCTTTATATAACTAACATTTTACGTTCAGAATCTTCAAAAACATTGTTTGTTTTATTAATTCATTCTCCGCTAAAATCTCATTATTTTTACAAATTTGACTTGATTATAATAGAGAATGAAGATCGTTGATCTTAACTGAAAAAAATTGATCGCACATCTGTCAAAAAATCACACGAGCGCACGCCAAACTGATATCGCCAATTAAGGCGTGCGATGACCACATGTCTGCTAATTTTCTTACGACCAGGCCTGTTTCGTGTGTATTAATTTTTGCGTAAGCCATATTTACCGAAAAAAGAAACTTATGAAAATAAAATAAGTAACTAATTTCAAAAGAATGTCCTTTATTATGACTCTTGGGGCTAGGGCTAAGGTCAAGGCACAGTTAACAACGGCCCATTATAGGCATTCTCTTCTCATCCAAAGTGCGTTAGGAATTCCATGTTCCTTGACACTTACAGATGCCAGCAACAAAAGTTGCAAAATACACAGAGCCTCAGGAAATTATAATTATCAGTACATTATACAAGACAGTGAGTAGGCTACTGTTTGAAATAATGATTTACCGAAGACAATGATGCTCAAGTTCAGTGGAAGTGCTACCATATAAAAGAGAAGAACGATTATAGTTTACTAATTTTTGCAGGCCACGGTTTGAGAGCGTTTTGCTTGGATTAATTTTTGCGAGTCTGAGCTTTTCAAGGAAAATGTTTGGATTTCTTTTTGCGAATGTGAACAAAGTGCAATGTGTGTATTTTATAATACAGCTTAGAGAAATAACAGTGAAAATCACCATTTCCATGCCTGCCACGTTGCAATACCAATGTGTGCTTGATAAGTACAAATTAATATACGAAAGGTACACAGAGCCAAAAAATGAGCAAATAAAATCATAAAATTTTACGTGGATTTTTTTTTGAGATTCGTTCATGTCTTGATGTTTTGCGTGGATTTATTTTTGCGAATTTGGCCAAAAGTCGCAAAAATTAATCCACACAAAAAAAATCCCCATAAGGTATATATGTCATCGTATGAACGTTACATAGATGTAAGATATACAAAATGATATAAGAACTGATATTTAGTTTTTGTGTCATCAATCAAATTATTCTGAGGGTCAAAAGAGCAAAGAAATCTAGAAGTAAGCAGTATTAGGTATCATGCACAGCCCTTTTGTGCACTTATCAAGTATTTCAGACGTTTTGTGCAAATGTGCGAAAATTAGTACACACAAAAATTTCTACCAATAAGGTAATTATAAGTTTCTTCTATAAATTTTCGAAAAGCTACAATTTCTTTCTAAATTTCTGTATAACCCTAAAGATCGTGTAGTCACAAAACAAACTGAAAATAGTTTGAACCAAATCTCTGTTTGAACACAATAAATGAAATTGTCTTTTTTTTTGAAAACTGGGATCGTCTCAAAATGTTCGTCCATATTCGTCTTTTTTGTTTTCGTCCTTTATTCGATCAAAATCATCCTTTAATATAGTAATATTCGTCCTACGTTTATACTAAATTCGACCTTTTATCGTTACTTTGAAAATGGACGGTTTTATGAATTCGATCCAAAGTCGATCCAAAATTCGTCCCAAATTCGACCTACATTCGTCCTTTAAACATCACCTTGGAATGTTTTTATGAACGGGCTATCAAAACCCTTCAACTTCGTACAAACAAACGAAGGTGATGGAATATTTTTATTTTTAATTTTGTGTAAAGTTTACACAAAATTAAAAATAAAAATATTCCATCATTCGACTCTGGTCTTCTCAATTATGTAAACCAGTAGCAGCGTGGCAGATCGTGCTGCTAAACTATCCCAAGGCGCGCGATGTCACACACCTACTTTTTTTCGACCTTTCACTCGAATTTGGGTATTAAAACATTGTTTGAATAGTTGTTTTAACTTACACAAGTTTCTCTTTGTGGAAATCCCGGTTAAAGGGTAAAGGGAGCTGGAAACTAAGATGCCTTTTAATTTCACTGAATAACATGAAAACGAGTCCTACTGGTACCACTTATGTTTTCATATTTTTTCGTTAGGTGAAGAAATGAATTCGTATAACGAACGGTATTTCAAAATTACCTTGGCAACGGTGGTCATTCTCCCTAGCAACAGCAAATTGGTGAATGATCACTTAATATACCTGTTTCGTTATCAACTGCGCACGAAAACTAATATATATAACAGGTTGAGCATGTTTTTTACTGCATTGAAATCTTCCATCGGAAATTCTATTGAAAAGCCTCATGGTTTCTCCATCGTTGATGCTTCAGGCAGTTCATTCATTGAAACAACATGATTTGCAATACCACCTGCACTACTATAGACTCGTTTTAAATGAACAGAAAAATATTCAGTGATAAAAGCTTTTTTAAAAAGTTCTAACAATGACTATTTACGTGCGCGATTAAAAGCGCGTCTGAGCTAGCTCTAGGAGCGCTATAGCGAGTGCTAGCGTGATCGCGCTCCTCATAATGAGAAGACTGTAAACCAGACACGTCTCTTTAATTTTACTACAAGTCAAACAAACCACATGCGAATCATTGCTGTGTATGATTTTGATTTTTGAGCGTGGCCTTTTGTTACAAATTGTGAAAGAACTAAACTTTTTTTGGCTTTTTCATGTGATTTGTCGTTGACTTACATAATTATGTTATTTGTTTTTTGCAAACTTCTGTAAAACAAGCATGTTTGTTGGTTAAAATAAATGAAGCTATTATATCTACGCCGCTAGGCGTACGATCTTTATGTAAACATATATGAAAGATCAGCTAGTCTGGCTCTAGTATAAACAAGCTAAGATGGCTACCTGAGATCTATAGCACGTTTTGTCAGAAGATAATATTTATCCATATAAAACGAAGACATCGTGTATTAAATATCAAATACAACAGAAGCTATACATGATAATTCAAATAATTCAACCTAAATTCGACCTGATTCCGTCCTTAATTCGGCCAAATTCGTTCCTTATGAAAATTCGACTTTTCACCAATTCGTCCATTTCACTTCAACAAAATCGGAAAAAAATTGTTTATTAAAACAAAAAGGACGATAATTTTCGTCCCAATTCGTTCTTTTACAGGACGAACATTTTGAGACGATCCCAACATAACAAACTATTACAATAAAATTGAGGTTTACCTTCTTTTTACCCACTGAAATGGTTATCATAATTCATGAAATAAATTTCCTCATGAAATAAAAATCAGAATGATGTGGTATGCATTTGAAAAATTCTTGTCTAATTTTGAAGCCTTTAATTGCCCTTATTTTGTTCTTAGCTTTCAAAAACACAGTTTCAAATTTCTATATGCTAATGCCGATGCTTCTCTGTTTTGTTTAACATGTCTAATAGCCCATAGCACATACCTTAAGGGAAGAAATTTTTGCGGGAAGAAATTTTCGCGGAATTTAATTTCGCGGTTGAGAAGGTAAAAATGGCCGATTTTCGCAGAATTTAATTCTGCGATTGACAAATTATAACGTGTTTTGAGGAATTAAATTTCACGGTTTTCGATTTTTAAACAAATACTTCAAAGAAAAAAATGCCTCTTTTTGCGTTTCGAATTGTTTTTCTTTTATTATTTAACATGTAAAACTAAAATCGAATTTTCGCCGAACTTAATTTCGCGATTATTGGCCAAAATCGCAAAATTAAATTCCGCGAAAATTTCTTCCCTTAAGGTATTTAATTAACCCATTTTCCTGAAAACGTTTGTTCATTGTGCAGTTAGATATAACTTATCTTTTTTACATTTAGGAAACGACAACTACTTGGCACATCTTCCAACTCACCTCATTTGAGGGCCGCCTGAATTGGCGGAAGCGAAGGTTCACGGACGTGAACAGCCAAAGCACAAAGCTCAGTAAATCTCAAAGCTCAAAAGTTCAAAGCTCAAAAGTTCAAAGCTCCAAAGTGCAAAAGCTCGAAAGTAAAAGTAAAACTAGTAACAGTAACTGAAGTTGAATATTGATTAAAGTGTCAAAGTTGTTGTAGTTGTTCTTGTTGCCGATATGATTTCCATTGATGCATATCGTATCACTATAGGTAGTTTCTATGCCGCCACCAAAATATCCCGGGCCAATAAGGGAAAGGATTTAATTAATTGTTATGGAAATGCAAGGGCGACCTGTTTTTTTTTAAGAAGTTTCCCAATGTTTTATTCTTTGCTTCTGTGTGCTAATATGATTTTGTTAATGGCCGGCGATGTTGAATTAAACCCGGGACCTGTTCCTAGTGTCACAGTCGGTGGTTCATTTAATCAAGGCGATCCCCGCTTCTATGAATCCGCTGGTAAACAGTGCGCATCCAACGCTTTATGGTCGATTTGTTATTCGGCGCTAAAGAATTTGCGGTATTGGTCTAGATGGGATTTAGATCATATTTTAATATTAGGAAATGATCTCTATAAAACGTTAGGCTTCTCCGGTTATCTTTCTTTTGACGACTTACCTGACAGCGTGCAATTCAACAATTCTAACATAATCCTTGAGAAGCATGGTGTGGTCACGGGGATTTTAAATTCGAACAGTAATAATTCTCTCTTTCGTGTCTATTGTGAAAATACTTCGGGAGCGCTTTTCATCACAAGTGGTTTTGCTACGGCTTTGTTTTGGGCGAATGGGTTTACTTACATTTTCGATTCTCATGCCCGTAATCCCATCACAGGCTTACCAGATTCTAATGGTGTGTCCGTCTTGATGAAATTCGATTCTGTCAGTTCTGCGGAGGAATATATTAAAACATTTTATCTTGATGTTCACAGACAAACAGACAGCGTCTATTATCAAGTTCAGAGTTATGATGTGCGGATTAGGGCTGATGCTTTAGTAGAGGTTCGAAGACTTCTAAGAACTGAAAAGTGTCGTCATGAGCGTAAACGTAAAGTACAAAACCCTGCTGAAAATGAAAAAAATCGGGCAAAAGCACGGACACTTATGCAAAGTTATCGGGCTGGCCTTTCCTCCGAACAAAAATCAGAAATGCTTAAAAAAAGTCGTAATAGCATGAATAATAAACGGGCTTCGTTTACTGATGAGCAGAAATCAAAACAAAGAGAAAAGAATCGAATAAGTATGCAAAATCGGAGAACTGGATTATCGGATGAACAAAAATTGGAACAAAGGGAAAAGAAAAAAACTAGTGAGCAAAGTCGTAGGATCGGATTATCGGATGAACAAAAATCTGGTCTTCGAGAAAAGAATCGAAAAAGGAAAGAAAGTCGGAGAGCTGGGTTATCGGATAAACAAAAATCTGAACTCAGAGAAATGAATCGAACTATGAAACAAAAGCGAAGAAATTTATTATCAGATGAAAGAAAGTCAGAATTGACAAAAAACACCCGAATGTATAAGAAAAAACAACGTGCTAAGCAATCTGAAGAAATCAAGTTTGAACTACGCCAAAAAGATCGGGTTGATAAACAAAAGAAACGAATAGGATCGATAGATTCATTTAAGAAAGTTATCAAAGAAGGTCCTTATTATATTTGTGTATGTTGTAACAGAACATTATATAAACAATCAGTTCGAATCTTCGACGATAACATTTATACTGTGGATCAAAAGGTGTTTTCCTTTCAAGTTCTCAGTTTTGACGACAGTGAATACATTTGTCAAACATGCCATCTAAAGTTAGCAAAAGGAAAACTTCCCTGCCAAGCTGTTATTAACGATTTGGAAGTATTTGAAATGCCTGGTATTTTTAATGATGTTCGCAAACTTGAAAAAACGATTATTTCCAAAAGATTGTTATTTAAAAAGATCACTATCATGCCTAAAGGACAATCTCCTAAAATGAAAGGAGCTATTTGTAACGTCCCAATACAAGCTGATGACATTTGCAATATTTTGCCAAGAGGATTAGATAATAATGGCATAGTCCAAGTTGCTTTGAAGAAGAAAATGTCATTTAAATCAAATGTTTTCTTTGAAGCTGTTAGACCCGATGTTGTCAGAGGAATTTTAATTTATTTAAAACAAAATAATGCATTGTACTCTAATATTGAAATAAACATAGAAAATGTGCCTCGCTGTTGGATCGGAGAAATAAACAATACATTTGAAGATGAGGTCCACTTTGTAAACGAAAGTCAAATTCCGCATGTCAAACAAGGTGACGAGGAAGAGGACATGAATCCTTTAGATGAATTTCGACTGGCTGTTTCTGAAACTGCGTACGTACCTGAGCTTGCATACGAAGTTAGAGATGATGCAAACGTAACTATTGCACCAGGAGAAAATAGAGAACCTTTGGCTTTAATCTGTGATGATGATTGCGAACTACTTGCACACCCATGGTTGTTTCCGACAGGAAAGTTTGGATATACACATGACAGAAAAGAAAAATTGAGTCCTTGCAAATATTTCAACCAAAGACTGTTAAATTATAAACAAAAGTTTGCTTCGGACTCGGATTATATATTTTTTGCTCAATCACTAATGCAACATTTGAATTTAAACAGATCTATCAACATTGCTATGAAAAAAATAAAATCTGACGGATTGACAGCAGGTCAAATCTCCCAAAATTTTAAAGAAAAAATCGGAGAGCTGATAGCTAGTGACGAAGCATTTAATTTCATGAACACTTTAAAAGGAACTCCTGCATATTGGAAAAGATTTCTTTTTGAAGTACTAGCCATGGTTAAACAGCTGGGATTACCAACTTATTTCATGACCCTTTCTTGTGCGGATCTTAGATGGAATGAGTTAGTTGAAATTATAGGGAAATTAAACGGTATGAATTTAACGGCAGTAGAAATTGAAAATTTGAACTATTTTGAAAGAACAAACATTCTTAATAGCAACCCTGTGCTCTTAGCACGACATTTTCAATTTCGAGTGGAAAATTTTTTTAAACATATAGTTCTGAATGGAACTTTTGGAAAAGTTATGCATTATGCTATTCGGGTTGAATTCCAAGTGCGAGGTAGTCCCCATGTTCATTGTTTATTATGGGTCGAAAATGCACCTATTTTGAGTGAACAAAATAGAGACGAGTATGTTGCATTTGTAGATAATGTTATAAAATGTGAACTACCTGAACAACAAGGCAATAATGAGTTGTTTCGCTTGGTAAAAACATACCAAACACATAGTCACTCCAGATCTTGTCGAAAGTATAAAAATATTGAATGTAGATATTCGTTTGGTAAATTTTTTACAAACAGAACGCGTTTAGCTAAACCAATCGCTGAAAAAGTCCCTGTGGAAGAAAAAATAAAAATGCTTCAAACACGAAAAGAACTATTAGATAAAGTTCAAAAACATGTCAATGAAAAATTAAATCCTAAATATCGCAACATGTATGACCCTACAAAAGAGAGCTATGACCCACCTAACTCCATTGCAAAGATATTACAGGAATTAGATATTGAAGAAGAAAGTTACTACCGTTCACTAGAAATTTCACCTGATACTAGTTATCAGATCCATTTTAAACGATCTCCTGGTTCCTGTTTCATAAATAATTATTTCGAGGATGGTTTACTTGCATGGGAAGCAAACATTGACATACAACCTGTTTTAGATTATTACAAAGCTGTAGCGTACATGTGCGCATATCTGTCCAAATCAGAGGATGAATCTACAGAAGCAATGAAACAAGCAGCTAAAGAAGCACATGAAACAGGACAAACTGCTTACCAGAAAATGAAATCAGTATCCAAGGCTTATAGAACTCACAGAGAAATGTCAATCCAAGAAGCAGTTTCAATTGTTTTGCCAGAAATTTGGTTACGTAAAACATGTCCAGCAGTAACTTTTGCAAATAGTAATCTTCCTGAAAACCGTTATCGAGTTTGCCGGAGCGAAGAAGAAATAGCAAATATGCCTGATAACGAGACTAATATTTTCAAAAGAAATATGTTGGACCGTTACATTGACAGACCAAACTTATCTTTTAAGAAAGGAAAATACGCCATGATGGATAATCTATGTTTTGCCGAATTTCTCTCTAGTTATGTATTAGATGTAAGAGTTACTGATGAAGACGAAAATGACTGCCAACCAGAAGTTCTTGAAGATCTGTTGCTCGATGAAAAGGACACCCGCCTACCGACTACTGTACCACTTATGTCATCAAAAGAACGCGTTAAATTGCGGAAAACCAAATGTGTATTAAGATACCATGTACCTAACAAAATAACGAAGCCAGAGGCCTATGCTCATCACATTTTGTTCATGTTTTACCCTTTCCGAAATGAAACTGAACTAAAGGCTACTGCATCCGGAACATATACAGAAAAAATATTAGATCCAGAAGTTTTAGACGTCATCAACACTAACAAACATATTTGCGAACCTTACGGTGAAATAGTCGACAATGCATTCGTTCATTTCAATGCAAACAACACTAATGGCTTGGATGCATCTGGAGAACAAGAAAACGATTCTGTAAGAGATGAACTAGAACAAAACGCAAACGAAGATGAGGAAGTTGACGATTTTACTGAAGAAAATATTTGTGGAGCGCCAGCTCGTACACCAGTTACAATTTCTGATGATGAAATGAATGAAAGAATTCGCTCTTTAAACAAAAAACAAAGAGAGATATTTGACTTCATTAATAAATGGGTGAGAACTTCAATGAAATCTTTGCAAAGCAAGGAGATAACAAAACAAGAACCTTTTCAAATTTTCATTACTGGGAGTGCTGGATGCGGAAAGTCACATCTACTAACAACTATCAAAATGTACTTGCATAAAGCTCTGTCTTATGGTTCAGGTGAACACAGCAAAGAAAGAATGTTAATGTTAGCACCAACTGGAGTTGCAGCTGTGAATATTGATGGTTCAACTATTGATTCAGCGTTAGGAATATTACCAGATCGAACGAGTAGTAAATGTGTTTCCAAATTAAGCGACAAAAAAAGGAGTTCGCTTAGACAAAAGTATAGTGAACTTAAAGTGATAATTATCGATGAAATTTCCATGGTCTCAAACAAGCTACTTTTGTATATTCATCAAAGATTATGTGAGATATTTGGTTGCACTGAAGATCTTCCATTTGCAGGAATATCAATAATTGCTTGTGGTGACTTTTATCAATTACCACCAATTCAACAAAAACCTGTTTTTGCAGAATTTAATGATCATATGTTGAATATCTTTCACTGTTGGCGATACTTCAAAATTGCTGAACTTACTGAAGTTATGAGACAACGAGGTGATCAAATATTCATCGATCTTTTGAACAATATCAGATTAGGTTTACTGTCAGACAGAGATAGGGAAATACTGAAATCAAGAAGAATTGAAATAGATGACCCAAACTATCCAAATGATGCTATTCATATTTGGGCTGAGAATGCTTTAGTTAATGAACATAACCAGAAAAAATTACGAGAACTAACAGGTTTTGAGTACGAAATTGAAGCCATCGATAAGTTGCCTGAGAATATTGCAGCAAGTGTTCTTGAAAAGGTGTATCAACGAAGTCAAATGGATACTGGTGGATTAGCTCAAAAACTTTCATTAAAGATAAAAGCAAAAGTGATGCTAACATCAAATCTTGACGTCGAAGATAAACTGTGTAATGGTCAAATAGGAACAGTTGAACATCTGAAGTTTGATCAAAGAGGTAACATAAGTACTATATATCTAAAAATGGATGATGAAGATGTAGGAGTAAAAGCCATTAATGGTGATCCTTTTGGAAGAGCTCACAACTTAGTCCCAATCAACAGAGTTGAAAAGGAGATAAAAATAAGAAAGAATAGTTTATCATCACCGGTAATAAAAAGACTTCAATTTCCATTAGTTCTTTCATGGGCTTGTACAGTACATAAAGTTCAAGGTAAAACATTCCCAAAAATAGTATTCAGTCTTGATATGCTCCGACAAAAGCGATTTAATTCTGGTCAAGTTTATGTTGCTTTAAGTCGTGTAACATCTTTAGCTGGATTGTATATCTTAGGAGACATTGATAAGAAACATGTAACTACCGATCCAAGAGCAACTGCTGAGTATGAATTTACGAGAGAACATCTATCTCTAGATTATGTAAATTCAGAAAGTTCAGAAGAAGTCCTTTCAATTTCATTACTTAATGTTCGTTCTCTTTCGAAACATGCGATCGATGTTAAGTATGATAATGTGCTTATGGAAAGTGACGTACTTTGTTTTACTGAAACTCAATTGACATCCAACATGGACACCACAGAAATATCAAGTACTTTGACTCCTTTTTCATTGGAATTCAACAACACTAGTAATGACAAGTTTTCAAACATTGCATTAGCATATAATGATAGTGTTACATTGATCAATAATATTTCAATTCCAGGAGCTTCTCTTTTTACATTGTGTAAGCCTGACACTTTCTCATACAATCTGAACATCGTCCTTTTATATCGAAAAAACAGCCTAAGTCTTGCAAATTTTTTATATCATATCCAACATTTGAGTAGCCAAGTTGACTTGGTTCATATAATTCTGGGAGATTTCAATATTAATATACTGCAATCAAATAACACCATGTTGCATAATTATTTAAATGAGAATTATGTATTAACAAATGAAACTGCAACTCATATCTCTGGATCATTGATTGATCATGTGTACATCCACAAAGATCTTGCTCAACATACTGACACTAAGGTTTCTATGCATTTTGTTTACTATTCAGATCATGACGGAATTAAATTGCAGATAAAAGAAAAATAGATTAGCGTTGTGTTGTAACAAAGCTTGAATTACATCTAAAAGCAAGTCAGTGCTCCAGGTTTACTACTTCAAATGTGCCTTAAAAATCTTAACATAATGTGTATATTGTATATTAAGACCAAAAATATCCCGACAAAAGTCATATAAAAATTTTCGGGTTAATAATTTGTTTTGTCAAGTCATAATGCGTATCTCGGGTTTTGTCACTTATTTCCAACTTCCAAATACGATCAGTGATCCACTGATCAATGATCCAAATGCTTGCCCTCTGCGTTTGAAGAGCCAAAGCTAAACGTAATCGTAAAGAGGCCAAACGAATTCCAACGAAAATATGAGTTATTTCTAGATGTCTTTAATGTCATGAAATATTTTTCCGTTTGAAGTATTTACTTCTGAAAACTCCGTTTGCGCTGACCTTAAGGCCTATGGCCTCTTGTTACTCTTTCAGCAGCCTGTTTATGCTCAGTGTAATATACATTTCTGCAAGAGGAACACTTCTTAATTCAAATTTCGAAAATTTAAGTTAAGGTCAGAGTAAAATATAATCTCCGGCAATGTAGGATTGATAAAGAACGTATGTACCTGCTTCATCTAAGGTTCACTTTAGACCACACAATGAATTTCAAAGCGAAGAAGACGACATGTAGCTCCTCCATTCTGAATACGAAGCTGCTTTGGATGTTGGACATTTGTTGAAACATAATGGCTTTGATGTAGAATTTGCCATCACGGTTTGCCATCTTTGTAAATGTGCTTCTTGATTTTCTCAGCTTTTTTCATCGCAGTGCACAGATTATCCCATACTGTTGGACTTCCATTAATGGCAGGCAACACAGATTAGCATATTTAGCTCACATACCTGTTGCCTGTGTTAATGTTTTTTGATAAACTGCAGTCCCATTTACCATCAGGAGTATCAACCTTAAAGTCTACGTTGTCAATAGCGAAATAGATTGGTTAGTCTTTTTTTAAAGTTGAAGGTATAAAAACTCCGTTGTTTTCATCTTTCTTCTCGAGAACAGTTTGCACAATACTTTTCTTAATGTCTACTATCTGTCAAAAAGAAAGTTAACAAGGTTTTCATTACGGGAGACACCACCAAGTCCAATGCTTAGTGGGGTTTCTATCTTACTATAAAGAAACAATTAACAGACCAGGCGATAACTTTGGGTCTGCTTAATGTATTCTAATGAAACTTGAACAGGTGCAACCAAGAAGCCCTGGGGACGAGGTTGGAATAGGTGATTAATATTGACATATCCAATAATTCTGCAAAGTTTGATGAAATTTAGTTCATCCAATCGGATTTTACACACCAAAATAAAATACATCCTGGTCTGTAAAATATGATTGTGACGTTATAAAATCTCGAAACTTTAGTAAAATGTTTTGCATTATGAGAGCAATATGAGAACGAAGTCTCTTTGAAATACGTTTAACCGTTATTGAGTTGAGTTGAAACAACGACTTTGCTGTTTTTAGGGTCTGTTACATTCTGGTCTGTAAAATGTACACATGCCAAATAAAAAATTGGAAACCATGCTTATTTTACTTCTTAGTCTATAAGCTTTCCGAACAGAGCAATCACGCAGATTTACATTTGAGACTGCACTAATAAGTATTTAGGGAGATGAGATCAATGGCAAAAGTCTTGTTGTTTTTGTTGGTGAGAAAACGGTTTTGTGTCGTAAGACATTAGTTGCTCCCTTACAATCTTTGGTGTTTACCATATCGAAAACAATCAACCTAGTCAAATCCACCAGTCATAAACCAATACACACGTGTTCAAACGTATCTTTTGCGATTGTTCACTGGGCTGTGAGTTAATTGGATAATTTCTGTCTTGACATTCAAGGTCTCAATTGAAGCACCAAAGAATTATCACTCAAGGGAACGCAAAAATAATGTTTAACTATTTCAAACTTTGAGGTATTTTTAAAGGAGAATTAACGTCAAAAATACAACTTTGGCTTAAGTTGTTCCTTATGTAGATTTAAATAAAGGCTTATTTATAAAATTTTATAAATTACCATATTTCGCTTTTAATAAAGCATTTAAAAAGTTCACTGTGTGACGTCACAGTTCCACTCGAATGTCAGACTCATTCGTTTTAAATGAAAATCACGAGTCAACATGTCTTCTTCAGATATACCGTTTTCCCATTTTTTTCTCAAGATTACTCTTGGGAAAGCTCAAATGAAAGGTTTGAAAGCAATTTAATGTATGGTTATGCAGGAGAGTCAGGTAAAGTGAAGCAAAGTTAAGCTTCGGGGACACGGACAACATTTTTCAAGCGATTGCAACAAAATATTTTTTGTTGCATCCGTATGTAGTGTCGCCTATGTGGATTTTTTTGCAACAAAATACTGTGTGCTCTCGTCAGAAGCCATGTTGTTATGATTACCGAAGCGGACTTGTTTTGACATGTCAGCAAAAATAAACCAATACCATCGGATTGAATGAAGTAATAGTTTTGTATAAAAGCATGTTCCAAATGTGGGAATACCAGCAACACTTTACAAAGCGCATTTGCAACATGAAAAATTTGTTGCGGCAACAAACAAATATACTATAGGGACACGAGCAACAAATGTCTTGCGATGGCAACAAAACAGATTTTTGCTGTAATCGCACGAAAAATGTTGCTCGTGTCCCCTAGCTTAAAAGTGAATAAAGCTGATGTGAGCGAAAATAATGAAGTAAGGGTGATGAATGCAAAGTCGTCTGTACCATATTTCCAATAGATAGAAAAGTAATCGTGATCGTAATTCCCACTACTTTTTTAGAAACTTTAAAGCGCTGGTCAAACGAACACAACATTTCATGCAACATTCGATGCAACACTGTTGCGTCAATTGTTGCATTCATTTGACACCAATGTTGTGTGATGTTGCACTACACAACAAAATGAACATGTTCATTTTGTTGTAACGTGTTGCAACAGTGTTGCAGCCTTTTTTATGATGTTGCATTCATTTGACATATCAAAACATCATTTCTTAAAACATTTTGAATGTCGAACGATAAATCGAACGTCAAATCGAATGGTTAACATGAGGATATCCTATTTTGAAAAGACTTTTTGTTTTCGAAAATGAAATGTTTTAAACAATGTTGCAAGAAAATAATAACCACCCCCTCAAACGATTACAACATTTTTCATCAAATGTTGCATGAAATGTTGCGTTCGTTTGACCAGCGCTTAATGAAACACAGTCAAGGCAGGATCAGATTTCACAAGCTCGGGAAAAAGCTTATTTTGCGCTTGGTAAACAGAAAGAGTGTTGTAAAATCACAGAAATATTTGACATTCGAACATTCACATGACTTCCAGTTTCCAGTTAAAATACTGGACTGACAGTAACATTATGATTCATTTTTATCTTGTTTATCAAATGCAAAGATACAAGTTTCTTTTTTTATAAAGCGCTGGTCAAACGAACGCAACATTTCATGCAACACTGTTGCATCCAATGTTGCATGAAATATTGCGTTCGTTTGACCAGCGCTTAACTGAACTGCATAAAACGTTTAGAAATTTTCAAAATAAGAGAAACCAGGTCAGATAAGAAGAAAAATCGCCATGCTATATTACTTAGGTATTACTAAATATTTCCTGAATGCAACAGCTGGTTATCTTTTTTATTTAACCTTTCCACACAAATCCCTCAAATTTCAAACTAGTTGCTACTCTATAAAACTTATTTCTACACAAAGAAAAAAGAGCGGAAATAGTCAGTTGGAAACAGCTAATCTATATATTAATAGCCGATTCTCTGTCTGTCTGTCTGTCTGTTTGTTTGTTTGTTTGTTTGTTTGTAAGTCACGCAAAATGGTAGATTGAGTTTGTGAGCGAAATTATTTCTTAGGTAAAAAAAGAGTATTATAAAACAAAATGTTTTTTTTTTTTGCTTTTCTTTTAATAATTTAATTTCTTTTTTTAATTGTTAAGCGTTCTGTTCGAACGTTTTTTTATTCTATTTATTCATTTAGCACGTGCCTTTTTTCTCTCCTCCCGTGTAAACTTTTTAAGAAGAGAAACCATTTTCCCCCTGTTTGATAGCACCCATGTTAGAGCGCGTAACTTAAAACAAAAGCTAATAAAAAGTTGCAGTTTTTTCTCCCTACGTTTTGAGTGTATTGTTGTACTGATCAACGATTGTTTTAAAAAATAAATAAGTAGCACATCATGAAATTTGTTTTTTTTTGGAACCATTGTTTAAACTGATATTTGATATTTGATTTCGAATCTGCCTTTGGCTGAACACAGCAGCCGTTTTTCAAGAAATATGAGGTTTACTGGGGTCTCCGGGGTGACACAGAGCAGGTGCACATGGGCGGCGAGCGACGCCGCCTTGGCGGCTAGTCTATATATTAATAGCCGATGCTCTGTCTGTCTGTGTGTTTGTTTGTTCGTTTGTTTGTAAGTCACGCAAAATGGTAGATTGAGTTGTGAGCGAAATTATTTCTTTTTTTTGTGTGCGAAGTGAGTTCGAAGCAAATACATTGCAACCCCAATCGAACTCTTGCCTCACTGTCTGAGACGGGTGAACTTTTTTTTTTGAGCAATCAAAATGTTTAAAAACCGATAGGTAAAATAAGAGTATCATATCAAAACAAAATGTTTTTTTTTTTTTTTTTTTTTTTGCTTTCTTTTTAATAAATTAATTTCTTTTTTTAATTGTTAAGCGTTCTGATCGAACGTTTTTTTCTTCTATTTATTCATTTAGCACGTGCCTTTTTTCTCTCCTCCGTGTGAACTTTTTAAGAAGAGAAACCATTTCGCCCTTACGTTTGATAGCACCCATGTTAGAGCGCGTAACTTTTTTTAAAACAAAAGTTAATAAAAAGTTGAAGTTTTCTCTACGTTTTGAGTGTATTGTTACACTGATAAAAAGATTGGTTTTACCAGAGGTTGTGACTTCGAATCTGCTTCTGGTTGAGCACAAGTTATACGAGCCGTTTATAAGGAAATTTGACGTTTATTGATACAGTGATACACAGAGCAGGTGGACATGGGCGGCGAGCGACGCCGCCTTGGCGGCTAGTCTATATATTAATAGCCGATTCTCTGTTTGTTTGTTTGTTTGTGCGTTTGTTTGTTTGTAAGTCACGCAAAATGGTAGATTGAGTTGTGAGAGTGATTATTTTATTTTATTTTGTGCGACGTCAGTGTGAAACCATTGTATTGAGACCCTAATCGAATGAGACGTTTAGGGAAAATTATCTCGGTAACCAATAGGGATAACTGACGTTTTTTGGGGTCCGCGATGCAGGCGATAGAGTGACGAAAAATTTGGGTCTAATTTTTTTGGGGGACGGGTCTATGACGTCATCAAAATTTTGATCGACGATATCTCCGAAACGGTTGATCGTAGGAAAACGATCCCATACATTTTTTTGATCAGTTTTTCGAGCTCTACAACATGGGCACACTTATTATTGCTAAATTCTTAATTTTACTTTTGGTGTTCTCAAATTTAGGCCAAGTTTTTTTGGGGGACGGGTCTATGACGTCATCAAAAGTTTTGATCAACAATATTTCCATAACAGTTGGTCGTAACAAAACGATCCCATACATTTTTTTGACCAGTTTTTCGAGCTCTACAACATGGGCACACTTATAATTGCCAAATCCCTAATTTTATTTTTCGTGAACCAAACGCAGGCTGAAGGTGGACATGGGCGGCGAGCGACGCCGCCTTGGCGGCTAGTCTATATATTAATAGCCGATTCTCTGTCTGTCTGTTTGTTTGTTTGTTTGTTTGTAAGTCACGCAAAATGGTAGATGTGAACTGCGAAAGAGAGTCAGCAATGTAAGATCACACATAAATTATTTCTTTTCTTGTGCGCGACGTCAGTGTGAAACCATTGTATTGAGACCCTAATCGAATGCGACGTTTCGGGAAAATTATCTCCGTAACCAATAGGGATAACTGACGTTTTTTGGGGTCCGCGATACAGGCGATGGGGTGACAAAAAATTTGGGTCTAATTTTTTTGGGGAGGGGTCTGTGACGTCATCAAAATCTTTGAACAATGATATCTCTGTAACGGTTGATCGTAGCGGAACGATTCCATACATTTTTTTGATCAGTTTTTCGAGCTCTACAACATGGGAACACTTTCGGTTGCCAATTCCTTAATTTTATTTTTCGTGAAGTCAACGCATGCTGAACATGGGCGGCGAACGACGCCGCCTTGGCGGCTAGTCTATATATTAATAGCCGATTCTCCGTTTGTCCGTTTGTCTGTTACGCAAAATGGCAGATCGAGTTGTGAGAGAAGTTATTTTTTTTTTTTGAGTGCGACGTCAGTGCGAAACAAATACATTGCAAAATGTTTTAATTTTCTTTTAATAATAATTTCTTTTAATTGTTATGCGCTTCAGATCGAACGTTTCTTTTATTCAGTTTATTAATTTAGCACGTGCCTTTTTTCTCTCCTCCCGTGTGAACTTTTTAAGAAGAGAAACCATTTTCGTCCTGTTTGATAGCACCCATGTTAGAGCGCGTAACTTTTTTAAAACAAAACCTAATAAAAAGTTGAAGTTTCTTCTCCCTAAGTTTTGAGTGTATTGCTGTACTGATCAACGATTGGTTTTAAAAAATAAATAAGTAACACATCATGAAAAACCTAAAAAATGGTGATGTAGTAACACTGTTGATGTAACACTTGATGTAACACTGACTGCACACCAGAGGTTGTGACTTGGAATCTGCTTCTGGCTGAACACAAGTTGTACGAGCCGTTTATAAGGAAATTTGACGTTTATTGATACAGTGATACAGAGCAGGTGGACATGGGCGGCGAGCGACGCCGCCTTGGCGGCTAGTAATTTGAATATGTGATACAAGGTTGCGCTCCTTCATGGTATGAAAGGAAGGTAACAGCACGTTGGATTAGTTGAATATGCATCTAAATAAGATGACGTAATCACGAAATATATAGAAAATACAATCGTAAAGCAATAGCACACTTCATACCATAGCAACAAATGCAAACAAAGCTTTTTTATTTAATTTTGCTGACAAGAAATATAAATTTAGTAAAAAAAAAAAAATATTGCATGAAAATTGCTTGGTAAGAAAAAAAAGGGCAAGCCAAATCCAGGGGCGATGCCTCACAAGGATGATGCCTTGCCGCTCCTCTAATGGGAATTTTTCGAAGTCACCAAGCATCTGCATTTTACACAGCTTGATGAGCGTATAAGCTCTTTAAGATCGTATAATAGACTTCGCAGAGTAGGTAAAGATCATTAAGGATGCTGGATCAGGATCAGGAATATTGCTCTAGAATTCGATAAGGTAGAAGACTCTGAGTTCAGGGGAAAATTCTACAAACTCATAAATAAAGCGGTACCTCATACGCATATTCTTTGTCATCAAATCGTTCAGTTTAATAGGAAAGATACTGCCTAAAATGCAGTATCTTACAGGTGAATGTGCACAGCAGGTGAAAGTGCCCAGCGAGAGTTTAAAGGCCCTTGTTCTATTCTTTATAGATCAGCGAAAGAAATACGATTTAGATAACACTCATTGTTATAATTGTAACATTTCAAAAGTTGATATTACCATCGAAAGTGAACCAAATGAACTGTTTAACCATGGTTTACTACCTATATATATATCATTCCAGATGGAAATTCTTCTCGTACAACGAGGAGACAGTGATAAAACCAGCTGAAAATTTCGACATATATTACTGCCTGTTTGTAGTTAAATCCAGTGGCGGATCTAGAGGTATGTCGAAATTTGTGTAGGAGAGCATTAACATAATTTGCGAATTCAATTTATATTACCAACGGGATTATTTGAACGCTTTTCTTTTATGGTTAGATTGCTAACACTCTCCTACACAAATTTCGACATACCTCTAGATCCGCCACTGAAATCTGTTGCTGACAACAAGCTTTACTGGGTCGGAAGACGTTTTAAAAACACTTCAGACAGTGTCATGATACAGATTACAAAGAAGGCGGACGGAAGTGGCGCAATCAATGCATATGTTTTTGTTTTTCAAGATGAAAGAAATGGATGTTATGAAAGAACCTTGTACAGCCATATTCCCAGGACCAACTGGTTGTGGAAAATCTTAACGTATTCCTTGTCTTCTTAAAGAACAGTTCAAACATCACTTTGAGTATATTATCATTATCAGTTTGACTCTACGCTGGAAAAAGACCTATCAAACATGTGAATTTCTTTGGAAAGATGACGATAATTTTATAGTTGATCCTGAAGATAAACAATATTTGAATGGATCGGGAATTTTTCGAAATTACTTCAATATCAAGAAACCTTTTCTATTATCGATGATTGCATCGCAGATGAAACCTTAGATAATCGAAAGATCCCAATTTTAGACTTGAGTATTTCTGGAAGACATAAACGGCATAACCTTTAAATGTTAACTCAAGTATACTCAGAAATTCCAAAAAATATTCGTAGACAGATGTTATTCCTATGGCATACAAAAGAGAGAAGCGACATAAAATTAATCGATGATGAGACGAATATCATTGAAAAATACACGAGCTGAAAGCTTCAAAATATGCTTGTCTACATGTAAGAACTGAATTTCCATGGAATGCAAAACTTGTTCAATAATCTCGATAAATTATTAAACAACTTGTGAGGGAATGCTCGTTAAGCTTCACCAAACCTATTCTTCACACAACTTGACGAGGTTGATATGACCACATTCAGATGCAGATGACATAAATTCATTAAGTAAGTAAGTAAGTAAGTAAGTAAGTAAGTAAGTAAAGTAAGTAAAATATTTATTTGTCTAAAACTCGACGGGAGACCACACTCATAGAATTAATCAAAACTGAGGAGGTGGCCCCCTACAAAATAATACAATTGAAATATTTTTACGAAAATAATCATGGTTATAATTAAAACGTTATTAAATTTTTCATAAAATCAACAAAAAAAAAATAAAAATAAAAAAAAAAAAAAAATAAAATAAAAAAATAAAAAAATCGACGAAAAGAAAAGCTAAATAAACGAAATATTGATCTATGCATAAAACGATAAAAAGTAAAATTTGACAAAGTATTTGAGACGGCCTAATGTTAAGTTTGATATGTCATCAATGGCAAGATAGTTTTGAATAAGATTCCAAGCTAGAATTGATTGGTAACGAATTGAGTTATTACCAAAGGATACAGTTGACACCTTTGGTAGATTTATAAGTCCAGATTTAGCGCGACTGAGATGACTTCGATTATGTTGGTTGGTTCGCTTCAAATCAAATGTAGTATTGAGAACAGAAGGTAATTGATTGTTTAAAAGTTTATAGATGAAGAATATATTCACAGATTTAACAAAGTCAAAAAAAGGGAGAATTTTAAAACGAAGAAACAAGGGGGAAGAAGGATCACGAAAATCAGAGAAAGTAATAATTCGAAGGGATTGTTTTTGAAGAGTTAATATACGGCGACTGTGGAGAGTCTCACGTTGACCCCAGACATGAGCAGCATAAGAAAGATGACAATGGAATAAGGAATTGTAGAGAGATAAAAGAGTTTTCTCCGAAGAGAAATGACGTAACTTACTCAGTGCACCATTAGCCCGCTTAAGTTTACTGCAGACGAAGCTAGTGTGATGTTTCCAGTTTAATTCATCATCAATGAAGACACCAAGATATTTTAAAACCTTACTTTGAAATAATCTGTGACCGTTAATTTTAATTTTAATGTCATAATTTATGATCTTGCGTTTTGGTTTAAAAATCATAAGTTCGGTTTTGCCTCGATTAAGTGAGATTTTGTTAGCGTTAAGCCAGTGTGTTAGAAGTTTCAGATCGATGTTTGCTTTCTTGGTCAAAGACTTTATAGAGAAATCGTTATTAAATAACATGGTGTCATCAGCAAAAAGATTTACATCGGCATGAGGAATGGCAGACGGGAGGTCGTTAATATACAGCAGAAACAAAAGGGGTCCAAGTACAGAGCCTTGAGGAACACCGTGGAGTATGCATTTCAGAGTAGATTTAAAGTCAGACATTGAAACAGATTGCATTCGGTTAGAAAGAAAAGAACGAAACCAGTCAAGAGATATACCCCGGATACCATAGAAGTCAAGTTTAGAGAGCAAGATGATCCACTGTATCAAAGGCCTTTTGAAGATCGATAAAAACTGCACAACCAAATTTCCCACTGTCAATTGCCTTAGAGATTTTTTCAACACAGTGAGAAAGGGCTAATTCAGTCGAGTGTTTAGAACAAAACCCAAATTGAGAAGGATGGAGTATATTTGAAGATTCAAAAAATTTAGTCAGGCGTTTATGCATAAGTTTTTGAAAGATTTTGTCGATGTTAGACAAAAGAGAAATAGGACGATAGTTTTCAACTTCAAGAGGAGAACCTTTGTTTTTAAAAACGGGGATGACGTTCGCTTCTTTAAGTCTAGAAGGAAAGACTCCAGTAGAGAAAGAAAGATTTATGATGTCAGAAAGGATATTCGAAAGACTATCTATCACAGGTGAGATCATAGGAGGAGGCAAACTATTAGGCCCAGATGCCTTGTGAGAATTAAGAGAACGAAGAATTTCAGAGATTTCGGCTGGACAAGTTGGAGAAGTGAAGAAAGATTTTGGGTTTCTGTTTTTAAGCCACTCAGAAAAATGATGCCTAGTGAAAGGAATTTTCGATCGAAGTTTGGAAGCAACAGTAGAACAGAAGTCATTGAAAGCATTGGAAACAGTGGAAGGGTCAGAAGTAATGGAATTTTTTATCTTTAGAGAGATAATAGAATCGGATTTGGAAGATTTAGAAGAAATTATTTCACGGACCCCCACCCATAGTTTACGAAGATTCCCAGAGTTGGCTTGGAAAAAGCGAGCATAGCGAAGTTTTTTACTAAGACGTAGAAGAGAAACAATGCGGTTTCGGTAGAAAGTGTACCTTGAGCGAAGAAAAGATTTGGTGTCGGAAGATGAAGTCGAAAGATATTCACGAAAAAGATTATCCCTAATCCTCATTGAAGAAAGAAGACCTCTGGTTATCCAAGGTTTTTGAAAGAGATTAGATTCATGGCGAGTGATTTTCACCAGAGGAACGTGTTCTTCAAATAACGATGTCGTGTGATCCAAAAAAGAGTTAAAAGAACGATTTACATCACCTGCCTCAATACTCAGTATTTCATTCCAATTCAGACGCTCAAATTGAATTTTGAATTGTTCACGATTGAACTTTGACCAGTCTCGACGGAATCCCAAAGGTTTCGATTTTAAAGTTTTTGGTTTGGCATCAAAGAAAAGAAATTGAGGCAGATGATCAGAAATAGAAACAGTGAGATTACCAGACACGAGAGTAGAGTCAGTTGGAGGAATGAAGATGTTGTCAATGAGAGTGCTGGAGGTATCAGTAATTCTAGTTGGAAGTGTTATTGATGGTAGCATTTGATAGCCACTGTATAAATATTCGATAAATAAATAAAATAAATAAAAGATCAAGAAAGTTAGCATGAGAGATTTCAGATTCAGAGGTCAGAAGATCGATATTGAAATCACCTAATAGGGTTAGTGTCTTGCCTTCCTTGTCTACAGATTTTAAAAGAGGAGAAAGAAAGTGGTTATTGAAAAGATCAACATCCATTTTTGGATGTTTGTAGATACAGCCGACAATAATATTCTTCCGGGTTTTAAAGATGATTTCAGCAAAAACAGATTCAAGATTGCCATCACCGGAACAGACTAATTTAGAGAGATCCTTACGAGGATTAGATGTTAAAGATTTAGATATGTAGAGAGCAGTTCCACCTAATGAAGAGACAGCAGGAGTATGGAAAAACTTATAGCCTTCGATAGAGTTATTGAAAGAAGGAATTTCAGATAGAATTCTGGTCTCACTTATACCAATCATGTCAAAGTTATGTGAAAGCAGAGAGGTAAGTTCACCAAAACGTAGTTCTAGAGAAGCAATGTTGAGATGAAAGAAAGACAAAGATTCAGATTTAGCAGGGATGGAAACAAAATCTTCAGGGCTGTAATACTTACAATTGATTTTGGCAGTATTATCAACATAATCAATATAATCGTCATTGTCATTATTGTGAAAGTCAAAATTAGAAAATTTATCGGAAATAGAATTCAAATGATTAAAATATGATTTTAAATAACTCAAGTCGTTACCAGGCTTTTCATCAGGAATTTCACCAAAAGGTAAAGCTTCTTTATTACAGATCTTGCATAGCCAAGCGTCAGAAACAAACTTTGATGCCATACCATTACATCTAGCATGTGACCGTCTCCGACAAACTAAACATAAATGTGATTTGCTAGATTTAATAGATTTATCGCAAATAAAACAAACTTTGTTTTCTGTGGTCATTCGCTTAACAATGCGCTTGGAGCCAGAAATAATTTTCAGAAGATAATATTAAGCGTGAAAGCATAAAGTAAAAAATGTACAAACACAAGATCGCTCGATAAAATTTATTGTAAAGAATTCCATAATTCATCATCAGGGAAAAGGTCAATTAGATCATTGATATGCCTGATTTTAAGAGCATCATCGTTTTCGTCCAAAAGAACATTAATAGTTCCATTGTAACACCAAAATTTACTGATCAAGTTCTTTTGTTTGAGAGCTTTAGACTTTCCCCAGAGAAATTTGGAATAATTAGAGAGACTGTTATTGATGTAGATCGTTTCCCTAAGACCTGCTTTTTCAAACACATCACGATTTTTAAAGCGTTTGCTTGAACGTATAAGTGATTGTGATGTCTTTCTATTTACAAATCGAGCAATCACTTTTCTTGGGCCACGATGGTTTCTACCTTTTTTCAAGCGGTGAACGGCTTGAATGTCACTTGGTTTGATTTCAACTCCAATTGCTGATCCAATATCAATAACGGAATTCTGGAGGTTGGTGACTTCTTCAGGTATGCCTGATATTTCAACGTTGTTTCTGCGGGTGTACTGTTGAATGTCTATGACGTCTCGTTCGAGGAAGACGAATTCTTCACGAGTTACCATATCTGAGAGTTTCTGTTTAATTTCCTCAACATCACTTTTTAACGAATTTATAACTGCATCTTTCTCATCAAGATTTTTCTTCAAATTATCAATTTCATAACGCAATTCCCGATTTTGATTTTCAACACGAATAAATAAATCTTCTTTCACATGACCAATTTTTGTAAGAAGTTCAGATCGATATAACCTAATTTGTGTGTACAACATTTCCATAGTGACAGTGTCTGGGAAATCATCAAACTCTTCGTCTTCTTTTAGAGGTGTTTTGGTTATATCACCAGAAATTGGACAAACCGTAGCAAGCGATGGAGACAAGGACGAAGCCTCAGCACAATCAACAGCCCCAACGAGAGAAACATCAGCGACATCCATTGGCGGTGCATGAACAGTCGAATCTTCAGTCAAATTAATAGAAGACGAGTTATCAGCATCATCATTGGCTTTTGTAACTGGAGCAGAAGCAGTACTTCTTGTATTATAAACCATTATATAAAGTTACTTTCAGTAGAAAATAGTTAAAGATGGCTCAATGCTTTGAGTCAGCAACGCCTTTTTTTTGCGCGCCTAACACACGTCTGCACTCTTTGACACTCACGAAGCGAGTTGTACCCATTTCGTTGCACAACTTGAAAAGGCTGATATGACCATTTGCATCTGCGCAACGCACATCATCATCATAGTCCAATGCATCCCATTCTTTACAGAGCTTCATAATTCCAATGGCACAACCAAGAGTTGCAGATGACATATATCATTAAAGTCAGTTGTGCCCCAGGCTTTGCATAATATGACGAGGTTGATGTAACCATGTTTAGCTGCATACGTCATAGTAGAATTAAACATAGGCTCTCCTCATTCTTTGCATAATTTGATGAACTCCATATACTCCATTTCAGCTGCAGCAACCATAGCTTCATCAAAGTCAGTTGCATCCCATTCTTTACACAATCTGATAATGCCAATGTTACCATTTGTTACTGCAGCAACCATAGCAAGTCAGTTATCCCCATTCCCTGCACAACTTGATGATGTTGATATCACCACATTTACTCTGAAAAAATCATTTAGTTTGGGCTCATTCTAGTCAAATTTCCATTTACAAAGTAATTTGTCCAATTTCAGTTGGACCAAGCATTCATATTGCTAGAATATTGCATAATTTCAGACCATTCGATGAATGTCCAGGTGCAAAAACTACGAAGTCAATAACCCAGCTAGACGCCGAAACCCTAACTTTGAATAGGTAGTACACAAGTTCAAACGTTTTTCACTCACAACACTATACTGATGCTCAAACCTATACTTTTCCTCTACACCGTTTATAAATTTCTTGATACACTCAATTTTATTTAACGAAAATATGGTTCTTGTGGTACTGATACCCCTCACAACATATATGGTCTTCAAACAAACACAAAAATCCTCGTATTGTTATGCAAGATTTCCAGCAACTGTATCGAGGAAAAGCCAAAAAAAGTCAAGGGACTAGCACAAGACATTAGAAAGGCATTTTATATTGACATTTCAAACGATTCCAACCAAACACACCCACCAAATATGTGCAACAAGTGTTTGAGAAAATGAGAAACACGCTTAATCCGCAAACTAGCCACCACCTAAAAAAAAGGTGGAAGACCAGGAAAAAAAAGGGAACAGGAGGGAGATCCAAGTCAGACAATGCAATATGGAACGGCTGGCTTCCATAAATTGAACGTTTATGTCGACATAAACTACTGTTTTACATAAATTGAAAGAAACAAACAAAATAGTCCTAATACGAAGCACCAAAATTCCCAATGATGTACTTGCAAATCATTTTTCAATAGGCTGTTCATTTATCTTGTCAACGTTCGTTCTGCTTGGAATGTATACTTCCACACATCGAGGAAAAACAAAAGGTGATACAGTTTGTCCGACATGTGGCACTAATTTTTATGATGTTGTTCAAGAAAGCACAATCAATGAAATGCTACTTTCCCTTAGAGTTGAATACAAGAAAGAATGTTGAAGATGTAGGATGTTGTGAAAAATAAAACACTTAAAAGTAGCATTGGTTTGGCAGAACCATCTACTCATCAGGAAGTGATGGAACATCAAAGCTCAATCAAACGTCCATATTGTTAAAATGCTTCAAAGAAGAGGACAGAACAAAACTTTTTCAAGCGGCAATTATTTGAGCTATTGAAATTGACCCTAACGCTTTGGTCGCTTTGAAAGGAGACATGGGTATATTCCGGACTAAATTACAAACAATGGCCGGGCAAGTAGATATTTTATCACTTCATATACTATATGAAATGATAGCTCATAACAATATTACAAAAAATTTACACTTCTGGTAATCAGACGTTCCACCTTCTTGGTCATTGAATGACCTAAACATTGAAGAAACGCCTTTGAGCTTTGAATGCGAAGATCAAAAAGGCATTAATGAAATTTGCTCCTCATCATGGGCGTATATTGGAGTAGTATACTTTATTACATTATCTTCATAGTTGGTAATATTCTCTAGCTAACGTGATTGTTCATGCAAGTATATTTTTTTCCTGAATTTTAATAGATGTATTCGGTTGATTGAATTACCTTCATTTAATGGTGAGATTCATTTTAAAGATGATGGAGATCATGGTGGAGAATCATTTAAAGTGAACAGCAATTAGAAGCGAAAGACAGGATTTATTACGATAGCAGCGAAAGCATAAAATACCCTTGGCCTACTCCTTTTCCTACTCTGGCCGACATGGCAATTAGCGAGACTCCACTAATAACGTAATATATATTATAACGAAGGAACGCAAGTTTTACATACCAAACATTTAAAATTACGTTTTCTTTGATATTGTATCACTAAATTCATATATTCATATATTCGTAATTTTGCCCTCATGTCGAAATAATGTAAGAGTTTGATTAAATATACAACTATATCACGTTTTTGATCCAGTTGTATCAGACGGTTGAGAAGAACCAAAGAATGCGTACTCTACGTACTTGCAACAACTCTGACGGGAAATGCGTTTTGAAATTGCTAAGTTTTTCATTGAGTAACTTTCATTTATAGATCCTTTGCGTGTAATGTTAGTGCTACGAATCATATACGAATTTGCGTGATTGTTCATTCCAATACAGACACAGTATACATATTTTTATTGACAGTTTAAACAGAATGTAATTAAAACAAGATGCCCTTACGGGCAGAAGGATTTCTGCAAAATCAGCTGAAGTATAAAAATGGAAGACTGACAATAACATTCTTGAAACTTGAAAGATTTTGAATGATTGAACAATACAACACAACATTGACTGCTGCTCAGTGTAGACTGCACACAGCAGCTGGGGATTGTGACACACAAAGTAAAATGAGCTTTGTTATTGAAATTTTGAAGTTAAATATGTTCAAACAGCTGACCAAAAGTGTGCTACCAGTGAAAATTTTAATGAATAAATGATTTGAAATTATATGTTGACTCTTTTTTGTAAATAGTACTCTTTCATAAACAATACACAAAGTACATATAAAAGAAATGTGTGACATAACAATCAACCCAAAATGACCTAATTTAATCTTAACACAATAGAAGAAAAGTTTATAAAAAATTCTTTTAGAAATTCGAAAAGGTCAAATGATCTTTACAAGGCATGCCCAAAGCGTAATTGATACTATGTAAATCTTTGTTGAATATATATCTGAATGACATGAAACATTGTTTATTTTGGGTATACAACATAAGATTAACTTTATATTGATCTTTTCTGATATCACAGTGATTATGTATGAAAATCACATAATATATATGCATTAAACATTTGGTATGCACTTCCAATCTTCTTAATTACATACAAACAGAATTCCCAAAGTTGCAAATACAAAAATTAATCAAAGATCTTGATCATTAAAAGTATAATGCTCTATAAATTTATACCAAAATTTACCAAAATTTTGTATTGTGCTAGTAATAGTAGAGTATTTTGAATTTATACACAGAACAATTCAATTTGCCAGGATGATGATCAGGGCTATATTATTACAAAACAAAACATGATTATAGAAAAAACATATCAACAAACAAATCAACAAACATAAAATAATAATAAATACATAATAGTTTATACTGACGCTCGACCCACACACAAGCCACATACAACAGGAATAATTTCACAACAGATAACACGAGCTAATAAAAACGTTCAACTACAAAGAAACATATCAACTGTGACTAACAATACAATACGACATTAACACTACATACACGGGTCCACACAGCACGTAAAATTGAAAACAACGTAATTGTTCATTAACAATGGTGATTAGGAAGATCATTCGTAAATAGGGGCATTGTCAGTATAACTTAGCTAGAAAATCATCAAGCAAAAGTGGTGCAGAGCAGACAACCACTTCTTAATGTTGGAGCGGAGGAGAAAAAGGTGTTAAAGTATTACAACCCAAACAAGAAACAAAAAAAATCTTTTGTATCTAGAAAGGTTTAAACATTGAAACATTTTCCCCTAATACGAACACATAGCTCTTTGACTCAAAACTTCTTAATTTGCAACTTTTTAGTTAGAAAAGAATTATCACACTACAGTTATTATATATAAGTGTACGTACTCCTCAGAGCTTCATAAAAGCATAATTGACACTACAAAAACTTTATTGACACTAAAAACACTTCAAACTATATACCACCAGACCATATATTTATTTACATCTGAATGAAAAATACTTACTTTATTTCGGAATAAAGTATACAGAATAATGTTAACTGTACATTGATCATTTTTGAATTCAAAGTAATTACGTAAGTATATCATATACATACTTCAAACATTAAAGATTGCTATCAATCTTCCTAAATTACGAATGGATTAATTGCAAACATAAAAGTAAACACAAATTTTGATCATGAAAAACACAACTGAAAGTTGAATGTTTTTTACAGGATGTGAAGTGTTTCGAATTATATATCAAAATTAGGAAGGCTGTCCATAATTAGAGACATTGATAACCTAAAACCTACTGATCACCGACAAAAAACAATACTGCACTTCAAAGCATTATACAAGCACATAAGCTTAAAATATAGCTAGAGTGAAACATTAGCTGAAGATATAAAAAGTGATGCTGAGTAGGCAGACATTTGGAGCTGAGATGGAACTTAAGCTGAGCTGTACGCATCCAGAGCTTAAAAAACATTACAGCCCACATTTGAAACAAACAATGATCTTTTTTTAAAAAAAGTCTCAGACATTAATCACAAAAACAAAACATCCCTTTTCATTCTGTTTATAAAACGAAACGAAAAATCACCATTGAATCATAATAATATAATATAAGATAATAATAAATTACTGCTACAAATTTTATTCTTCATCTTCTGTTTTTTGAAATGTGCATCTTCTTTAAGTATACTGACTAAGCTGCTTTGGGATCCTTTTGGTTGGTTCTTGTTGTGAGTTTCTTCTTCGACTGAAATGCGTGACTTTGGCTTCATGTAAACATTCGCACGAGATTTCAAAAAACCGCTAGGTTTGGACAGTAAGAAGAACAAGATGCCCTTGCAGGCATAAGGATTTCTGCAAAACCAGCTGAAGCATGAAACCCTAGAAATCTATGAAAGCATCAATGATACATACTATAGATCCAAAAAATATTAAAGCTCCTCTTTCCTGTTGAGTATTTTGAACACTTTACAAGATTTTATACTACTTTTATGGTTATGGAGAGACGATTGCTTAATGAATGAAACTTTAAGTATCAAAATGAAAATAGTTTTTTCTTGAAAACAAACATATTATATACTGTAGATCAAAAATAGATAAGACAAAAATACTTTTAAAAAGTGTGAATAGGGCTTAACTAAAAACAACATAAGCTATTACATACAAAGAAAAGAAAGGTGCGAATCGTAACCATGGATACGCAATTTATATGACAGTTTTTTAAAAAAAGAATTTATGTATAAGAACGAAAGAAAAAAAACACAAACTTTTTCGAAAAAAATATAAACAAATTAAAAAATTTATCGGAAATACTATTTTTTAAATTAACTACGTATCTACCTAAGCTAGTTACGAAGCATTTAAAAATTTTACTTTTTAAAAGTTTAATTATGAGCCACTTCGATGAATTTTTGTATTTTTCAAGTTTGCCTCAAAGCTTTGCATGGTCAGCTAGGATTATCTAGGATCAGCTAGGATCAGCTAAAGGCTTGCTGACAAACCTCACACAGACCTCACTTTTACTCCGATGTACTTAAAAACTTAGAAACTTAAAAAAACATTAAATTTTTAATTACGCATACACCCCAGCAAATTATTAAAGCATAGCTGACGCAATATGAAACTTACGTTAACTGCCAATAAGCTTAATGAACAAAAAAACAATAAATTTAAATAGATGCTGTAAGATATCACAGTGATTACGTAAGTCTTTCAATATACGGTCAATCTTCCTAATAACGAAAAGACTTCCCAAACAAAAAAAAGTAAACAAAGATTTGGATTATGTAAATGTGTTATTTAAATTAGCAAACATAACTGAAAGCAGTTGAAATATAAATACAGTCAAGATAAGTTTCCTATTTGCTATCGTAAGTAGGGAGTCCCATTCCTAATTAAGGGCATAATAATACAGCCAAGAACTATACAAAAAGTAAATATGCTAACATAGCTAGAGAAATATCAAACATAAAATGATGCAGGCAGAGGTTAGACAGATATTCTTGTTGTTGGAGCTGAAGAGGAAACTGAGCTGAGCTGTACGTATCCAGAACTTAAAAGGCATTACAGCCCACAAATGAAACAAACGAGCTTTTGTATTTAGAAAAGCTTAAAAGAATACCAGACATTTTCAAAAGAAAACAAAAACCTTTCCTTTTTGACAGACTGTTTTTATAAAACATTGAGAACTTGTTTTTAAAAAAGAATGAACACAGTAGAATCTTTGTAAGATAATCATAAATTTCTACCCTCTACCCTCGGTCTTGGAACTGTAAATCTATTCAACATTGATCAATCAACTTTTGGAAGTTTCTTCGGTCACGCTGTAGTGTACCATTTTGCGAACGGCGTGCAAATGTAAGTCGAAAAATACCCGGATGATCACATGGCGGAAATTCAAGCCAATAAACTAGCGCTAACTAAAGATAATTAGCACCCTTGCGAAATAGTGGTGACTTATGCACCAATGAACATTAAGACGGCTTTTGTATGAACCAATCAAATTGGAGAAACAAATATGACTAGGTTTGGACAGTAAGATGAAAAAAAAAAAAAAAACAAAGACGATCGTAAAGTATTTCTTGCTTTGCAGAAATCCAAAAAGAACAGAGCCGGTTTTAAGGTATTTCTTGCTTTCGCAGAAATCCAATTAGTAAGCAGAGGTGATCTTGCAAATGAACCAGCATATTAGCAGATATTAACATGTATTATACTTCAAAGACTATTCTCAAATGTTATTCCAATATCAAAGGAGTTTTTTATGATTATTATGATGATTATCTTTAGTGATTATAGCGGTATGCACCTATTGTGCTATTTGGTGACCTTGCGGTTTTAGGAACCATTTGCACCCTTAAATTGGCACCAGGCTATTTTTTATCGTAGGTTTCAGTTTTTTTTTTTGCGAAAAATTACAATTTGAAGCAACGTTTCACCAAGTACTTAAATAATTTAAAATGACTTCGAGTAATACGTGCACTTTGAATTATGAATTTCCAGAAATAGACATAAGAGATTGTATGGTATATCCAAATAAGGGATCACGTTGGTAACCCATAATGGCAGATCTGTATGTGCATTTGGTGTATTCAAAATTCATGAGAATTTATACTCCTTACATAATTTATAAGAGTTGAGCTATTGAGAATAGAAAAGTAAAACTTACGAATGACTTAACGAACACTTGAGAGTGCTTAAGAATATCTCCCAGAATCTGTTACGTGAAAAACTTTCGACAAATATTTTTGATTTAGGCGAGGTATATGAAATTAACACAAATCTTTAAAGAGGCATTGTACGGCTGAAATCAACAAAAATAGGGCTGTCGAAAAAAACGGTCGTTGTAATCTTGATGTCCCATATCTAATCTTTATGAAGAAATCGTCTCTGTATTTGGGTTATCGTGGAAAGCCAAACAAGAAACGATGTCGAACAAGATGAGCTAGTATAAATATAAAAATTGCTGTTTTTGTAATCAATTTTTGGATTTCTGCGAAAGCAAGAAATACCTTAAAACCGGCTTTGGTTTTTCTTCTTTTTCTTACTGTCCAAACCTAGCGGTTTTTTGAAATCTCGTGCGAATGTTTACACGAAACCAAAACCACGCATTTCAGTCAAAGAAACTCACAGCAATGAACCGACAGGATACGAAAGTGACTTTAGTCAGTATTTAATGGATTTAATGTAAAGAAGATCCTCATTTCCAAAACTGAAGGTGAAGAATGATATAGCATTAATTTATTATTATCTTGAAATGATTCAATGATGATCATTCGTTTCTAAGGAAAAGTTTTTAATGTTTTGTAAACAGAACGAAAAAGGTATGCCTTTGTTTTTGAGATTAAATGTCTGAGATTGTTTCAAAAAAAAAAATGTTTGTTTGTTTCATGTGTGGGCTTCTTAAGCTGTGGATACGTACTGCTCAGCTTACTGTCCTCCTCAGCTCCATCATTAAAAATGTGTGTCTACTCTGTATCACTTTTAATGTTATGCTAATGTTTATGTTTTAATGTTTGATCAGTTTTTAAGTTATACTGCCAATGTCCTTTATTACGAATGACGTACAATAGCAAATTGAAACATCTTCCAACTGCCTGTAAATGCAATAGTCTATACCAGCAAATCTTGAGTCACACAAAGAAAATTTTCCTTTCAGTTATAAAAATGTGTGTGGTGAGTTAAGAGCATAGGTATTTATTTTTAATGATCAAAATTTTGTTTTACTTTTTGTTTGCATGTTGGGAATTATGTACGTAATTAAGAAGATTGGCAGTACATGTCAAGTGTTTAAAGAAAATGATTTACATACGTAACACCACTGTGATAACTGAAAAGTTTAATATGAACTTAATTTTGTTCTGCATCCCCAAAAGAAGGGATGTTTTATGTCATTCAGATGTCATTAAGTTTATCGGTGGTTATGAAATGAAGTTTCGCATAGTGTCAATAACAATTTTGCAATGCCCTGAGGTGCATATGTAATCAGAAACGCAATGTTATGTTCAACCTTCCCTAAATTCCCAAACAAAATTTTTAGACAGGTCATACATGTCAACTTAGATCAAGAATGTAAGTGCATGCCATATTGTTAATCAAACTAAATCAGAAATGTCTGATTTCAGTTATATATATATATGCTGATTTTCTTTAGTGTATATGAATGTATTTTGCGTACCCACAATTGATGTGTACTTGGAAAAATGTTTTGAGTTTATGAGTTACAAGCATACTCATTAGGATATCTGAAAGGATCGATATATCGTTGATATTAATTGTATTAACAAATATATCATTCAGTTTATTGGCAGATACATTATAAGAAAGTTTCGCATTGTGTCAATTATATATGCCTTTAAAATTTCCTGAGGAGCATGTAATTGTGAATATAATCTATTGTAGAAATTCTTCCACCATTCAATGATTCAAAATCATTCAAGTTTCAAGAAAGTTGTTATAGTATTTCATTTTTCATTTTTCAGGTGATTTTGCAGAAATCCTTCTGCCTGTAAGGGGGTCAGTGCAAGATTCCATATCGTAAAACCAGATCTAAGAGTAAGTTTATCTAACAATTTCAGACCATCAAATCTTTATGGTTAAAACCTTGTTACATTTGTTTGGGATGACGAGTATTTGGTCACGTGATGACTCGTTCTTCCAAACACTTTTAAGAGACTTTTCACCGAGAAGTTTGAATTGTTAGATAAACATACTCTCAGATCTGGTTTTACGGTATTATTAATGCCCTTAATTAGGAATAGGACTTCCTATTTATGATAGCAAATAGGAAACTTATCTCGACTGTCTGTAAATTTTAACTGCTTTCAGTTATGTTTGCTAATTTGGATCACATATTTACATAATCCAAATCTTTGTTTACTTTTTTTTGTTTGGGAAGTCTTTTCGTTATTAGGAAGATTGGCCGTATATATTAAAAGACTTACGTTATCACTGTGATATCTTACAGCATCTATTTAAATATTGTTCTTTTGTTCATTAAGTTTATTGGCAGTTAACGTGCGTAAGTTTCATATTGTGTCAGCTATGCTTTAATAATTTCCTGGGGTGTATGCGTAATTAAAAATTTAATGTTTTTTTAAGTTTCTAAGTTTTTAACTTTAAATTTCAGTTATGTATGTTGATTTTGTATGTATATGGATGTATTTTGTATCATTAAAATCTATGCGTTCCTTTTTGTCCTTAGGAATTCTGTTAGGAAGATTGACAATACATATTAAATTCATAACATTTACATTGACTTACATGCATACTCATTGTCTTATCTGAATTGATCACTGAATCCTTAATATCATTTCGTACCAACAAAATAAAGAACATATATCATTCAGATATAATCAAGTTTATTGATGTTTATTGGTATAAAGTTTTGCATAGTGGCAATTATGTTTTTCCAGATTTTTGGGGAGTACATGATCAGAAATTTAATAATGCGGATTAAACTTTTCTTAAATTTCAAGAATGTCGTAGTCTTTCTTTTTTCATACTTCAGCTGATTTTGCAGAAATCCTTATGCCTGCAAGGGCATCTTGTTTCACTTACGTTATCAAGTTGCAAAAAAATAAAAGCACCAAAAGACTATGAATTTATATAAGAAATTAATTTCGTGGTTCTGATGCGAAAGCTATGTATCATTTTGAAGATATATGTGGATAACATTTACATACTTTTTTTCCTATCACTTGACAATTATGTTTCTCAAACGATATGGGTTTGTACATGACATTTGAATACGAATAAGTTCTGTTTTATGACCTTTTCGATGTGAAATATCATTCGTCTGTATCAAAATGTAAATTTTAGATCACGATTCAACGATAAACTCTTATTTTTTACAGAAATATTAAATATATGATAATAACAACAACTCTCTTCTTTTTCTTCCCACATTTACATTCTTCTCCACATTTTACTTCCCTTGTCTTGCAGGGGCAACCAGACCTTTTACCATCTTTTCTGCTGCAAGTCGAGTTACATATACAATGCTGAAAATGCACGAGTGAGTAAATGTAATCAAATTTAAGTTTCGTTGAGAACAAACAACGAAGAAAAAGTTTTGTATTGATTGGAATAGGCAATGAAATCAAATCACTTTAAATTAGCTTCCACAACAATCTCTTATAATGATAAAAGTAATCTTACTTGAGTTAAGACAGCTGACATGTTTCTTCACACACAACGATGACTTATGAAGATGTTCTTCCATATTATTTTATAATTCATGAGAAAATTCAGTAATTACTTCTAACACGTATTGTAGAAGAATGAATTCTTTCACCAACATATTGTTTAAAAGGTGTCAAAACTATGATTCAGGTTGATTTCCCGAAATAAAGAAGATCTCTGTTCTTCTCCGACAGAGAAAGCTTGATTATTTGCCGCCATATTTGTTTATATTTTTCATGTTCGATCACGTGACGATAATATTTACAATTTTAACCGTAAAATGCCTCTTTAAATTATTGAAATAACAATAATAATAATAACAATAATAAAAAAAGCAATAATGAAGTGATAGTTCAACTAGGCTTCTTCACATTCATCAATGTCATCAGTCACCATCGTCATCATTATTGTTTGTCCTTTTTACTTCCGCATAATGATTGCAAATAATCAAACATGATTAACTAATTATGATTAGTGCGAAAAAACAAATAGAATAACAGTGTTTATTTGCTTATTTCACTGTACTTAATTATCTGGTAAAAAACAAATAGAATAACAGTGTTTATTTGCTTATTTCACTGTACTTAATGATCTGATAATCACCTCAACAACTGCAATAGCGTTATTAATGCACTTAATATGTGCAAGCTGTTTCAAATCCTCCAATCCAATATGTACCAGTGGTGATGTGTTTGCAATATTTTTTCAAATCAAAACATCTTGTCATTGAAAGAAGAGATGCCGAAACAACATTGACCTGTTGCAATATGATATAACGGCATCATATCATTGTTCAAGTCGCTTTCGTTAGTTGATTATGATTTGTGCGAAAAAACAAATTGAACAACTTCACTTATGTTCTTATTTAACATTTCTTAATGACCTGGTAATGATCACAATAACTGGAATATTGTTGTTGATGCATTTAATAAGTGCAAGTGAATTGAGATCCTCTGATCCAATATGTACCAGTGGTGATGTGTTTGCAATATCTTTTCAAATCAGAACAGCTTGTCATTGAAAGAAGAGATGATGAACTAGCTATAATTGAAAAAAACGTTACTATAATCTAAAATTGTCACTACATCATCATTCACACATAATGCAAATGAAGAAAACGTATGGAAAAGTGTATGGTGTACCAAATCTTGAAAAATAAAATATCAATAGCTAAATCAAACTACATCAACCTACCAATCAAGTGACAGCTATCTTCTGAAAGCTATCAAAGAAAATCAAAATCAAATAGAGCCGTGATATTGAAATATTTCAAGTAAGAATCTACAAATGATATAATCCATGTATACTTACCCAGTTAACGATAGTCGAACCAGCAGTTTCGTCAAACAGACCATAATATTTAACTATAAAACAAATTGTGTCATTACATCTACGGATCTGAAAAAATCGTTTTCTTCGTCAGCAAACTGAGTAAGGCCATATTAAAACCAAACATGACTAACCCCCATAGTTTTTACCAGACGCAGTAAATACACCCAACATCTCATTGGCAACCAAATCACTTCTTTGATAAAACTTTGCGGGTGTCAAGTTTCTCGAGTCACTCACTCTTGTGAAGTAAGCTTCTGATATATATCCCACTTTCATGTTGTTATTATTCAGTTGAATATATTGATCCTTGATATCTTTAGCGTAAACAGTATTTTTGGTTTGATCATACGCAACAAGTTTAGAGATGGCACGAGGCAACTCTACGATACAATTAAGAGTGAATTTCAACAAATCACAAAAGAAATGGTGTGTGAACCGTTTGCAGTTAGCTTTTGCCTGACACTGCTTTCGGGGTGCATAGATTATCGATAACATCGCAACGTGAGCACAGGTGTCAGAACTCCATCTAACTACAATATAAATCCACACAGCATACCACATAAAAAAGAGTAGATGAGATACGAGACTTACTTGTGACACTCTTTGTTGAGAGGTCATACTGTGCACAAGAATATTTTCTGAAAAAAAGATCTTGTAATGAAATAGTGTAAAGCTGTTATAGATAACTAAAAGCAATGCAGTCACTTACTTGTCGTTGTTATAACAACAGAATACAAATCTGTCGTGTTTGTCCAACAATACTGAAACGTGTGAGTCATGGTTCATTTCATTTCCTAAAAGCAAAAAAAACCTGTAAACTTATCGAGAACATCCCCGAGTACCTAAATATAGAAATCTATAAAACACAGACCTATGGATGTTTGTGTTTCTCCATTCGGAAAAGTTCCTATGTAACGTCTCACAAAAGAAAAGCCAGATGTACTGCCATAAATTACAGCTCCAGCAGCCCATGGTCCAAAATTGAAGATTTTATTATCAGGAAGCCATTTGATATGCGTCTGAGATATATAACTCAATCGTCGTTTTTTCCCACACTCTACTGGTAAGATGTCCGACGGTCCTGGTATTCCCATGCACAATCCAGATTCCAAATAAATATTGTGCGGTATCAGTTTCATAATAGCACAAGTTCCATCGCTGAATATAAATTGATTTGTATCTTTGTTGATATCAATGCATAAATGAGGATGACTTGCAGCCACAATCTTGAAGCCTATGTAAAAATATGATATTTGCAAGCATTAAACACTTGTAATGTTTTGTTATAAGGAGAATTTACAACCAGATAAAATATTGGATAAGAAATATTTGAAGGTTATTCAAAGAACTGCAGTCCTACATACCTAGTTGATGTTCATCGCTTGAGAACGCTATATATTTTTCTTGCATATGGACTCTCCGCAATACATTAGATGCGAACTTATAATACGACATATCAGCAAGTACGATTGTTGTCATGGTACCAGGAGCAGCGGATTCCTGATTGGCTTGATACTTAATGCGCACGTGAAATATTGATTCCAAGAATAATCTGGGAAACTGTTAAAAGATTTATGAGATTAAATTTTCCCCAAACAAATGTAAATCGTAGTTACGTATAATTTTTTTCTTCAAATTAATCATCAAATAGAAACAAATCTTTATTGATATACATACTTTCATCTTTACTTGTTGTTCGGTTATGGAAAGATATTCTAAGTCGATACTAAGCACGTCCACAGTGGCTACGTTGACCGCTTTCATTGCTTTTTCATTGTAAAGAACGATCTCAAAATTTCGATAGTCTCTGTTGCAACCAGATGCTGGAGTCTCAAATTTGATGTCAATTTGAAAATACCTGGATCAATAAAAAATAAATAAATAAATAAATAAATAAATAATTAAATAAATAAATAAACAAATAAATAAATAAATAAATAAATAAATAAATAAATAAATAAATAAATAAATAAATAAATAATACACTAAAGAACACTGAATGTCGACAAAGCAAAAAATTGTCCTGGAGGTCGACATTGTTGAAAGCCTTATACATGTGTTACAAGGGACCCTTGCATACGCGCACATACCAAAATATGGAGGGAAAATTTTTTAACGCGTTTCTTTGAAGTTTATTAAATTTTATGCATAACTTGTCGACTTTACGTTTTTTCGACCACTTTCGCCTTTAAGTCGACAGTCGACTTAAAGAACGTTGTATGATAGCTAGATTAAATATTGGGTCGGGAAGGAAATCAAGGAATAAAAAGAATATTATTTGGAACAATTGGCTTGTTTTCTAGTATTTTACCAACATAACTAACTAAAGGCCAGTTTCCAGATCATTCACTGTGGTCGCGCGGCTGAGCAAACTGGTAGTTCAAATGATTTGAACTACCAAGCGAATGAGATTACGTCAGCCAATCAAAAACCAGTCCGCTCATTCGCGCGAGCACGGTGAATGAACTGGAAGCCGACTTTATTGCAACAAAAAATAAGAAATGCCACTGGATAATAAAAATGCTTTTACATACAAATGCTTTGGGGAAAACTCAAAAAGTCATTTGTTCATGTTAAGTAATTCCATTCTTCTTTTCTGCAGATTATCTGCTTTTGTTCTTTCGTTTATAATCTTTATCCTTATTTTGTCATGCGTTATTGGCAATCGTCTTTCCTTTTGAAAAGCCTGAATCTGAGATTTTGCTGAAAAAGAATAACTACACGATTTTAGGAAATCATGAGGTGAACAATATGAAATCTTAAGGCAACGAAACAATCATTCCTATTAAATGTTAGTGTTATAATTAAGCGTGATTGCCTTTAGGTTGTTGAAACGATCTAAGACATCGAATTCAGAGCAGCCTGAATTGATAATCACTTACTCGGAAGTGTTCTATCTGCCTGCCGGTAAATGAACGCCTTGAAAGTTGAAAGCAATGCTTCAGTATCGTCTGTCTTCCAAATGTGATTTTTCCCAACTGAAACATGAATTAAGGACTGTCAATGACGTCTTCCAGTCAACATGATGTTTGACATATGATAACCATATAAGCAAAGTAAGGTAGATTTTTTCACAGAATTTCAGTCAATCGCAGTTCCAGGAAATTCATTAGCCGAGAACTTAATGGCCAAACTTTATTAGGGCCAAGGCATCCAGATCCAAATGAAACAACTGTTCACAATATTACAATAAGATTACCTTTTAAAATTGAAAATGATGAAGCAGACTCTGAAAGTGGAGAGCGAGATAACAGATTATTTTGTGTTCAAAATACTGAAAACATTGTATTTTCGATCTAAGACAAGAAAAATACCTGTAGGACGTGTCTTTCCAGGAGGCCTTCCTCTTTTCTTTTTGTTTCCGTCTTTCAAACCTGAAAAATTAAAGTAAAGCAAAATCCAAATGCAATGGAAAAAACAGAAAAACAGAAGGGTCTAAGCAAAACTATACCATACCATGCAGTGCATTCGATTTGGTGTTGTCTTCTAAATGAAAAATTTTATCGCAATAATACTAATATATTATTCTTGGCAACAAATGATAAGACACCAATATACCTTCTTCTGTTTCTTCATCATCAGAAACATCAGTTTCGGGTTGGAAATCGTTATCTGATGAACTCACAGATTCTAACTCACTTTGAGCATTATCGGCATCACTGGAAGCATTATCTGTCGACGGGGTTTCTGTTTAGAGGAAGGAAAATTGTTATTGACTAATTTATTCTGTACTTACAATATTCAACGCTTAATTAGGAACAAATAATTTTGTATGACATATTTTTGTATTTTCATAGAAAATTTTTATCCAGAATTGTATCTAGGGTCCTTACCTAGATACAGTTCTGGATATCTAGTAAATAAAAAACTCGTCCCCAAGCATAAAAATGGTTTCATTTTTCACAGAAAATGGACCAAAATTATGTACGAAACCTTTACATAAAGAATCTAGTTAGCACATTTACCATGCATGTTTTGCTCCCTTGTCCTTAAAACGTACTTAGCTAAAAGAAAAAACTTTAAAGAATGATGGAACCTTGTAAAGTGTGCTTTTGTTATAATAAATTCAAAAATGATTCTCACCAGAAGTCGTTGCGTTCATATTCGATCTTTCTTCAATACTGGTAGAGCTACTGTAACTATTTCCTAAAATATACAACAAGAAGTGATACTTTTAATACTGAAATACCACGTAGGAATTACAGTCAGCTATGATACCCACCACCAACATTCTCCTTGGATTTTTTTACCCGTTCTTTAATGCTGGAAGAGCTGTAGTCACCATTTCCTAAAATATACAACAAGAAGTGATACTTTTAATACTGAAATACCACGTAGGAATTACAGTCAGCTATGATACCCACCGCCAAAATTGTCCTTAGATTTTTTTACCCGTTCTTTAATGCTGGAAGAGCTGTTGTGTCCATTTCCTAAAATACACGAAAAGTGATACTTATAATACTGAAATACCGCGTCGAAATTACAGTCAGCTATGATACCCACCGCCAACATTGTCCTTAGATTTTTTTACCCGTTCTTTAATGCTGGAAGAGCTGTTGTCTCCATTTCCTAAAATACACGAAAAGTGATACTTATAATACTGAAATACCGCGTAGAAATTACAGTCAGCTATGTTACCCACCGCCAACATTTTCCTTGGATTTTTTTACCCGTTTTTTAATGCTGGAAGAGCTGTTGTCTCCATTTCCTAAAACATATAAAAAGTGATACTTATAATACTGAAATACCGAATAGAAATTACAGTCAGCAATGACACCCACCGCCAACATTGTCCTCGGATTTTTTTACCCCTCCTTTAATGGTGGAAGAGCTATTGTCTCCATTTCCTAGAAGAAGTAAACTTCATCATATAAGATTATACAACTTCCTTAACGACGTTATGATCACTCACTCACCTGTTGACAGTTTTTCACATTGATTATCTTTAAAATCAGTGGCTCCTAAATAACAATAAATTTTCACACATTGTAACTCTATAATAAAAACAAGAAACAAAAATATGTGGTCTTAGGATACCTTTGTCAATGTTCATTAGATGCTTCCCCACAACAACAACTTCCTTTAAGGCCGGTGGAGCTTGATAGATGTTTTCATTAATTTCTTCCGTGTGTCCCATATGCTCAAAGAAAGCTTCTCTTTCATTATGTGGCAAATCCAGAGAAGCAAATATGGTGGACACCCGATGTCGCTGCTTCGTGGCGGTAATGAGCTCTTTTGAAATAATATTAGTTTTTTCGCAAATGTACTCGATCGCATGCCAACCAGAAGCATGACCTTCGGACATCTGGGTGGCTGGAAATACATACTCATTCTGTGGCAGAACACCTGCAAACTTTCTTTTTTCCGGATCTGCTAATATGTGCATAGCAGGCACTGTGTCTTTAGGGATTAAAACAGGAACCAGCTTATAGTTGCCCTTGCCCACTTGATAGGTGATTTTCAAATCATTCAACAGTTTCAAATCTAAAGGATCATCAATCTTTTGACACATGTTATCATCAATCCATGCATTTGTCAATGCATCATTCCATTCACGTAGGAGAAGTCTGGCTGGCTCGCCCCCTCTTCTAGCATTAAATAATGTTATCCTTGCACAAGCACAATTCCGCAATCTCACGAAAGTACTTGAATCCAACGGCAGGTCAGGATACATCACTATTTCTTTCATCTGCTTCAGAATGAACTCCCTTATTTTTGACAAATCACTTTCATCAGGTAGCTCAGCCGGTCGCCTCAATTTATCTTGCCTTCTCTGATGGCTCTGGTGTGTGGCATCCGCAAAAATCATATCTTTCGACAGTTCCAATATAGCCAAAAAGTCACTGACTGCCTGAGCATCAACATCACGATTCTCTAGCAAAAATTTTCCTTTTACTGCCTTAGCTAGCTGCTTTAACAAATAATAAATAGCCGACTTCAGGCTGGCCTTTAGAGAATCATCTTCTTTCGTAGTGTTGTTTTCTATAGCTTTCTTCAGAGCAATGAAGTTCTCTCTTCTTAGCATGTCTCTTGCATCGTTGTATACTGTTTTAATTGGTTCTTCCCGAAAAATCAGATAGAGAGTCGCTAATTTTCGCATATCTGCACGGACAGTCCGACGCACTTCCGTTTTCTTACTAGCTTTTCTCTTTACCTTTTCATAAGCATAAGATCCAAATAACAGAATCGTTTGATCTTGCCTAATATATACACCCACTTTATCATCTCTAAGTTTCGAAAGAACCTTTTTTACGAATTCCACATTTAATTCTTCGTTTACATCTTTGTTGATGAGTTGGACACTTATACCATCAGGTAAGCAACTTCCACTAGAACAGATCTTCTTATGTCTAGTAAAATATCTCCTGGCAAAAAAGCCATTACACTTAGAGCACATTAACATATCATCTGAGAACTGAGTGTATTTTTCTCTTTGCAATTTAGGCAGAGTTTCCTTCAATTGAAGCTCGTTGTATTTTTTTATACCCTGTTTTTTTAATGAATCCAGTATAGCCAACCGCTCTTTCCTAGGTTTCCCTAATGCATCCACAATCTCCTTTTCTTTTTTATGGACAGTTTGCAGATGCCGGCTTAATGCTGAATCTAATTTACCACAGTAAATGCATGGGCGATATGGCTTTTTCTTATCGATTCCCTAAAAAATTAACCTTCCGAGGTAAGACAAACCAAATTATCTAATCATTGGGACAGTGCTACTTGATATAGACAGCAAGTTAAATACAAAAGTAAAAGATGCAAAACATAACAATCCTATCGTTTGTGGAAATAAAGAGTTAGTAAAAATGTTATTCACAAACCTGTCCACTTGGTACATTTTTTTCCACTGATTTACTAGTTTCAATCACCTAAGGTCAAACAATCACAAAAAATAAGAGAACGGTTGATAAACAACAATTCTTGATGTTACAAGTTTCATTTTGTCCCGTACCTTTTTATCCTCATCTGAGTCTTCTATAAACTTATACCGCCGCAATCTTTTCTTTGGCTAAATGATGAAATATGGTCAAAAAGGATGGCAAGAAAATCAGCAGGAAAAGGTTTGTAGAAAAAATGTAGAAAAACTTGTAAAAAATGAGTCTTCAATCAAAAGAATTTCTCACACGTGACAAAAAGTTCTTTTTCTTCCATCTTTTCCTTCTTTTCCGCTAATATGAAATATGAAATTTTATACTTGTAAACATTTTATAAACCTTTTGTAAACCATACTACAAAATTTCTTTGAAGGATAAAAATTTTGCATAAATAAAGATGTATTGAAGGCTAAACATGAAAATGAAGACTTGAAAAATGGACATTGAAGATGTCTTTTACACTTCACCTCCTACTAGACACTCACCCAAGCGAAACCTTTAAAATCCAACTTCATGAAAAAGTTACTATTCTTCCTTTTTAACTTGTTAACTTAAAAAATCATACCAACCTGGTTTTGAATAGGTTGTGGCTGCTCTTGATCAGATTTTATAATATCTAAATCATTGTCAAGTTGAAGTGCTGAATCGCCACTCACATCAAGCTATTAAAACAGAAATTTTAAATGACATTCAATATTTAAAAATTAGTCTTGTATAGAAATAGTTGGGGTATTATATCATAGATTTTGTTTATCTAAAAATACTCAATTGCAAAATTTCTTATAGAATAATAGCTTCACTCGGACACAAAAGATTTTACTTGATTTACAAATACTGTGGTTTTAAGAACTCCTTATACTGTTTCAAATTTTTGAAACTTTTTAAGTTCAGTATAAGCCACTCATTTGAAACAGTTTTTCTTGATCAAGCAAACACATTAGAAAACTTTAATTTTCTTTCATAGAATTTCAGTAACACAATTCAGCATTAGTCCCTCTCTTAAACCAAAGAAGTCATAAAAACAAGAACCAAATAAATTAAATATATTTCAATAGAAACCAGAGTCCAACTTCATGTTGTTATCTCCATGTTTCAAAAAAAGAACTATAACCTAAGCAATCATGGAAAAGTCAAAGAATTATCGTACCCATAAGAACTGTTGAACAAGAAGCATCTGGAAGAAAATACCAAAAAATAATCGAGAAAATAATGTCATACCTGCATTGGAAGTTCATCATTCTAGAAAAAATTAAAGAAGATTAGTGATGAAATTTGTCAACTTATGTTAGATTTTATTTCCTCAATATGATTGGGAAATGAATAGAGTTTATTATTTGGTTTCTTCAGATAATTCATTCATGTGATGTATAAGTTTGTGAAAATTTGAAAAAACAAATAGACACAAAGTAAAACACTGCCTAGAAAATTTTCATGATAGCATTGAAGTCCTTTAATTTTACTTTTATGAAACCAAGAGACTTATCTGAAAAATCATTTACCTCTTCTAGTTGCCTGGTTCTTAAAAGGCCCTAAAGTATGAAAAACAAGTAATAGTTAACACTTATATTCAAATATTGTTGCCATTGACAAAAAAGCCAGACACTTACTAAAGGATCAATCAACTCATCCATTGGAAGATAGGAAGTTTCACCTTCATAATCAGACACCTAGAAACAATTTCAGAAATAACTCATTTTAGATGCAAGCAATAACAACATCCTGAATAAATGAAATTCCATTAAAATAAATAAAAATACCTTTGCATGATTATCAAGTTGCAGGTGCCTTTGTAAATTTGCAGCATCACTATGAAAAAATATATGTTGAGTGTCCATGAGTTCAGCATTCACATGTTTTCCATACTTTACCAGGATGAAAAAGATGGACACAATAAGAAACATCATATATCAGCTTTATATAAAGCTGAAAACATGCAGCATTTTTCATGAGTTTTAACACAGCTATTAATTACATAAAACAATTACATTGCGAAAAATGGATATAATTATTATTCAACTACTGTAAATGATTAAGCTTATTAGTCAAAATCATTTTTAAGGGTGGGGGAGTTATAGGGAAGGGGGTTATTTGGAAGTTTGGGTTAATTAGATTTTGCAAAAGCATAAAGGAGTTATCTTTAATTAACGCAAGATATCTTTACAAACGTTACAGGGAGGCCACTATACTGATAAATTTTCTAAATCAGGCTTTCTACCAGTATACAATAGATATCAAAATCAAATATCAATGAACATAAAAAAATACTTTATAATCATTGAATCTAAGTCTTATGTCTCATTTTTCAAATGCATGCTAAATTTATGTATAGTTCATAATAAAGGGTGTAGCAGCCCGGGAGTGGTTGAAGGCTGAGACCCCCAAAATAAATTTGATCAATCAGCAAGTTTTTTTCAGCATCAGTATGTAAAAAATTCACACTGTAAATATTCTTATTCTAAGAGGCTAAATATAGCTGGAGGCAGGAATAACAAGTAACAAATGTAATTACAACCATATGTTTGTTTACATTGTTTGAAATATATCCAATATCCGACCCATCTCGTATGTATATATTGCAGATTTTATTTTTGAGCCTGAAATTCAAAAATGTACTTGCAAATGTACTTGATTTTGGATATCAAATTGAGTGCCTTACTGCTTCAAACCAGACACAATCAACATCTGAATGAAAATTTCTAGAGTTTAGTTTGTATCTGAATAAATGTAAGATCAATATCCTTCTAATATCTGCTTGTTAATGAAGTTACAACCCACTTATTCACATAGTCTAACCAACAGTTACACTGCATTTTTGTTTCCTGCTGTTTTTAAACTAACAGTTATTTTCCAGACAACATCTACTGTTGTATTGAAAACTGTATCTATCCGAATTGGTGTTTATTCAAATGTTATAATAGTATGAATAATGGCTTCATAATTTTCCCACACGTAGTTTAAAAAAAAAAACATTCTTTGCTACTAAAAAATCAAGATCATTTTGTAATACCAAGGTTTTTCTTTTCAGCAATAATTGTGTTGCTTAATGAATTTGTTTTTCTTTTCATTGTAAAAGTCATGATCCATACATTTCAAATCTCCATAAATTATAACTGCAGCTTCAACTCAGAGTCAGAGCTTTAAAAATAGTTAGTTGAAACTTAGCAAATAGACCAAACAAAAAAACAAACAGTACACCAAGCATGATAGGAATCACAGAATGACTTCTAGACAGCTACCCATGTTCATCATATTTACAAAGACATTTGGGCGCAATCCTCCATTAGACAGAAATTGAAAAGTGAAAACTGACTCCCAAGAAGAAGAAATGTAACATGGCAAAATTGTTTTTGGTACTTTCAAATCAGAGGATCCTTAAACATTTGTTGGAGATCTTTCAATAGAAATCATTGTGTATACTTACATTATTGCTTAGAAAGTAAACTCATTAATTGCAATTGGAAAGGGAAAAAGGGAAGTTGGACTTGTTGTTCCAGCTAAATTATGTTGTTTGGTATATTCAGAAGTGATGCTTCTTTTAGAAATGGGGTTTATGGTAATTCATGTTACTTGTTAATTCAGTCACTTCTCAGTCAATTCCATATTCTAGCCCATATTTTATTATGACTATTTCCTTAATGTATGCAGTATATTCCTTGAATGTCAGCATGAGGATAAATTAAGGTTGTAACAATCTGTATAACATTTAGCTATGCATTGCTCAAATTATAGAAAAATACCATATCAAACAGCTTAAACAGGAAACAATTACCTCAAGCAGGTCTTTAAAGTATGTGGAGAATCACTTTTTTTAAATCCCCAAATTATAGTGGACTACATGATACAAAAAAGAAATACAAGACAAATCTGCACATAGAGAAACATAAAACAACCACAAAGACTGAGAATAGATAGCTTACTGCTGTTGAAATATCTGATTCATTCTCGCTTGAAGAACTTGAGAAATCCATCTACAACAGTGAGACATATCATAACATCACAAATGGATAATATAACAAACTGCAACCTTGACATTCAAGAATCAACTCAGAAAAACAATGATGATTCGGATGATAATAAATCTTCAGGAAAAAATATATGAAAAAAATAAAGGGAATTGTCTACTCCAAGAAATAAAATACCTGAACACTCAAGATTCCATCAGCATTGACTGCACTTCTCTCATTACAATGAAAATCAATAGCAGAATCAAGTCCATTTTTTGTAGAACAGCAAGGTAATTGAGAACAACTTCCAGGCATTTCAATAACATCTATATCACAAGCTTCCACAGGAACATCATCAAAAGGCACATTTACATCAGCAATTTCTACTTTTACATCCTTGGTTGGTTCATCTACTACATCACAGACTTCCACAGGAACATCATCAAAAGGCACATTTACATCAGCAATTTCCGCTTTTACATCCTTGGTTGGTTCATCTACTACATCACAGACTTCCACAGGAACATCATCAAAAGGCACATTTACATCAGCAATTTCTACTTTTACATCCTTGGTTGGTTCATCTACTACATCACAGACTTCCACAGGAACATCATCAAAAGGCACATTTACATCAGCAATTTCCGCTTTTACATCCTTGGTTGGTTCATCTACTACATCACAGACTTCCACAGGAACATCATCAAAAGGCACATTTACATCAGCAATTTCCGCTTTTACATCCTTGGTTGGTACATCTACTACATCACAGACTTCCACAGGAACATCATCAAAAGGCACATTTACATCAGCAATTTCTACTTTTACATCCTTGGTTGGTACATCTACTACATCACAGACTTCCACAGGAACATCATCAAAAGGCACATTTACATCAGCAATTTCCGCTTTTACATCCTTGGTTGGTTCATCTACTACATCACAGACTTCCACAGGAACATCATCAAAAGGCACATTTACATCAGCAATTTCCGCTTTTACATCCTTGGTTGGTACATCTACTACATCACAGACTTCCACAGGAACATCATCAAAAGGCACATTTACATCAGCAATTTCTACTTTTACATCCTTGGTTGGTACATCTACTACATCACAGACTTCCACAGGAACATCATCATCAGGTAGATGACTCTTGATCATATTGCATTCTTCATCACTTACAAATTGAATTACGCATTCATGTATGTTCAGAGGGTATATACAATTATTCTAAAACAGATGACATAGAACAGGATTATGATCTATAACTTAAGTGTATATTGTTTCATTCTCATTGAATTCTCTTTTTAAGAAAAATTAGCACATGTCATGACAGGCATGCATCATTTGTTAGAATGATAATCAAGCTTCTAGCAATCACTGTGTATTGGATCAGCAGTGATGTGTAAAAGCCCAAAAATTATTAATAAATATTCTGAACCAATCATCATTTAGCTCAATAATATTATTGCCTTCAAGTGTGTATCATGTCAGGTCAAGGAAAATAATAATAAATTTATTAAAAAGTTATATCACACAAAGAGCACTATAACCTGAAGTAATAAGAGCTAATTCTCACATTATTTCTCCACCATAGGTTTTCTTCATCCCCGTAGTTATAACGTATTTCTGTTCCTGCTTTGATTTCTGTAAGTGCAAACAGGCATAGTCTTTTTTTACTTTTAACTTGCACTGGCAACATTTTTGCATTTGGATATGGAGAGTCATTGACATATTTTCCCAACTGAGTTGAATAAGTTCCATCAACACTAAATGCAAATAAACAAGAATATGTATTTAACACAAGGTATATTTAATAATCTAACTTTTAGAATGGGAATAACAAGATCATGTTGACGTTGAATTTTTGAGCTAGAATCATTCATAGAAGTTTGGAATTTGCCAGGGTATTGTATCAGTTTTAATCAATAACCATAGAAAACAGTATGTAAGTTTCTACACACCAGAGTGCACTTTATTATTAAATCCAAACAAATGCTGCTAATGTATGTAAGGAAAACACTTCAACCTATTGTCTATGGCAATAACCACCTATTAGTGTTGACTGCCTATACATTATATAACATTGATCATTGTGACATGCAAAATTTACTCAGAAGGCACTTTCTAATACTAAAATCTAAGAAAATACTTAAACAGATTTAGCTCAAAGACTTAAAGAAGATTAAAAAGGTACAAGTTCTAAATGCAGTATGTTTTATAAACATGTTTGATAAACATAAAAAAGTAATTCATAAATTCATGAATACTCAAGAATACTCAAGAAAACTATTCAACTTAACTTAAAGGATTGAGGGATGAAATTTGTTTGGAAGCTGTAGTGAAAGTAATGATCAAATCAAGGACGTTGCTAAGTAATTATCTATGGATATGAAATAAGCTGAATGGAGACAAAATAACTGATTGCAAATTAGTGCAAATTAGTCATTTTTTTGTGAGTAAACACGAACCAAAATACTATTGTGTTAACAGCCAAAAGGTATTTAGACATCTGGTGCTATATTCACTGTAAAAATCAAATCCAACCCTTGATGAAAGTGCATTGTATCCTATAAATTTATCACACTCATAGCAAAAAATGATTTAAAAATACCACTTAAAAACCATCCTAGCTTTTTCAAAAGAGGATTGAGAGTTCACTTTAAGATTTTCACACAAAAGAAACTTAAGGTGACAGGTTAGTTCAACCAGTTGGACAGCTTTTACTTTTCATGACAGCAGAGGAAACGAATTTTGACCCCCCTCCCCCCTCCCTCCCTTTCCATACCTCCATCACGATGTTTAAAAACTGTGAAGATGATTATTGCACTTTAAAAATAATAAGTGAAAAAATCATTTTCAAAATCCAATGAAAAGGAAACAAGATTTGCAAAAATGCGACTATATATTTCCACAAAGTTGCGAAATTTTTGCCAATTATTGTATGTACAGTGATAACCATGAGAAAAATGTTTGATGAAACAATTACAGTATAACTGCCATCCACCTGATGCTCCGATAAAAATGCTGTCCTTACTAATCAGGGTGGAATTGAATTTAATACCGCAAAAAAAACTTATTTTGGACTTATAATGAAATGAAAATGTTCATGGTCGAATGATAAGGTTTGTTATATAATTTTTGTTGAGGAGTTAAAAAGTGAGAGGTTACTATATGGGCACTTAGCTAAAAGTTATATCATATATATAATGATCTTTTGTTGCAGAAGCTTTGTATCCTTTATACCGTAAACAATGTAAAACAGAACACTTGTTTTTTTAACTCAGATAAAATCTTACAACATTATATTATCAAATTTGTATACAGGTGGTTTTACTGAACAAAAGAAAAAAAAATTGTTAAGAATAAATTAATTTGGAATTAATTAATGCGAATGACACTCGAAAAATTTTATGTTTCGCGGAATTAATGCGAATGGGCCTAAATTTCAAGATTTTGCGGAATTAATTAATGTGAATGATGACTTAAAAAAATTTTTTTTCCTTCAATAAAAACTTTTTTCGTAATAACTAATGAACTAAAAAATCTTAAAGGAATAGTAGTAATGTTCTTCAATAAAAACAACTTTTAAACGTCTTCATCGCCCTCATCTTGTTCGTCATTGATCATTTAAAAAAAATCACCAAAATTTGGAAAAAAATGCGAAATTAATTAATGCGATTGGACGAAAATTTTAAGTTTTGCGGAATTTTATAATTCGCATTTATTAATTCCGCATTAATTTATTCCCTTAAGGTATATATAGTATAATACTTTGGGGTAAACATCATAAGCAAATAACTAATAATCATAAGCAATCAAAATTTTTACTAACACAAATATTACGTAGCATTTCAAATTAGGACCGAAAAGTTATTTTCAAAAAAGAGATGGGCTTAAAATGACAATTTATAAAACCAAATTCTAGTATCAGAATAAAAATAATAAATAATAAAAATGACCTTCGTAAATCCAAAACAGATTTTTGTAGTGAAAATACACATCTATAACCAAACCACTACATAGCGGAAAACAGAAGTTTGTGTTTTAACTTGATTCAATTTACAAACTGTCTGTCATGTTTGTGTTTTAATTTACGTTAGTTGTTCGTAAGAAAAATTGTCAGTAATATATATATTACATTTTGAAAAATAAAATATGATATGCGGCATCAAAATAGTATACATGACCATAGACTTCATTCATAGTAAACTATGTTTCTGTTGTTGGATTAAACAACTACCCAAGTACGCTCCACCAGATTCTTTCAAGTTATTATGTGTCTCAATCGTCTGTGTATTAAAATATTATACATGAATGGTTTTCTGAACTTTATATTGCATATACGACATCACATAATTACTTGCTGTTTTTAAATTAACGTAACTGGTTGAACTGGTGGTTGTTCTCCACATGAAAAGGGTTTCCTTCTTTATGCTGTACATCATCATGCTTTCAGTTCAGTTGAGCTACATTACATCAGGATCATACTTTAAATAAATCTTCAGCCTGGTTATTGAGAATGAATTTTCACCTTTGCACTGGAATCACAGCTTCAATGGTTTGTTGTTCCAAGCATTTAATTACCAATACATCATCATCATAACACACATTGTTATCAACACAAAAACAAAACATACCAATGTTCATTCAAAAGTTTTTACAACTTTTTAAGAAATAAAACTATTTATTTCCATCATGTAACGTTTCATCTATTGAATCATTAAAGCTAGCAGAAAACATCTTCAAAATCCCATATGCACTGACTGAAAAGATGGCATACTACTTTACTGAAGACTAGCCTCTAATCTTATCTACCTTAGCTAGGCCAGAGTTCCATACTGAACTGCGGCTATAAAAGTGAACGAGGAGAAGGAGGAGGAAATGCCGGTTTTAACATATATATTTCGCCCTACAGGGAAATATATAAAAACCTTTATGAATGATAATTCCATTCTATCTTTGTCTAAAAAGAATTTTGATGTCTTCATTGGCAAATACTTTTTCTAACCTAGTGCTGAAATGCTTTTATAGAGTTATGTACGTTTGATACCATTTAATTTAATTTAAATTAATACCACTTACACTCCTCCAAACTTGTTAAAAAGTCTCACACAGTTTTCATAGAAATGCTTGCAGATTTATCTACTTGAGTCATATTTTAGGTTCATGTTCATTCAATTTGAGCAGTTTAATTTATCAAAATTTGGCAACAATGGGAAAACTTGATTTCTTTTCTTATTGGAATTAAAATAAAATAGAATAGAATAGAATTATTAAACAAACTTCACAAAAATAGATTTCGAGTGCTAATGAGAATTATTTTTTTATCATTTTATTATTTTAAAAATGCCTCCTGAGAACCATTTTAACCGACAAAATCTTGAAGTGTGTAGGGAGCATTTAATTGCCAGTGAAGATGTGTGTGCATATTCACAGGAAAGTGACTTGATCTTAATAGTATTCATGTTGAAACTCACAGCAAATATCGAGCAAGAACACTAATGTTTATAAACATTACATCACTTAGAAAATAATTTCAACACACAATACAGCCTGTAAACAGTTTCAGATGACAGGAGGCATTCCTATTAGTCAAAGGACTAGTCAGCTGAAGAGGATTTAGATTGGTTTTTTAGAATCACAAATTGTGATAGATGGTCGGAAATACCGGATATGAAATTACCTGAAACTGATTTAAATGAATGGGGTGAAATAATAATGTTATCTATTAGAGTAAAAGGTGAAATTAAAGGTGCTATTAAAGGTGAAAAATAAATACTTAATTTAGTAATAATTTGCTCTTTGATAAAACTAGAACCAGAAACTGATGCAACCAGGGCAGACTTGTTATTGTATTTATATTCAATCTTAACTTTCTATCTGTAGCCCTCTAAAATTGATTAATTTATAGTGAAAAATCTCAAAACTTACCATAACTTTCCAAAGAAATACAAGAAGTTTCCTTTTCCTTCATGTGCATACTTTGTTTCTCTTTCTTGAGCTGCTTTAATACTGATTAAATCACCTGCATATTCAATTATGAAATCCTCTTTCTTTAAATCAATGGTTGTAAAAACACCATAACCTATGGGATATTAAAAAGTATTATTACAATTTATTCAAAGAAAGTGAGTCAGGAGGGTCCCTGTTTTCACCATGATAATATATTTGATTATGTATTCCTTATAAACGTTTAATATTTATTCATAGTGCCTTCACTTTTTCCAAATTACCCCATTCCATCAACACCAGAGGTAAGTCAGCAGGATTTCTCTGTAAACCTAATATAAACACCAGCTTATATGGTATGAATTCTTTTACATATCAATCAATATCTTGGTGGAATCATCTCCACTCTCCAGTCTACCTATAAACATATCGACCTAGCTTCCCTTTCATATAACCATCTTAAACAGCTTGTCACTGATTATTTTCTAAGAAGCTACCCAACATGCAATTAGTTCTCTCTCTCTCTCTCTTGAAATAAGTATCTCCGTAATCACACAACACTTTTTATTTATTCTCTATTTTCTACTGTACTTATTTATTCGTATTTTTTATTTATTCTCTATTTGGTGGCCACCTCCTTTGTTTAGATATATCTACTGGGGTGGTCTCCAGTCTCTATTTCATTTAACTACTTTGTAGCTAACTTATTTATTTTTTATGACGAATAAATATTATTCTATTCTATTCTATTCTATTCTGTAATATAAGGTTGATTTCAATATTTAACTGGCTTTGAAACTTTGAAATTTTAGCACGTGCGCTTTTTTTGAAAATGAAAAATATCTTACGCAGGGGTAAAAGTTTCACAAGAAAATTGTTTAACATCTTTACTAGTATTTTTTTTTCCGAGCAATTACAAGTTTTTATACAGATACTTTTTTAACCAAGTTTCTATGTGACAATGCACATATAATAAGATTACTCATTGTTTTGAATTTCAGAGCATGTTTATAAAATGGCAATTGAAGAACACAAACATCAACATTAACAACGTTTGTGAATAATGAAGATAATCGTTATCATTGAAATTTTGATTTTACAATATAAAATTTTAGTTTTTTAGCAGGACACTACCTTTAACTCCAAGTTCTTACTTTAAATCAAGTATATATATCTGTGCAAGTGCAAGTGTGTAAAATTTAATCATTATGTATATAAAATTTGTCTAGAATTCTTATGCGAAAAAAAAAATTGTTCTTGCTTGAGGCAAAGAAATTAAAACAACACTTGATAAAAATCTTGTTGATGGTTACATGGATTTAAAGAGTGTTTACAGGTATATATTGCATGGAGCAGCAAATTCATCAGAAAAGTAATGAATAGTTTGGACATTAACCCCTATATTTATTTTGAACTGTATTTTCAATGACTATGTACACAGAACAAACATGATCTAGATCAGCCGTTATCAGCTTTCACATTAAAGTAAGAGTTTTGGCGTTGAAATAAATAATTAAGTAAGATGAAGTGTATACTATTGCTCATTGACATTTTTCTATTACAATAATGCCTCCGAATAAGTACCCCCCTCAAATCAATGCCCACCTTACAGCCTCAAAATTTAAATAAGAACCCAAGCACTGATTCAAGGCATAATTATTAGGTAACATAGGTAAACAGAGAAAACACACATAGTGTTAACCTTAACAATTCAACAATAATAATCAATAAAATATCTATGAAAGCAAGAATTCATTGTAAAATGCAGGTAGGAATTTTTGATTGAGTAGAAGGAAAGGTTCCTGCTGTTACATTATTTTGACCTAACACACATGGCGCTGAATACTGATTTCAAAATGGTAGAAACGATGTGAGCAAAATAAGTCTCCAAAATTTCTTTTTTGGTCTTCGTTTCGGTGAAATAATAGGCCGGCGTCTGTGTAACAAAAAGATGCTCAGAAAAAATATTCCGCTGTACAACTTGCAGACCACACTTTTATGCTGGAATAATGTTAAGGGGTGTATAGTGGTTCTGAAACAAAAAAGTTCCCACAAATTCGCTGGTCCGTTATGACGTAATAACCGAAAAAAGCATTTTGTGACGTCATAAGAAGAAGAAAAATTCAAAATGGCCGAAAAAATTTTTTTATATATCATTGTATAGGAAATTTAATGCAGAATAAAGTTTCCTACCACACATATATCTGAAAATGTATTGTAGACTATTTATGGAACAAAGACGACTATCGGATTTTACCCACCCTTTCAGGAGGAGGTGTGTGGTTCTTTGTTGATCACCTAGTTTTTGCTTTCATATGAACCAGAAACTATGAAAATCAAAGTGAACAGGAGAGGGCAATAAAGATAAATCCACTTAATTCAAGTATTTAGGCAATTTCTGATGTAGGTTGCCTAATTTTCATGGCAATTCATATGCAGGTATTTGCAAACACACGAAAGAAAACATTTAAGACATAACCTTTTCAATCACTGTAAACTAAAAGTGAAACGCAGAAAGTAGAAGATTAATAGTCGACAAATAAGCACGTATCAAATAGTCTTCATCATAATCATCATCGTAATCCTTAACGCTTATTTCTTCATCCGTAACATGCGAATTTTGTAAAATGTAGAGACGCCTGTGCCAGGAACATTAATCGCAGGCGTTAAATGTAAGGTATTAAATCCTGCCCAACTAGGTAAGATGTAAGATGTATTTTACGAAATCTGTCGATCTTAGAATAAGTTGTTCCAGGAGAAATTCCTGTTCATTCAGACAAACAAAGCTTAATCTGTACTGTTCATTAAGTTACACGCTCACTTTTCTTTACTGGTTGAAATCCTTCATTTGATGCAGATTCTTCACTACTTCCTTGAATTATTATACCATTGGCCATATGTGTTGAACCTTTGCCTAATCTTGTTTTTCTCTGAAGCAATTCACTACTGTGAAATGCTGATGGTGGAGCTATTTCAGAGATCATATTCATTTAAGCAAGTGCTGTTTCACGAGATCTAACAACAGAATGGGAAACCATTCAACAATTGAATTAACTTTTTAGAGCCTACTATCTACCTTGTTTAAAGATTTTTTGCCCTTTCATTATGAAAATCTCATATCTTCGGTGGCAAACAAAACTGTTGGTGTCAACTCCTCCTTATTGTCCACATATTATCTAATGTGGGGTCATCAGAAAGACCAAAACATCAAGACAAAAAGGTTTAAAAGTTAAGGAGGATTCAAACAATCCTTTAGTGTCAGCTATGATGATTTGGGTTGCCAGAAATAACTCAACTGGAATTTCTTTTACATCTTTGATTTCTAAAGCAGGGCTTAAACTAGGATTTGTGAGAAGGATTTGTGTTAGGCCCTAATTGGGAAATAATGTGAAAAATTTTTTTGCTTTTCATTTTCTGAGTTTGAGCGTGCCTTTCGTTGTTTGCTACAGTTGTACCAGTGAAGACGTAAACATCATGGTTAATTTACCGATAGCAAGAAGTTTGAATTTTAAAGATAACTTTTTTTGTGATTATCCAGAAGATCCTTCATAAATTACGTACGAAACTAAAATGTTTGGTGTGTAGTGAATTTTACGAAGAAAATCCATGATTTTCGATAAAGTGTCACAAAGATTATCGAAAAGCGAGCGGGAGTGCGCCGATTACCCTAAATTCTAGATACGTATTGGAAAACGAGGGGAAATCATATTTTTAATAAAAAACAATTTTGCCGTCGTGTTCTAACAAAAATGTTAATTGCCAATTGGGGAAAAGGATCTCTGTTTTGGTTTGGGAAGGGGCCGTTTAACGGTCCTCCACAACGCTAGTTAAGGCCCTGTAAAGCTGCACTGCATGAATTTGAGGCTGGTTGACATATATACTTATTAAAATATTCTTCTTGTTGAAATTTCAATCTAGCATTTCTGAACACCAAATGACTTTTTTTTCAGGTGGACCATGAAAACATAGTTTCTCTTTAAACTTTGACTTCATCTTTGGCTTGAATCTCCATCTACTATAAGTCCAGGCATTTATTCTCTGTAACTATTCTGACAAACTCATCATGCAGTTCTTTCAGCACGACAGTCTCAATCAGTTTGATTACTCCATCAATGTAATTGAATAATAACTCCAATGACTAGTGGTATATACAATGTATTATTTTTGCTTTTGTGAACTGAATACTGAATACACTTCCATGATGAACTTCCCTTATATAACTAAACATCATGGTCTTGTTTAAGTCTTGCTACATCTCTTAGCTCAGCAGCATCTGATGTCATAGCCTTTACTTAGTGTTATGTTTTCCTTTCCTTCGATCCCAAAGATGTATACCCATTTTAATTGTACACACACATGAAAACTCAATTTATGAGAAAATACATTCTTTAAAACCTTTGGAGAAAATTTTATAATAACTGACATCTAGTAAATTGAAAGCAATCTGACTTAACATAGGACTTCCCTTTTCGCAAATGATGCAAACCTTCCAAAATCTAGTTTTATTCTTTGTGATCACTGATGACCATCTCAGTCTACCAGGAAATTTGGGTAAAGCTTTTGCTTAGAACAGCAAGGTTTGACTACAGTAATTGATAACTTCTTACGCAACCTTCCTTGCTCTTTCCATCTTAGACACATCTGCGAATTTTCTGTAGCAAATGGCATGATAATGTCAACTGCAATCTAACTGACTTTTCTGGTTAATGACTAACAAGGTAAACAATGCAACCTTAAACATAGGATATAGAGATAAAGTATATTTATAAAGCAGCATCTAATTAATAGAGACTAAATCATAGTCTGATTATAATATTTTATAGGATTTCGATACAGAAAACATATTCACATTCAGTAAAATTTAGTCTTAGTCTTAGTTACAAGATTTTTCTTTCTATTTTTTCATAACCTTTTTTTTAATTGCTCTAAAATTAGCTATTATATTATGACAAACATTAGTAGTTATACTGTAAGAGGAAAGTTTTGCCTTTCTTTGGTTTGTTTCAATTATATTCAATGATTTTTATTTGCCTAAACCCTCATTAAGCAGTGCTACTCTTTAGGCTTTTGTATTTTTCGATAGTTATATTTAAACAATAACAAACAATAATAAAAACAGCAGCCATCCTCTCTAGCAGAGAGAGAGAATGGATATAGACAACAAACCTTACACGCTGAACCAGTTCCTCTGGTGATACTAACCACTGTCCATGTGCATTTAAAAAAGTATCAAAGGTCTTCTGCAATATTTTGTTTACTGTTTCTGCATTATTGTTCCCAGGAAAATGAAGAAAGTATTCTACCATAAAGCTATCCCCTAACAACGTGGTGAACAATTACTTATCATAACTAAAGTTAGCATTTTTATTTTTTTTACCGATATTATTTTACAGACCTGAAATATAAGCACATTCTAATAGCAAGCGCCACCGAAAGATAAGTCTGTAAAATATTCACTAGAACATAAAACTTATAATCGTTCACATACGAAACAAAACGATAGACCCGATAAACTGGAACTTTAGACCCAATTTGCAAACAAAGGGACCAGGTTATGTGTGGGAACTTTTTTGTTCTGTTATCAGTAATATTTAACTCGAGGATTTCTGCATAGAAACTGTGGTCTGTGAGTTGTACAGCGGGCATGATAAGTTTTTGTGGCACAGACGCCGGCCTAGAGGAAGGGATCTTTGTGTGCTGTAAAGATGTAATAACAAACAATGCTCAGTAAATAATGTTAACTTACCAATAATTGATGGATGTTTGATTTCCTCTCGGACAAGAAATTCAGGGTCTTTCCCTTTTAAGCAATATGAAATCGCTGTTTCAATTCCTTTCTTCCGAATATCTATCTGTCGTCGTTGAGTCGACATGTTTTATTGTCGACCTTAGCCACGTTTCTTTGATTTCCCCTGATGTAATATTTATTGGCAATGCAAGTTTTGCTAAACAGGAGGTTTCAAATCTGAAAAATCCTTCTGTTTTAGCATAGTCACAAGTGACTATGGTTTTAGAGAAGACGGTTATTCATGATGTATAAACTCCCAACTTGCATTCTGGCTTTATGATTTAAGGCACTAACGGAAAAGGAAGCTCACTATTTTGCAACTAAAATTTCAAAGTCCCCCGGATCATCTATGCATTTTTCCCGCTTTTTGGCCTACCTAATGCTTGATTGGCAGTTCGACCGGCAAGTGCTCAACCAATCAGAATCAGTGGAATAATTTATTTTTTTTATATATCCCATGGGGATGACTACCACTTATAGGCGGGCCAGCCTTTCAGAAGAAAAATACAAATTGTTCTTTCCAATCACAGTGGGCCGTTGAGAACGTTGGGAAACGACAAAAAAGCTGTATAGTAGGTTTCGGATCAGTGCAACAGCATCGACGATGTTCGGATCGGATTCGCAGATGACAACAGGTCTTTTCATCGAGCGGGTGCCTCTGATACACAAAACGGTTGATCTGACTAGCGCGAATGATAGCTTGGTGCGTAGCCAGTTCGGGATCACACTGTTTCCAACTTTGCCGAAACATCTGGACGCTATGATCCGACGCCATCCATCAGAGTCTAGACCCGATGGTCCAGCTGCCCCTCTTGTTTTCAGTGTTGCTTTCATCACAGCATCTTCATCAATTTCATCAAAAATGATATTCTCAAAGGATGGGGCATCACCATTCAGCAGTACTTCTTTTTCAGCTTCTTTCCCGTCCGGATGAAGTTTTTTCAATGAGTTTATGGTCTCACTATTCATCTCAACAATGCCAGTGGAAGGAGATTCATCTAGGAGTCGTAGCGCTGCTTGAACGTTCCCTTTCATCAGTGGAATAATTTCGTTCGAAGATTTTCCGCTAAAATTTGCCAAGTGGAAATCGAGTATAAGAATACACATTTTACAACACCCTATATCCTTATATCGCGTCGCCTGTCGACTTAAACCCCCAAATTTGGTTCCTGCAAAAAGTTGTGCGCGTTTGTGCGCGTAAATGACCTTACAACAGTTAAACGCGTACGTACACTGTGTCAGCACCTGACGTCAATCGTTGTGTATCATTAGGTTTTACTTTAGTATAATAATTTTAGGGAAGTGAAAATTGCCACAACACCAACATTATTTCCATATCGAAATTGCATTGATCATTTTCTATAATTTCATTCTCATAGGATCAAGGTCATCGTAAGGGTTAGCCGGCTAAACAAATGTTGGGATTTTGAATGTACTTTAATATAACTGTAACAAAGATGTATTAGACAACTTGCATCCATCAGTTTTGTGGTCGCCAGCCCATCCGTCATGACATGACCATAGCATGACTTCAAAGACACATCAAGAGTTTCTTGCCGTTTGTTTTTTATGTATCTATTTCAAACGTAATCATAAAACGAGGGCCATTCTAACGTTGATCCAAAGACATTACTGCACACTGTGACTACTGAATTGGAACAAAAGTTGGGGAATTCTGCAAAAGCAAACTTTAGGTTTTAATAGACACAGTTAAATCAAAAAACTATCTATTAATTACAAAAATAGCTATAGTATCCGTGTAAATGGAGTTTTTACAAACTGCGCTGAAGACTCTTTCAATAAGGTGACTTGACATCCCCGTGTTGGGCATAAGCCCTTTTCAGGGCGCCGAACAAATTCCTAATTATAAGAACAATTTGTTTTTATTTCAATGCTTAGTTTCCAATAATATTATATGGTATGCTTTAAACTTAAAGTTTCAAATCTAATTTTATAAATGATTTTTCTCTTGTGAACAAATCTTTTTCATAAAATGTTTGCAAACTCTACAATGAAAAGACGACCACACTTTGTCCACGCGTCTATGGTAAACCCTCGTGGGGTCGATCAGTAAAAAAGATTTAAACTTCTCTTTGAACCGAAAATGATCGTAAAACATATTCGCAAAGTCGACGGTGAAAAGACACCACTTTGTCGACTTAGCGTTCACGCCAAAAGTCCCGTGAACTTGATCAGTAAAGCTTTCAATCAATCTTTGTTGTAACAGAAGTAATCGCAAAAACAGATTCGCAAAGTCGACGATGAAATGAAACCACTTTGTCGACTTAGCGTTCACGCCAAAATTCTCGTAGAGGACTTGATCAGTAAAGCTTTCAATGTCTGTTTTAAACAAAAATGATCGCAAAAAGAGATTCGTAAAGTCGACGATGAAATGAAACCACTTTGTCGACTTAGCGTTCACGCCAAAATTCTCGTAGAGGACTTGATCAATAAAGCTTTCAATGTCTGTTTTAAACAAAAATGATCGCAAAAAGAGATTCGTAAAGTCGACGATGAAATGAAACCACTTTGTCGACTTAGCGTTCACGCCAAAAGTCTCGTAGACAACTTCATCAGTAAAGCTTTCAATGTCTGTTTTAACCAAAAATGATCGCAAAAAGAGATTCGTAAAGTCGACGATGAAATGAAACCACTTTGTCGACTTAGCGTTCACGCCAAAAATCTCGTGGACGACTTGATCAGTAAAGCCTTCAGTGTCTGTTTTAACCAAAAATGATCGCAAAAAGTTATTCGCAAAGTCGACGATGAAATGAAACCACTTTGTCGACTTAGCGTTCACGCCAAAAATTCCGTGGACGACTTGATCAGTAAAGCTTTCAATCTCTGTTGTAACAGAAGTAATCGCAAAAAGATATTCGCAAAGTCGACAGTGAAAAGACACTACTTTGTCGACTTAGCGTTTGCGCCAAAAATCCCGTGGACGACTTGATCAGTAAAGCTTTCAATCTCTGTTTTAACCAAAAATGATCGCAAAAAGTTATTCGCAAAGTCGACGATGAAATGAAACCACTTTGTCGACTTAGCGTTCACGCCAAAAATCTCGTGGACGACTTGATCAGTAAAGCCTTCAGTGTCTGTTTTAACCAAAAATGATCGCAAAAAGTTATTCGCAAAGTCGACGATGAAATGAAACCACTTTGTCGACTTAGAGTTCACGCCAAAAATTCCGTGGACGACTTGATCAGTAAAGCTTTCAATCTCTGTTGTAACAGAAGTAATCGCAAAAAGATATTCGCAAAGTCGACAGTGAAAAGACACTACTTTGTCGACTTAGCGTTTGCGCCAAAAATCCCGTGGACGACTTGATCAGTAAAGCTTTCAATCTCTGTTTTAACCAAAAATTATCGCAAAAAGTTATTCGCAAAGTCGACGATGAAATGAAACCACTTTGTCGACTTAGCGTTCACGCCAAAAATCTCGTGGACGACTTGATCAGTAAAGCCTTCAGTGTCTGTTTTAACCAAAAATGATCGCAAAAAGTTATTCGCAAAGTCGACGATGAAATGAAACCACTTTGTCGACTTAGCGTTCACGCCAAAAATTCCGTGGACGACTTGATCAGTAAAGCTTTCAATCTCTGTTTTAACCAAAAATTATCGCAAAAAGTTATTCGCAAAGTCGACGATGAAATGAAACCACTTTGTCGACTTAGCAAAAATCCCGCAGACTTAATCAGTAATGTTCGACTTCCACTTGAAAATTTTTAGTGGAAAAACTTCGAGCGGAATTATTCATTTGGAAATTTTTCTGCTAAAATTTGTCGAGTGAAAATCAAGCATAAGAAAGATTTTAATTTTTTGTTTCGCAAAAAAAAAAAAAATAAAATAAAAATAAAAAAAATCCAAAAAAATCGCAAACTATTCGCAAGGTCAATGAAACAACCACACTTTGTCGACTTAAAAGGCTTAGCTAAAATTGTTCCGTTTATCGGGGCAAAAACTGTTACGGATGCTATTTCAATTTAAGATTAATTTAGATTGAAATTATTTTCCTTAAGCATACTGCTTAACATCAACAAAGAAAATTGAATCTCATTGTCTCATTGCGATATGAGCTAGCCTATTTCTATCCTATTTCTATGCAAGTGAGATCCATCCATCCATTTTACATCATTACATCAGTTTTTATCACCCATATCTGATAAAACAAAAGAATGAACGCAATAACGATATCTTCCATGTAATCAACTTTTTAGCGTCTTAGTTCAAGGCCTCTTTATTTATTTCATTTACCGTATTTCCTCTTTTAGCGCCCCCCTCTTTTAAGCGCCCCCCCCTCCAATAAGCGCCCCTGTTAACCAAAAAATAATTTTATAAGCGCCCGGGCGCTTATTAGAAACTAGCCAAAACAGTCAGCCAACTGCTTGTAGATCTTTTCAACGAGACATGGAAGATGATCCAAACATTCTAATAGACTCCGATTAAGAAGAAGATGACGACATAGATATAGAGTTGGAAAACATTACATGAACCATACCTGATATTTCTTCTGTTTTCTGTACATAGTTTTTATAGAAAATAATAAAAGCGGAAATAAGTGTTTATTTTTAACACCTCTCACAATTTTTTGTAGGGGTTTTTTGAAATAATTTCATAAGCTCCCCCCTCTTTTAAGCGCCCCCCTCCAATAAGCGCCCTCCTAATTTTCGAAAAAATTTTATAAGCGCCCGGGCGCTTAATAGAGGAAATACGGTATTTCAAGTTGGTTTACCGTAGATTAAAATCTAATTTACACCAACAATAAAAAAAACAAAACAACAAGTATGAATTCAGTAAATTTTACAAATATTACAAGTGCAAAGATTTATAAGCTCAAAGCTTAATCAATCTAGATTTAAAAGTTGAAATATCTTCGGAGTCCTTAACTTCATCTGGAAGTTTATTCCACAAGATGCTAGCTCGAAAAGGAAAGAATTAAAGCCATGGTGTACCGTCAGGACCTTTTCAGGAACAGAAAGGTGTTTTTTGCAACGAAGGGCGTATGTTATCTTCCTAGACGGAAACAACCAAGACATAAAAGCAGGATTTGCAAAGTTTTGGAAAAGAGTTCAGAAAGTAATTGGCGAAGATGAAGTTCATGAATAGTGGATGGGATTATGTTTGGATAATTCACCTGTCTCTGGAGGAATAGAGTTTAGAATTTTCACCGCACGATCAAAGAATTTCTGAATTCGTAGATAGAGTGTCTTACTGCAAAACATCCAAACGATAGGGGCATACATAAACTTAGAAATAATAAATGCGTTAAATAATAAGATATACGTATATATATATTTATAATTGATGACTAAGGCGACTTTTGATTTACAATTTTGTACCATTACGGGGACAAAAACTTAAAGGGGACAATTTTGTGTCCCCTTTAAGTTTGGATTCTTATTTAACCTTAAGGAGACACATAGTAGCCTTGGTTCTGTGTTCATATAGTGGCTTATGAATTGTAGAAACTATGAGCAAAGGACCTAGACTAAGTTAATAAGCTTCTAGGATTTTCGGAAGTTCAAATTTTTTTATTGTATATTTAGACTTGATAGTAGAGTGACATTTAGGCGACTTCAACATTTTCGTGTGTATTTCCGTGCAACATGTGTATATTTATGTTTTTGCTTTCTCGTCTAATAGCAGACCTGCGCCCCAAGTACTTTATACTAAATAATACAAAAATAATTTTATATTTTTGCTGCATTCAGCCTTAATTTAAAAATGGTGGGTTGTTAAGTAAACGAGTTCTTAGCAGTTATCCTTCTGAAGGGATATCTTGCCGCTGGTGTCTTATTTATTTTCAATATCGAATGGAATTAAGTCACACCTTTCACAAAGCATTTGCCCCGTTTAGAAGAGTGACAATAACATTGTCCCCTAAATGTTATAAATTCAATATTAGTAGTTTGCCTAGACCCAACGTTAAAAGAGTTATTTTTGCACCAATGAACAGTATGTAGCTGCTCCAGTGGACAAATCTATTCTATTCACAAACTATTAGCATAAAAATGTGAAATATATTTGAACATAAAGGGGACAATTTGTGTCCCCTTTCAGTTTTTGTCACCCAAATGCTACAAAATTGTAAATCAAAAGTCCCCTTATTCATCATTTATCTCACAGGTGATCTGTAGGCGTTTGTAATAATCAGTTCTTTTTATTGTTTTTTAGTGAGTATCTCTGAATGTCGGAATGGAAACAACTTTAAATTGTTATGAAACATGTAAGGAACATGTTAAAAAACAAAACCATAAAGCAATATTAAAAGTATTAAACAAAATATTAAACAAGGCAGACAAAAAAAGGCAAAGAGGACATAAAAAAGACAAACTTAAAAAATACCTCCAAAAACAAAAACGCACTGTGCCTTGAGAGGAGCTAAAATCACACACTGTGCCTCAGCTGTAACACTAGGCCTTCATCCTTAAAGTATGCTTTTGCCTGTTTGCAGAATGCCTGAATGTTGTTTATGCTTGTAACGCTTTGAGGTAATTCATTGAAAACAATGCTTTGTCGTTGAAACGGCTGAAAACGACCTTTTATTTTCTTGTATCGGCAACCAGCTTACTTGAGTAATATCGTTAATGTTACTTTATCTCTCCCCAGTACATATCCCACGGCGGTAATTTGCACGCGTTGTAGCCGGTTCATTTGGTATTTAGGAAGACACCCGAATAAAGTTTTGCAGTAGTTTAATTTTGGCAGTATTAGGCATTCAGCAAGACTTTTCCGAACATTTAACGGCGTAAATCGTTTTAATTAACGTAGCATTCTCAGAGTTCCGTTTGATGCTTTAAAAAGATGGTTGAAATGATAATTAGTCGTCAAAATAAACACCGAGTATTAGTGGTATACCGATCTTTGTAGTAAACTTTAAACTCAGCAAATTTTTCTTAAAGCTCGCGTTTACATGCATTTGGAAATTAATTCCCCAATTTATACATTTTCACATGGATACTGCCTTTGGGCAATGAATTTTGCCCGAAATGGTGTTTGTGCAGTCTTTGGACAAGTTACAGACAAAATTGGAGAAAAAACACTAAAATTTCAAAATATGTTAGCCTGAAGAGAATTTTTCTTAAAGCTCGCGTTTACATGCATTTGGAAATTAATTCACCAATTTATACATTTTCACATGGATACTGCCTTTGGGCAATGAATTTTGCCCGAAATGATATGTGCTGCTGTTTTGGGGCAAGTTATAAAAAATTACAGAAAACAAGCTGCCTTTTCAAAACCCGCTAGTCAGAAAACCTAAATAAAATTTAACGCTGAGAAAACTGTTATTTCCCTTAAAGAAACATTGGGTGACAGATTTTTTATTATTTAGGCGCATTAGGGAGTCATGTTAGATTGTTTATAGCTAATTAACTTTCTGATTCTGTTGAATCTAACGACATTGTAGTTTGCTGATTGACAAAGATTTAGAATATGTTCTTCAAAAAGAAGTTTAGAGTCAAACAAAATGCCAAGAAGTTCAACAGAATCAGAGTTTTTGATAACAAAATTTTCAATTTTAATTTTTATGGATTGGTCTAAATTGTTACCTAGTAGCATCATCTGAAACTTTTTCGGATTTGCAACGAGCATATTAGCTTTGAACCATTCTAGAACAACGGCGAGATCAGATTTGAGATTTGAAAGAATGGTTTCAATTCTCGTGCCACACGAAAAGAGAGTATTACACAGTTTTTTTTTATAAGAATTCTTTTTATAAGAATCACAAGGCTCAAATTTGCAAAATTTTAAGAATCTTTTAAGAATAATGCTGAGCCTCAAAAATTTTAATCAATTTTTTTCTTCAGTTAGAGTTTTTCAACTTTCCGGTTTTTTATCTACGGTGTAAATCAGGCATAACCATTTTCGAGCTTTCGATGATATTATCCTAAAAGAAACAAACTTATTAACGTTTTGTTAAAATAATTAGTCCCTTCTTCTTTTTCGCACGTTTGAGATTACTTCAAGGGAAAATATACATATTTTGACCATTAATTAAAAAAAAATTTTCTTGCTCATCTTTTAAAATTTAAGAATCACTTAAGAATATTTTAAGGCTCAAAACTGAAAATTTTTAAGAATCATGACGCTCATTTCGATTTATGTAATTCTTATAAAAAAAAACTGTGTATCGTCCGCAAAGTTACAGATGCTGGATAGAACTACAGTAAATAAAAGATCGTTGATAAAAACATTAAAGAGAAGAGGACCAAGAATTGAACCCTGTGGGACGCCAAAAAAAATTTCTTGCCAGGTGCTGAAGCAGGATTCAATTTTTGTTCTCTGGTGTCTATTACTAAGATAATTTTTTATAAGGCGTAAACTATGAAGATTTAGACCATAAGCTGATAGTTTAGCAATAAGAAGGTCATGATTTAGAGTATCGAAAGCTTTGGATAAGTCGATTAAAATAGTACCGACTTTACCATTGCTATCGAGAGATTTTTCCCACTCAGAAAGAAGACGAAGTAAGGAGTGCTGTGTACTATGCTTAGATCGAAAACCGCACAAGAACACGGAAAAGCTATTTCGAAAAAACTCTTGCAGCTGATTATAGATAATTCGTTCAAAAATTTTAGAGAATGCTGGTAGAAGACTGATGGGGCGGTAGTTAGCTTTGTCAAATTTGTCATCTTTCTTATAAACTGGAGATACTTCGGCCAGTTTGAGACTGGAGGGAAAAAATGACGAGTTGATCACATCATTAATAAATACTGTTAGCCAAGGTACGATGGTTTTAAGAACTTTATTTGAACATTGCCATGAACACTTTTCTTTGGATTTAAACTTTGAATGATTTTCTCAACATCATTTTCAGATACAGGGGTGAATTGAAATTGGTGGGCGTCGACATTTGCCTTTATTTTCAGCACACTAGGGTGATTTTCGTATTTTAGAATGATGTTAGACAATTCATCATGAGTAGTTTCGATAGCATTGGGAGGTATCCATTCCACGATATTAAGATTCTTGATAATGGTAGCAAAATAGTCATTGAAAAGATTTGCAATCTGGGTATCATTTTCGATTAACTCATCACCTTCTTGAAGGGAGATCCTTTCATGCACTATGTCTGCGTCCGAGAAGAAGGGTTTAAGTGATGACCACATTTGCTGAGATGTGCCAAGTTTAGAATAGAAATTCTTTCTGGTTGATCGATTGAGTGACACAACACGGTTTCGTTGGTGTTTGTAAAGGGTTGACCAGTACGGGTCTTTGTTATTCTTTGACTTGTTTTTATAAAAAGAACGTAGCATGATTGCTTTGCGAATTTCTTTAGTTATATATGGCTTGTGATTCCCACGTACACGCTTTGTTTTCTTTGGTGCATGTCTATCTAACACCTTATCAAAAACCATTTGGAAATGTTCAAAGTGATCAACGTTTTCATTGGATAGAGTGTCTTTGAGGTCTTTATTGAAGCTGTTTACAGAGAAATTTCTCATACTGTGGTAGGAAATATTTTTGGGTTTCAGTTTTGGAACGGTTTTTTTGAGAACTGTACAGATAAAAGTATGAAAGTCACTGATGTCGTTCTTTATTGTCTTGTTGTGCTGAAAACATCAGTAACTGTTGGTGAGGATTAAGTCAATGCAGTGACCTTTTTTGGATTTGAAGCAAGTAGGCGATTTTATCATACTTTTTAGAGATAAACTTTCCATAAATTCACGAACATGGACATTATCCGTTTCTTCATTGAAGTCACCAAGTATTTTCGTAGTTAGAGAAGCTTTCAATAAGGTTAGGATTTCGATACACACTAAGAACAAGCCATTTTGTCGTTCTGATGTTCAGCTCTAATGCAATACATTCAATATCAGTGGGAAGATTAGGACTTTTCAGTTTCGTGATGAGATGTGTGATTTTACGTATACAAGCAGTCCACCACTCTTATCTGTCAGATCCTTTCGGTAAGGTTTTTTAAAATTATCAAGTAAGAAGGATGAGGTTGTGTAAGACTGATCAAGTTTTGTTTCACTTATACAGAGTACATCGATAAATTTAGAGAAACTTTTGGCATCATCTAATTTATTCCTAATTGAGTTTATGTTCAGATAAGATATCAACAGTCTTTCTTTATTGGCAAGTTTCAATGCTCTCAGTTCAATTTCATGTTGGGGTAAGCCGGGTTGGATCCGACGACTAGATACGGTTTTTGGTTGTCAGCAGTTGAGATGATTGATAAAATGTTTTGCTAGCAATTCGGTGCCTTGTTTGTTTAAGTGGATTCGACTGTTATTGAGATGTTGGTCAGGTTTGATGTTGTCATTGTTTATAAAACCGATGTTTCTCTCTAGACACAACTTTTTGAGTTCAGTATTAACCTCATTAACTTTTGAATCGAGTTGATCATTTCGGTGAATCAGACTTGAGAAAACTAATGTAGTTTCAGCGTTTGCGAGCTGGGATAGGTTCACAATATCCAGAGCTTTTTGGTGAGCTGAGGTATCAGATTTCAGGTCATTAGTACCACAGTGAATGATTAACTCGTCAGGGTTTCGCTCGATTGTCGGTAGTGCATAGTGGTGCATGTATTTCGTCTTTGCCCCGGAAAAATGTTAAGCAACTACAAAGTGTTTGTTAGAGGAAAGTTTCCTTCCTTGAATATATTTAATCATGGAATCACCAATAATTGAAACAACTCTTTTTGGGTCATCCTTTTTATTATCATGTGTTTTATTATCGTGTTTCTTTTTCTTGTTTCGGAAAGTCACGCCATTGTTTCCTTGTTGTCGAGTGTTCGTTTCATTGCTGTTATCATTAATTATTTCGTCATTATTATCATCATCCTCATTATTGAAAGTCTGATCAAAAGGTAATAGCGCATCAAATTGGTTCATGTGTAAAATTGTTTTGATCAGATTATTGGTTTCTACGATGGCCCAGAAGGGTCAAACTGCGCGCACGTCAAGAAATACTGCGCGCTTCCCTTTTACTGCGCGCTTCTCCCTTTTACTGCGCGCTCTTGTGTAAACTTATACTGCGCGCTGTCATCGACCTTTCTGCGCGCTCTTCGTAATACTGCGCGCTCTTCGTGACACTGCGTGCTCTTCGTATTACTGCGCGCTTCTCTTATCCCAAGAGCAATTTATTTCATAATACCTTAAGTGGATGAAATTTTGAGTTAATTCAATTTCGCGGATAAACGAAAAAAGGTAATTTTGAAAAAATTCAAATTTTGAGCACAATTTGGAGATGGTCTACTTCTTTATCTTCACAAAACAACTATTTATGTAATATAAAATCAAAAATATTTCCGTCACTTTCCCTAGCCTTCCTAATCCTCATTTTCTTCATTGCCTCAAGAAATGTGAAGGTACATTTAACCAAGGAGATAATACAATAGAAATTGATTAAAAATTGTATTTAAAGCTCTTTTTTCAGTGTTCATTTTTCATGTCAGAGCCACTTACGTTTGATTTCCATTTACAAAATCAATAAAGCTCTTACTGAGAAGCTGAAGGAAAGATCTAAAAATATATTATTTTTTTGTATCTTTTAATTTTGAACAGTTGGAAAGGAAAAAAATGGAAAACGATGTTTTAGAGAAATTGAAAATAACTCTAAAATTTTTTTTGACTAAAAAAAACAAAGCGTGTTTTACTCTATGTCTTGTGATTACTAGTGTAAAACACACAAGTCAAACTTAACTCGTGTTGTAAAAAATGGAGCTACGTTTTTACAACAAAGTTCAATTTCTAGAACTCATTTTGAATATTTAAAATTTTTGCTTTTTATGTAAACATATTTCTGTCAAATGGACTAATTAAAAAATCACACATTTTTCCTTTAATCACACCATTCGAAAACACGAATTTTGATATGGTCGTAGTAGTGTGGTCGTAGGGAAGCGCGCAGTATTATGAAGAGCGCGCAGAATAGTCGATGACAGCGCGCAGTGTAAGGTTACACAAGAGCGCGCAGTAAAAGGGAGAAGCGCGCAGTAAAAGGGAAGCGCGCAGTATTTCTTGACGTGCGCGCAGTTTGACCCTTCTGGGCCATCGTAGGTTTCTCATCGATCGCGCGTGCTTCTTGGGAGATTGAAAACCGTTTACAAAAGTTTCAGCCGATTTTTCTGTTTGTTTTGAGGAGTCTTGTGTGTAAGAGGAGTATGTGTGATTTCTGTCAGAAAGCAGAATTTCGATAATTTTGTTTTTATTTTTCATCTCTTCCCTCAGAAAACAAACTTCACTATTGAGTCTGGATAGCAAATTAACATCAGTATCACCAAATAAAATGTCTTCTTCATAAGTGGATTTCTTACTACGAGCGGCTTCATCAACATATCCTTTTATTTTATCAAGGAAATTTGTAGAAAATTCATCAAAACATTTCTTGACTCCTTCGATAAACATAGCGTCTATAAAGTTTTCACTCTGTTTGATACTCACTGTATCAGTCAAGCTTCTCATTCTTCTTTCCATTTCCATAGTAAAACAAACAAGAATTTCACAAAAAAGGTGATCAGCTAATAATTTTCACAACACGTCCTTCCGCTTCGGAGTCACACTTTGCTGACATGATAAGTGAGAAACATGTCGATTTCTCTTTTTAACCAAAAGGGTTTCAAATAGTGAAAAATAGAGAGATCATACTTTGTCCCAAGAACGCACATATGCGACTTTTAAGAAATAAATGATCCAAAACTTGAAGTTTATCTTCAATAACTGCTAGAAGATTTGCTACAAATTTTATATCATCAAAAAGAGCTGAAGAAAGGCGTTTCTGTGATTTAGAATTCTCAAAGTTTTGTTTTGTTATGTTTTGTCTTGTTTAACATTGGTAATGATTTACATAGTTATAAAACTAATTTAAACCAACAAACAAGAAGAGTAAAATCTACAATAAAAAATTAATGTTAAAATATAATACAAATTTTGGACTGACAGTACAGCTTTAACTTTCATTACGAAAGGCTCACTTTAAAAAGGCTCAATGTTTCTACACCTTTAGGTTTCTAGAAAAAGTATTTCACAGTAAGAAAACAGGGAAAATGACAGAGTTGTTACTTTCAAGTTAGATGCAATGTTTAGGTTTAAAGAAATTCGACACAAAGTTAGGGTTTAGCTGTTGCTGCACTTATATTTGGGCAGTACCTAATTCGAAGCGGATTCAAAGTGTTGATGGATTGCTTTAATGCTTCATGTCTGAGTTTTTCTATGTTTTAATAGTCACCTCTAGTACAGAACATGTCAAAGGGCAATATCGAACACTTGAAAGGATGTAGGCATTGCATAGCGTCACGGACGTCTACAAAATTTGGATTCATTTACTTTACTGTTTGTATTTGCGTACAGACTGTTTACGTCTCGAGACAATTTCATTTAACTGTCAAAGGCTAAACCTAATAATTTAACCCACTTTAACGCTGGGATGGCGTGGTCATTTAAAACAAGCCGATGTGAATAAACTTTACACCCTATCACTATAAACTGGAATTTGTCAAGATTGATTACCATCTGATTGGTTCTAAACCAGTTAATGACAACATAGGTATCCTTTGAAAGTTTGATTTTCCCGATGCACTTAGGATATTGTCATCTGCAATGTTGGCAATCAAGCTAGACTTAAAGTAGAACCTATTAAATAAATATTGAAAAAGAAGCATTGAAATTTAGTGGATAAGACATTTTGATACTTATTGTAGTTTTACAACATAATAACTAATGTTTCAAGAATGAGTAATCATGTTGCTAACAATCGAGAATTCCACATTAAAACAATCGAAATCGAATCGTACAGATTCCATTCTTTATATTGGTTTTAACCCTGCAATACACCTTTGATCGTGTAAGATAAAGGAAAAGAATTAGACAGGCGAAAATCATAACAGAGCAAAGACAGATAGTCTCGTGCACACGATCTCTTACCTTTTCGATATAGGGATAGGACTGTCCTTTGTTTCAGTTTGAAAATATTAGTTGACCTTATGAACTAACATACACTGAGAGAAACATTGGGGCTGACGCAAAATGATGGGCACGATTTTACCAATGATCAAAATAGCCGTATTAAATCGTGAAATGCGTTCTCATTTCGCAAAACATTGCTGAAAAAAGTTCATATCAAATCATAGAAGAAACGAATGCAATGATTACGCACAACGTCAAAACCATGATAATTGAACCGAACCTAAACCTGTCTATGTCAATAACCTGTAGATAAACGTAAATCAAACTCAAGATGACGGACGTGTCTTCAGGAAGCTGAGAAAATACTTATATTTCATCTTGGAAATAATCACCCGACAAATACCAGAAGAGTGTTTAGGTTCCAAACTAATACAAGAGAAGTATTTAATACAATTAGCTCTACATGGAGAGGTAGAGGTAGGAGATAATAGGCCCTTGACGAATACTAGGGGTGAAAAAGGTCAAACTTGAGATGAAATCATCTAAACCGCAAGCTGGCTAACTCTTCTCCTTATTGTTGATGAAAATTATGACGTAAATAAGGAGCTAACAACTACCAACCACATGTGATTGGGGCAGCCCTTTCGGCCTAGAACATGCAATGTCACCCAAGAAGGAGGAGTTTGTTTCAATGCAGCACAAATTCGAAACGTTATTGCACTCATGCTTAAGCAAATATGTAAAGATGTGGTCGTGGAACACGTCTTACAACCGCTGATCGGTCCATCCTTGATGTCATTGCCATTACCGGGTACGGAGCCAGCTCAAATTTCCATGATAGAGGTTTTTGTCAAACAGGTCAATCAGCATTTTTCGATATAAAGGTTTTCAACCCGTTAGCTAAACGCAAGTTTGCGAGGACCTCAGGAAATGTTTCGAATCAAACGAGCGTGTGATGAAGCGTGTATACAATCAGCGAGTGCTTGAAGTAGAGCATGGCTTGTTAACCCCACTTGCGTTCTCGGCCACCAGCGGTGTGAGGCAAGAAGGTGAAAAGTTTTTAACCCGTGTCGCAGAAATCATGGTTCCAAAATAGAACAAATAATATAGGGAAGTGATCTTGTGGACTCGGTGCAAGATTTTCATAAGACTGTGAAAGCAGGACCGTTTTTAACCAGAGAGAACTTAACATCGATGAGGATATCTCAATGAGCCTCATGACAACTACAACAACAAATGTTAGCTTTTCATTACTTAACCTGTTCTTACCTTTTTTCCTCTGCTATCATGAACAGCACGTCACTACTACCTATGTTTTTATTGTATATATTGCAAAGTTAAATACACTGTAATACAAAAAACTTATCGATATAATTCTGGTAGTTCAAATCGCGAGTAAGGAGTGGAATAGTCAGAGGCAGACAAATTACAAGACAAATGTTACGAAAAAAAGGTGTTCCGGTGACATAAGTTATTCATGCTGTCAAACGCTGCCGCTGAAAAGAACTTAATCAGAAAAGTGACAACTGGACGGAGAACTCACCTCACATGTACATGAAAGCATTACATATAATGCTAGCATTACTACATAGAGCATCAACAGTTAACAAGCCCTAACAGAACCCTTGAGCGGAGATAAGCAATGATGGTGGCATTCATTCGTTGTTTTCTGAAGTGAAAACTTTACAATCCCGTTTTGGTGAAGCAAGATCACAAGAGGTGGGAAGCATCTCTCAAAAGTTCAAGGCAGAACTCTTCCTCTATATCATTAAGCACTGCAGCTTCTACAACAAAAACATCCCGAAGAATGGGAAGTAAGTGAAGTCGTTACATTACAAGGGCCTTTGCCAATCGTCAAACTAATTGTCTTATCAAGGACAACTGCAAACGTCACACATTTGTAAAGTAAGCATTCTCGATAACTAGTAAGAAGGGCTCTTAACATGCAGACTTGTACCATAGGATAATAAGTCTACAACCAATCGATGTTGGTGAGATACTGAAAAGAGTTCGTGCAAAAGTGGCCATCTTTGTATGTGTTCAAACGACTTCTGGATAAGAACCAAGTTGTCAGGCTGCTATTCGCTCGATGTACCAACTGTTTGAAAGTGAAGAATCATAAGCTATAATTCTAGTGGATGCAGCAAATCCATTTAATATCATAAATCGAGAAGCTCTGTTACAAAACATCAATATGCTGTGGTCAAAGAAGGAAATGACAGAGAAAGATCCAGGTGGAGTAGCGATTGGAAGTCATCACCGCTATAAAGATAGATGATGTCACTGCAGTTGTAAATGCCTGACTTGGCTTGGTTTCACCTTGACATAACAAAGTCATGGAAGAGATATGTCGAAACTTGAACAAAGAACTGACACTACTGGGATTAAACGGCGAAACATTTCAACAAGCAACGGCAAACAGAAGAACTGAAGCAAGACTGGACATAAGCACTTCTGGATTCTGGACTTCTGGTCAAAGGGTATTAAGAACTTTTACTTAAACACCTAATTATGTGGGGTCTCGATATCTTTTCAAGGGAAAAGATAAAAAGACACAACAAAAGGATGGTATGGGTTGAAACGCTAAGTTCATTCCGTTACTGTTTACCATATTTGGTGAATCGGGTGAAATGCAAGGTGCTTTTATTAGTTACTCCCATTAACCCAAGTTCCGACAGCAAAAAGCTCTTGTTATTGCAAGAAGGCTTTCTAGAGACCTAAATTTACAGAAAAAGCTATTAAATTTGAAAGACAGTTTCTCAAATAAAGATCGGCGGCAATACCTTCGGCCAAATTTATTTTTCAAGTTGCTAGCTTTTGCACAAGCTGATACACATCGTCAATGGCACAAAGACCTCACGTGCAGCGTTCATATGAGATTTTAAAAAAATAACACCCTCTCAAAACAAGATATTCAGGTTATAATGTTGTCGACATAAGTGAAAAAATTTAGGTACGCCATTTATATGATACCTTAAGTCGACATGTCTCCACATGCTTTACTGAAAAACACTGCTTAAAGACGACAGCATCATATCATAGAGCATTGACCACTGACTTCAGCAAAATATGTCCTTTGTTACAAATCCATATACTTTGGCGTAACTTCTTTGAAAAAGGCATGGAAAACGTAAAGTCGACGAAATTTTGTCGACTTAACGAGGGCGTCGACCTACAGTCGCTTATTTCCCTTCGTTTTGTCGACTTAATATCATTTTAGTAATATAAATAAATAAATAAATAAATAAATAAATAATAAATACAGAGGAAAGCGATCTTTTTTTGGGGAGTTAATGAATATTGAAATTGTGCGAAAAAGAACACTTAAGATTCTCAGCAATATGAAAACTGTTTTTAATCCTTCCAATGTGAGATAGAAGTTGCAAAGTAAGACATTCTCTTATCTGTTGGGTTAAGGAAATAATGTGATGCAAGATATTTCCTATTGAGATTCCGATTGTGTGACAATGTGATGGGTAAGTCCTTTAGAGTTAACATAGTGACGATAAACTTACCCTCCTTCCAACTTTGAACTTGTTTCTAAAATGGCATTAGTGCAATCGGACGTTGTTGGTAAAGTGACAGTGAATGGTTTGGATATGTCTACAACCATCAGTTCATTGTTTTCAAATGTTGCTGCAAACCACGATGTCTGTGTTTCGTTTTTGTAATAATCCTTCGCCTACAAAGAAAACGAATGCGCTTCATCTTTCGAATTCGTTTTTACATTTTCTGTCCTGCCTTGGTCTTGGAGATTTTATTGGTTCTAAGTTCTGCGGTCAATCTTTCCTCATCGTGTACATAAGCTCACAATACAAACTTAAAATATTCATTTTTGTTATTTTTGAACAAATTTACCATGTGAAATCACAGTTTCTTTATATATGTAAACTTAAATGAAAGTCAAGATTTGTATTAAATTTAATTCCATCCTTTCCTTTTGCTTAGTCTTCAAGATAAATCTGTAATCTTGAGGAGATGAAAATGGATGATGAGGAAATAATAATGACAAGAATGAAGCATTGCATGCATTGCGTTTGCTTAATTAGCGTAAACTGAGCAGCAATTTAGAAAATGGTTATTTTCACGAACAAAGCCGGCAAAAAGTGATTTTAAAGAGGTTTATAATAGGTTTTTTCTACCGACGAGATTTTTATCGGCAACACAAACACTTCCACCATTATTTTTACTGAAGTAGAAATTAAAATTTCCATATATCGGAGGAAATGAGATAAACTTCTCCTGCGATAATTGATTAGATCATTCCTTTATAACTAAATGACTTATGGAAGAAGATCTGCTCACATACACGTTTTTTTTTCAAAATGTTTAGCAACTACACTACCAGCATCTTAGATAATTTAGCAACATAAAATTTTGAAATGATGCAACACTGGCGTAGCTGCAACACATTTCTTAAATTTGTTACGATTTACTAGGTTACAGTACTATGTCCTAGACCTTGTACTTAGGTCCATTTCATAAGCTGTGCCGTGCCGAGCCGAACTCGGAAATTTCCTCAGCACGGCTCGGCTCAGCTCTCTTCGACACATCGTTTCATAAGAGCCGAGCCGAGCCGAGCCAAGCCGAATCGCGCCAAATTTTTTAGAATTGTGGCTGTTTATAACAACAAAATGCTTCTGTATTCTCGAATTCGAAGAGAGACAGAGAAGAGAAAGATTAAGTATTTTAGTTGGGTTTCTTATATTAAGTATGGATCCTCCATCAGCTTCATTATCATTATCTCGTTGCTGAACTATTTCAACTTTTGATGACGGTTTTCGTTTATTTTTATCGTTTTTTACATTATTTACACTCATTTTCTTTCGTTTATTAGTACATAATTTATGAATAATCTCTTTGTCTGTTTGATCTTCATCTGAACTTTCGAGTTTTTCACGTTCCTCTCGTTCTTCATTAACTATACGAGCAGATTGCTCTTCAAGAATCTGTAGCATGGTTTTCTCGGTCGCCATATTGAAATATTATTTAAAAAGGAATCTTTTTTTTTTTGCAAAGTAAGCAAGTTTCTTGAAAGATACGCATGCGTCAGCACGGCTCGGCTCACCATTTCGTTTCAAACAGTCGAGCCAAGCCGTGCCGAGGCGTGCGGCACGGCCAGGTCAGCTGTGCGGCACGGCTCGGTTTGGCACGGCTGAATATTGGTTTTATAAGCTGTGCCGAGCCGAACTCAGAGAAAATTTGTCGAGTTCGGCTCGGCACGGCACAGCTTATGAAATGGGCCTTAGATACTTAAATATACACAAAAGTTTTCAAAACTGCAAACACATGTTATTTTAAATAATACTTAGCAACAAATTAAGCAACATTCCTACTAAAAAATGGTCATTTTTCAAGCAACAAAAAAATGTGTAGCAAAATAGTATTATTGATTAATTGTACCGTGAACGTGAGAGTAAATTGCTCCATCAACCAGACATCTGAAGCTCTCTGTGGTTGCGTCAAGTAACTCTCCAGTTTTGTCGTTTCATGTCTTTCTTGTTTTCTTTCAGGAGGATTACTTCCACTCCAATCTGAGGTGGAACGAATAATGATACCTCCGGATTTGACGTGTGGTTTTTCCCAATCATCAAACGAATAGATCACCATGTCACATGATAAGCCATGACAAAATTCCCAATATGCGAATTCAATGCTATAGTCGTTATTTATTTGCAAGGAGTTCGATGACAAATCAAATGGTTTGGCTGTAACCAAAAATATATTTTTGGTTAGTTCATATTCATATATAAATGAAAAAGAAGATGAAAAGTAAGTTCCATGTAGTAGTGCAATCTCTTTGATTACTTTAACTGTAGCTTTTCTTGAAAATGGTGGTGTGCACTTTCCTGGTCTGGCTATAGACCTATTTCTTTTTCCAGCAATTTTGAGGGAAATGAGACAAACTTACCATAAAAGTAGATAAATGTTTGAGTTCCACCATCGTTAGTAGTGGAAAACCTATTGTCGATCCCACAATAACAGTTACTGTTGTCACGCATTGCTGTGAAAGGTTTATTTTGCGTATTGATTGAGGAGTAGCAACTGTCGAAGCAACTTGAATAAGACATCGCACCAGGAGATGAATGAGTATTGTAACCTGAAGGATATCCTCGCCGCCATGATGGTCTCACTAAAAATATATTCGCTTGTCTTCATTTGATTGGTAATAGCACAGAGCAAGAATAATAAAGAAGTTTTTTGCTTAAAGGAGTAGTCCGGCCAAAACAAAACTGTATTGTATTGTAAAAAGTTATTGTTATACAAAATTTTTCTAGGTCCAGACTTTCGAAATCTCTGTTTCTCTGATTTTTATGTGAGTTTAAAGAAAATGCTAGAAAAAATGTTCATGAAAATACATCCATACCCTTTGTATTATTTAAAAAGATAAATTAAAACTTTGATATTTATGTATTAGTTCTACAGAATCATTTTAAATTGTTCTGATTTAAAAAAATGTTTTTCAAAATTTTATTTTAAGAACAATTAGATTTAGTTTATTTTAAATTTACAAATCAGTATGCTTACAAAATAACGGACACTCTAATTAGGGGACACCTCTATTTAACGGACAGGTTTTTCATAGCACCAAATTGAGTTTTTCTATGTATTTGCTCTTCAATTAGCGGACAAGGGAAATTAAAGGGAAGATAGCAATATTTACGATGCTGCAATATTTATTTACGCGATTTCTTTTTCAACGATATCCTGGTAGTCATTTTAAACATTTGCTTTTCATCTCTCGAATAATTTTTTTTTCTTTTTCGAGTTTCTTTTCTATCTAGTTGATGGCTTTTCGATGCCCAGTGCAAGTGTATCTAACAGGAATCTCCAATCCATATCCCGCGCCTCTGTGGTATGATTGTGGACGACATGATTTCACCACTTAACTCAAAAGGGACAAGCTCGCATACGTGATTAGTTCTAAACATGTATATCTGAAGTTAAGACTTCAAGATGTAACAGTTTGCAGTTGAATTGGTCATTTCGAAATGATATGTGGCCATCTATTGTTTAGACAGGCTGTTCTAATAAGTTTTCTGTGGAAGGCATCTGTGGACTTTTTAATTGTTTTATTCATTGTCCACAGTTCACTATTATACAAGAAAATGCTACCAACATAGTAATCAAAACATCTTAATCTGAGATGGTATGGCTATTGAATATCTTATCGAGGTTGTTTATGCATGAGATTGCTAGTCCATGCTAGTATGTCCATGCTAGTATGCATAGTAGCATGCTAGTATGCATGAGATTGCAGGAGCATCTCCAAGTTATGCGTAAAATTTGATTTTTTCGCTTGTCCGCGAAATTAAATTCACGCGAAATTTTCCAGAAAGTTCTAAATCTTTCATTCAATAAATTTTGAAGATATTCTTCAGGGCGTAAAGCTTTATTAAAAAGAGAATAACGAGAAGTTTCATTTTGATTATTATTCAATTCAATATTTCGTTCTGCATCCGCAGAACATCGTCAGGAACGTTTAACTGGATCCAATTTTATTTAATGCATTTAATTTAATCGTGTTTTTCCTTCTTTCTGTCCTCCAAACCTGATGTGATCATGATCAATAAAACCTTTTTATATTTTTTTCTTGTTTTTTTTATGTAAACTTTGGCTATTATTTGTTTCAAATCAAAGTTTAAAACACAGATTTCTAATGGACTTTAATTTTTTTTGAAAAAGTTTTTTGTATTCCTGCGTAAGCAAGGAATACTTTGAAACCGTTCGTGTTTTTTTTGGTTTTTTTTTGTTTTTTTTTCACTGTCCAAACCTAGACCAATTTTTGTCGATGGGAAATATACCGTGGCAGATTTGGACATCCTATCGTGAGTTTGGAGACAAGATATCCGGCCGGATATCTCAGACGTCCGGCCGGGTGTTTAAACGCCCGGCCGGGAATTTGAGATGTCCGGCCGGGTGTTTTGAAACTAGTCTTGAAACATCCGGCCGGACATCTTCACTCAAAACGCCCGGCCGGACGTTTGTAAAAATCTGGTCCTCAGAATTACTTAGAAGTCCAAACGCCCGGCCGGGGATTTAATATCTCCGGCCGGATATTTATGACAAAGATGCTTTCTGACCTCCACCAATCTCGATGTTCTGGTCCTTTGTATATACGCTTAATATTGTCAAGTCTGTAAAGTATGTATTCAAAGACGCTCGGCCGGACAAACGAAAGGTCCGGCCGGATATCAAGATGACCGGCCGGATGTTTTGTTTGTCCGGCCGGATATCAGCAGGATGTCTTGTTTGACGTTTCAACACCTTGCATTTGTACTTGTGTGTGTTGAAACCAAAAGATCAAAGCTAATAAATGGAAATCATTTTACTGCGACTGCATTAGAAGATACTTTTGGATTAGTAAAGTACACATCATAACCAGGAAGCTGGAGATCCTTCGGCTATTTTGTAACTCTCCAGCTTCGTGCAAAAATATTTGATTTTGAGGACCAGATATTGATGAAATCCGTCAGTCAGGCGTCTCAGTTACCTCATACCCGGCCGGATGTTTGAGATACCCGGCCGGACATCCAAACATCCGGCCGGGTGTTTCAAAGGCCCGGCCGGACAACGTTAGCTGGTAATTTTCAGGACCAGATTTTTACAAACGCCCGGCCGGACGTTTTGAGTGAAGATGTCCGGCCGGATGTTTCAAGACTAGTTTCAAAACTCCCGGCCGGAAATCTCAAACTCCCGGCCGGGCGTTTAAACATCCGGCCGGACGTCTGAGATATCCGGCCGGACATCTTGTTTCCAAACTCACGATAGGATGTCCAAATCTGCCACGGTAGAAATAGCCACTCAAATCATTAATGTTCCCAACTTACATTCTTTTTATGATTTAACAGTCTAAACTCACGCTATATTCATTGTATACAAGTACTTTGCTTGAAAAGACTCTAAAAGTGTAAAATATAAGCTCTAGTGAAAGGAATAATTAACATATGGCTAAATCGCAGATGCCAAGGTAGAAATGTTGTTTCATGTGAGTCTTATGCAACGTTCTTACGTTTTCCGTAGTTGTTTTAAAAATGGAAGCGAAGAAGCATGCGTAGATCTGTGAAAGTTTCTTTGTTGAATATATTGATATAGAAGAGGTTGTAGTACGGCTGTAAAACTTAAAAGAATCAAGAACATTTATGATCCAAACTGATAATCTACGTGAAACTAATATTCTTAGTAGTCATTCTTGATAAATAAGCAGTTCTTGATGCTTCAAAACAGATATAAACGAGTACCAATAGGGTATGTTTATATCGATTTAATGCGTAAGGTTTCTATTAGTCTTTCTAAATATAATACAATTTTCTATTTCATGTTCCTAGGTAAGCTATCCTGTTTTTATAAAGATCTGGAATCTTGAAGCACAGCTCATCTTCCTCATCAGCTTATACCCATTTTATTAATCAATAGATGACCACTTTTTTAATTGACTAGTCGAATTTAAAATGTTGCATGATTCTAAAATTTGTATACTATCAAGCTGACGATAAAAAGGAAACACAGATATTTTTATTATTTCGCAAGGCCAAGTAAAAGATTTTATTATGATGTTCAGGTACAAACAACATGAAGATTTTCATACTGTATAGTTTTAAAAGGAGTATTTTGAAACGTCCACGGAAGAGTGTTCTCTAATGGATTTTTTAACTGACGGTGTTCCTTTTTAAGCTTGATCTCCGGCAAAATCTTTCAAAGTCTCTTAACTTTTATGATGCTCTCGGGCATGTAATTAAATGAATTCGAAGTTATTACTATTTACGCCACAGATTTTCCCTTCAAAACTTAATGTGACAAAGTTTTCATTACTTAATTACTTTTTGAAGATGCTTTAGGGAATATAACTATGAATAAAAAACTTTTTGAAAAAATCTCTAAATGATGCAAAACGGTGCAGTTTATATGAAATAACAAATATTACTTCTTTCACAGCTACAAGATAAACTGTAAAACACAAAGAACATCATACCACATTATGCATATTGTTTTAAACCGTGAACAAACATTCACCTTTTAAAGCACAGATTATTCTTAACGCGATAATCTTTTAATTAGTTAATTGCTTCTTGAAGATGCTTTAGGGAGTGCAACTTCGAATGGAAATCTTTTTAAAAAAATCTCTAAATTGATGCAAGACTGAAGTTTTATATGAAACAACAAAGTTTAATAGTTATCGTAGCTAAAAGGTAAAATGTAAAATACTGCAAACATCATTCTGCATTATGCATATGGTTTTAAAGCGTGAACTAACACTCATTTCTTTCTGAAAAGGCTCCAGAAAGTCTTACAGTCATCCGCAGGAATACTTCTGCCCGGTAGGGCATCTTGTTTTTTTTTTTTGGTTCTTACAGAATTTCTTTAACAATTCTTAATCGTATTTTGATTATAAAATACGTATCCATGGTTTCAGTTCCCACATTTCTTTTGTTTGTAGCAAATACTTTCTCATATTACTTGTTAAGCCTTATTTACACTTTTCGAAAAAGGTATATTTAGCATCAGTGTGACATAGGCCTAAGAGATAACAGAAAGTATCAAAGTATTGTTAGCGCGGGGGCATTTTTAGCTAAAGCCACATGCTAGTAATAAAATATTGTGGCAATGAATTTCTACATGATTTTTGTAATATAATGCGTCATTCTTTTGACATCTTCAGGCTAAAAGCAGTTAAAAACTGAAACAACAAGATTAAAAATATAAACATACGTACATTCAAACATGATATGTAAACCAAGAAAACCTAAAACGCACAGGTAATTTTTGATATTTCATCGCCATAATCGCCAGGCGGTGAAAACAATTTTAGGTTAATAATATGCACATTAAAGGAGGTAGGAATTGAGTATTACGTAGGATCGTCTTAGCTTTAGTTAACTTTTATGGAAGTTTTTCCAATCACTACAAGCCCTGGACAAAAAAAAAATAAGAAAAATATGCGGTGAATAAAAGCAGTGACTTTTTGTACTTCAACGACACAAGCGAGTGAAAGTTCATCATCAACAGTGGCGGATCTGGAGGTATGTCGAAATTTGTGTAGGAGAGTGTTAGCAATCTAACCATAAAAGAAAAGCGTTCAAATAACCCCATTGGTAATATAAATTGAATTCACAAATTATGTTAATGCTCTCCTACACAAATTTCGACATACCTCTAGATCCGCCACTGATCAACCTCGTGTCAGTTTTCTTATTATAATCAACTGGATTACAAATAATTGCCCAATCGGCTGATTTTCATGTCAAGAGATGGGACTGCCATTGTGTGATTTTGACTGCAATATTGTGTTACGGAGAACCTGCCATTTAAAGAACAGAATGGAGAAGAACGTACTTTGGACCTTAGGTTGGCTGCAATTAGTATATATAATTAATTAATTAAGTTGGTCTTAATTTTCAACTCCTTCATGACAACAGCTATCTCCTTCTCCTTCACCATCAGATCTTTCTCATTCTTTCTTTTGGGCAAAACCATTTTACACTGTGCTAGGTTTGTTATTTTTTGAAAAGTTTTGTCATAAGTTTTGGTTGACAAATGCCAATATTATGAAAATGAATTGTTATTTTTTTTTAGGCAGCGTCGAGTTAAAGTTACAGTTTTTGGACTGGCTTGTTTCTAACATGATTTTATGTATGACAGTGTTTTTACACTGATGTTTATCATCTTGTCCTCGTCAATTTTCTTCTCTCGACAGAATTCCATCAAACTATGTTATTCAGTCAAAACATCCTTGTAGTCGAATTGTGCCGAAGCTGAGTGTCAGGTTCAAGTGCCAGTGTCTCCAAGAGGTATTTTGGAGGTGATTCCTCAATTTCATATAATAAGGCCGCGTTCTGCACGTTGAACGATGGCTTGCCTTGTTCACTTGATAGTTTTGTTAGTTATTCGTTACGTTTTCGAGATGTACATGTGTACATGTACACATGTCAAATCTTGAGTACAAGGTTGTAGATGAAATGAAATTTACTGTTATAAGCTAGTATTCATTGAGTTTTATTAGGAAAATGTCGATTCACCGTTGCGTTGAATAGCTCTTTTCGCGTCTGGAAATATTGAATCGATCTTTCATCAAAGCGCCCGTCGTAAGGGACTCCAAAGCTCAGTAATTCAGGAATGATGTGTGCTTTCAGAAACTATTTCAGGAATTTCAAACGAAGTCTGTTATTTTCTGCTTTCCACAGAGCTGTTTGGTAGCGAACAAAAACCTACCAACATGTCGTTTCAATTTCAACTTGAATAACTAGTATCTTTAGCAAAACCACTACGGTGAGCACGATTAATGACCAACCAACATTGTAATGCACTTGCTTTGACATAAACTTTGTTATCGCCACAATGTTTTGTCAAAGAAATAATATGCTCTCCATTCAGTTTGCGCCCTCTTACGCCTTATTGGACTTGACTTATTGGACTTGATTTATTGGACTTGATTTATTAAACTTGATTTTTAACTATTGTTTCCAATGTGAATGTGAATCAGCATTGAATTTCCTACAAAATGAGGGGTCACTTAACTATGTTTGAAAAAATCACTTGTCCTTCTATTTTTTGAGTTCACCCAATTCCACAAATCCGAAAAAATAGGGAATTTCTACTGTTACATGATAGCCACCCAAGTTTTTCTGGTACTTCAAGTGGTGCGCTATCAGGATCAAGGGGTTTCAGCTCTACACCAAAAATTTTCATGGGTTTCAATGGTGAAGGCTGGGCTATGCGTAACACCATGCATATATATATATATATATATATATGTATATGTTAAGGGGAATATGATAAATTGGGAATTATGTAAAATAACTGGTTAACATGCATAATCCTCGAATTTATCCCCGTAACATATATTTTATCCCATCCGCTTTCTCTGTAAGAACAATCATTTTGATGGATGCAGGAAATATATCGATTAAAAAGAAAAAGACATGCATAATGCGTGAGCTGTAACCGTTTTTATATGTCAGTGTTTCTTTGTTTCGTTTTTTCTTAAACTAGCATGTAGCTTTAGCTTAAGGTGCCCCCGAGCTCTAGCATTACAATTTGTACACACAGCAAGCTATACATTAACAGCGGAAACAAAAAGAAATGTTTTGGTTGATTTGGGACTTGATAAATGGCATTCATATATGCTTAAATATTTCGACAAAGGAAGACTTAAGAAAACTCAAAACTGCTCAACACTCGCTCAAAATTGTTTTAAAACTGCTTTGCATTATGATGAAAGTCCCAAGGGAAGACTCCAGTCATAACACTTGTAAATTTTAATGCATCGAAACAGGCATAAAATAACCCCCTTCATTCAAAGAGTTGATAGGATGGCATGAATTGCATTTCAGGACAAACTAGGTAATTGAAAAACTATTGAATCGGCTAATTGTGATTTAAAGAACAAGCATTGTTTTAGACGTCATTAAACAAGGGTTAGGGAGATCAAAAATTCCAGATGAAACTTTTGATAACATTGTATAAACACAATAAAAATTAGAAAAATTGTGAGCATGATCATTTTGAAATGGGAAATCAGATTTGAAAAGTCGTTGATGGTCTTCACGGTTTTTCACTTACATTAAAAATAAAACTTTTTCCAATTAAAAGAACAATTAATTGTTCATATGAAACAATGGTTAAAAAGTTTTAAAATACAACAAATAGTTTAATGAGTAGTGTAACCATGTGGCATAGTGTAGCGGTGGCGGTATTTTAAAACCAACTTGGAACCAAATAGATCTAAACTAAAACAGATGAAAATCTGCACAAAACCTAAGTCACACTGATGCTAACATACCTTTCGAAAAGTGTAAATAAGGCTTAACAAGTAATAGCAAAAAGTATTTGCTATGAAACCATGGATACATATTTTATAATGAAAATAAGATTCGATAAAGAACTTCTGTAAGAGCCAAAAGAAAAAAAAACTTTTTCAAAAAAAAAAATTAAAGTGAAAAAATTCATAAGAAATCTGAGTTTCAAAACAAAAAAAAGCCAAAGTTCACATAAAAAAACAAGAATAAAATATAAAAAGGTTTTATTGATCATGACCAAGATCATGATCAAGAAAAACACAAAGAATGACCCTTTGTAATATGGCTTTCTTGCATACACAAAAATCCAATTAAAATTAGGCAAGATCCCTCAAAAATCAGTGCATTGAATAAAATGTATTAAATGAAAGATTTAGAGCTAAAACATATACAAAAATATGGTAACGTTTGGTTGGCAAAATTTCAGATTTCAAGCTGGGCTTCAAAATCCTTGTTGTTGGCTTCACTAAAACAAGGCAAGAGTAATATGAAAAATGTTTAAGCAATTTTAGCATAGGAAATTCCTAAATAACATAGTATATATATAATAGTAAATAAAGAAGAGATACGAACAAACATTCTGTCTCCCACGTACAGTACCATGCTTTGAAACGGGAAAAAAGCATAGTCAGCTAATAATTGTATACCACCGTGTAACGTCAACACGAAAAGTTGGATCATGATGATGATGATGATGAAGATGAAGAACAAAATCGGAAACTGACATTGGCCTATCTCGCGAAACTACTATGCCTCTTCGCTCGCTAACGCTTGCTGCGGGGGCAAAAAAGAAACTATGTAAGAGTGAAAGAAAAACAAGAAGCCGCTAATATACTAATACTAATAGAGCGACTGGCAAATTTAAAATCAACATCTTCCAATGTGCTCTGTACAAATTTTTATGAACATTGCAGAACTTCCTAAGTTTGGTCCAAATTTGGATCGAATTGCCCATTTCTGGTCAAATCTGACAAAATGACTGTCAAAGTCGAAATCAACACCTTTCAAATGTGACCTGTGCAAAATTTTGTGAAATTTGAAGAACTTTTTATTAGTCAAACTTATAAGCATAATTGTGAAATTCCAAATCACCACCTTTCAATTGTGCTTTGTGCAAATTTTTATGACTAGCATGTAGCTTTAACTAAAAACTCCCTCGCGCTCAAGTTTTCCAACTTGTACACACAGCAAGCTATACATTAAAAAAGAAAACTTTCCGCCCAAATATTTTGTAATTTAAGGAATTCTGTAAATATGTTTTTGATTGAATTAGAGCCTGATAAGTGACATACTCTAAATATTTCAACAAAGCCAGTCTTTTATGTATGGCAAGCTACACAATATTACAAATACAAATCGAGATCAAGGTGTCTGCTGTGTGCAGTGAAGAAAGCGCGTGCGGAGAATCACATAAGTGTAAATATTTAAGTTTCACAATACAACGAATTGTTTAATGAGTAGTGTAATCTTGTAGCATAGTGTAGCGGTGGCTACACTAAAAAAGAATATGGAAACCAAGTAGATCTACTTGAAAATTTGCATAAAACTTTTTTGTTACTTTTTGCTATCTTTTAGGCATAAGTCACACTAATGCTAATATATCTTTTAAAAAGTGCAAATAAGGCTTAACAAGTAATGTCAGAAAGTATTGCTACAAACAAAAGAAATGTGTGAACTGCAACCATGGATACGTATTTTATAATTAAAACTAGATTTATTAAAGAAATTATGTAAAAGCCAAAAGAAAAAAAACAAACTTTTTCGAAAAAAAAATTGAAGTGAAAAATCCACTAGAAATCATTTCAAGTATTTTAAGCTTTGATTCAAAATAAAAAATAGTCAAGATTTAGAGCTAAAACATCATATATACGAAGATAACATGCATGGCTAGCACAGCTTCAGATTTCAAGATGTGCTTCAAAATCCTTGTCGTTCCCTTCGCTAAAACAACACATAAATAATATGAAAAATGTCTAAGCAATTTTAGTATACGATCTTCCTAAAGAACATAGTATAATATAATAATAAATTAGGAAAAGATACGAAAAAACATTTTTTCTCCCACCTTCAGTACTATGCTTTGAAGCGGGAAAAAAATCAGCTAATAACTGTATACCATCGTGTAACAGCAACACGAACAGTTGGACGATGATAATGAACAAAATCAAAAACTGACTTTCGCCTATCTCGTGAAAATACTATGCCTCCTCGCTTGCTTACGCTCGCCACGGGAGCAAAAATTGGTCAACCGAAAGTCAAAATTTGGCCAAAAATGTGAATTCGGCAACGATCTCATGTAAACGCTCAACGAAAGCGTTCATAACTTAAAGTAGTAGTAGTAGGAGAAACCACGGGTATTTTAAAAACTTTACTCTATGACGGGTGTCCTAAAGTCAAAAACAAACTTCTTTGATAAAAATGTAAGAAACAAAGAAAAAGTGAAAAATTCATCAGAAATATTGTGTTTTAAACTAACTTTAATGCAACACAAGGAAAAGTAGACAAAATCCTCGTATACCAATCACTAAAACATATAAAAAGCTTTTAAAAAGTTTAACTTCGATTCATTGAACCACTTCGATGAATTTTATTAACTGCAAGAGAGCTTTGAAGCACAAGTCGTTACCATAGACAAACTTTTAAAATCAAGCTATGCTTCAAATTGGGTGCAGCTGAAGTTCTCCATTGTGTTTTTGATAGGAGTAATGTCTAGTTTTTAGTGAATAAGTGGTAAAATCTGAAAATAGTTATATGAAGAATGTTTTGATAGTTTTTAAAAGTATTAGCCTCCGTTCTTTTGTTGCATTTTACACTGTTTTGTAAGGGACCTTCGCAGACTATAAGGCATAGGCTAAATGCCTTTTCAGAACGAATAGTAGTACTCCAATGGTGTTTTAATACGCTGCTAAATATGTAACATGTCTGTGTGTGTGTGTGTGTGTGTGTGTGTGAAGCATAATGGATGTTTGAGTGAATGATTATAGACACAAATAGTGACGGTGAGAAAAATTGCGCATAATATGAAAATTTAATATTTTAGAACATGATTGAACAGTCGCTTGACAAAATCTTACCATGAGTTGAATCCACTTCCCACACAATGCAACAGAAGATGACGATATTGACAACAAACGACATTTTTCATGTCTAAACAAACATAAAAATGAAAAGACAAAATCGATCTTAACATGTTTTTTTCATGATACCGGGTGATTTGAAATGTATTGAGTAGTTACTGACAACTAAAATAAACTAACAGTGATTTTTTTTCCATTATTGATAGGAATCTCTGTGATAAACCTGCTTCTTCAATACAGTTTGAAATACCAAATGCTCAGTATATTCCATTATTCATTGCCCCCGCAGCGCAGTCTTCAATTTTGTTCATCATCATAATCCTTTTCCTCATCATCACCATCTTCCAACTTTTCGTGTTGCTGTTACGCGGTGGTATACAATTATTAGCTGTAACTGTGACTTTTTTCTCGTTTCAAATATTATATTATAATATATATTATATTATATTATACTATGTTATTTAGGAAGGTGGTATGCTAAAATTGCTTTGAAATTTTTCATATTACTTTTGTGTTGTTTTAGTGAAGGAGCGGTAAAGATTTTGAAGCACAGCTTGAAATCTAAAATTTTGCCAACCATGCATTTTATTTTTGTATATGTTTTCGCTCTAAATCTTTCATTCAATAAGTTTTATTCAATGCACTGATTTTTAGAAAAGTTTTACTTTCTTTCTATTATTTCTCTCTAACTATAACAAAGAAATTTCTACTTGCTACTGTTTCACACACATTCCTTTTTAAAAAAATAAACTCACATTTCCAATTTTTTTTATTTGTTCGTCATGAATAATTAATGAGTTGATACGCTTAAAGTTGACTTTTTGATGTACAATTTAAATTTAAAGCCTTAAGGCTGAAATACATTATCATTTTAAATGGATCAGTTTGAATTATTTAAATTGCTCTATTTATGACAGTTTTGCCCACGGGGACTATACTTCTATTTAATTCACAATGTATCATTTTTTCTTTTATTTCAAACAATTTAAACTGATCATTTAAATGAATAATGTATTTCAGCCTTTACAACACCTTCTTAAGTTTGGAATACATTATCATTTAAATAGCCAGTTTGAACTGATCAGTTCAATTAGATACGGAAAAAAAAACTGATGATAAAAACTGGTCCAACACCAGTGTCTACACTTATTCAACAAACGTCTTTTTAAGATGATTTTGCCCACTGGAACTACTTTACCGACAGAAAGTTAGTCGGAGAGAAAGACAGAACAATTTCATTTTTGTTTTTTATCTATTTGATTCATTAACAGTGAGTTACTCATCTATAATTACACAATTTTCTGGTTGTGTCTTCTTACTGTTCTTGCTACCACCCAAAAACATTTTACGAATATCTCTACTTCCACTTGAAGCTGGGTCAAAAATAGTTATTTTCTTTCTTTTGTATTTTTTCGTCGTAGTGGCAGGTGGTACGAAGAAATGACTGACTCGCTCTAAAATGAAGTAAGACAATCTTTACTTTATTTCTATTTACATTTCGATAGTTTTTTTCCAAGAAAGTTAAGAATTTTTAAAATAATTCCAAAAAAAATTCTTCATTCATTGTCATTCGCGAAAGTTTTATCCCCCGAAAGTATAGTGTTTGGAGGATTCGCGAAAGTTTTATCAGTAAAATTTGTTCTGAAATTGCTATTTGCAGATGTGAAATTCAACTTTTTCAAACGCTTCCCATTAAAATTGAAACAGGTGAAAATCTAATTGATACATCTAGTTTTAATTTTAAATGATAATGCATTTCAAGGTTTAAAAAATAATTGTCAAGAATTTTTACGTGTAAATTTGTCAAAAGCAGTTAAAGTATGCGCAGAATTGGGAATTGTAGTTGTTTGTGAGTTTTTTAAATCCCTTATCATACACAGTGTCATAAGTTTTCCATAAATATGTATTATTGCCCCCGCAGCGAGCGTAAGCGAGCGAGGAGGCATAGTAGTTTCACGAGATAGGCGAATGTCAGTTTCCGATTTTGTTCTTCATCATCATCATCATCTTCTTCATCCTCCAACTTTCGTGTTGACGTTACACGGTGGAATAGAATTATTAGCTGACTTATCTTTTTTTAAGCATGGTACTGTAAGTGGGAGACAGAATGTTTTTTCGTATCTCTTTCCTGATTTATTATTATATTATATTATGTTATTTAAAAAGTTCGTATGCTAAAATTAATTAAACATTTTTTATATTACTTTTGTGTAGTTTTAGTGAAGTAAACAACAAGGATTTTGAAGCACAGCTTGAAATCTGAAATTTTGCCAACCATACATTTTATGTTTGTATATGTTTTGGCTGTAAATCTTTCATTCAATAAATTTTATTCAATTCACTGATTTTTGGTGAATCTTGCCATTTTTATTGGATTTCTGTGTATGCAAGAAATATTACAAATTCTGATTCTTCTTTAACTGTCCTCTACAAGTGATCATGATCAATAAAACCTTTTTTTTTTTTTTTTTTTTTTTAATTAGTCGGTCAATACAAGGTTTAAAACCACTAATGTGTATTGAGGTACAAGGAGGAAAGGTGACGATGGACATTACATTTAAAGTGTTGAAGATTATAATGAGAAGGAAAAACATACTGGGGTAAAGAATTCCAGAGAGTGCAGGAGCGAGGAATTAAACTTTGTTGGCAAAAATTTTTTGATGATTTTGGGATGCCGACAGTGTGATCATGGCAATTAGATGAATATCTTGTGTTTCGCTTGAAATTTTTTAACGCAGGGATGAGAGAAGAGAGCTCAGTTGAACGTTTTTTTCTTGCTATTCCATGTAAACGTTGGCTATTTTTTGTTTTGAATTAAAGTTTGAAACGCAAATTGCTAATGGATTTTTCGCTTTAATTTTTTTTTTTTGAAAAAGTTTTTTTTTTCTTTTGGCTCTTATATAATTTCTTTAACAAATTTTACTTTGATTATAAAATACGTATCCATGTTTCAGTTCACACATTTCTTTTGTTTGTCGCAAATACTTTCTGATATTACTTGTTAAGCCTCATTTACACTGTTTAAAAGGTATATTAGCATCAATGTGACATAGGCCTAAGAGATAACAAGAAGTAACAAAGTTTTGTTTGTTTTTGTTTCCGTTGTATAGGCTTGCAATGTATAGCTTGCTGTGTGTACAAAATGGAATGCTTGAGCGCGGGGGCATTTTTAGCTAAAGCTACATGCTAGTTCTAGACATGTGACCTGTGTGTCGTTCTTTTATCTACAAGTTCAACAAGTTTTACTTCATAATCAATAAAGCTGTTATGGTACAGTCGTGTACCACAAATAAGCAGCTAATTACATGTAACCATTTTATCATCGTTTATTTCAGGGTTTTAGTGAGTCTTACTTAGATATTTATCAAACTGCTGTGTGCACCCTTCAAATCTTATGATCTGTTCAGGGAATTTACCAGATGATAATGAGCGTACGTTTTCTTCATCGTCAAATTGATATCCAACTCTATAATAGACATAGCTTCGTTAACCCAATTTTATGGAGGTTACCCTGTCAAACCTTGTATTGACTTAAATAGTATATTTAGTAAGTAAATAACTGACAGTTTCAAGTCCTTGAGCATCTATCCGTAGACTTGCCCGCTGACTTACAACTACTAGTAATACCACCGGAGATGCGTGTTGTATTGCTTCAACTTGCCCGAAGGTCAGCGTGTAGTCACTCGATTGCACCTAGTGACCTGATACGCTGCCTTTGAACACATCAAAGTGAAGCATCGAGATGTGACATGACTGGGACCCGACCACGGGTCACAGTGATTGCACTGGAGGGCACCATAGCAATTATTCTAGTGATCCATGGCCATATTTCAAAGTTGCCACTCTTCCAGCCCTGACCTGAAACTGTGGCCGTTGAGGAATTTCAGCTTATTCCTTTCGGCCCTCGTGGACTTCTGACAATTTTTTATGTAGGCCAGAGCACAGGATTAAGTCCGAAAAAACCATCTTTGGAGGAGACCATTTTCGGGAATCGTTGCAAGCTTGTAACAATGCTCCCTTCCACAAATGGTTTTCTAGGAATTTAATTTTCTCCGAACACATTTTTTAAAAGATTGTCGGGCATTTTTTTATGAAATACGTCTCTGCGGCATAATTTGTTTGTTTTAGTTCAAAAATAAATTAAACTTTCAATGGATCGTCCCTACAAGATGAAGAGGTGTCCAAGATAGGGCTTTCCAGCGATCTGAAGACCCTAAAATCCAAAATTATTCAGCCACTATACTAAGCAAATTACTTCCGGCCAGATAAGAAAACAGCAGTGGCAACACTGTTTACTTTAATGTTAGTTTTAATGCAATTATATATTTACATCTATATATACATAAAACATTGTATACCTATCTGTCCAGCCATGATGCCAAAACTTTTTTCTTATAGCTGTTTTAATGTACTAGATTGCGAGGTATTTGTTAAAGATCAAAGGTAGCCGCATGAATTTGCGCACGGAAATTGCGATGAATACTTTAGTCAAGATGAATAGAGATTTCCCGCGCATAGGAAATCGTAATACAACCAGGTAGTAATAAGAATTATTTCTAATTCACATTGTTCAAACGAAAATGTAGAGCCTTATTTTCTTCGTAATCCTGTTTCTAGACATGGAGCGTTAATCGACAAAAACAAATCTTTAGTGCTTAGTGGAGTTATCTTCAGAATCTTATTCATAAAAGTAATGGCCGCCTTACAAACCTGACATATCTGACACGGATATTAAAGCTCTTCTCTTATCCTAAATATACCCATCCTTTGTCTGTTCTGATCTCCACAAACGACCGCCAAAGTTTCTTTGATGTAAACATTTGTCCTTGAACAGATCTAAGAACATCTCCTTAATGTGGGACAATATTATGGTAAACTTTCATGGCATAGTAACAGCTTTTGATTTTACAAATAGATGCATCACTTTGAATCAAACTCAGTAAAAATAGAACCACCTGCAATTCGTCAACTGAGAAGCATTTTAACTAGTGACGCTCAGCCCAATCTTTCTTAAGGCTAAAGTAGTATGTGTATTTCTTTAGAGTGGTTGGTTCCTATATTTACTTTGTAGGTCGCAAAATTATCAAACAGTTAAACAAAACTTTTGGCACCACTCATACAACTATCAGGTAGACAGTTTCGGCAATCCTGCCAATGCTACCACGCTTTGGACTCACTGGATAACATCATCCACAAACACAACTCGTTCAAGTAATCGGTGGGCATCTGCAATCCAGATAATTCTACAGTCCTTTTAAGCTGGCGTAAGACCGGTCAAATTATATATATCCAGTAGACATCGGCAATCCTACTATTGATACCTTCCTCTTTAAACCGGTGTCACCGGAAAAAACTACTCCCTTTAAAAAGTACTCCCCAGTACTTATTTTAATAATTACTCCACAGTCATTATTTCCCAGGAAAAAAGTACTCCTGGGAGTAATTATTTCCTAGGAAATAAGTACTCCTTCAGGAAATAAGTACTCCCTTATCGCAAGGAAGTATCAAAAAGTATACAAACAAGTCCGATCAAATTGAAAAGGAGATTTTCAATAAAGTTCTTTTTGTAATCTGTTTTATCGTAACAACAATGGGAATGGTAGGTATAAGTAGCAACGAAGTAGACCACAACTAGACAAGAACGAACAAGCATACATTCCAAATTGGATTTCAATGTTCAATGGAATGGCTTCACAGGGAATACTTTTTTCTTGACAGGAGTACATTTTTACTAGGTAATAAGTACTGGGGGAGTAATTATTTTCTAGGAAAAAAGTACTGCGGGAGTGCTTTTTTTCGGGGAGTACTTATTTACGGTTACACCGGGTTTCAGTCCCAGTTGAAGCTATCAACCATTTTTTGCAATCATGGTTGTCTGTTGATATATTCCTCCGAATACAAACTCGCACTGTACACCAGTCACTGTTGATGTTGCAACGGCGTTGTGTTACACAGGGTATGAATCTGCAGTCCCACTAATCTATCCTATTTGTGAAATCATATTATATGATATAGGCAAATTAATTGAGTAAATAAAACAAATCGTCTTTTCTTGACCTATGGTATCTAGCTCTCTTTGTAATTTAAACAAATATTGAGCACTGTGTCGATTCAAAAGAAGACAACATTTGTGTATATGCGAATTAACATGCTTTCATAACAAATCTATATTTAATGCAATCACCAGGCTTTAAAAACTATTAGAAACGATAAGCGAATGTTGGTTATTTCCCATGTCGACATAGTCGGCGGTGTTTCGAAAACGCAGTAATATTTGACAAACACACATTGAGTTTGAATGTGCTATTAACGGGCAAGGCATCGCAGATTTCCAAAGAGGGACTACATAGACGTTTCACACAGGTGGAAATGAGTAATTATTTTCATTTCCCCATGAGGCAATGGACGCATCAGCGTTTGCTGTTATTGGGCAATTGGGAATTGAAATTTGGTATCTTCACATTTTCGTAGTCAGTAAATTCATTATGCCACTATACAACTATAGGTTTTCAATCGCTTGATTAGCACAATCGAGGTACCTCTTACCTGAGGGAGAGTAAAATATTTTTTTCCCCGCATTTTCACCCAACCAAATAACATCTATTGGAGGCTTCAATAAGCTTTATTTGTTGTTTACAATGAAAGCACGTGTTAATAAACTGTTTACTTCCAATATTTCACTAGATAGCGCATTACTTCAGTGCAAATGAACGGGACAAAAGTTAAACCAAACGGTAGAATAATGAAAATGTTTCCATTTAATGAAAAATCTAATAAAAATCCCATGTGATGGGAGTTTGATGCTCTTCAAAAATTCAACCTTTCTTTAAGTCAAACTGAAACATTAAGTCTCCCTCTTTCCAAATGTTCCTCCACGACTCTCCAGTCATCACATTTAAGTCTATCCTTGCATACAAACCTTGAAATGTCTTCGTCAGACATTTGCCTACTTTAAATCGCCTGAACCGTCCAAAAAGAATTAACTTCTAAGCAAAAACAGGTGGAAATGTTGTATTCAAGTACATGCTATATAAGGGGCATACGCATTACCCTAACCCTAACCCAACCCTAACCTTAACCCTAACCCTAACCCTAACCCTAACCCTAACCCTAACCCTAACCCTAACCCTAACCCCGTATCCCGTAACCCGTATCCTTGGCTGCATGTTTTTGCGTGGTAGGAAACGCCAGAAGAGTCCCACTTTTTATCCTCGATCGACTTTACGTGTTGTTTTAATCGCAAAAACATGCAGCCAAGGATACGAATGGGATTCAGTAAATGTTCTAAAGTTAGAAGATAAAAGATTCGACCGAAAAGTGCGAGAAGCATTGGAAATCCAATTCCACGAAACTTCCCCGCGTAATGAGCAAGGTCTTAACCAAGACGATGGCCAATACGTCACAACAAATTTCTGGAAGCCGATGTTTTCATGCCTGCGGGAGAAGTCATTGTATTGACATTGACGTCAATTTTTGTAAACAAATTTGTAACGGTTTTTAGTCTGATGATGGCCTCCGCTAAGAAGGCCGAAATCTAACTTAAAAATAAAAATAAATGTGAAACGATCCATAAACACGTCATTCTATCTTAATTCACGTTCACATAAAAATGTCGCTAAAAGAAGTTGTAACTAAAAATTCGACGAATCGTAGGGACTTTACTCGACCAAAAGGTGAAACCATTTCTACTTCTCCACAAGCATATATTTTCGCCGCGACGATCAACTTTTTTCTGCTGCACATGTGTCGTAGCAAAAACTATGAGGATTATATTTTTGGGGTCAAATGTAGTGTACCTAAAGTGGCGCTAAACAAGACATGTGTTGAGCTTAAAGTTTAGTTTAACTTAAGTTTGGATTTGTATTGAAAACAACAACATAACTAAGTTGCTCAAACATTTTGTTGTTATTGTTGTTACAGAATGGTTAGAAATTATATTCGAAAGGCGAATAGAGCAAGTTGGTCAGAAAACAGTATGAAAATGGTATTAGAAGCTATTGAGAATAAAAAAGGTGCTATTCCTATAGCTGCCGTTACTTATGGTATCCCAAAAGACACACCAAGTAGCTGATTCATTAAAAAATCTGCCAAAAAATCTGGAAAAAAGGAACAAGATCCATTGGGTTTCTACCGCAGTGTTAATTATATAGTTAAATTGGATGAATCATTCTATGATAGATGTCCGCAGAGTAGCTTTTGAATTTGCAGAGAGAAATTGAAATAACCATTCATTCAACAAAGAAAATATGATAGCTGGTCATGTTTTAGAGGCACCCAAATATATCTCTATGTAAACGAGGGGCTGTTCCTTCGATGGAGTTTTTGGGTTAAATATAACATCAGTTGTTAGGTATTTCAACAACTTAGAAGCTATTTTGAGGAAGTATAAGTTTAATCCATACGTGGACGTATAAAAAGGGAAGGACTTACAACTTTTATAAATCTATTCAAACGAACCTCGCCTTTATTGAAATTTTCACAAAAGTAGTTTTGAAACTCCCTCAAGTGCTGTTAAAAATACATGTTTCCATTGGCTTCCATGATCGTAACAACCAACCAGAAATGAATTTAAAGATTTTATGATTATTTTGAAGCCAGGCTTTAAAATCTGATTCCTCATGACTTCTTACAGTCTCAAACATGAAATTTTCAGAATTGAATGAAAAAGCACTCTTCTTTCTGTATATTCTCAGGCATCACCCAGGCGTCTTTCAAAGTACGGAGTCTTTGGATATAATTTATACACAAAATACTTCCTAACCCCGAGAAATTTATCTTAATTCCAATCCAAGATTTTTTAAAAAGGTTAAGTAAAAATTTTGTGATACTCAAGAGTAATGCCAATGCATCTGCAAATCGTATTTTCTCTCAATTCGTTGGTTTTCCACATCGGATTAAGCGTAAAGCGTCGTATAAACCCGCCCATGTGAACCGAAATCCAGTGAAATGCGAGGCGAGGATGACATCAAAGAAATGCCGACAGAATAGATTTTAATAATAGAAATGAAAGGCTTTAGTACTACTTGTGAGTCCTTCTCTTTTTATACGTCCATGATCCAAACCAGATTTATAACTGCAACGAATCAGAATTAACATAAAGGCACAAACCAATTTAACAAAGTTATTGCACCACCTAGTAAATGTGCAGTTACCTCTGTTACAAGTGGTACGGGGAAGTGTAGCAGCCACCATTGTTGTTACATATAGTGCATATGGTAATTCTGTATCAGCGACGATGAATTTCAAGCGTAAGCGAATGAAGACCGAATTGATAGATCATGCCCCATTTGGTACAGTTTTCAGATAGTGATACGTCAGTAGTCCTTCCTGATTACAAACAGTCAAATAGCTACAACTTCAGCCGCAGCAACTGGCAAAGATGCAGCGTCACTACACTGAGAGTTGATACTGCAACGCAAAATAGTAATACCCAACTCACATCATCAGCAACTAATTCCGTTTATTTCAATGTCATCTTGAAAGTTTGAAAATGCCAAGACGAAGTGTTTTGAAGAGTCAGATTACAAGTTTACAAAGACGCACTCAAATCATAGTACAACAAGCAGGAAAAACAACAAATCCAGTCAAAAAAAACAAAAAAACAAAAAACAAAAAAGGATTGACCCAAGATTAAGAAAAAAAACTAAATAAGTCACAAGAGAAAACTGATGCTAATGAACATGAAGACTGGCATTGTCTCCTTTATACTGAGTTGAAGAATGGGTTGAGGTGCGAGTGTGTGCTAGAACAATGCTCTAATCATGCTCTTGAAGTTACAATGGTCCGAGACACCTGTGACTTCCAGAGTTCGCCTGTGACGTCAAAATGACAGTAAAAGCAAAGCAAAACAAAAACATCTAATTTTTGTTATTTTTACTTATTATCAATTTACCGAGGCTTGAAATTGCTAAGTAAAACACTGATGTGGGCCTCCACCAGAAATGTATACCTCACATTTTAAAGAAGAGAACTTGCACATACTATACTGATAGGTGATTGTGGTCTTATTATGTAATTTTAGGCACCCACTCATCACATCACATCATGTTCAATCTCATATAGCTTTTTGCTGCATACGTTATTGTTATAAGTGTTCATATCACATTAGCATTCAGTGCCGGGATTTGAACCACTACCAACAAACACCCTTGTGTTGCAAGTCTACCGTCTTATCTAGTGACCAAGGGAAATTTTAAAGCTGTTTTTTTAATGAATATACCGAATAATTTTTACATAGATAGAAATCCACTTTCAAGTTCTTTCGGTTAGTATATTTTTGTGAAAAATGAAAAAGTTGTTTTTGAAAAAATAAGGAAAATGTCTTGTTTCAAAGCACTGAATCCATTCAAATTTTTTATTAATTTTATCTTTGCGCTGAAACCCCCAAATTGATATTCATAAACATAAAAGTTAAACGTTTTTCTTGAACACACAGCTTAAATTTGTTTATTGTTTTCCAAATTGCTGTCATTGTTTTAAAAAATCTTTTCTTTTCATTCACATCTTAGTGGACCATTAAAAATTTAATTACATTTTTCCAAGACATTTTCCTTATTTTTTCAAAAACCACTTTTTCATTTTTCACAAAATTAAACTAGCCGAAAGAACTTGAAAATAGCTTTCCATCGATGTAAAAATTATTTTGAAATTCGCTATATTCATATAAAAAAAAAACAGCTTTAAAATTTCCCTTCCAACATTATGAAACACACTGTATTAAAGAGATAACTGAATAATGGGAGCTGCCAGTTCATATGGGTAAAACTTAACTTTGAAATAAAAATGTTTTGTTCTTGCTTTTTAAATATTTTTAAAACTTTTCTTTAGATTTAAATTCTGATTCATTGATAAAATTGGAACTGAAACAAACGAGAGCCCTTTTCCAAATAAACCATAATTAATCAATAAGAAATAATAAAGAAAAATATGTTTTTTTCATCATGATTGATTTCTAAATCCACTCAAGTAACGTTATAGCTAAATTCTGTTTGAATTTTAACAGTTAAGGTTATTGCCATGGGCATCTGATCAAATAACATAATTTGTCGTCAATGTGATTTGTTTACATTATAATGCTGTATATTCCTTGTTTAGATCAAAAGATATGTTTTGTGTGGCCACTGAAACAAACGAATGTCTTGTTGAATCTCAATGCAAAGCTTAATGTCACTAATATATTTTTACTCTCAATATATTTGTTTTTCCAATTCCACCTGCGGAAGAACATTGACTATCGTCTAATTACTTGCGAGAACTCATCGCGGGTACAGCGAATACAGCAGACTCTGAAGTCACCATCATCGACATATTTTATGTTCTGTCACATTTCTAATTTAGTGGCAAGATACCGCAGCCTAACTAAACTTAAACAGTTCACAACAAATATACTAACGAAACATCGGAAATCGTACGGTGATAAATCTGTTGAGAATGTCAACTACTTAGTAACAGCAAATGCCACGTGCAAGCCACAGACAAATAACTCGATGACGATACAGTTCAAAAACAAACTAAAAAAATAACAATTAAATGGAAACAAACAAACAAAAAAAAACAAAGCAAAAATGAGAATTTAGATAGTATGAAGATTTTATTTCAACATTCTGTCTTTTGCGTTTACTTTCGCCTTAGACACTATGGATTTCAAGAATTGGAATAAGTTTTATGCTTTTTGTCGAATCTTCTTCTAACACGAGAGAAAAACAAACACTGTGATTTTTGTTACACCGCTGAACAATGAAAGGAACCTCATTAGCGTATGACAATTCAAGTCAATGATTGTAACACTTGAAAAAACATCCTTAAACATATTGATGAAGTATTAGATACGAACATTAGGTTAGTGTATTGAGTTAACGCGCTAAAATTTGTATTTTCAGATAGATCAGATTTCCTTCTATCACATAGTTTTGAAAAGGTGATGCAATCTGATTTTTTGTAAACTCTCAAATAACGTATTTTGCTATGTTTATTATTTTTTTACGTATTTTTTGTAAAAATTTTCCATTTTTTGCTTTGGAAACCGAAATTTAAAAATTGAGGTTTATTCTTTGTGTTGTCTTTTCTGCTGTTGTTGTCGTTGTCATTTTTCTCTTGACTAAGTTCCGTATAGTTCAGGAATCTATTAAGCAAATCTTAGACGAATAAAACTGTAAATTTTAAGTAGGAGAGTATTTGAAGTATGTAAAAAGATAATGCAAAAGGTTTACTTTTAAAATATGCAAGTATTTATAGAAATAATATTATCATACGAAAAATAAACATAACGTTTATGAGGGATCATCTTCGCTGAACGAATCGCGCGTCTTTAAATCAGTGATCTCAATGAATGCTTAGTGTGCGACAGTATACACGGTCAACAGACAACGAGGAGTTTATAAGACTAAGAAATTGATCTAAAGTAATGCCATACGTGGCCTAACAATCGAAATAGATTCATGTTATGATTTTAGAAATTTGAAATAAGGTGTGCTTGTGTGTTTATTACGCTTGCTGATAGTTTGGAAGTACATACTTTAAGCAGGTCAATAATTTGCATCTACACAGGAGTGTAATTGAAGAGGTTTCTATGGTTAGACTTACTGCAGTTGTGAGAGTAGATTATTTGTAAACGCATGGTTTTGCAGCAAAATTAAAAAAAAAAAAAAGAAAACATTGAGGAAACTGAAAAAAACAGAGCTGAAGAAATGGAATACAACGTGCTATGGCGAAATGCATTGTGTTTTATGATTTTACTGTATTGTGCTAACGCAAGACCAAAGCTGTTTTACCTCCACAAATTCTCAAATACTGTAAGTTCAGTAGTACTGTTGTTTACGTTAATGTAGATTGACCAATTTATTTTTTTTTGTTTGTTTGTTTTACTGTTCATTTATAATCATTCTTGACAATATGATTCCAAGGAAAAAATTAGTCTAATGCTTCTAGATATCTGAGGATTATTTATTCAACAAAGGACTACGTGTAGATATCATATTGGTATATAAAAAGATCGAAATTGCATAGATAAAGAAATTCTTAGGTAAAACATCGGAAGGAAAACGTCTTAAGTTTCAAATCTCTACTTTTTTTTATTCACTTTTTTATTTATCTATTTTCAAATGTTTTTCAATGGCCATTGACAAAAAATTTAACATCTAAAGTTTCTATGAATCATTTAGAAATCTAATACAGAGCAAACTACAATTTCTGAAGCTTCCTTTCGACAAAAATTTGATATTTTTCCACATGTGAATAAAAAACAAAGCATGCAAGTTGTGATAAAATAATCACTTTTAAATTGAGTTTTATCATTAAATTTAAGGTAGTGGGCGTGATTCTTCATTGACTAACCTAATCAAGTAAGTTAGTTTGATATGTGTTAGGGAGTAAAATATTATTCGGTTTTTCTTGACTTTTTGGAAATGTGAATGGAATTTCTAAAACAAAGAGATTAATAGGAGAGATATAAAAATACAGCACGCACAACAAACAGTCGACACGTTATCATAGATGTCATTTTGTCGGTATGTCATCTTTGGCCTTAATTGTAATTCAATATTTACTTATATATTTGATTATTATTGGCCAGAATTTTGGTAAAATATGCCTCGGTGATTTTATCGAACGGCATCGTATGATTCACCAAATTAAAATCTGGAAGTTCGCATAAATTTCTGCTAGTATTATCTTTGTAAGAAATAATTTTACGTAAAATAAAAGGAAAAAAACAGAGGAATCAACGGTTTAGTTAATTAGTAATTATGATTAGGTGACCTTAGATTGTCCGTAATGTTGTTTTATGGACAATTTTATTTGTACGTTTAATGTTTTTGTTATCAACGAGTGCTGAGGATCGTCAAGTCAAACGAAACTCATGTTTGGCAAATGCTGATTACCATATATTTAAAATATGATATTACTTGCCTTTTATAAAGAGGTCCAACATATGTACTAAATTAACATTAACTGTTTAGAGGAGTGGAATATTATGCCCGTTAAATCAAAGTTCGATATACTTAGCTTATGATTCATCATCTATTTAGATTATACATTTTTAGCGAATGTATTCAAGTGGCATGAATACATCACACAAGTTAATGAATTCCCCTTATTGATATCCAATCAGATTGAACGTTTTATAGATGTTGACTTGAATTAAGGCAAAATTCCATCATAAAGATTTATTTTCGCAATAAATCACACCATTCAGGAAAGTGTGTTTATCGTTCAAATATAACCTCCAAAGCTTATTTATACTGAAAATGAATTTTAAACCCTCCCTGCTATTTCAAAAAATAGAACGTTATTTCTTCTCAACAAGAGGAAAAATAAGACATACTACTACAAATTAATTCAATTGGCAATGAATGAAACATGAAATCACCGTCACTATGTTTGTCAATAACTGAAGAAAGTGTTACGCTATTCCCCCTTTGAAGACCAAATGTTTTTATTGGCAGAAAAACGAAGCCTGGCTAAAAAGTACGTGATTGACGTACAGTTAATTATCCTTTCCTTACTTAATTTCCTTGACTATTTTTCTTTACTTGTTGTATTACTGGTGTTGATTGTTTAAGTCTCGACCTTGTAGATTCTAAAAGAAATTTTATCGACGCATTGGGCTATGAAGTGCTCGAACTCAATAGTTCAAACGCCTCTAACAGTCAAGAGAGAGATTGACTGATAGAGGAAAACGGTGTTGAACTAAATTGTCTCCTCTTTCCTTTTGTTTATTTCTTCGAGTAGAAAAATTTTTGATAACCTAAAAACACTTGAGATAAAAACGATCATGAATAAAATTGTTTTTAATAACTTAATTAACAAAAGTTTTGTTTATTTACTTTATTGCGTATTATTCCATTCTCTAGATTTCTCGATTATCCAAACGAAGTATCAGAAGTTTGGAACGTGTTTGCCCTATGATAATCGAGCGCAACAGCAAACAAGGGAAGAAGAAAGAATGTGTGACGCGACAGTCTTCGTGCAGTTCTGACAAAGACTGTGGAGATGGTTTTACGTGTTGTTTCGATGGTTGTATTCACTTTTGTCACTACCCAGGAAAAAAAGGTACAAACCCTCCGTTTTTTGAAACCAGTTTTGATGTCGATCTTCATAGGCAAAAAACTTTTTTTCGCTTAAATAACATCACACTTTAACACAATAGTTTTAGCGTGATTTTACATCATCCGGCATTGATTAATATCAAACCAAGAAGGATTCTTTACAAAATAGAATGGAAACAAATTGGCTAAATTTCTGTGTTCAAGGACCAGCTATAAAACATGTAAATATGAGCTTTTGTATAAAAATTCGGTGTTCATAATACAGGTTAATGTCTCTTTTCAATAAATGTTGGCTATAATTCAATTTCCAATACTTCACCTTAACCACCGCAGTGTTTATTTAAAACCAAAAGTTTCTTAAACGGGCTTCTCATGTCGAACTCTTTGTGTGGCACGTGACTAGATTTGCCAATACCCATTGGCTTTAAGCCGGATATGAATGGCTTGTATGGATTCTTATTGGCTAAGGTTCCTAATGATCTAAAATGAAACATACGACACTGTACAAAAGGATTCTGTTCGTTTTTCTTTTTCAAACAAAAATCAACTTTTGTCGGTTTTGCTCGTTGCCTAAAAGGAATAGACCTTTTCATAAGTTAAATCAGAGAGCATTAATAAGCGTTTAATGAGATTCCACAGACGTACGAATAGGCATTGCGACGTGCGAATAGGCATTGCGACATTGTCGCTCTAGTAAGATTAGGACGTACTACATACAGGTCTTCAGATGGAATGACAAAAGCTCTCTCGTTTAATTAACGCATTTCTCAGTTTAAAAATTATTACGTACTTCATCTTGATAAAGGAACTTCGTGTAAAACTGTTTCCCCTAAAGGTGTCGTAACTCTTTGTAAACATGACGAACGTCATACAGTTCAATAGTGAGGTGTTGGATGTTGTGACGTAATAGACCTTGCCTGAATTTCTGTTTAAACACCGTGTTAATGCCTCGTTATCAGGTTTCGCCTCGATTCTATACATTCTATAACTAATCACATTTCTTATTAGCTACTTAGTAATATGGACTTATTCTTTTCATTTCGCAGTGGGGCAATTGAAATCTTTAAAACGAGGCGATACTTGTTGGTTTAGACATATCACCATGTTTAAACAGAAATTCGGGAAAGGTCTATTATGATGAACGGGACTACTGAAACGTGCGCCACGTAAATTTATTTTGCAAACAAGTTTTTTTTTTTTTTTAGCTGTTGGTTTACTAGCTCAATCGTTAAATTAATTTCAAACTCGATAAACAAACAAACAAACAAACAGCTTAAGAACCAACAAAAGCAACTTTGAAAAATAATAAAATGGAGATGAAGTATATTTATAGCACAGTTCACTTCGCGTGTACGACAATTAAAAGAATAAATCGTTCACACTTCCAAGCGAGCGATTAACATTGCATGAAGATAGTTTGACCACGGTCAATGATCAAACGAACGGTTTAAAATAACTTTATTCACAAAACCTACACGGAAAACCGTTAAGTAAATAAAAAAGTTGACACTGAGAGCAGAATTATCCGAAAAACGCGGCAAAAGTAAACAGCAGTATTAAATACTATCCTCTTCATAAACTCTCTTTTTGGAATTTTTGTTGAGCGCTTGCCAATTTTCATAGAATCGATGAGTCAATGACACGGAAACACTTCTAGATCTTACTGTTTCAGATTTAAAATCGTTTCTCCTTATAAAGTAAACATCAACACTTTGTACTCTTCTTCGAGTGAGTCAATAAGTTTTTGATTTGCTTTGTGGGAGTTTTTATGAACAGCTTCACCGAATGCAATTCATGTTGTTCTTACCTATGATGAATCCAAACACGTTTTCTGTGTATATGAATCTTATAGTTTATCAGACGATTTGAGATCATAAAAAGAAAAAAAGAACGCGGTGAAAGTCGTGGAAAATTTGTTTGACATAATCGGCTAAGTTTGATGCATTCATTTCACACACTTCGATTTTAACGAAAGTTTAACGTTGACAAAATATGCATCGTTTAACACTATCTAATTATCAATTATTTCCCTCGTTTAGTTATAATCCATTGTTTTACTAATTTCATGTTGCTCTTACTTGGCGATAACGATTCAAACCCTCTCCTCAGTTGAAGAATTAAAAGTAACTGAAATCTTACATAGCTACATACGATAATATACGGTGTTTGGGCAGATATTTCCTATGAAACAACCAGTTACAAGTATAACTTAAGTAAGTGAGTAATCAAGTAACTGGGAATTCCATCCATCTGCGAAGGTTGGTTCTTCTGCCCGCCGACTAACCATAGTTGACTAACCATCAGCGATTCCTATACCATTGCTAAAACTTGCCCGAAGGCCAGTGTGCAGTCAGTCGATGGCTCCTAATGCCTGACTTTGCTTTTAAAGTGCATAGCCACTGGAGTATTGAGATACATGACTGGAACTGGTCGCACTCGAAGGTACTTGACCAATACACCGTCGCTACACTACTTATTCCATTAACATCTTAGAGTATCCACACCTGATTGGAACTATGATTTAGTCTAGAAAGGGTTAGACTGTGTGATTACATTTGTATGTGAAAATTTGTATGTTACAAAAAAGATTGCTGAACCAAAATGATTAGAGTTTTGAAAAGTAGCATATTTTCAAGGGTTCTATTTTTCTATTCGACCGTAAGAAATGTCGAGGCAAAAATGTTTACGTTTGTTTGTTTTTATTTACATTCTTATAATCTGTTTTTCTAGAGTGGATCCCTAAATCAACACCAAAGCCAATTTCTCGAGGTAAGTGTTGCTATTTTAAAAAATAAATTTGAAGGGGAAAATGGTAAAATCTCCTGATTGAACATGGACACATCTGGAGAAATAATAACTCAAGAAATGACGTTTTCTTATTTATAAACTGTTTTTAGATCAATCAAAATCATCAGGTGAAAGTGACCTTGCTAGTCGTGGCCAACTACTGTGCTCAACAAGCAACTTGATAGCCTGGCAACCTAGGTTATGTCCTCCAGGCTATGTTTGTGATATTACGACTGAAGAAGATAAACTGGCCAACATCCCCAACTCAGGAATTTGCAAAATCGATTTTTTCCTCAACGGTGCGTACTATTTCAATTGTCTGTTGGGCCACACTTGCAGCAGGTAAATAAAATGAACAGAAAATAAGCCAACCTCGGCTTCTTGCCTTTTCGATATACGGATGGTGAAAAGACAAGAGACCCTGAGTTCGAGGTTGGAAAATAAGAATGTTTGGTTCTGCGGCGTTGTATACAAGCAACCAACCTCGAACCCAGGGTTTCTTACCTTTTCGACGTAACATAACGCCATCTGGTCATCGTTTCATCCTTACATATCGAAGAAAGTAAGTTGTTCTAGCTATAGTGTTGAAATTCAAATTTATTTAGAATTCAAAACAGAAGTTTATCAACCAATTGGTGAAGGTAGATGCATCTACAAAGGCAGATGGCTAGAAAATAAAGAATCTGTCAAGAAATCTTGCGCAGTCTGGTAAGTATATCTATACACTTGAAGTCGTACTTTATTTGAGTTTGTTTTTTTCAAAGGTAAACACGACAATGTTAAACAAATGTTTTATTTTAATAAAGATTAAAATTCCGTAACACTTGTAGTGGTTTGAAACTTCGTCGAGTTCTGCAACTCGTAGTGGATGCCCTACTGCGGCTCTTGTACAAGGAGCATAAGTTTCCTTTTCTGTATTCTAAAAAGGGAAATGTCGACTTATTCCCTGTCTAAGCGACTTAGGTCTTCATGAAGTATTCAAAAGTATTTAGCTTAGGATAAGAAGTTCCTATGTAAAATAAGCTCTCAAACAAACTTGCCATAGAAAAACAAACATCACTAAAAATCTGTTATTATTCTGTTTTGTTATGTTTCTTTTTCAAATCACATTTTCTTATCGTCGATGGGAAGGATTAACTTCAAACTAGAATTCCTTTCTTAAGCTTTTTTTGGCCATTCATGATCTTTAGCTATGTGTTACCTTCAATATGGATTGCTTTTGAAACTCGTATTTTCGTCTCTACAAAAATTGGTTTCGAATGTAGTTAAACACGATAAATCTCTACAACAGGTCGCTCGCTCCAGGGGATTTTCATAACAACCATAAAAAGAAGAAAAGAAATAATAACAAAACTTGTTAGAATAAACGTTAATAAAAACGAATGACGTTTATAACTATGTAAACGTTTCACGGTTTGTTATCAAAATCCAGTGGCGGATCTAGAGGTATGTCGAAATTTGTGTAGGGGAGTGTTAGCAATCTAGCCATAAAAGAAAAGCGTTCAAATAATCCCATTGGAAATATAACTTGAATTCACATATTATGTTAGTGCTCTCCTACACAAATTTCGACATACCTCTAGATCCGCCACTGAAATCCCCTGGAAGTCACAATTTTCAGTTTCATATTACTCAATGTCGTCTTGCAAGCATAAAAGGATATTTTGTGGATGTTTCCCTTATACCAAAGACATCTTTAGGGACACACCTACCTTGATGTCTTACCTTCTAGTGTTTTAGTTTAACGATCAAGCTATCGTCAGTAATATTTTGTCCGTTCAACCCAGACAGAAATAAACAAACGTTTGACCACTACCCAACCGGCAAAATTATCAAAAAGTCACTGCAACGAAGAGCATTTTTATTGAAATAGTGCGTATTTTTCTATAGAAATGCACTCCTTCGCAGTGTTTTTTCAACGAATTTTGCCTGCTGGGCTAGTAATAATTACATCTTATTAGACAAACGTATAGTCTTGCACGACTTCTTATTCGGAATATAAGCACTGTTAATAATTCTATGTTCTTTGATCTCTTTCAGTACTTGCGTAAACACTGTAGTAGGTTGTAAAATCGACGAAAACTGTATTAAAAGGGCATCAATTGGCAATAGTGTTGAAAGAACAGTAAGGAAATCATAACTTACTTTGTTATACACGAACGTCCATCCAGTCATATAGTGTATAAACGTTCTATGAAGCTCTCCTGCAGACAAGCCACCTTTATTGATAAAACTACTGATGTGTTGCCAAACGAACAACCCAACACATCGCAACAGAGAACGACATTGCCAAGTAAACTACGTAACACACAAAGAGAAAGATACTAATATTCTGCAACGTTTATGGTCAAGATAATCCGTTACTTTACATAAAAGGGCGTTGAAAACATTCACGCCACATAACGCCCAAAATTTACGCCACATAACATCCGACATCTCTGATAATCGAATTACCACAAGATGACGGTCTAAAAGCTACTGAAAGTTTTACAATTTCATCTCAAGCCACCGATGAAGAACGAAAGAAGTACAAAAGTACTGTTTTATTAAAAGATATGAAAAAAACAGAGAACACATTCTACATATGTAAATAGCGCAATTTAACATACTAAAAAAGATTAAGTATTAACTATTAGTTTACCACGCTATTCATATGGTTTCGCGAGCCCAAGAAAAACCATTCCACCAGAGAACCTTCATCTTAAAAATGGCGGATTTGATATATTTGACCTCTAAGGCGCCTCTAGCAAAGACACGCCATTCTACTTCTAACCAAAGGTGTGGACGTCTATGTTCCTCGTTCAAAGTTTAGTACGTGACGAAATTGTTTGGGTTACTATGCCAGGATCGTTACGTCTGTTGATGCTCCCATCAAAAAGACACAGGATTGTCCGGGGTACAACTACATAGACCAAGGGAATACTTGACACGAGGGCAGAAACGTGCTTTGAAAGTTCTTTGAAAGATAAGAATTTTTCTCACTTGAACAAATGCAATGAGCAAATAAAGAAATTACATAACTGTCATCCTTGAGATGATTATTTACGCAGAGAGCTGCACGCTGTTTGATATCTGTAAAGACAACTGCTCCACTAGAAAATCTGTTAGTGGCACTTGAACTTAGCACCGCCTTCGCCAGACAAACAGCGCCTTTTGAAGATTTTCACATAAGTTTATTGTTATTGGCGTAAAACCAAAATGCTTAGCAATCTAGTATAAAATCATCAATTTTACACGTTAGAAATAATCAAAATTACACGGTTTTAATATGGAGAAAAATTTGACGGAAAATCTTTGGCAACTGCAACACTAAATAAGAAATGATAAAATTTTGATACCATTATATGTCTTAAGTATTTGAATGTTTGAAGTAGAATGAGGATCAGCTATGCAAACTTTTCATCTTTCAAGTACCAAAGTGGATCCACTGGCAGTCAAATAGAGCAGAAGAATACAGTGCAACGAAACCCTTTCTCAATTTTATGCGTTCATTAGGTCATTGGCACATTTTGCTTGTCGACTCTCAGGGTTGGTAGGTGTGTCAGAACAATTACTTTCAGCCATTCATTCTGTCCCTTTTCTCTTTTGTAATTTTATCGAAATTGAAAAAGCCATTTGAAAACATTTTTAACGTCTTTTACAACATCACAACATTTGACTACTTTTTCCCCTCAAGCAAGTGACAATCAAAACAAGTTAGACTGGATGCTTGAAAGACCGAAACATTGTTATTTCAGAGATCTTTTGAAATAACTTACAAATTCTCTTTATGTTTTTGCCCTTCCGAATTCTGGAAACATCTGACATCTCTGCTTGCAAATATTGCCATACGACAGAAATTATTTCAGAATAGCAAATATAAAAAAATACAAAAATAAAAAATCCCAACTTTATAAGCATTAAGGGGGGTTCCCAGTGGGCAAATTTGTTGAAAAATCACTGCGATCGAGTGCATTTCTACAGAAGTATACATACTATTTCAATAAAAATGCACTTCATCACAGTGACTTTTTTAATGATTTTGCCGGTGCGTTTACATGTACACGTAAAGATTCTTGAAAAGTTTTTCTTTTAAGCATGTGTTTCAAGGCTTTAAATTTAAATTGTACACCGAAAAATCAAGTTTCAGCATCTCAACTCATTAACTGTTCATGACTGCAAGAGTAAAACAAATTGATGGTAAAATCAAATTGATTTGACTTTTTTGTAAATTTTTCTATTCAAATTACAACATGTGAGCATGTGAGTTGGGTTTTTTTAAAAAAGAAATGAGAAAAAGTAGTAACAAAATGGCAAAAGTACAAGGCAACATGTTATCCCATTCATTTTGCTGTATATTATCCATATCATTGTATCTGCCATATGTAGTGACCACTGTTTTTTGAAAATAAATGCGACAAAAACCAGTACAAACATAAAGGCTTGTAATACTAAAAGAAAAATCGAAGGTATAAAATAAAAATTGAAAGCGAAAAATTTTATTAGAACACCAGCTTAAAAGAAAAATCTTTCAAGAATCTTTACGTGTAAACCCCCATGGCATGGTTTCTACATTCTGTATGACTCTATATAACACTTTAGCACATGTCTGGTTCCTCTTTAGCACAAGGCTGTTTCCACTTTAGCACATGCTTGTTTCGACTTTAACACATGAGTGTTTCTACTTTAGCATATGAATGTTTCTACGGAAATCTCATGTAGAACAAAAGGGTAAAAGGTCACTTGATTTTGATTTTCAGTTTAAGAATCAAGAATCCTTTTTATTTTCAGTGGCATAATCGCATTTGTTATTTCATTTTTTGGACATGCACTGTTGCATTACATAGGTCATTCAGAAAGGTCATTTCAGAGTGAAATGAAAAGCGTGCAAAGTGTCATGATATGTTGTTACATGCGTACACAAAACGCATCATAAAGAAAACAGATATGCAGATTGATGGTTACATAATTAATTTTGATTTGGTTTTCCAACAATAAGTGAAAAACTAACAAAAACAGAACAGCGTGTTGTGTTGGTTCCTTGTGGCCAAAAGTGTTCAAAGTACTTCAATGAACGTGAAAAGGTCATGTCGGACAAATATCACAATACTATTTAGTGTTTCATTTTGGACAAACTGTATCCCTATTTGCTTTCCCTGGTGTGGAAGTATACATTCCAAGCAGAATGAATACGATTGGGAAAGAACCTGTTTAAAAAGGTTATTGCATGATTTACAAGTGCACAGGTGAGGATGGGGATTGATATCTTTGGGAATGTTAGTGTTTAGATTGTTTCTTTCAATTTATTTAAAACAGGCCCGGTCCACATTGCATTGTCTAACTTAGGCCTGGTCCACATTGCACTGTCTAACTTAGGCCCGGTCCACATTGCATTGTCTAACTTAGGCCTGGTCCACATTGCATTGTCTAACTTAGGTCTCCCTTTCTATTCTCTGTGTGTTCAGTTCACTGACTTAGTTGAGATTATTTTCAAAAGTGGCGTTCCTTGAAACAGTGTTTTTCCAAACAATTGTTGCACATGTTGGTTGAGTGTGTTTCGGTTGAAATGCTTTTTTCATCTCTTGTGCTAATCCCTTGATTTCTTTCGGCTTTTCCTCGATATAGTTGCGCTGCAAATCCTACTGTACAAAGGTTTTCTTCGTGTTTGCTTGAATAGACACGTTGCTGTGAGGGGTGCCATACAATTAGCGGGATTCGGAAAAATCATGTTTCGTTTACACGACACTATTTTTCTATAGCTTTGTAGGGAATTGTATACAACTTAGTGCAGTTGTTCCTGAATTTTTCCCTACAAAGTCATTAGAAACTTCACATTAACACTTGAAATAAGCGTGCAAAGTAATGATGTTCTTTTGATATAAGAAAAGGCTTTAGATCTCTGAAGTACAGTTTTAGTAGAAAGTTTTAAAAAAATTCTCACAAATAATTGACTTTTTTCGTGTAACAGGCTCGTCGAGTTTACGAATCTTTTCCTTCAAAAAATTGGGTCTATGAAGAAATTTATACAGACACCAGTCTGTATAGAGGAAAGGTATAAGTTTGAGAGTATAGTTAAGCGTGTGTGAAAAAAGCTTTTAAACCTGTATATTACTTATATAAAGTAAAAATTACTTGCTAATATAGCTTGACTGTTGACGTGGTTTTCGCCAGGAGAACGTTCATCGAATGTGCTGACAACACATACAACAATCAAAGAATACAGATGCTTGGTCAAACTGCAATTAGACAATTTACAATTTGGTAAATGGAAATTTGACTCGACAGAGCCCAAACTAAATGTTTTTTTTGAAGGTACATGTATCCAAATATGGTGGTTTCACAATTATTGGCCATCAAAGGTTGGGCAAAATTTGAGGGACTTTTGGGATCGTGACATTCAATGCTACAGCGCCATCTTCGTTTGATCGGTATTTTAATAAGAAACAGCTGCTCGTTCCCAGACCATTTCCCAATTATTTCATTTCAGAGCTGACATAGTGCAACGTTCAGCTCTTCATAAAGTTCAGTATCTTTAATGGTTCTTTCTCGCTAACCCGCATAAGGAGCATGAAAAACTGGTCAAAATAACGCAAGTTGTACAATTGTTTTTATCAGTTTTTTATGTTCTGGGGATCCAGTAATTTAAGTTTTAATAAGCCTACTACACAAACGCGGGGAGCTTCATTATGGGAACCTTTTTATCTTGCCAACTTAAAATTTAAGTTTCATATAAGTTAAAATGTAAGTTAAAATTTAAGTGTTTTATATTTTGGTATGCGACTAAAAAGCCACCCTTGCCTTTGCTACTCTCCCTCGCAAACCTTTTTAGCGCCCATCTTTCCTGGGCGCTAAGCAAGTCCTCTTACTCGCCCAACCAGCTGCGTACACATAAACACCCAATCATGGAACGGCACGATTCAAATTATCGGAAAGTTTTCTAAATCTGTTGACATTCGGATTTTCTTGTATGTGACACAACTTTTGGAAAAATGAAATTTCATTAAATACAATAAACATTTTGTTTAATAGAAAAGCAATTTTGGTATAATCATTCTTTATAACAGCTTTGAAACGTTTCCCAAATTTAGAGAATGCCCTAATTTCTAGTGTAACCCGAATGATTAATTTTTTATATATCGGGTTGCAGTTTCGTGCAAACAATCACAATAAAGATTAGGTAAGCGATATTTTTTTGCAGGCGTTGAACTCTAGAATAGAAACGAAAGACGGAATTAAAATTTGTAATACTTCCTATAAGATAGATTCGTTGGTGTTTTAAAATCATGGATGCACTTTTTGGTGAAAGACCAATATCATTGAAAGCTCTGACAGATTTCTCGAAATTGTAAGGATTTTATTTCGAAAAAATTTTGCTTTTAGCCGTGCGTGGATTGATTATACGGAGGAAGATTGACTTATATACAGCATTTCTTTTCCTTTTTCTTTATGGTGAATATATATAATTTGTCTTTTATCTATCCTAGAAACCTTCTTGTTTTTTTTAGAAATTCACAGACTAAGAAGCATTTAAAAAATGTTTATTCCTGCTTGGCAGTTTCAATGTTATCTGCAACTGTTGGTGCTGCAGTTCATTTGTTTACATCGATTTTGAAGGTGAGAAGAGAAAACGATGATCTAACTTATCTAATTTATCTACTTTGTTATACACTAAAATAACAAAATCCGATTAATTTTCTGACATCCCCATGTGGAAAAGCTTTTGAATCAATGTCTTGGCCAGAGCAGAGAGGATCGGTCCTCTCTGGCACCAAGAAGATGATTTGAACGAAATATTTGCGTGCCACACTGACCTTTTATTATGTAATACCTATTTTGCCTACAAAGTGTCATTTTTCCCTGTTCATTTTCACCATTAAATCACACGAAAGAGTAGGTAAGTCATCAGCAGGATTCTAAAAACAAGCTCTTTCAACACTTACAAAAAAATGGTAAAATATGTGATGATGTTTGGATATAAACATGTCTCCTTTATGATGTTTTTCACTGTGAAAAACATTGAGAAACATTGTTTTGGTTAAAATCTTTTCCGTTTGACTTAAATAAATTTCTTAACTTAATTTAAATGAGATTGTTTATGGTATTTGTTAGAATAAAAAAGGAATTATATGAAAATTATTCAATGAAAAATATATTTCAAAGTCATCATTTTTCATTTGAGGTGGTCTGCTTCTACCTCTATTTAACTGGTGCACAGATTGTTATGATGAGCTTAAGATCAATGGTTTTAGGGTGGTGGTTTATTGACCCTGTTTGGCTCCATTGGATTCATCTTGGCGTTGACATTTACATCCAATGAACCCAAGAATCAAATGAAAAGGCTAGGTAAGCAATTATGTTTGATATGTAACCAGATGTCTGCGTAAATTTAGATCTGAGAGCAAAGCTGATTTTACATCCTTTGTATTTAATTGGCAAATATTTTCATATAATTTGTTATCGCTTTTGTGACAATACCCCAGGAAAACCAATCATATGAGTATCTCCTCACTTTCTCATCACATTCTTTTTTTGACTGCTGATGAGTACAGGCATATAAGTGCATAGGTCATCCCAACTCCAAAAACCAAACATGGCTGAACGAAAGTTAACACTCATTTAAACTAAACGAAGGCCTCAACAATATGTATTATTCAATGGATTTAGAAATGACAATAATTCCATTCAGAATGACATAATTTAATCAACAAATCATAGAAAACCTTATTGATTCCAACAACTAAAACATGTAAACATGCTCAGTAAATGTCTAAATGCCAATAAAATAACCATTTTTGCAACCAAAACAAAATCGATAACTTTCTTGACTTTGAACCTAGTGTATCAAAGTTCCTAATTAAAATTGGTGGTAAGGAAATTATATCCAAGTCAACATATAAAATACCTTAGTGTCATTTTAGATGAGCACCTGTCTTGGTCACAACATATCCAATATCCTTATTTTGCGCTTCGGAAGTTTATTGAGCATTAAGGAAACTGTGACACTCCCTTTCACAAAAAACTATATCAACTGTCTATTATGCAATTTTTCACTGACATTTCAAATTTGATTGTCAAATGTGGAGTCGAAATACCTATTCTAAGCATATCTGCTGATTGCAAAAAGCTACTTTCCACACCTTGTCCTTAAGTCCATTTCATGCACATCATGCCCCACTATTTGGGAAGCATAATATTCTTAAATTTAACGACCTGATTGAATCCCTCAACATCTTGTTAGTTTACTGATGCTTGAATCATGCCACTTCTCTGGACGTGTAATCTTTTCTGTTTTACTATCGTATTCCCATTGATCAGAAGCTCCTGTTCTTCTTTCTATTATCTCACTTTCGATATTTTTCCAATGTTTTTCTGTGCTGTCAATGAAACATTGCTGCATTTACAATCATGGCAATGACACTTTTATTATTATTTCTCTCCTCTATTTGTAGGATATCTCACTGGAATGGCATTTTTTACAGGTTGAGTGTTTTCATTTTTCATAGATATAAAAATATGGATTCTTAAAAGACTTATAATAGATTTGATTGTTTCAAAATTTTGATTCATTATAGGTCTATCATTGGGACCATTGTTGGAATCAGTGATCCGAATTGATCCTACGTAATATTTTATATATAGATTCCTTAAAGTCAATTTGTTTCCCCTTTTTGGTTAACTTATTATTGATTTTGACCAGAGAACTGTTTTTGTTCATAGGATTGTTGCAACAGCATTCTTTGCAACATGTCTGATTTTTGTGTGTTTCTCACTGGCATCTTTATGGGCTGAGGACCGAAAATTCCTTTACATGGGAGGTGAGAGTTTTTTCAATGCCCATCATGCACTTTTTAAACTGGATTTATTACACATTATGTCAAATAGATGTCAGAATTATACCTTGAGTCAAAGGATATCTTTTAATGTAACAGGTACCTTGATGTCATCATTAATGGTGCTCTCATTGAGCAGCTTGCTGTTTATTTTCACCCGCTCGCAATTGTTGTTTCAGGTAATTTTAATTAGTTCTTTCATTTTTGTGTAAAGGAGAAGTTTGAGTAGGGATAGGGTTGTTATTTGTGATGAATAACCATCTTTTAATACCTGCATGCAGATGAGACATTCTTTCACAACAGGGCCTTTTTTGTAATGTTATTTCATTGTGTGAAGCTGTTTTGATTTCAGATTCACTTGTATGGTGGTTTGTTGCTGTTTTGTGCGTTCATTCTGTATGATACACAGTTAATCATTGAAAAACAAAGGAACGGAGACAACGATTTCATATGGTAAGAAAAGAGTGGTTTATATTATTTTACTTTGAACAAAATAGTAATCTTAACCAGGAAATCCACGACAAACGTGTTCTTGTGCTCTTGATTTGGCTGATAGCTCATTGGTTAATATCTAGGCACTCGGTTGATTTGTTTTTGGATTTCGTCAATATTTTCCGAAGAATCTTGATCATCCTGGGAAACAAGGTAAAACTGTTATTTTGCAAACTTTGTGGAATTCCACCGATTCTAGACCGAATATGAGCGCAATAGTCGGACCCAATGGGCAAAATCGTCACTGCCATGCAGAGCACTTTTAATGAAGTTGTGTGTATAATTCTATATAAATGCACTCCTTCGCAGAGATTTTTTAACAAATGTGCCGGCCGGGGAGGTCTGTCTTCAACACCTATTAAAATTATTGTCATCAACTATAACTAAGTATTAAAGTTATGAAATTAGTAAAGCGGTAGAGGACGTAGAAACGAGGCAACACATGATGACTAAGCACATCAACGTGTAAAAAGAACTTCAAGGAAAGGTCTTTTCATAATGATTTCAATCGGTTGTTTTCCATTAAATTGTGACATCGTTCGTTGCGTTATCATCGGCAGCATGTTTACTTTAGGAAAGCAACAAACGTAAGAAGAAGGATTAAAGCTTCATCTTCTGTTTTGGTCAATGCCGCGACTTCAACGACAAGTGGAGGGGAAAAAGAGTGAACATTTGGTGTTTTTGTTTTCTCAGTTGAATGTAAATATAGTGCACTGTACGCTTTTTTATACATCACTACTATAAGGATTGCAGTCTGGACTTCTCAAATGCATCAGCACATTAAGCATAACTTTAGAGTATCATTTGAAGCTGGCGTCTTCAGCGCCAGTGATTAATACTGATAACTGATGTAAAAAAAAGCGTTTATGTATCTCTGTTAGGTTATTGTAATCTTTGAAATAAATCTTCATCAGAACCTGTGAAATCTTTTCATGCTGGAAAACTGTTTCCCAAACTCTTGTTGACTTGCTGTCTTTATGACGTTATTAACCCTTGTACTAAAAAACAATCAAAACAGCCAGTTGAGGCGTTGATCGCCTCAAACAAAGTATGAACTCAATGATTGTCTTTTAGCCTTATTGTAGCCATCATTCCTTTCTGTTGCGTGTACTCCAGTCACTATTGTCGAATGAATTGTTTTCAATTTGTTTCGAATCTTGCAAATCTTGTTAATTCTTTTCCTTGTTATTTTCTTTCGCAAACAAAGACACGTCGTTTCGGCAATCTCCTTTTCGACATGAACGTCAAGGTGATAAATGACGTCGGCTATAGCAGCAGCTAATAATTTCCCTTGAGCGTTCATGTTGAGCTGAAAATAAAGTAGGTCGAACGATACAATCATTTGTAGGAGGTATAGGCTAGCTTATCATTTGAAGCTTGAGTGTTAATATAAAGGACCCCCGATTTTAGGGGTAAGGACTTATTCGAGAGGTTTTATTTTAATCGATCATTAACGGTACTGACGACGTTAATAAAAACAATAAAGAACATCAACACGAGGCTGTACAACACAGCAGTGCATCCGTACGAGGTTTCAACAAAATTTTAGGTGGGTCTTGCACAAGAGTGAAACCTTGTGGTGTCACCGCGCGCGGTAACACAGTGATAGGAGATAACCATCGCAAGCATCATTACTAGCCACTGAAGTGTGAGAAGCCATCATTTGTGAATCGTCAATTTGTTTGTGCCACGCAAAAAGGAGGTAGTTTTTTATTGAAACTGAAGACGCCTCTAACAACTGCACTGCTCACAACAATAGTTGAAAATTGAGCTTTGTCCAATTTTGGTCAAATCTGCACCTTTCAAATTTTCCTTTGTGCAAATTTGTGCAAATTGTTTTACAAATTCTTTTACAAATCGTTTTTATGAAAATCCTACAAAATCTGATCAAAATTTGGACCAGGTTTTCTTTCTCCTCGGAATAGAAACTTCACTTTACCACGGGTGTCTTAAAGTCGATTAACCCATTCCCTAAGTGGGATGGAAATGTTTTGGTAGTCCATAAGTCAATGTTCCATTCTCTATTTTTTGTCCATAGCCCTCAAAATGATATTATACGGAAGCAAAACATTTTTAACAATTTCTCTGAGGCTCAATTCTTATGAAGGATTTTAGCCTCGAAATATTCTTTTTTCGTTTTTATAAGTAAAAGCTTCACCTAAATAGGGATTTGTTCTGTGACAATAACAAATACAAGGTATAAGGTAATCAGTTCATAGTTGCAATAAATTGACGCTCATAAGCACTTCATGAAATACTGAATCAATGCAGCGGAAATTTCACTTTTGTGGTCTAGGTGAAACATTCAGTTCAGATCGAAAACAACGTTCCCTAGACAGCACAGTCTTAGCATTTTTAATTCAGTCAGCAGTAACTATTGAACTCTTTCACTCCAGTCACTCCACTGGATTGAACAAGTGTTTTATTATTAGGTATTGTTTAACGTGGCTGGCCACACCCAGTTGCTATTGCATCTGTTTTCCAGGAGGGGCCACGGCTTAGGTTGGAGGCTCCGAAGTATTTGACAGTCTCACGAGTGAGACGAACCCAATGAAGGACCTGTGCTCTCCTGGATAACCTCCGATATATTATCTACCCAATTTCGCTCACATGGCATGGTTCCACCCAATCACTCGTGCATGGTGAAATGCGGCCAAGGGGAAATGAACCGTGAATTACGAGAGTCATAACCACTATACTACGGCACCGCTAGGAATTTAAATAAGATTATACGCATTCTTTATTGGCACAGCTCTAAAATTGTCATTATGCGCTTAGCATATGAAAAAGTAGTTTGCAAGTTTGGCAAATCTTTCCACATGATGATATTAACTCTTTCGAAAAACAAACGTTTATAAAGATAATCAAGAAAATACATGATTATTTTTTTATGAAGAATGATTTCAGCGAATACACTGTGGTAATTTGTTCTGAATGTAATTGTTAAATTTTTTATGGTTACATATCAAGTAGGAAATTTAACACAGGTTCATGATTCAGATCAAACACTTTGTCAAAGACATTCCTTTAAAATACCCGTAATTCTAATATTTTTCAATGCTGTATAACTTGCAACACATACGATTCTATCAGTACTTTCGATCACTTTGTTTACATGTAGTTTTATCAGCCAAACTGAGAGCATCAAAAAGTTTGGCTTACGTCTTGTTATTTCGTACGCCTGTGAGACTATACCTCAAATTGATAGATAAACAAAATCTCAGTGGAGCATAAATAGAACGCAGCCAGAGGTGAGCTGCCAGACTTACATGAACCTAGCAAGATATGGCTGTCGATATCGGCCAGTGATCTTAAATATAAAGAAATTCCTTTGTGGCAAGTGAGCATAACATAACGTCACATAGCACAAACGTATTCCCAGGGTTTCTTTCCTTGTCGATATACTTTTGACTGTTTTCGACTGTTTTCGTTAACAAATACTTACTATAACTCGCGGATTGATGAATTACGTAATAATAAAACGAGGGCTAACATGATGGATAATTTATGAATAATTAACAAATGTTGTATAATGAGTGTAATTTATAAATTATATCACAAAGCCATTGTCGTATATTGTCATACAACAAACGCGAAATCTATCACTTTAAGCTTTATTCACGGTACTCGGGTTGACAAAAAGAACAAGATGCCCTTACGGGCAGAAAGATTTCTGCAAAATCAGTTAAAAAATGAAAATATGAAAAATGAAATACTATAATAGCATTCTTGAAACTTGAATGATTTTGAATCATTGAATGGTTGAATAATTTCTACAATATATTACATTCCTAATTACATGCTTCTCAGGACATTTTGAAGGCATAATTGACACAATGAGAAACTTTATTATAATGTATAACTGCCAATAAACTAAACAACATGTTTGTTGATAGAAAATAATATAAAAGATACATGGATCCTATCAGATATCTTAATGAATATGATCATAACTCATAAACTCAAAACATTTTTCAAAGAACATATAAATTTTGGTCATGCAAAATACATTTATATCGACTAAAATCAACATACATAATATAGTTAACTCATACCAGAAATTTCTGTTTTAGTTTGATTAACAATATGGCATGCACTTATATTCTTCATCTAAGTTGAAATTCATGATCAGTTTAAAAAAAATCTTTAGGAAATTTAAGAAAGGTTGAATGATTTTTACATAACATTACATTTCTGATTACATTCATATGCACCCAAAGGCATTGCAAAACTGTAATTGACACTACGCGAAACTTCATTGCATATACGTATACACCACCGATAAACTTAATTGCATCTGAATGACATAAAACATCCCTTCTTTTGGGAGTACAAAATCAGCTTATGTTTATATTGATATTTTCAGATCTCACACACAGTGACTACGTACGTAAATCATAAACTTTAAACATTTGATATGTACTGTCAATCTCCTTAATTACAAACGTAATTCCCAATATTAATTTCCCAACACAAACACAAAAACCAAACAAAAAATAAACCTATGCATGCTCTAAACTTCTAAGTCACCACACACACACACACACATATTTATGTAACTGAAAGGAAAATTTTGGGTTGTTACATGATTTGCTGTGTATTGAGTTTGCAGGCAATTGGAAGATGTTTGAATTCGCTACTATATTTAGGAAAGCCATTTGTAATAAAGGACATTGACAATATATATAACTTAAAAACAAATCAAACATTAAAACATTAAAAAATTATCATCAAACATTAAAACATTACATTAAAACATCAGTAAAACATCAGTATCAGGAGGACTCTAAGCTGAGCTTCAGTATCCACAGCTTAAAAAGAATAACAGCCCATACATGAAACAAACGAAGATGTTTTGTGTTTTCACTAAAAACAAACAACAAATGTATAACTTTTTCACTCTTCTGTTTACAAAATGTTGAAATCTTCTTTAGAAAAGAATGATCACAGTTCAAAATAATTCGAAGTTTCTTCTATAGATTTTGTTTTCATCTTAAAATATGTATATGCTCTTAAAAATCCATTTAATATTGACCAAAGAAACTTGTAAATCTAAAAGGGTTTCTTCGCTGGGTGACATGCGTTGCACGACGTTTTGGTTTCATGTAAACGCACGCATGAATTTTCAAAAAACCGCTAGGTTTGGACAGTAAGAAAAACAAGATGCCCTTACGGGCAGAAAGATTTCTGCAAAATCTTTTGAAGCATGAAAAATGAAATATGTTATGAAATTTATAAAATTCGACAGAAAATGTTGAACGACCTAGGTGGGCTCGAACCACCGACCTTTCAGTTATCAGACAAATCCACTAGCCAACTGCGCCACGGAAGCACATGTGTTTCGTTATTGTATTATAAAGCTTTTTTGACTCTTTTGTTTACAAAACGTTGAGAATTTCTTTTTAGTAAGAAACGATGATCACAGTCCAAGATAGTTATTAGTTTCTTCTACAAATTTTCTTTTTTAACTTAAAATATGTTTTATGTCTTAAAATACATTTAATATTGATCAAAGAAACTTTTGTAAATATATCGCTGACATGCCATGCACGGTGCTTTGGTTTCATGTAAGTGCACGCATGAAATTTCAAAAAACCGCTAGGTTTGGACAGTAAGAAAAACAAGATGCCCTTATGGGCAGAAAGATTTCTGCAAAATCAGTTGAAAAATGAAAATTTGACAAATGAAATACTATAATAGCATTCCTGAAAGTTGACTGATTTTGAATCAATTTTGAAAAATTCACACAATCTGAAACAATAAACTGAATGACATGTTTGTTGATACAAAATAATATAAACGACTATGGATCCTTTCAGATATCTTAATGAGTATGCTCATAACCCATAAACTCAACATTTTTCCAAGAACATATAAATTTTGATCATCATGCAAAATACATTCATATAGACTAAAATCAACATATATAGATACATATAAAGCTAACTCAAACCAGAAATTTATGTTTTAGTTTGATTAACAATATGGCATGCACTTACATTCTTCATTTAAGTTGAAATTCATGATTAGTTAAAAAAAAAATCTTTAGGAAATTTAAGAAAAGTTGAATGATTTTAACAACATAACATTACATTTCTAATTACATATGCACCCAGAAGCATTGCAAAACTGTAATTGACACTATGCGAAACTTCATTGCATACACGTATACACCACCGACAAACTTAATTACATCTGAATGACATAAAACATCCCTTCTTGTGGGAGTACAAAATCAGCTTATGTTTATATTGATCTTTTCAGATGTCACACAGTGATTATGTACATAAATCATAAACTTTAAACATTTGATATGTATTATCAATGTTCTTAATTCTGATTACATATGCACCTAGAGGCATTGCAGAACTGTAGTCAACACTTTGCAAAACTTCATTGCATATACATATACACCACCGATAAACTTAATTACATCTGAATGACATAAAACATCCCTTCTTTTGGGAGTACAGAATCAGCTTATGATTATCAGATCTCACACAGTGATTACGTACGTAAATCATAAACTTTAAATATTTGATATGTACTATCAATCTTCTTAATTACAAACGTAATTCCCAATGTTACAAACACCTATGCTCTAAACTTATCTAAATCACCACACACATATATTTATATAACACTCTGAAAGGAAAATTTTGGATTGTTACATGATTTGCTGTGTATTGAGTTTACAGGCAATTGGAAGATGTTTCAATTTGCTATAGTAATTAGGAAAGCAGTTTGTAATAAAGGACATTGACAATATATATAAACTTAAAAACAGATCAAACATTAACACATTAAAATATTATCATCAAACATTAAAACATTACATTAAAACATTAGTAGACACACATTTTTTGATGTTGGAGCTGAGGAGCACTCTAAGCTGAGCTTCAGTATCCACAGATTAAAAAGAATAACAGCCCATACATGAAACAAACGAAGATGTTTTGTGTTTTCATTAAAAACAAACAAATATATACCTTTTGACTCTTCTGTTGACAAAACGTTGAAATCTTCTTTAGAAAAGAATGGTCACAGTTCAAGATAATTCAAAGTTTCTTCTATAGATTTTTTTTCATCTTAAAATATGTATATGCTATTAAAAATATATTTAATATTGACCGAAGAAACTTGTAAATCTAAAAGGGTTTCTTCGCTGGTGACATTGCACGGCGTTTTGGTTTCATGTAAACGCACGCATGAGTTTTCAAAAAACCGCTAGGTTTGGACAGTATGAAAAAAAACCAAAGCCGGTTGTAATAGCTTTCTTGCTTTCGCAGAAATCTAACAAGATGCCCTTACGGGCAGAAGGATTTCTGCAAAATCAGCTGAAAAATGAAAAATGAAATACTATAACAACTTTCTTGAAACTTGAATGATTTTGAATCATTGAATGGTTGAATAATTTCTACAATATATTACATTCCTAATTACGTGCTCTTCAGGAAATTTGGAAAGCATAATTGGCACAATGCGAAACTATCTTATAATGTATATACTGCCAATAAACTGAATGATATATTTGTTAATACAAACTAATATCAACGATATATCGATCCTTTCAGATATCTTAATGAGTATGCTCGTAACTCAAAAACTCAAAACATTTTTCCAAGTACACATCAATTGTGGTTATGCAAAATACATTCATATAGACTAAAGAAAATTAGCATATATATATATATATATATTTCTTTCTCTCTATATATTATCTATTCTCTCATACATGTAGTAGGTTGAACCATCTTTGCAATGTCTTAACTGACATTGGCCACTTGTCAAAGCGCTTGCGTTAGTAGCCTGTGGCTGTTTAGAAAGATAGCATGTCTACTTTCTTTTCACCTGGACCGGATCCCTTCTTACATGTATCGTAACGTTTTATGTTTGTTTGTCTAGTCGTCTACCATCATCTTGAGTAACAGAAGGAGGTGATGGTTGTTATATGTTCGTATTAGTGAATCTGTCAGAACCTTCCTCATAATTTTAAAAGAAACTTGTTTTATCAGTTTTACTGTATATATGTATATTATTGGTTTTAATATTTTTAATCTTTTAAACAATGTAAGGAATATTTTAAATTATATATAAAAACCGGGTGCCAACGTTGAAAGTTTAGTTTACAGAAACCATGCCACATCCAATCTCGACAATGCTTGTATTTATTTATTTTTTAATTACTTTTCGCGCTCTTTTTAAGTATTTAAACGCCCTTCTATGAACTTTGTACCATTCAAACCTGATGAAGTCACGTAAGATGACGAAATATAGTTAACCAAACAAGCTGTTGTTTTTATTGTTTTTATACCTATCCAGCTTTTAACCTTTTAGTGTAGATATATATATATATATATATAACTGAAATCAGACATTTCTGTTTTAGTTTGATTAACAATATGGCATGCACTTACATTCTTGATCTAAGTTGACATGTATGACCTGTTTAAAAATTTGTTTTGGAAATTTAGGGAAGGTTGAACATAACATTACGTTTCTGATTACATATGCACCTCAGGGCATTGCAAAATTGTTATTGACACTATGCGAAACTTCATTTCATATATACACCACCGATAAACTTAATTACATCTGAATGACATAAAACATCCCTTCTTTTGGGGGTGCAGAACAAGATTAAGTTCATATTAAACTTTTCAGATATCACAGTGGTTACGTACGTAAATCATTTCCTTTAAACACTTGATATGTACTGCCAATCCAATCTTCTTAATTACGTACATAATTCATAATATTGCAAACACAAAAAGTAAACCAAAATTTTGATCATTAAAAATAAATACCTATGCTCTAAACTCACCACACACATTTTTATAACTGAAAGGAAAATCTTTTTTGTGTTACAAGATTTGCTGATGTAATGCATTTACAGGCAGTTGCTATTCTGATTAGGAAGCCATTCGTAATAAAGGACATTGGCAGTATAACTTAAAAACTGATCAAACATTAAGACATAAACATTAGCATCAAACATTAAAAGTGGTAGCTACAGAGTAGACACACACTTTTAATGATGGAGCTAAGGAGGACACTAAGCTGAGCTGTACGTATCCACAGCTTAAAAAGCCCACACATGAAACAAACAACCATCTTTTTTTAGAAACAATCTCAGACATTTAATCTCAAGAACAAAGGCATACCTTTTTCGTTCTGTTTACAAAACATTAAAAACTTTTCCTTAGAAACGAATGATCATCATTGAATCATTTAATAAATAAATAATAAATTAATGCTAGAGATATCATTCTTCATCTTCAGTTATGGAAATGAGGATCTTCTTTACATTAAATCCATTTAATATACTGACTAAAGATACTTTCGTATCCTGTCGGTTCATTGTTGTGAGTTTCTTTGACTGAAATGCGTGGTTTTGGTTTCGTGTAAACATTCGCACGAGATTTCAAAAAACCGCTAGGTTTGGACAGTATGAAAAAAACGGAGAAAAACCAAAGCCGGTTTTAAGGTATTTCTTGCTTTCGCAGAAATCCAACAAGATGCCCTTACGGGCAAAAAGATTTCTGCAAAATCTGTTGAAGCATGAAAAATGACAAATGTTATGACATTTATGAAATTCGACAAAAAATGCTACACGATCTAAGTGGGCTCGAACCACCGACAATTCGGTTACCAGCCGAGTAACTAGCCAACTGCACCACAGAACTACATATGTAACTGTAATGTAAAAACCGCTATCTTTAGACAGTAAGAAAAAAACGGAAGAAAAAAACCAAAGGCGGTTGTAATGTATTTTTTGCTTTCGCAAAAATCCAAAATCGAAATATTTTATGACATATTTAAAAATTCGAAAAAAAAACCAGAAGATCTACATGGGGTCGAACCACCGACCCTTCGGTTAATAGTTGACTGAACCAACCAACTGTGCCATGGAAGCCTGTACGTCAGTGTTGATATAAATATATATACCTCTTTTGACTCTTCTGTTTACAAAACGTTGAGAACTTCTTTTTAGTTAGAAAAGAATGATCACAGTTCAAGATAATTATAAGTTTCTTCTATATATTTTCTGTTTTCACCTTAAAATATGTATATATTCTTTAAAATCCATTTAATATTGAGCAAAGAAACTTTAGTAAATCTTTCGCTGACATGCAATGCACGGTGCTTTGGTTTCATGTAAATGCACGCACGAAATTTCAAAAAACCGCTAGGTTTGGACAGTAAGAAAAACAAGATGCCCTTACGGGCAGAAAGATTTCTGCAAAATCTGTTGAAGCATGAAAAATGAAAAATGTTATGACATTTACGAAATTCGACAAAAAAATGTTACACGATCTAAGTGGGTTCGAACCACCGACCTTTCGGTTAACAGCCGAGTAACTAGCCAACTGCGCCACAGAACTACATTTATCTTTAATGTAAAAACCGCTAGCTTTACACAGTAACAAAAAAACGGAGGAAAAAAACCAAAGCCGGTTGTAATGTATTTCTTGCTTTTGCAAAAATCCAAGATCGAAATATTTTATGACATATTTAAAAATTTGAAAAAGACTTCAGAAGATCTACATGGGGTCGAACCACCGACCCTTCGGTTAACAGTTGACTATACTAACCAACTGTGCCACGGAAGCCATGAACGTCAGTATAGATATAAACAAGAGCCAGATGGTGCAAAACGGTAGCAGCAAAAGTACTTGCCACAAGAATACTTTCGAAATTTTACTTAAAGTTCTTAAAAAATCTGTAAACATTATTTCTTGAAATATCTTACTGGTGGAAAACAGGCATAAATGATAAACATGTTTAAAATTACTAACTCGTGCAAATAGGGTCTAATTGTAACACACCAGCAATTTAATTTATTAGAGAACAAAAGAATTATACATGCATGAGCTGTTTATAACGTACGTTTTTTTTATAAAAAAACTTATGTAGAAAAAAAAAACTCGTTTCTTCGAAAAACACATGTATGTTTTGAATTATAATTTCTTGAAACCGAAAATGAATTCAAACAGATAACTCCGTTTTTTTAACTTGATTTTTGAAAACCTGATGTTCAAAGACAGAACAGATAGCTAACAAACGTAGAAAGTAATAAGAAAGTCTGATCTGTGCTTTACTGACACGAAAAACATATCTATTTTCAAGTGCCAAAGTACATTGAATCAGTATCATAAGTAACTAAAAGTCCAAGTTTTATGTAGACCTATTTGATTAATATCTATTCCTTCATCAATTAAGTGATAAAATATCAAAGAAAACGTATTTTCTACCTTAATTAGCTCTTTTGACTCTTCTGTTTACAAAACGTTGAGAACTTCTTTTTAGTTAGAAAAGAATGATCACAGTCCAAGATAATTATAAGTTTCTTCTATATATTTTCTGTTTTCACCTTAAAATATGTATATATTCTTTAAAATCCATTTAATATTGAGCAAAGAAACTTTAGTAAATCTTTCGCTGACATGCAATGCACGGTGCTTTGGTTTCATGTAAATGCACGCACGAAATTTCAAAAAACCGCTAGGTTTGGACAGTAAGAAAAAAAAGAAGAAGAAAAAAAAAACGAAAGCCGGTTGTAATAGCTTTCTTGCTTACGCAGAAATCTAAAAAGAAGAAGAAAAAAAAAACGAAAGCCGGTTGTAATAGCTTTCTTGCTTTCGCAGAAATCTAAAAAGAAGAAAACGAAAGCCGGTTGTAATAGCTTTCTTGCTTACGCAGAAATCTAAAAAAAGAAATGTAGTAAAAACTCCAAAAGCTGTTCACCTCAAGAATCGTTAGCTGTTCTTCTAAGCTATACTTTTCAGCCAAAGCGCGTAACAGCGATTTTTTTACGTTTTTTAGTTCTTGTAAAAGAAATCCTGTGCTCCCCATAACGCTAACGAATAATTTTTAATTTTTCCTTGCCATGTTTTTGCAATTCACATGTGTTTAGGAAAAATGAAAAAAATGGTTTTGTTTTTGAAATGTGGTTGATTTTAGATCAGATGGATTCCAGAACTGCACAACATATTCTTCCTAAGAAATTTGTACCATAGTGGAAAACAGGCCTTGCAGTTATTTCACGGACGGTGAAAAATCCCAAAATATTTAAATTAGGCTTAAATTTATATTTGCACTCATTGTCTGTATTTTTTATACTGAAGGTTCGGGATAACCGCAAATATCAACAATATCAAGCAGAGTCTGGGCTCAAGGTTGTCTCAAGATTAAGTCTTCGTTTAAACCTTGTAAAATATGCTAGGACTCATATTGATTCATCCACGTGCATTAACGAGACTTTTCACCTAAAGCCATTTGCTGGTTGGAAATGCTTCGGTCTGATTCTCCTTACCTGTTACGACTTTTGGGCTTCGTGTTATTTTACCCAAGTACTTGCTGTATTTAAACGAGTTAAAAAAATTTATTATCAGAACGAGCCATAAGCATCTACCCTAAAAATCTTTTTAGAAATTCTCTTTTCAAGGGTAGTTCCTTCAAAACTAAGTTCAACTGCAGAAGTTAATAACTTGACACGCAGTTGGTATTTGCCAACAGAATATGACAAGGATGAGTTTTAAAAAGATTTTGTGCATTAACAATTACTGCCGTTCAAATCTTGGCAGAGATATCCCAAAAAGTGTCACCTGTTTCCAGTTCTACGGAGAGTTGATGCTCTGGTCAAATGATACAATTTCCGAGGTAAACCAAGCAAGTGCATCGGATAACCGCGTCAAACCATTAAAGAAAATCTGTAGCCTGTCTACATTTGTTGAGATGTATAGAACATCCTGCTGCCCAGTGGCGTGGGCTCTCTAGAAGAGATGTCAAGTGAGCATCCTGGGTAAAAGTTTTACCGGTTTCCAAAAAAGATGTGTCAAATCCCTCAGTAAGGAAAATTACTTCATAGAATGGTGAGCGGAAAGTGTATCCATCTTGTAGAATTCGACAAACCGATCGAAAAATATATATGGGATCGCTCTTCTATAGCTAAGCATTCGCGAAATTTCCCAGTACCATCCTCAAAAGTTTACAGACCCATTTTTTCGTCGCTCCATCGCTAGTACTGCCACGTCAATTATCTATATTAGTTATCGAGATATTTACACGCCAATTTTATGGTAGCAGCGAAAGCGAATGCCGTATTAAAACACCCGTGGACTCCTACCCCTCTTTCTACTACTGCTCCGGCCGAAATGGCAATAAGTCTGCGATTTTGAGTCTGCGAGACTCCGCTAACAACATAATGTAAATTCTAATGAAGGAACGCAGCCTTCGAAAGGTTTTACATATCAAACATTTAAAAGGACGTTTTCTTTGATATTATATGATTATGTGTGACATTATGTGACGAATCAACATTTAAAACCACTGTTCCCTGATTTATTCATCAGCAAAACATTTAATTTCACCTTAAATTTTAACTTGAATTTAACTTTTCACGAATATATAGGCGACATTTTGACTGTTGTCAGGTAAAACACAGTTACAACCTTCTCCGCCAGTTGAAGAAATCGTTGAAAGGCTATCAAGTTGGGATGAAACAATGGAAAACACATCGTTCTTTTTATCAGTGCATTTATAAAAATGTTTGTTTATCTAAACGTCCGAAATATATGTGAATTTTTACATATCGTACAACAACTTGTGCTTCCTGGAAGAAAATGCAATGATATTGTCAAAAAGACTGAGTCAAAAGAGTCTGCGAGTACCATCTTCATTGCCCAACTATTTCATCCAGGAAATGCAATCACAAAACACTAACTCTAATGTAAGGCATTTCTTAAAAACACCGGTCGCTATATAAATTAACATATAAACTTTGCTTTGAGAGATTTCACTTTAAATTTTTAAATTTTCGGATTACCAAGAGCTGGTCGGATTGTCAGGCCCCATCACGGAGCATTTGAAACTATCAAACGTTGAATCTTCATCAACGATTTCTCAAATAAAAGGAACGTGTAAAAATACCCGACAAAAGGTGCAGTTAATGATGAATAACCCATCTTTAAGAGGTTGCAAAGCATGTTTGCTCTACAATTTAATGGTTTCCTCTTCTCTTAAGTCGAGAACTTCAGGATCCTTCTTTTCGTTACCCAAGTTATCATCACGTAAATGACGCTTCTTAATTTCTTCCAGCTTATGATTAAACGCTTGATAAAAAGCCATTACTTCAGTGATCATAGCATCTTCTAATTCTTGACACTGTGCTGCCACTAATTCCTCAAATGAAGTGTGAGGTGTCACCACTCTTGCAGGGTCTAAAAACAGTTTTATAAGTATGGAAACACTTTCGGCATCATAATTCATATTTGATTGGTTAAGTAAAAAAATTGAAGCTGAAATAGTACCTTCTTTTTCTGGATTCTCCTTCTTTTGTTTTGGCCTCCAGTAGAAGTATTCCCAGGCTAATCCACAACATGTCAGAAAAGCAATCAGCCCTAGACAAGTATAGACGGCGTTCTGGAAGATTTCACTTTTAGGATCAAACAAATTGGACGATTTTTCTTCGGCTGCACTTTGTTCTGGTTCCTGACATAAAAAACAACAAAAGTTGGCATTTTTGCAGGAAAAACAATTTAAAACTGTTTTGAGATAAGCATTACAAGTCATAAATGTTTTTGCTACAGAAATTTCTCTTGAAGCTTTCTGATGTCATAATCATATCCACAGATGTTTTGAGAAGGACAAATATCAGAAGGGAGGCTAGATCAATGATCATTTTCATTTCATAAGTGTTGTCTTGTTAAGATATCTGGTTAAGATATATGTAATATGATCAAGCTATACGATCAGTTTTCTGCATAATGTAATATTGAATTTACCGGCAAAGCTGACATTTTCTTCTGAATTTGCTCTGTGATCCAACTTTCTTTAGTACTCAAGGTTCGACGTAGACATCTTTCAATTTCTGCATTTTGTTCAAGACCGTGTGAGATGACAAACCCGTATGCAAACTGGTGATCAAACACTGTTCCGATTCGGAGTGGATCCTTCTCAAGGAGTAATTTGTTTGGCTCAAAACCGGCGACGTAACTGTCGATCAGCCCTCCTGTGACGTCTTCATCTTTGTTGATGATTTTGTTGGCAAATTCTTCCACAGTCGACACAACTATAGCAAGAAGTGTTTTGATGTGAAAATAAATGTATTATACTGAAAAAACTGAAGCTCACGTATTTTTACAGATTTAGGATAATATTAGTTCAAATTACCTTTCACTTTAGCGTTGTTTCGAACACCGTATCGTTGTTCTTCAGTGTTCTCCATGGCAACGATTGTACTTCCATATAAAGTGATGTCGTTGCTCAACGACAATGCCGTCAAGGACGTCGTGACGGTAGCCGTAAAGATGGAAATGATGACCAAACCGACGAGGACCCAAAAGAAAGCAAAGATCCGTGCTATAAACGACCTTGGTGCTCGATCACCATAACCTACGGTGGTCATGGAAACAAAAGCCCACCAAAATCCTTCCCAGGATCCTTTGAAAAAGGAACTTGGAAATTGGTCTGGGTTCCAATATGAATCCTATGAAAATAAAAAAAACATGTGATGAAAAGACATCAGCATTCTTTGACACGAATCTTCAACTTTACTTTGCTTGTAGTTTTTTTTTGTCGTCTACAGTACTATCCTAACAAGATAAACCTACCAAAGCCCACATAACGATACCAGAAAGAGCAGCCATAATTAACGTGAGTACAAGCACAGGCCAGCCTTGAAGGACAGCGCTCATAACAGCACCGGCAGCGTTGCCATTACTAGCAGAGTTTTGAATGTAGATCACACCGGGCGATTCAACCACAGGAAAGTATGGTCGATTTTGGAATTTCACGTTCGTCATGGTGCCATAGATTGGAAAACTCAAAACAGATTCATTTGCTCCTAAATAACAAAAAAAACTACAGTTTTACAGATTCGTTTTTTTCCAGATAGTTGGACTGTTGTTTCTAATAAAGGAAGATTTTTATCTGTGTCAGCTAAAAGGGTGTGAGAAATTTAGATCCAATTTTAATCGAATATACGGAACATTGCCTCGTTCGTATCTTGCCTTGATTTTGTAAACTTACATTTAGGAAATGCTGTATTAAAACATAAACCATTATGTCCATCACATGATTGATTCCTTAACTAAAATTCATATTACTATTTCAAAATTCTTATTGGAAAAGGAATTTAAGGAATTATACCAATTTGACTTTTCAGAATCTCCGAATTTCCAGCAGCATCTTCATTGTATTCAAAGGTAACGCAGGAACCACAACAGTCTACCACCAATGTTTGCACAATCTGCTTGAAGATTCCGTCAATATTGCTTGCTCCAACGCCATTCGGGTCCTTCTTGAAAATATATGGCGCAACATCCCACCAGTTTACTTTCAGCTTCAGTGGACAACCGTTGAGTGTTGTATTGCAATCTATGGAGTGATAAGAAAACGTGTAAAAATAATATTTGATATATTAAGGTTTAAGAAACAAAAACCCAGCCGGCACATTTGTTCAAAAACCTTTGCGAAGGAGTACATTTCTATAGAAATATGCACACAATTTCATTAAAAATGCTCTTTGTCGCAGTGACTTTTTGATGAGTGTTGGTCCTTTTTCCGAGTACGTATTTAATCCGTTATTTTTATTATTGTTCCAACAAGGACCCTTTTTTGTGTTGAGTAGCTACTATTACATACTGTGAAATGACATATAAAGTCAAGTCACAATTACAAACATCAAAATGAGGTCGCCTTGGACATTTCATTATTTCTAAATGATTTCGGAGTAGGCATTATTACTACCGATAGAAAACACCGACTGATCTGATTGATCTACTTTGAAATCGGTTGAATCACCTTATATTTACTTGTTGAAATTGGAAAATATCTGCCACCATTATCGTAAAAAAAAAAAAGAAAAAAAAAGTAAAAAAATTGGCTACCTGCCGCATCGGTGCCACCAACCAATAAAATTGCAGAAAGACTGATTACTAACACTAGTCTCATTTTCTTTTCCTTATAAAATGAAAAAAAAAATCTTTTCTTTTTATTGATTTTTTAGAACCCCTCTTCTTTTTTTTGTCGTTGTGTCGCAAACGAGTTTTTTTTTTCTCTCTTTCTGCTGAAAGATAAATGAAAATGAAGAATGAATTAGTTAATTTTTAACGAATAATATATATTCGTCAGTTAAATGATATACACAGTGAGCTTTTCATTAAAAGTTAATAATAAATTATTCAAAATGGCAAAACTAAAGAAAATCAAGAAAATCTACATCATGAAATAGAACCAGATTTAAATTTTTCTTTGATTAACATGTCTGACTTTTATCATGATTTTTCATCGATCCTTAAGTTTTGCTTTACAAGCGGCTTGAAGACTTTACAGGAGGTTTTTAACTATGTTTATTTTTCCTAATTTTTTCGCATCCCTCATTTACTTTTTAAAGAAGTTCACATGAATTATTGAAATCCAGTGAATGGAGATGGCACAGGTGTTTTTATAACGGGCATTCAGGATTCACAACACCGTAAGTAACATGGTACGGGTCGCTCTCGACCACAATCAAAATCAATCATTTCTTCAACAAACCAACAGAAGAACTCGGTTGCCCAGCATTACACAAACAAACTAAAAACAGGCAGGCGCATGCGCTTTTCATTCTTAAGTTTTTCTTCTTAATTATTTTTAGAAATTCTTCTCTACGCCGTTGATTTAGAGCCAACAATAAATTGAATTATTAAAAAATAATTTTAGTTTCTCCCGTTACCTGAACATATAGGAGTAAATGTAACTTTATTCCCGTGACTCTTGCTTCGTGTAAACCTCCATGGTGTAATAGACAGATTCACAATTCTAGTTCTATTTTCTATTATGTATTACGGCCATTGTATTGTAATCAACACTTCTTTCCACTATCGAAAATCGTTAGGTGAGAATTATTTTGTTCTATCTCCAATTTTTTTTAAATGAGAAAATAAAGTTTTAAATTTCATAACCTCACTGAATCTTAAAGAAACCAACAAGATAAGACCGCCGTTTTTGGAAAAATCTCACGGAGAAAAAAAATAATAATCCTGAAAAGCTTGAAAACAATTGGGGCTCATTTTTTCCAAAAATGGAGATAGAACAAAAAAAATTCTCACCTAACGAATTGGTGTTAAATTTTCTGCTGTGGGTTTGAATAACAGAGGCAGTAATTAAATAATTAAATGATATAATTAAATGATACATTCAGTAAAATATGACTATAATGACTAACATAGAAACGAGGCGGATGTCGGGTCATAACACAAAATTTAAACTATAGCCTGGGACGAACCTAATTAGAAAAGAGCACTCCCTGTACATTGTACACTTCTTGTTTTCCTTAGTGGTAGTACAGGAGAGTCAACCGTTTGTTTATCTCCTTTGTTCATCATTTAAATCATGCTCGTTCCAAACAAAATTAAAATCAAATTATTATCATGCACAAATTTTTGCGAAAATTGTTTGAATATTTGGTCCATAATTAAGGTTTTCCAAAATTTCTGTTTATGTCTTGCATAAGTTTCAAGTTTTGCCTTGTTTCTATAAATTTTATTGTTCTCTTAATCACTTTTTTTACGTTTCTTATTACTTAACTATGTAATATTCCACAGTAGGATAACTAAAAGCAATTAAAATCTTTAAAAGAAAGTCTTCCTTGTTGAATAGGTCATAACACTGTTTTTAAACAGATTCCCTATTGATCATTCGGAATGCTTGCATTATACTTATCTATTAGGCTGTGATTTATAGTTTTTAGAGTTTTGAGACTATGTTTAACGCGATCGAAAAATCTACCGTTGATTTCACAAAATGTCTGACAGTGAAGAGTAAAACTTGCTCATGTTCTATGGTTTCTTGTTGTGCAAATAAAAACAAAATTAAAATGAAGGAAAATAAATAGATCGCAGATGCCTTCCGTCCGCCATTTTGGCAAAGACTTGACTTAATGTCTTTTCATTCATATTCTCATAGCTTAAAATGTTTTCAAGTTTGTTTTGTTTTTCAAATTTCAAAACATTTTTCCGTCCAGTATTACACGTTACAAAAAATTTCAGCTTGAGAATATTGTACTAACAAAAGAAATCTTATTTACACATGCGCTTACTGCGCATGTTCCAAAGTATTTATTTAATGGTTCTCCAATTGGTTAAAAACTCCTTTCATTTTATAGTCATTATCTATGCGAGTTTCAATCTTGGGTTGATTTCTTCATGAAATTGTAACCAAATTTATGGATGCTCCAATAGGTGCAAAGCTATAGAAAACAGACAATTACAAGAAGATGGAAGAACAATAACTGAATACTATAATTGTGTAACTATGATTCAGACTTTCTTAAACTAAAACCTTAGAATTTCTGAAATTAAAAAAAAAAAGTCTTCGTTAATGTTTCCTGGTAGTCAGGCTATTTGCTTTCATTATTTCAAAATTTGGGTTACCGGGATACCCAAACTATAACCTTCATTTCTGTTCAATGACATTTCAAATCACTTGATGAATCAGTTTATGTTTAAACGAACATGCCTTTAAAGATAATTTTCCCAATTGTTTTATTTCTAGTCGTATCAGCATAGTGCAACCCTCAGCTCTACATATAATGTAACACTCTTCATAATCTTTAATACTAGCATACAGTTCATCCACTAATTTCTGAACAACAACTTGTTTGTGGTGTAAGCCTTGTTAAATTCGTTTGGGTTAGTAAGGTTCATGCTATGCCTCGCTCATTCAGACGATTTTTAAAAGCTGTTAACCAAGACGTTTAGCTGGTTAAAATCGGCAGATGTATAGATTCTGCGGGAGATGTATAAATTCTGCGGGAAAATAAGTCTTTCATACAATCGATAGTCGATGACGATAACATTTTAATAGTCCTTTTACATTGACGATGAAATATCGTTAACGATATGGAATTGTAACTAGTATCGTTCAGTGTGAACCGGACTTAAATAAAAGACCTATCTTCATTACAGAACTTTACATTCTTAATGCTATTTCTCAAAAGAATGGAACATTTTGGATTATTTTTTCCTATGATAAGACGGTTTTAATCTGAAAGGTACAAAATGTCGCGGTGGAAAGGGAAATTTCCCAATTTGATTTACTCAGTGAAGATGTTTTACCTGCTTTAACCAATCATACTGCCCACATTTTTCATCTTACTTAATGCTTTGAAAATACATTTTATATCACCTATGACCTTGTTAACATCGATAATAACACCATTAAAGTCATTCACAACGAATTACCAAATATGATTTTTTCAGTTATCTTTTGTCCTTTGTGATCATGTCATGGCAACATTACAACAATAAAATGTCTTGAATTGAATCATTACTGTTTTAATATTCACAAATTTTCTTTCAGTTTTGTTTTATTTTGTTTTTTAATTGCACATCACCCTAGCTTTGTAAACACGGAGAGAGATTAAAATAAGTTAGTCATGTAGCCTTTTCACGAAATAAATATTGAGAGATGACCTATTGACCCAATCGCAACACAAATAACATGTGTATTAAGCGTCAGTCAAAATAAGCAGCTACGTCCAAGATTAAGATATTTCTTTTTAAGTGTTGATTAAGTCACTTGCGCGTTTTTCTATTTTACGCGATACATCACTCTCCTCTGCAACTTTTGATTCTAATCTACACCTCTCTGTTAACGCATATGACTTGCAAATTTTTATATGCATTAAATCATGGATTTTACTGAGATTCATATTTGTTTTAAACTTAATACTATCTAATGTAGCTAGTATGTTATCAGCAAAGCCAATCGTGAAATTGCGGGTATCCATATTGCCGACTATTTCAATTCCCTCTAGGGACACAGAAATACAATCATATCTTATCGGGACCAAAGAAACCCGAAGAAGAAGCCCGGCATATTCAGATCATCTGTAGAAACGCTTATCAAAGGAATGATAAAAATGATTGAAAAACATCAAACCACATCGTGAAAGTCAAGGTTGTTTGTATATATATACAAGGCATTATTTACAATTTCAAAGTTGTACACTATAAAGCTATTTGTTCGTTTTTCCTTTCGTTTTCATTTTGTGGAAAAGATCATTATAAACATCCAATCCTTTTCAGTAATTCTTTCTCATTGGTTGTAATTGCCATTGATGATTGCTTCTGACTCTTTACGGTCATGTCGACAAATGCTTTCGTCAACGATTCGCCCTTTCGATTGACATGCACAAGTTTTTGGTCAAATTTTGCTGCTAATATATCTTCAGTGACAATGCGACGTAAAATTTTTTCTCTGGCTATCGACAACTTGCTGCTGTTGTGACTTGCATGTGGATAACTTATAGCGGACGCATCACTTTCTGAATAGCTCCTCCTGGAAAATTTATCAACCATGTTTATTAAAAATACTCAGTTCACTTATAACATTATTATGACAAATGTTTTTTTATAAACAAGAAACTTTTAAGTGGGAAACCAGGGATACATTTTCAGTTTATCATTAAATATCTTAATGACTGCATTTAAGCTGATTTGCGCCTAGCAAATACGTCATTAACTAGTTGCGACGCTACATTTTACAGTTACGCAATATGCTTCACACATGATCATTTCTCTATCTATTGGAGTTGTACCATGCACAATTCCGTGTTGGGAGCCAATCAGAAAGACAATAGTAAAGCTTTGTACACGCCCAATACCGATTTATCATATAAGTTCTATCATTATAAATTTTAACGCCATTGTGTCAGTGTAATGATATGAACACCTAAAGTACCGCCCATAACTTTTATTTGATATTTTTGTGAAAGTGGATAGTAAGAAGGAGTAGGTTTGATGATACATTAAGTCACTTTGATAAAAGTAAGGAGAACAAAAACAACAAACAACAAAAAGTATGGCAGCCATAGCTAGTTGCTATGGTGATAAACCAAAAAAAGTCGAGCACTTAGATACCAAAGAACTATGAATGTTAGAGCTTGAAAAGCTGATCAATTCGACAATTGGCTGTTGCATAGCCAATCAAACATTTTCTGTTGATGTCAGTCACAGTCAGCATTCCTTTAATCCATTGCGATGAAGTCCCTATTTTAAAAGCAAACTTTTCATTTCTATCGCTTTTAAAGCGAAACTGAAGGTGGTAGTGAATAATTACATCTTGTCCACTGAAGATGGCAAAGCCCATCGCTTTTGCTATCGGTAATAATCTATTGAACGTCTATAATTCTATCGCTTTATTGTAAGATCCAATTTTCTAAAATTTCTACTTTAAAGATAACATGGACCACACCACAGCGGCAGTAGTATTGCAAAATTAACTCATCGTACGAAATTTGCAGTTTGGTAATATTAAGTAATGTTTGAAGGAACTAGGCAAATGTGGATAGAGTCTACCACCCAAACAAATTTTACAGGGTTTACACCATAAAGGGTCTGTTACAAAAGTATAAGCATTTTGTCCATCTGACACGATAACTGTTTGTTTCAATATTTTTTGACTATCATCCTTGTAGAAATCATGTTTTGGAATTTTGTAAATTCTATTCTATAGTATACTTTCGAAAAACGTTTGCTTGATATTGTATCATAAACGTGCTGTTTTTTTATATAGCCCTAAGTATTGATTTGTCCGTCCGACATAAAACAAATAATAAAACAAATACCCTAAAGTTTTGATGCTTAAAAATTGTTGTCATTTTATCGGTGTGCGAGTGTAAACAAGGTTTTAATTAAGAACAACAATAAAATATACTTCTGTGAGCTGTAACCATGTATACAATGTTTCTTCTTCGAAAAAATATAAATAAATAAATATGATTAATACTAAAAATCCATTCGAAATACTGCACACAAAGTCAACACACAAGTCAACAAAATATTCATACAACAAACAATAATAGTTGGTTTAAATGTTTAACGTTAGAATTAAAGCTTAAATTAAGACCTGTTTCCACTGAAGCTTCTCCCTTATTAGCTGCATATGTTTTTTGAAGTTCGAGACATTCACCACATAACAATAGCTTTCAAAACAAAACTTCGTATTAGAAGTAACTGAAATCTTCTTATTTGTAATATAGTATTTTTATCATTTTTTATTCGATCCATTTTTTCAAAAACTATTTACTTGATTGAATGTTTTGATATCTTTTGTATTTTGTAAATTCCTATCTTGCTGACGTTCATTACAGTTTACATATTTTCGTTAAGAGAATTTTGCAGACTCTAAAGGTTATATCACCGAAGGAGTGGTAGAAATTGAAATCCAAAGGTATTTTGATACGGTTTTCGCTTTCGGTAAGAAAGAGAGTAACAAGAAGCTTAAACTTTTTTTGGTTCCGTATATCCATCCTCACAACCAAAATTCGTCCTCACCTTGATGATGTGCTCTTGCTTGTGAGTGAGTACCTTATCAAACTGTATGCCCGAATTGGCCCTTAAAATTCTCGCTTTAGCTGCTACCATAGCAGGAACATGGCGTATAAAAGATGATTTCGGGAAGGGTATAACTATACGTGACCTCCTAATTTGGATTCAATCATCACATCATAAAACTAAAATAAATGTCACTGGAGATTCACAATGCGAAGTAAAGCTATCATTCAAAGTATTAAGAAAGTATTCAGGTAGTTTGTAGTTGATGAAATGCACTTTTTTTTAATTATAACTTTCTACATAGCTATGAGGTAGTTTAGACGGTCGAACTTTCGCCTTGTTTAAGCCTGGTTCAGACCTGACGTAATCGTAATCGACTACTCATATACGTCGTAGTTGTCCTGATCTTTTTTTAATCGTTGTAATTGTTATCGCCAGGTCTGAACCAGGCTTAAAGAGACGACACATGACGGGGGGCAACTGATGACAAAGCTTACACTTGTACGGCTAATTGCATCGACAATAGTCAATAATCAAAAACATGAAAACTATTAAGATCCTTGATTTTCTAAGAATGCCTGCGACAAAGATTTAATCATCAAATTAATAAGTTTTAAAAGCTGATTCATACAATTCAACAACTATAATTCTATGTCCTCTATGTCTATGTTCTCTTATAATTGAAGGAACTTAGTCGAAGATATTGTTATCTTGCGCAAAAAAATGAATGCCACAGGAGTCGATGCTGCTCGTCGTAACAGCGGCAGAACTAGAAAAGTTAGTACAACATTGAAGCAGCATGCTTTTAAGAGAATAAACACAGAACTTGAGTTTGAAGAAAAATATGTTCAATCGAAAGTGACATCACCGAGGAAGAGCATATCCGCGCAAACGATGGAAAAAGAGGAATGCGGTAGCTTAGAAGAGATTAACGAAACAGGATCTCCAAATCAAAGATCTGAAGATGAAAAAATGGTTTATAGATTTATGAAATATTTGTCCTGCCTGACCCTCTGTAAAAAACTCAATTGACATATGGTGATAAAGACAGTTATTAAAGATAAAGTGTTTAATATACGATGTCAACGAGAAATGGCGACACATAAAACAATGGCTTTAAAATTCACTGAAAACGAAGGCTTATTTTGTTTCCACCTCGTCTTGAAAACAACATCCAAGCGTAACACCAACTTGTATTGGCATTATCCTGTTCCAATGACCTTTCGTTTTTTAGAATTGCGGCTTAATCAACGGATCAAAGTTCTTATTTTATTTGCTTTAGTATTTAAGATTCGGCCGTACATCGCCCTATTACCTTCCTGTGTTTATCGATGGAGTACAATGATGTCAAATTGCTCTCACGCACGACGCAAAAAGAGATAGATAGACCCGTTATCATATCATATCTTGTTATGATAAACCCTATCGTTACCTGTTTATATGTCGACATGGATGAGTGCAGATGTGATTGAGATAAGGATGTAACGATCATGGTATATTGTCGACTTTTCCCTTGGAAATTGCTCACTTAAAAAACTTAATGGCTTCCCTTGTTTACTGGAGAAAAAAACTTTTAAAAACTAATTTTATTGTGATGGACTGTCATTAGATTTTTTAATGGGAATTGATATTTTTTTTACAATTACACGTTGTTGTAGAAACCCCATAACAGCGATTTACGTTTTCACTCAGAAGAAAGGTTTTATAAATGGAAATGATAATTTATTTTGTAAAATCGACATGCCGACTAAAAACAGTTCAAAAAACTTAATCGGTAAAAGTAGAAGTGTAAGTGCCTCCTGCGAGCAGCATGCTTTTAAGAGGATCAACCACGATCTGAACTTCGAGAAAGATTACTTCAAAGAGAAACGCAAAGGCAGTTCACCTCAAGATAACCAACATAGATCAAACTCCAAAACTTGCTTCGTTAGGAAAGATTTTACGAAAAGACAAAGTATCGAAAAAGAATCGACTAGGAGGAGTTTTCAAAACGATCAGAGGACAGAGAAAAGTACAATACTTGATATCTGCAAATATTTCTCTTGTTTCAGTTTCTGTATGACAAAAAAGAGTTGGCTGGACAATTGGTAATGGGACGCAGATGGAATTGACTGAAATTAGTAATAGGGCGCAGAATCAACTTGAACAAGCAGTCTCGATAAATAACTTCTGTTTTTATAGCTTAATTATCGTGCTTATATCACGGAAAGAATATTCTTTAGATATTGTTTTTATATATTTTTTTTTTACCTTTGTGAAGTTTTAATTAGACGTCTTACCGCACGTTACTGCTACACTGAAACCATAACGCTGAAACAGCCGAAACCATAACGCTATAAAATGCGGTGTAAACAACCTTTATGCTCAGCTATGTTATTTTTCATTGCGTAAGTTTAATTTTAAACATTTTTGTGCCATTTTTTGCTTGTATATTCGCATATTTATGACACAGATCCACGACAGAGCATGCATTGGAGGATAGATAATGCATTAAAATCCCTTTTCAATCACAAATGCTATCCACACGTTTTTCATTTCTACTCCCAAATTCTCCTCTGCAAATGTTGCCTGGATGCTGTTTCTTGTGAATACTTCGAAACAAGAATTACCAGCTGACTGACTTCTTCTAATTTATTCATGATGTGACATCAGAAAGCTTGCTTCTACCTACTATTTGGAGGTTGTATTTAGTTTTTAAGCTATATTTTATATATTAAATTAACTTTACACATTTCCACCTGGCAAATTAGATGATATCCTATTCTCGTCTTCTTCCATTTGCCGAGTAACTTTTATAATAGATATTTTTTAAGAATCAATTGCAAAGCCTGCAACAGGAGATTGTTAGGAGATTATAGGCTAATCTAACAAGATGACGTCATTAAAGATTGCGGTCTAAGCTTTGTTGTTGTTTTCTGAGCCATTGTATCATCTTATCTTGCTAGACTAACTGACAAGAACGGTAATCAATTCAACAATGTAAAAAGACGTAGTTAACGGTTGCTTTCTTATTTTTCCTAAGCATTGAACCTTTTTCTTACCACAATCAACAGTTCGAGAGCCATCTAATGTTGCAGTATTTTCAGTTAGCTTCACTATGTTATAAGCTATTTGAATAGCATGGAAGTTCTTGTGAATACTTGATTTGTAAAACCCTCGAAAACTACCCCCAAATACATCTTGGATTATCGCTTTAGTGTTTTGTTTTAATATTTGATTAAATATTGCTATGTTCCAGATGTTTTCCATTAATACGATACAGGGTCTGGCTTTCTTGTTAATTAGGGATAGCTATCCAGGAGCTCTGCTTAGTGCTATACTTGGTGCCACTTACAGGTACCGGTTTTTCCAGTATGTCCATAAAAGTGTTCTTGTAAAGAGAAGAACAACATATACATTTTCATGTAAAACGAAGACTTTCAATGATGTAAAACTTTTTTTAATAACGTTACTCCAACCAATTTTTATTATTATTTCATTTGTTTCTTTTTAACGTTATAACGTAATTCTCATTATGTTTTATGATTTTTTATGAAAACCCCCTAGAAAGTTGCTTATCTTAAGAGTACTGCATTTTAAATGCATACCGATATTTAAGTTTTGAATCCTATCGCATTAAGAATTAGGCATTAAAACACAAATTTAATTTTTGCACTATACGTATCTATTAGAAGGTCAATTTTAGAGTAATATGGCATTACAAGATCTCTTTTATCAAACGTCAAAGTAAAAATTAAACTTGATAATTGCTATCAGCACGATATCGAAACACAAATCATTTTAGTTACAGCCGGTACGCTTAGTTCAATAGAATTTACTTGATGATTCAACTTTCCTTGATGAGAACGATTTCCGATTTCCACGAATCATCTCAATTTGTTTCTTCAGTTTTTATGAAAAAGTCTAACATGCCTAATGCCTCCCTAACAACCATCTAAAACAATGAATAATTCTTTCAGTTTCGATTTTCTGCTTTTGACTGTCATGGCTTTTTCTTAGAATTAATAAATTCCTTTAATTTAGTCTTTTGAAAGGTGGAAACTGTGAGAGATTATAGGAAAATGCTCACCTAAAATCCACAAACAACTTTATGTTAGTTGTTTTCTCTAGTGTGAGAATTTTATTCAACGTTTAACAGGTGGCTCATTTATCATTTTTATCGGTGGTATTCGAACGAAACACGTGTCAATGATACTCTGCCTTCAGAAAGAATACCAGGTGTGAAAACACGGTTCAGAACTGTAAAGCGGGATTTAACTTACTATGATAGGATTATTTTTTTCGTAACCAATCCAATGTTCAATGTTACTGTCTTCAATCTCTTCACAATTTCCCTTTTCAAACTCAAAAAACCCTTTTTTTTTATCCAGTAAAGACATGCGAAAATTCAGTGCAGATTGATTAAAGTATTGTTACCGGCGTTGTGGAAGAATCAAATCAGTCCCTCAAAATTTCTTTTACCCAAATTCCTTAAAAAAAATCATGTTCTGTTTAAATGAAACCATAGGCGAGGGAATCGCCACATCAATTCAGGAAGAACCGTGCAAAATGATGGGTTTATTTGAATTTGGCTAATAGCGAGAATATCACCAGGCATGGCATATCAAACGGAAGCGGTATTCGTTTTAAAAAATTGAGTCTAGCGATTAAACACACGATGGTGATTGGTGAGATTTATTATTATTGCGACTAGCACGTTTCCATGACAACAGATATAAGTTGGCTTTGTTTTTAGTTACGTGGTTGCCACAACATTGATGAAAATAAATTCTAATTAATTGCTAATATTGGTTAAAATATCTCAGATACAAAACTGTTTATCAATTTCATAATTTCTAAAAAACTGAATACACATTTTTTTGTTTCTACCAACCATCCGCCATTTTGATTTACCAGCACGATCTCAACTCCAAACCCAGGGTCTCTTCTGGAGAACATTTTTTTTTTGCACAATTATTCAAATTCTAGTTAAACTTTATATATTTTTTGTTCGAGAGAACTGTAATAGAAAATAATGTTGCATTAGAAAATAATGCAAAACATTGCCGCACCGTGGTTTCAATATATGTCTTTTAAATTCTGAGTTATTATTATAAATTTCTAAGTCAATGTTATCTTTTACATATATTGAAACCTTGTATAGTGAATAGTTCGTAAATTCGTAGAAGATCTAGAAAACCAAATGGTGGTTCAATAAGGGTTGTATACTAAAGAAGTTTCAACGACTCCTACAAAGGGAAGTAACAAATTATGAATCCAAAATAATTCAATTAATCCATTGATTGTGTATATGTTGAAATACCCTATGGATCAAATCAACGTAATGCTTACAGAAGCATTCCTTAAGTGAAATAGCTTAGCATAACTTTTATGCTTTTATTTGTACACGTGTATAGTTGAAAGGAGATGGGAATGGGGCGGCCTTTAAGAAATTGGTTGTTTAGCAAACAATGTTTTAAGCATGGGTAACAAAATTATAAAGTCAGAAATGAGTTTTTCACAATAGGAGTGTTTTTCTTAAACATATTGAACCTTGAATATTCCATACAATTTTTCAGCATAAGTAAACAATGTTTCGTGTTAACTTTACATCGTCAAACAGGACTTTCCGGAAATAGGTGATCCCAACATATGCCATTCCGACAAAAGACACCGAATCTCATAATTTGTCATGGTATTTCACCGATCCATTCGAAGTAGCAATCATCGGATAGTCGGAACTATTTCTTTTTGAACGTTCCATTGACACTCATATGTTGGTTTATCGGTATTCAATAGTCCAAATGTCGTTCATTTTATAATGTAGTTAACTCTTCTTAAGCGCTACGTTGTTGCCCACAGACGTTTTAAAAGCATTTGCTCATTGAAACTGATCTGGTGTGAAGCCTCTCGAAGATTACGTCTGAATGATGTTATGTTATTGTGCTCGAAATTCATTTGTTTCACGACTGCCTTTCTCGCCATGCCATTTAAATTCTCCATGGTCGTCACTGAGCATTGCTGCTTCTTTCGCTTATCTGTTCTTGCGATGCTCTTGTCAAAAAAGTATTTGGTCGATTTGGATAAACCCATCGTGTGAATGGTCACAAGTCGTTGTTGAAGATCAAAGATCTCACGTCTAATGCTACTAAGTGTTTTTCTAACCGATTTTTTTGAGTGGTCGCCACTAAATACTTTTCCTTAATTAGTTATCTTGAATCAATTCATGTCTGTCAAGTCATGCAGAGCTAATTACTGTTTATGAAGTCTTTGTTCTATTAATATAAGTTCCTTCCTTTATCTGTTGCCATGACAAGCGATTTGTAGCGCTATTACACGCAACACACGCGTTTTCACGTATAAAGCCGCTTTTCACCTAGTCATAAAAGCTATTTTGCTGACAGATATGAATTTTAGTTCTATTGGTAGAACTTGAATTCCGGACAACTTAAACGGAATTATGTTTTTCCGCTGGTGACGTAATAGCTCTCATTGTTAGTTGAGAAATAAAATAGAACTAAAATAAAAATAGACCTTTTCATGAATTACGTCACTATAAACAACGTCTCGTTTTCAAACTAAATATTAATGACTTTTGCGACATTTACAAAGAGAAACGACACCTCAGGGAAAAATTTTTCACGAAATTCTTTTATTAAAGTTAAGCACGTAATTATTCATAAACTTAGAAACGAGGCGATGCTTGTAATGACGTAATTCATGAAAAGGTCTATCTAACTAAAATTTAATAAGTACTTTAATAAGTACTTCATCTTTGGTAAAAAGGCTTAAAATGTGCGGGCGCTTTTGATAAAAGGGTGTATGGTGTGCAAATCGGCATTGTTATGTTAAAAGAATGGAATGTCCTTTAGAACCCGAAAAACTCTTGAAAATTTCCTGCTCCTGTTTTGAATGTGATTTCTCCTAAAGTCACAAAAAGAAATCCGCAAATTTGTTAAAAAACGGACCAGCTTTGAAGACATTAAATGACCAAATTTTTAAAATTCTTAAAATGTGTTTCCACTGTTATGTTTCATGTTATTCGACCACCTTTTACAGTTTTGAGTCAACCTATTGTTATGGCTTTTCAATATCATGCACGAAATAATAAAACCACCTTTGAAAACCATACAATTTGTACTATCACATGGACAGAAAATACAATCAACGCTGGAATTTAACGAGTTTTTGAAAAAGAGTTAGTAAAAGACATCAACCCGTAAAACTTTCAGCTTTAGGTTTGTCTGATTTCAAATAGCTTGCTTTTTTGTAGCCTTTATCCGAGTGGCCACTGACAAAGGTTGGCTTTATGCGTGAGGGGTTTGATCAGGTAATAAAGAACACTATCTTTCAAAAGATCTGCTTTGTCAATGACAGATGAATCTTTGTTTTGACGACAATTTGAGACTACGAATTTGAGACGAATGGCAGAGTGGCAAGTGAACATATATTGTCATTATGAAACCAAATATAGGTAAGCAAGGATTGAAAAATAAATTTAATATCATAATAAACCTGTATCTACTGAAATCTTGGAATTAGTGAAGAAAGGTCAAAAGAAGGTGGGATTATCTTGCGGCAAGTGACGTTACTTAGCTTAGTGTTCGTTATAGCTCACTACGAGAAAATCGAAGGGTATCAAGTAATAGTGTTTTCTACACAATAGATGCAATTTGTAGATTAGATTTTTTAAAGAATTGGGCGTAACCGTTAAGAAATGTATTTAGATGTATATATAGTGCGTGCCTACAAGGAGACGCAACAATGAAACTTACTTATACGTTTAGATGCAAATATTGGACTAAACGGTGCAAACCTACTTATATGTTGCGGTGTAAACCTTGTGAAGTATCTCTAGTTTAGGTTCGGGCTTCGCTTCATTTGTTCAAATACTTTTCTTAAGTGTTTTCACCGAATAATGTAATGTTTGAATCCTATCACCTAAACATACTCTTACAGATTTGTTTACAAACCTTTTACATTGTTTTATTACTAGCTCCATCCATAACTTACTAAGACAATTTAACGGCTGTCGCATCGTTTAGCAACAACAGACGTTACTCGGTAACAAAATGGATCATTTTCTAATCTGTGAACCGAAAATAATGTATTTATTTACTTTTTTTTCATCTATTTCAAAAAGAACATGGAAGAGTATTAATATATACGAGACAGGTTTCCATACCATTTCAATACTAAAATGTCGTACCAGATCGTGCAAGGTGTGCGTGGCGATTGCAAAAGTAAGTCTTAACTATAAAAGTAGTGTGTGATTACATGCTGCTCGTTGAGATAACTACTTTCTCCAACTCAGGGCTACACGGTTTTTTTTCTAAACAACACTTTATACACCTATTACGCTATATGGTGACACCCCCCACTTTAGCAACCATTTTCACCCCTAAGCAACGCGACCCTGAGATTTCACTAAAAATCAAGCAACAAGCCAGCCTCAGATTGTCAAGAAACAAAAATTTAACGGAACATTTTCAAATAAACAAGTACTATATTTACATTTTCTTTTTATTTCTATATAAACAGTAACAGTTGAATACCGAATACTTCGATTAAACGCCTCCTCGAATAGACGCCCCCTTTTCAAGAGATTTTTAAATAAATGCTCCCTCTGTTAGACGCCCCCTCGAATAGACGCCCCTCTATTAGAAACACACTAATTAAGGCATGTAGAACTACTACATTGCATTGTTTCAGCTTCAATGTTTTCGTTTTGTATAAAAATATTTTAAACTAACAGTTGGAAACTTTGTCGTCTTTCTTTTCAAAAGTTCCTTTTCTAAAACTTCAGAATAACGTTTATTAGCCTTTTAAAGGAATGATCCAAGAGTATTATGACGATTGGCTCGCGAATGCAAAACATGAACACACAAATGCTGGTAACATGAAACCTGTACCAAGGAGGCTTATCGTTGATTGGGTCATTAAATCTTGGCAAGCCATACCTGCCGAAACTGTGGCCAAGTCAATGAAAGCATGTGGGCTTTCATTAGCAGTTGATGGTACCGAAGATGATTTGATTTCTTGCTTTAAGGAAGGTAACAAATGTGCAAGTGGGAGAGCTTTGCTTCAAGCCCAAATGGAAAATTTAATTGACGGGAGCTTACGTGAAAATCCCTTTGATATAGCGGACGAGGATGTGATCGCTGCTGCCCCCGCATTTAACATGATCGAGGAAGATGATATTGACGATGATCTTGAAGTTTAATTTTTATCGATGTTTATATTTAGTTTATATTTGCGAAAAAGAAGAGTTTCACAAAAATTCAACAGACGCCCCCCACTTTTAAACGCCCCATCGAATAGACGCCCCCCTAAAAATTCAAAAAATTTAATAAACGCCCCGGGCGTCTAATCGAAGCATTACGGTATGCTGTAATTCATACTACGTAAGTACAGTATTAAAACAAGTAAATAAAAGTAAAGTAAGTAAATAAATAAATATAAAAGGAATATAAAATAAAACAGATGAATAAATAGTTACAGTTTAACTCATGTATAATTCGAACTCCTATAATTTGAGTAATCATGTAAATTGAACAAAGTCTTCGGTCCCGTCCGAGTTTACCCTTATAAGAACACTCCTAAGTCCGAAACTTATGTAATTCGAACAAATTTTGAATCCCCGTGAAGATTCGAATTGCATGAGTTTAACTGTAAATAAGAAGAATGTCCAAAGTTTTTGAGTATTTTTAGACTTTGCTTTATAATTATTAAGCAACAATAAAGCAACAAATGAGACTGAAATTCTAAAAAAATAACCTACAACGAGCCTCAGATGAAAATTTTTGTTGTTTATAAAAACTAGCGTATTCGTTTCTGTTTCAAAATTGAGAAAACTCTCAATGGTTTAGTTATTAGATGTGAAATTTTTTTGGCGTTCGTCGAATGTCAATAATGTTTGTAAAAGTCGGCATTCTGTCGGTCGCTATAAAAGTTATACTGATCTTGTTAAATGTCTTCTTCACTTTCACTTTCCTTGCTGGTTTCATCATTTTCGTTATGATTTGATGCCATTTCTTATGGCTTTTCATTGCTATGTTTCAGCCTTGATAGATTGACAGTTTTGAATGAAAAATGAACTGTATGCTCCTAACATGATTGGCTAACGTAAGCCTGAAAAATCCTCATTGGAGCATTCTTATAAAAATTGTTTCGAAATAATAAAAAGGTGGGTTTTCTTTAGAATGCGCGCGAACATCCCTTGGTATAACCCATACCCACCTCCCTTTCGGTGCGTATGTACTTTGTGGATGACCCCTACAATACCTACAATTCGTAAAAGCTTTTCAAAATTCTTGTTACGAAAGTTTCTGAACCACTTGTGATTTTCCTTTCAGATACTCTTTTACCGTCCTTTTACAAACTACCATGCCATGCTTAATTGACCTATATGGGGCGCCGCACTGGACATTATTACGTTTTTGTTTAATCTATCCTGTATTTTGTTTACAGAGTGTGATTTTACATATATACGTTCTATTGTGTACAAAAAACAGATGAATGACCTATTTATATGCACAATGTGCTCATACATTTGCTAAACTTTTTTTTATCAGGAATGTGTTTTAAGCTTCGGGGACACGAGCAACATTTTTCGTGCGATTGCAACAAAAATCTGTTTTGTTGCAATCGCAAGGCATTTGTTGCTCGTGTTTTTTTTGTTGCTGCAACAAATTTTTCATGTTGCAAATGCGTTTTGTAAAATGTTGCTAGTGTCCCCACATTTGGAACATGCTTTTATACAAAAATTTTGTTTTAATCCAGTGATATTCGTTTATTTTTGCTGACATGTCAAAACAAGTTTGCTTTGGTAATCATAACAACATGGCTTCCGACGAGAGCACGCAGTGTCCCCGAAGCTTTATACACGTGCGCATCTTCAAAATTTTTGTTGTCATTATTTCATGGAGTAATGGCATGATGCATTGCGTGTTTTTCTGGAAATTACCCAGAAGACATAATGAAGCGTGATGAAAACACATTGAAGAATCACGAAGGCGGATAAATCAGCCAGCATGCGTCAAGCTCTAACCAGAATAGCTCGTGAAGCGCGTTAAATTCTTGGTAACTATGTTTCTGATGACTCCAGAAATGCCACCCAAGAAACAACTTCTAGTATGGTGCAATCGAGTCTGCCTTTTTCAAATTCTGGTAATTCCGTTGTTGCAGAGTTAAACCGCGCATTTCCCTCTCGTTGGCCAGGAACAAAATCAAAGACAGCTCGACGAGATTCCCCTCAAACAAGCAAAGTCAAGTGTAAAGGTAAAAGGGGACCCCAGAGAGTTTATGAAGATGTTGTTTTATTGCCAACTAAAGACTGTCAGAGTGTACCAACACATCAAGTTCGTTTTAATCTCGAATGTAATGGGTTTGTTGTACATGCTTTTCCAGTGGACAAGGAGTGGGATGAACAGAATCTGAGAATGAAGTTGATTGATTTATTTCCTGTAATTTCTGACATTGAATTTGACTTTGTTAAAACATGTTATGGACAGATAATTATGCCTAAATTAGCTGCTGGTGTGGAGTATTGTGCAGCTCGTGTATTAGCTATATCAGGCCAAGGAGCAATATATATACGTGCAAAGGAAAATTTAGTGCCTTCAAAATATCAGAATGCTGATAGCAACACAGATGAAGATGAAAAAGATGAATCAATAAGTTCAAAAAGACTCAAATGGGAGCCACAACAAAGTGTTTCACAACAGGATTTAGTTTTTGAGAATAACCAGCAGCCATCTTGTTCGTTCTCTTCATAACATCACACAGATGCACTTGCAGAGATATTTTCAGCTGCCTCATTTGCTGACTTGCAAAAAGCTTTTCAAGAACACGGTAATATTGAAGGGGCAGCTTTAGCATTGTCAACAAAAGATCCCACTTCCATAGACTTGGATGATGCATTATCTGAAGATGATGAAATTCTAGAAATACCTGCGCTTAATGGAGGAAAGGTCACATTAAATGGGATCTTAAGAAGATTAAGCTCTGAAATGTGCATTGAGAAGTAAACAATAAAGGTTGAAGAAGATGACATAATAAGTGATGCCTTATGTTATTACAAAGATCCTGAATTTAACCCACGTAAACGATTTATTTAAAGGTCAACCAGCTGCAGATACAGGTGGTGTAATGAGACAATTCTTTTCAATTTTGTTACAAAAGCTGATAGAAAACCTCTTTGAAGGTGGCCACTACAAATTACCAATCTACAACCCAGACATAGTTTCCTCCTCGATTATGAAATATATTAGCATTATTGTTATTCACAGTATTGTACAAGGTGGATCAGATTTTCCTATCTTCAGTTCAGAAGTTTACAAATATATAGTCACAGGTGACATAGGTGCACCAATGGATGAAATCACTATTGAAGATTGTAGTCCTGCCACAAAATATGTTGTGTCTCAGGTAATTTCTTTTACTTTAGTTCATTTTCATTGAATGTTAAATTTATGTCTCCAACTGCTCCTTTTTCCTGTTATATATAGATTGTTGAAACAGTTAATCTTGAAGGTCTTAGTGAAGATATACATAACACAATTCTCTGGTATGACTTTAGCTCTCAATGTAAGTATTGTTCTTTAGATTATTATTGTTTGGTTGATCATTTATCATATCTTATTAAATATCTTAAGTTGTTTATTCTGCCAGATATACATTCAAAATTTAAGTTATTTTATTGCTAGTATTATGCCTTTGAAGTCCTTCCTACCTTAAGTTAGATGTAAGTACCACCAGGGGCGGATCTAGGATTTTTTTCTACCAGGTCCGAATAGTGAATGCCTAAACCTCGCCCCCCACCATGGTTGGGGGGCAAAGAAAATTTTCGAGTCTGAATCGTCTAAAAACGCTATTTTGTGCTATTTCGGGGGTAAAAAAACGAAGTGGAAACTTCAATTTCTTTTGAATAAAAACAAACTACAAATCGTAATAACTTGAATGGTTCGATGTTGTCTTATTTTCATTTTCATATTTTCCTCTTTATGCAAATGAAGAAAGCAGAACATTAGATACCCACCAAACACATGACGTCATTATGACGTCTCAATAACGTCTTAATTTGGTCATGAAGTCATATGACATCCCTATGACTTTTTCATGACGTCATTGGAAGTCATTCAATATGACGTCAGCAAGTCGGCGAAATGATGACTTACGTATGACCTGAAGGTCATGGTTATGACGACTTCGTAACCTCACTTCATGGTTCTTCCGAACTACGGAGTTAAATTTCGCAAGTTTCGCGAATTTTTGAATTAATAGCGAAATTAAATTCCCGCGAAAATTAATCCCCTTAAGGTACCACTGTTTCGTGTAGTTGAGCAATTTAGGCAATCATTTTATTAGGCAATTATTTTACTCTTGAAAGATTTTCTAAGAATGTTTCAGTACTTTCAGAATAATGAAAAGTTTTTCATGAGGAACAATCACGAGGAAATGTTAAAGGAGAAAAATACAGGGGAAAGCATGTTTTTGTTTTGGGGCCGTTACTAAAAAAATATACACAAAATCATTAAAAAAAGACACATCGTGTATTATAGCAAGGTTTCATTTATTAGAACTTCAAAAATAAACAGATAGTAAAACGTTACAAATTGAATACAAAAAATATCAAAATAGAGAATGATAAAATAATACAATTTAATTACAATGGACTACGTTGCACATTACACTGAAATATATTGGAGGATTTAGAGGAAAACTAAAGATAAATAGTGAAATCATGGATATTGTGTATGTATGTGGCAAAAACATCAGAAGGCTTTGAGGAACATGAAAAACATTTTCTTCTACCATAAAAAGATAACTTTTTCTTTTTTCAAGTGCAGTAAAAACCCATAGAATTGAAAACACAGGCTTAAGGTCAAAATACACGATCTGATTTTACATATATGATTTTACATTATATAAAAAATCATATATGACTTTTACAGATCGTGTATTTTAAAAAATCATACGACTTTTGCTCTTATGACTTAACATATATGACGTAGGATGGTCTTCTACTTTTTAAAAAATCATTTATGACTTTTTACAGCTGTAAACAAATTTCAACCAATCAGAGTGCGCCTAGAGGTTTGAATGAACTTTTTGAGATTTCCCTAGAGTATATTAGTATCAAATAAAAACTTTTTACGTGTATTTTACTGTTACATATGATCTTTTTCCATCCATCAAATGAGTATGTAAAATCATATATGTAAAATCAGATCATGTATTTTACTATTACATATATGACTTTTTCCATCCGTCAAACGAGTATGTAAAATCATATACCGTCTTCGTGTCTAATTACGGACAGCCTTTGTAATTACGGACATCAAAATGTAAACAAACATTCTTGTCATGAAAATAGACATGCGTTCTTGCCAAGTTCACCACTATAACTGAATAAAATGTTTTATGAAACAGAGCAATCCAATAGAGAGCAATTAGCACTAACACTTGAAGAATAATAGACCGTGGAAATCATAATGGCCTATATTTCAATACTCAGTAAAAAGTGTCCTCCCCCTCTGTGATTGACGTACAAAAACTTTATTTATTTGACGTGTTTTATGATAATTAACTTTCTAAAAGCATGATCTAAAAACATTTTCATTCCTCAATTCATTTTTAAACATAAATTTTCAACCTGTCGATATTTCATGTCGGAGGTGGCCATTATTGACAGTAGTTTTTATGATATATATATATAACATGTATAATAATTGTATAATATATCTATGAGAGTTGCACAAAATATATGTGTAAGAAACTTCGACTTTCGTTTTTCGAGTGTGCCATCATCCATCACATTTGAAAGACATCTCACAGTAGACTTCACAGAATTGCTTCGTACTGGGAATAAATCTGAATTCTTGTATATTCTGTGTATTCTGTGTATTCTTCTGTGTATTCTGTATATTCTGTGTATATATAACAAGATTTTTCAACACTTTTTATTCGCCTTTTTTGACTTTTCCATAATGAGGGTTTTCAAGGCGTAAATATTTCTTTTCATGCAACCTCACTCTTTGATAGTCCCTGAAATAAAAAAAGGCAGAGAAGCAGCAAAATCTTTCATAGATATTCAATAACAACAAATGAAAGATATAAATAATCACATTAATAATTCTATTATTTTGATTGAGTATCAAATCAATGAAAAAACTTGTTTTATGTGCAGTAAATATGCGAGTTAGGTCTCATTTCCTATTTTACATGAAAGTAAAAGTAATACAACATCAAAAATACTTGGGTATCATTACAACTAAACGTGGGATTATTAATAAGGAAAGCAAAATATAGATAACATGTTTTTCTTCAAGCATTTTTCCTTTCCTGAAACACTTGGAGCTTGCTTTTTGTCCTATAGCTACTTTCAGTATACATAAGTGAAATTCCGCACACAAAACTCGTGCCAAACTCATTAAAAGTCTCGGATTTACCTTGTGTTCGCCGAGTCTTCTTGTGTATTTTTTCCACCGATTTTCTTCTATTCTCCTCCATTTTGCTGAGTTTCTTTACGCGCCTCCTTGTTTAAAATTTTCTTTAAAAATGCATGGCCTATCGTTACCAAATTTCGAAATGTTAGTTCACATATTATTTATTCCATACAGTATGACCATTATTTTTATTGTCTACTTTGATACAAGCTTAATTTAAAGTCATTATTTAAAATGACACACTCTAACCAGGGCGTAAATATATTAATTACATACTTGTTCTTATTGTCATTTTTTCGTCAAAGTTTAATACTAAAAGCTTATTTCTATCTGTTTAAATTTAAAATCTTAATAATCATGAAAAGAGCCTTCAACGTTTTAATTTGTTTCTTAAACACATCACATGATTTTTGTTTACCCCCGTGAAATAACTAACACGGTTCATTCTGGTTCGCGCACGTGGTGAAGACTTAGAAACATTGCTTTCTCACTTCTTGAATAGTTTATAAAACATCGCTAGAATGTCAAGATATAGTAGGTGGCGCAGAAGTTTACAAACTGAGAGATTTTTACTGGATTACGAAGGTAGTAGTTCTGAACACGAGGAACATAATGATAACATTCAAGAAGGCAATAATCATAATTATCTTTTGAGCATCGATGATGAAAGAGAAGAAGAAGAGGAGGATGATATAACGGATGATGAAACGGATGATGATTTTAGATCAGACAGCCCTCGTGATGATTGGTAAAGTTGTTGGAAGGGAACAAAATAGAAGAAGCTGTTGTTTCTTCTAATTGGATTTCTGGTGACCGAGTTTATTGGTCCAATAGTGTCAATGCATCATCATCAAGAGATCTGAAGGAGGGGAAGATGCCTGATTATGCCAGTTGGAAATCATACAAGTTAATTAAAGTAAAATTTCAAGATGGTAAGTGTTGGCTGGAGTTTTAACTTGTAAATCAGGTGTGTTTTCATAAATAGTTCTTTTTGTTTTTAATATTAATCTGTTTAGATGACTACGATCTGGTTTGTGATTACCAGTTTTCAAGCTGTGATGAACATTTGTCTGTGAAGAAAACTAAAACTACTTTAACAGGTATAAAAAAAGTTTTTTTAAAGAAAGTTGCCCCATAATTTGTCGTAACTGCATAAGAAATTTGACATTTCAGATATCAAATTACCTACGCCACCACGTTCAAAATCTGGAAGGAATTCAATAGAAAGAAGTTTTATAAGTAGTAAGTTGTTATACTTCAATAGATACTTACGCAACATATAATATGTAAGAAATTATACTTTTGAAATAATGAATTTAGGTTGGACTAATTTCAAATTTCATATAAAAATTGGATAAAATGTTTCTATAGTTAATGTCTATAATTTAGGTGTGGGAATCGAAATACTTTGCTTGGATGCATCATTAGATTTTCCGATTTAAAATGCTAATTGGAATAGTCTTAAAGAGGATGATATATATCACTCACCCCACAATTATTTGTTAATAGGATGTTGTTAATATATTTTATTTTAGCTTTCTAAAGTGTCCAGAATTGGTGGCAAAGATGTGAGAGCAAATGTAAAAAATATCTTGTTATCGTAAGTAAAGTATCTTTCTCGAGAGAGTCAGTATTCAGCTGTATGTTATAACAGCAAGACCCTTGAATTGGCAAAGGAAACAAAAACGATCTAATTAAAGTTTCTGCATCCCAACTAAATCTTCAGGTGTGGGACAAAATATGGGCTGGGTTTTCCCTTAACTGCTGGCTAATACTTTGATTTTTAATTGTTAGTTTAAGAGTAATCAAGACATAATAAAGCAAGCATTTTTTTTCTGCACTTTTTTTTCAGGGTAACTAATGAAGTACTATCTGAGTATAGTCTTTGTGGGCTAAAGAAGAAAAGAAAATTTGATGGGTTAGCCATTCACGATATTGTCATGGGTAAGTATTTTGCTTTTAAATCTACTTTAAACAGGATTGTGTTTTGAATACTTTTAATTTGGTTGTTGCTTTTTCTTTCTATAGGTGGCGTTTTGGCAACTCAAAAATCTACGGAAGAGTTTGTGAACAAAGCGATTATTGATGTTTTGAAGCACGCGCCTGGAAGACTAAAGAAACGATAAAACGAAAAAACACTTTCCTTAGTTTTCGTGTGTTTAACATGCTATCCATAAATTTTTTCCATACTTAGCTCTCCCGTCGTATGTTCAACATTAAGGTAACTTCATTTGAGTACACCGTCCAAGGACCTTCAAAACGTTAATACGTACAAGGAGTGTAATGGAGAATTTATGGATATAGTCTTTTCTATCTCTTGTATTTATGAACATGGTTATATCACTAATCATTTTTTAACACTTTCTTAATTGTTAATATTTTGTATTTTAATTTATAAAGCACATATTTTAAGAGATGATATTTATTTGAAAGATATTTCTGATGAAAAAATCTGTTATCTTTGCTTCCATAACTATAAATTCGCTTCTTTTCATTTTGTTTAAGTATCTCTCATCTCAGTAAAAACGTCACGGTGGGGTCATAAATGCGTCATAAGACGTCTTAGTGACGTCGTTATGACGTCATAGCTGAGTCATTCTCACAAAACTATGTTATGAATAGGTCATTTGATGACGTCTGAAGGACGTCAGCATATGACGTCGGTTTATGTTGCAAAAATAACCTCACGATGACCTTTCAATGACGTCGTATAAAGTCATGGTCGGACTTATTTATGACGTCATAGAGACGTCATTGTGTTGGGTGGGTATCTCCACCACCAAACCTATGAAAGGAAGTATCTTCGTAGAAATAATGAACAATGGCATGGAAAACAGCACTGTTTCTGCCAATATCAGGCGTCATCAGCACAACTAGGTTAATACAATAGTGTAATAACCAGTTGTGGACAGCACAATATTAAGATTGATATAATATTCACACAACATTGACATTACACATAGCCACACTTAACAAATAAACAAGTCATGTCATCAGAGATGCTAATCATATTTGGCCTCTCACGTTTAAATGTCAGTTTTCAATATTTTCTTTTCAATATTTCCACATAAAATGAAAAGGAAAATCATGATCAATTCATACAAATGAACTCCAAAATGGGGTACACTGTTAGACATTGTAAATCTAATTTCCATTCTTCTATTATCAAGTACAATTTTATTATAGAAACAGTTATGTCAGTTGAAGAAATAATAATAACTTGGTTTGAAATATGAAAAAGAGTAACTTCAAATTTTTCAGCAGAACTACTACAAAAACTGGAACATGAAGGTAATTTAACAGGATTACAAGTTTTTAATGAATAATGTTACCAGAACCTTCAACGTTTTTTCTAACCGAGATCAAATAATCTGATGATGACCTCTGGAAATAATGAAATGAAATAAAATACCTTTTCGATCTCAGAAAAAATATTTAAGCTTTACCTAGCATTTTACTGTCGTATGCCTGAAACGATATGTTTACATGTTTCATTGTTGACCTGAATTTTGAATTTTATCCCATTACATAAATTTTTAGGGATACAAACACATAATAACAAATAGAATTAAACAGAACAGGTTGTAATGTTTCTCCCTACTCTTAAGTGAAATACCATGAAGAATATACAGCAGTCTAATTTTCCCAGTTGATGTAGTTTAAGTTCTGGGAGTAAAAAGACTCTCCCATAGACATCTGCAGGAAAGAGCAGAAGAGACCCACAGTCAGGTAGAACACCCTGTATTATTTCAGTTAATAATTGAAGAAAGTCTCCAATCTAACATTAAAGCAACCCAATATGAATACAACATGCATAATAAACAGCTTTTTACATGCAACAACTTTACATATATACATTCATGAAAAGGATAGTTATGATCGTTAACAGATAAAGAACAGTCAAGAACAGTTCGAAAACTTCTACCATCTCATTTTGATGTTGTTGATTTTCAGAAAAAACGTTTACTCGAAACAGGATATGTAACGCATAGTGTGATGAATTAAGAAGTAACTCCAAGCACAATAAAATTCTCACATCACCAACAAGAGCATCTGAAAAGTCAATTTTCATCCTGTTGTATCTGAACTGAAATAATAAACAACCAGCCATCTTTAATTTTAGAAATGAAAAGAAACCACAAATTCCTTATCAAAACAGATTAATATATCATACACAAAATCAAATTATTCTATTCAAATTAAACAAATGCTTTACCTTAGCCATCAACCTCTGCTCAACTGGTAAAAATTTCGATGCAAATTGTACATAAAAAAAAGACCTTGCTTAAACTGGCAAAGTTCGACAGATTTCCACAATCCTACATAATCAAAACATTGTGACTCATCTGTGCCGACAACTTTGTTATCAAATCTTCGTAAATCGCTAATATATAACAATCATTGCTATCAAACACAGCTTTCACCTTTTCAAACCTACTTCGATTAAGAATTCACTTCACGAGGTCGATAAGCTTGACCTATTTGTAAAAACTATAGTCTGGAAGACAAAGCACCAATCGGTCCAAAAACACACGGTCAAAAGTCACTTATCCAAAACTACAAGTGAAATTTTAACCGAGGCTTGATAGGTCAATTGTTTAGCAATCTATTGTTTTCAAGATTTTAAACCAATGGAATGCGTTAAAATGCAGTGGCTTCGAAAACTCAAAGTGGGCAACATGGTCCTTAGCCTACTCGCTTATGGTACGATTTCCAAAGTTTAATTCAGCCGGAAAAATCGTTTATTGATCTGAGACTATCGAAAAATGAGTGATCAAAAAGTATGGACTGTGTTTCATGACGTATCACTTCTCAAGGCTAATTCCCGTGAAGATTTGATCGGCACACACAGCGCGTGCAACAGCTAAGAACTAAATTGCGCTCGTTTGAAATTTTTAATTTGATTTGATTTTACCAGGTCGGTCGACCAATCTGACCACCCTTGGATCCGCCCCTGTACCACTACCATATATTTAGTTGTATCTTTCTTCTATTAGGAGAAGAACAAGTGGAGAATTGTTAATGGAATTATGGTTCATGATATACTTGCAAAGAGAAAAATAGTTTTTGATCAATTTAAAACAGGTTTAAATACATTAGGATTCTTGGAAAAAATGAGAGAACAATCAATGCTATTCAAAGAATTATTTGTCCTAGAAGACACACTTCACGCTACAGATACATTGAAAATCCTTTCCAAAGATGGAAACGGGACTGAAGTTGAAGAGAAAATTTGGGGTTATATGACAAACTTTCTTAATGAAGCAACATGTGATACATTAAAGCAGTTCCCAGTATATTGTACTGGAAGTCCAGTGTTACCAAATTTTGGATTGTCTTGCATAAAAGTTAAATTTGATGCTGTTGATTCGATTTTTGCTTCAACGTGCTTGTTATCTATAACTTTTCCAAACAATATTTCCAATGAGACTAGTTTCAAAGTAATGTTTTCTGCATGTATATGTAAGGAGAAAAGCATTTAGTCATTTAATTGCATTTAAAGTACATTGTATTGTTGTGTTTTGTTTCAAAAATAATGCAGTGGCAGATCTGGAGGTATGTTAAACATTGTGGACATACATATGACAATTCATGCGATTGTTTTCAGGCTATTGCTAATGGACTTAATTAGCACACTTCATTTGTGTATTCTAATCCACAAATTTGTACATACTTCTAGATCTACTACCTACAGCTGTTTCTGTTGTTTTATTTTATATTTGAAAAGACTATTTTCTATTGGAAACTATCTGTTCTATGGCGCTGTTCTTTATCTTAATCTTGGTAATGAGCGGATAGGCGATTGTGCATGTTCAGGTTTTTCTATGAACAAAGACCAAGATTTAAGATACCATTTTTTATAATTTTTGTTTTAATATTGCAAACTTACGGCTGTTGCATTTGTGCATTTTTTATGCAGAGGACGATTCACCAAGGTCACTTTCGTATCGAATCTCGAAAGGTTTATTTTTTTGCGAAAATGAAAGCATAACATTCTGTTTAACATATGCCTGTAAAATTCTGGCTTTCACACTACATAATTATATTTTATAGTTTCTGGAATTTAGATGGCATTCTTTTTAAAGTCATGGTTGTCTTTTTGTTATGTATTCGATCTCTTCAGTTATGTGACATGAAAGTAGAAGCACAAATATATTTATTATGAATTTTATCGTCTCAACATTTTGCTCTACAAATCTCACAACATTAAGAAACTTCTCAGTCCACTAAGACCGTCAAAGTTTTCGTTAGCATATCAGAGAAGCTCTTCGTGTTTTGCTGCCGATAATGGAGAGGAAATCTCTAAAATCTCACCAGCAAATCTGTCTGTTATATCAACGACTTCAATTTGTTGAATATCAGAAGACAGGCTGTTCATGAACTCGGATGCATCTCTTATCCTTTCAAATAGAACCTCTAGCTCGTCTAGGGTCGGATCAGTATCATTTAAACCAAACAAAGATTCTATATTTACCAATAAATCTGCAATTTCAAGAAATACTGACATCAAAGACCTTTCGCCAGCCATGTTTGCTTGCATTTGAATATCTATCTCATGGCTAGTCACTTGATCAGTCACGTGATCTACATGCCTCGCAATGCATGTTAGAACTTATATTGTAAAGTTCGCCATCAACATTTTTTATATAACAACATTTTATTTAAAATCATATTATAAAACAAATATTAAAAACTTAGAATGTTTAAGTAAAACTTAGAAGGTGTTTTAAACCAATCAAATTGAGTTAGAAGGTGTTTTAAACAAATCGAATTGATTTAGGAAAAATTAGCATATATATTTTTTGTATGTCAGGTATACAAAAAAGTTTGGAACGTATATAACAAACATGCACAACTTTTTTAATAGAATAATACTATGTGATTACGAACGTAATAATGTCCGGTGCAGCGCCCCATAGGACCTACATCAACACCAAAATACCAAAATATTTCATATATTACATATTTTTTCACACCACATTACCTTAGCAATCAAGGACAAGGAGAATAAAATAGAAAAATAGAAAATAAAATAAAATAGAAAATAGAAAATAAACACTACGTAAAAGCTAGGAAAAACCAAAGATGAACACTTTCATTGAAACTGTGTGAATATTTTTATAGTAATCATGTGATCGGCTGAATTTTAATCGACGTTTGCAGGAGATTAATTACAAATTTCCTGCTGATTTGAAATTTCCATCCGACAAATCTGGGGTCCCCGGCACAGGCCGTCGGGTGACGAAAGCCTTGGCGCTTAGTCAATATATTATTAGCCGATTCTCTGCCTGTCTATTTGTCTGTCTGCCTGTCTGTCTGTCACGCAAAATGGTAGATGTAAGCTGTGAGAGAGATTAGAAACCAATAGAGATAAGTGCTGTTTTGGGGGCTTCCCGATACAGGCGATAGGGTGACAAAAAAATTGGGCCTAGTTTCTTTTCGGTGATGCGGCTATGACGTCATCAAAGCCTTTGATCGACAATATGTCTGAAACAGTTGGTCGTAGCAAAACGATAACATACAGTTTTTTGATCATTTTTTTGAGCTCTACATAGGTACACTTTCCGTTGCCAATTCCTAACTTTTATTTTTCCATTAAGGGGTGACGTAACGCAGGCTAAACATGGGCGGCTAGTCTATATATCAATAGCCGATTCTCTGTTTGTTTGTTTGTCTGTCTGTTTGTCTGTCACGCAAAATGGTAGATGTGAGCTGTGATTTCTCTTCTTGTGCGCGACGTCAGTGTGAAACCATTGCATTGAGACCCAAATCCAACGCGACGAAGAAATTGGGCCTAATTTCTTTTGGTTGATGTGGCTATGACGTCATCAAAGTCTTAGCAAAACAATCCCATACATATTTTTGATCAGTTTTTCGAGCTCTTCAACATGGACACACTTATCATTGCCAACTCTTTAGTTTTTTTTTTCGTGAACTCTTAAGGGGTGATACAAGGCAGGCTGAACATGGGCGGCGAGCGATTTTAGAGAGTGTCAGCCTCATAGTTCCTCAATGAGTTACTTGTTTTACTTTTTTGGCTAAATTTCTATTTTCTCATTTTTGCACACCTGGTTTTCGACTTTTCAGTTGTTTTTTTTTTGTAAATACATATGCTATCTTATATATAATAGCGAGTGTGTATCACACTTTTATTTTAGACAGTGATAAATTTTGTTGAATTTTACGGTCCAAATCTTCTTAATCCTTTTCATATATTTCATTAGGCCACGATTATTATATAGTAGCACGCGGTGTGACGTCAGTTATTTTTGTTTTATCGCCACAGGGGAACCATTGATTCCAATTCGGTGATTTAATTTTTCGTCATCGGATTTGCACACGGAAAAAACGAATATGATACATCCTTTTCGAAGTGAAACTCGGTAAAAAATTTTTACCGGGGTTACTAGTAAATTTATATTTTATTGAAACATTTCATTACAAAAAGAAAACTCACTGTTCCTTGAATTATGTAAATTCTTTCGTTCAGTTTCAACCTGACAACTTCCTTATTTTTCAACCCTTTTTTAGCCTCAATGTTTCACAAAAAAATATCTTTCGATTGAGTAATTAAATTACTCAATCGTGTTTCATTGAAATGACAATTTACCTTTAGATAAGTATATTAGATAAAAAAAAAATGATGAACAATTATCACTTGGTTACGGACGCTACACCTAACGATGTGAGTTATAATAGGGACACTTTGGACACTGGATTATTCTTGAGTTTGTTTAAGTTGATTTATGTTGTGTTTGTGTACTTCTTTAGTATCGAAACATATAGTTGATGTTTACGAGACGTTTCGTGCTTTAACCAAGTGAAACATTTCGATAATCGTGTGATGATCAAAAAAGAAACTAGTAATTAAATTGGACATTGCAACATTCTCAACAAATGGAGACTGCAATACAAGGTCGCGCTCGAAGTGCAAGAGCATTTACACGAAAGTCAAAGGAGGTTAAATCTGCAATCACAGCTGGTGACGAAATGGAGCTGATCAGCTGGCGTTTCGAAGAATGTAAAGAATTATGGCATACTGTGCAGGAGAAGCATGATGATTACATTGATCAGGTGGATCAGACAAATGAGGAGCTCATGAGAGCTGAAGAATCTTGGTTAGAAGAACACCAACAAAATTTCATGACTCTAGAGAGATTGAAAATCCAATATCAAAAAGATAAACAGGAAAGCTCAAATAAGAGAGATCAAGATCTGAAGAGACAGGCAGATGAACAGAATTAAGCAAGAGAAATGGAGAAGAATACGGCGAATATTCTTAAGGCTGATCGTCTTCGAGAAGTGAGAGCAGCAGCATTTCAAAGTCATTCAGAGAATCTAATAAGCTTGATCGATATCGAATCAGAAAAGGAAAATCCTTGTGTTGAAATCGTAAAGGAAGCCTACGAGGAACTTAAGGAGCAGTTTGATCAATGCAAAGCCAGTCAGAATGATTACTTGATGTTAATTAGCGCTGAAAGAGTCCAACAAGAAATCGAGTGGTTGGAAATTCTAAGAAAGCGATGTCTCTCTCTAAGTCAACGTGCCGGCTTATTCTTTCAACAGTACGACAAACAACCAGTCATATCGCCATCTTTGAGATCTCATAACGAATCTGGAATAAAATTAGAGAACATGAAAATGCCCACATTCAAGGGTAATATTCGAGACTATCCAAGATTTAAATCTGACTTTAATAAACAAGTTGCACCTCAGACGAGAAACTCCGAAGCAACAGCATATGCACTGAAGTCTTGTCTTTCAGAAGGACCGTATGAAGTAGTCAGGAATGTAGATGATGACATTGATGAAATGTGGAAAAGACTAGATGATAAGTATGGTAGGACAGAAAAATTAACTGAGACAATCATGTACGACATCAGAAAATTTAAAAGGATCAAGGAAGGTGAAGAAAAGATCTTCATAGAATTTGTTGACACTATTGAAAGAGGATATCGCGACTTGCAAAGGATGCATGTAGAGCATGAAATGTCTAACACTACTTTATTAAGCATTTTGGAAGAAAAGCTCCCTAAGAACATCAGGAGAGATTGGTCGAGGAAAGTCAACAATGAAGACAACAAAGTTGATGAAGCCAGTAGATTCCCAACATTTTTAAAATTCCTGCTTGAACAAAAACGCATTATTGAATACGAATCTGCCGAAATTCAAATTGGATCATTAGATATTACTGCTCCTGTGCATCACATGAATGCAAAGAAAGAAGAGGAAACTGCTTCAGAAACAACAAAAAGTTCAAAATGTTTAATGCATGCTTCAGCCAACCACACAACACCTAATTGCAGAGTTTACTTGGAAAAATCACCCAGGGAAAGGATTGAACTCATCAAATCAAAAAGAGCCTGCTGGACATGCTTAAGAGTAGGCCACAGATCTGTTGATTGTTTTCATAGAGAAAAGTGTTCTGCAGATGAAGCTTGTGAAAAGTACCATCACGAGTCACTACATCAAGCGCACGTTGAAGGAATAACATTTCACACTGGAGATACAATATCTAACAGCTGTCTCCTTCAGTTAATGAAGATCAAATCAGGAACCAATCCATCAACCAGTTTGAATGTTCTTTGGGATGGAGGAGCAACTATAAGCCTCATAACATTTACTAAAGCGAAAATTTTAGGTTTGATTGGGAAACCGGTAAAATTAGGAGTCATCAAAATTGGGGGCGAGAAGCAAGAAATACAATCATCTTCTTATCATTTACCTTTAACAGATAAGAGCGGGAAAGTGGTTTATTTTCAAGTTTATGGAATTGATAAAATTTCGACTGAAGTGAGCAGAAAGGATTTGATAAACATCAAACACCTATTCACAGGTTTGGAGCATGAAGAACTCGAACGTCCTGTTGGGGAGATAGACATACTGATTGGATTTGAGTATGCAGGATTCCACCCAATCAGAGAACAATCTTATGGGCATCTCCTGCTTCTATCAAACAGATTTGGAAGATGCATAGGAGGAAGCCACCGATTGTTGGAAGAAAACACAAAGAAAATAGTTCAGCATGTGCAGATTCTTCATGTAGACAAGATCAGCTTGAATGACTTCTTTGAATTAGAAGCTTTGGGTGTTCAATGCACTCCAAAATGTGGAAGTTGTCGCTGTGGAAAGTGTCCAATTGGTGGGAAGCAGTACACTCTGAAGGAAGAAAGAGAACTCCATATGATAGAAGAAGGATTGACGCATGTCATTGATCATTGGGAAGCTCGATACCCATGGATAAAGAACCCCTATTATCTTCCCGACAACAAGATCGCAGCGCTAGCAATGCTGAAATTCACCGAACGACGATTGTCAATGAATCCTAGCCATTTAGAAACCTATAACTCACAAATACAAGATATGATTGAGAGAGGAGTTGCTAGAAAATTATCAAATATGGAGTTACAAGGGTATAAGGGACCAGTTTTCTACCTCAGCCACCACGAAGTCTTAAAACCTGATTCAATGTCAACACCTTGCCGCATTGTATTCAATTCTTCAGCCAACTTCAAAGGTCATGTTTTAAATGAATACTGGGCCAAAGGACCAGATTTACTGAACAATTTACTAGGGATCTTGATTAGATTCAGGGAGAATAAAGTGGCAATAACCGCAGACATCAAGAAAATGTATCATGTTGTTAAAATTGAAGAGATAGACCAACACATCCATCGATTTTTGTGGAGAGAGACTCCAGAGAAAGATCCAGACACATTCGTTATTACTTCTGTTTCATTCGGTGATCGTCCTGCCGGAAATATTGCTACCGTTGCCCTACGAAAAACTGCTGAGATGAAAAGGTATCAACATGAAAAGGCAGCAGACATGATCATCAACAACTCCTACATGGACGATATAATTGATAGTGTAAAAACAATTGATGAAGCAGTACAGATATCGAAAGATGCAGATAGAATTCTGAAGCTAGGAGGATTTGCTGCCAAACATTGGACAATTTTAGATAGAAACAAATCCAGTTCACAGATAGCAAACAAAAAGTATGTGAGAGGATATCACATGCTAAAGGAACTCCTGAGATCAAGTCCTCAGCGGATGTACAGAAGGTCCTTGGTATGCACTGGTGTCAAGAAACAGACCAATTTGTGTTCACTGTTAAATTGAACTTCTCACCACGAAAAAGAAAAATCCACACAGGTCCAAGTCTCAGTTGCGATCAAATACCAAGCCATCTGCCTAACATTATATCAAAGCGTATGATTTTATCTCAAGTAAATGGAATTTATGATCCTCTTGGTTTAGCCACTCCCTTCATACTGAAAGCCAAGTTGCTAATGAGGCAACTGTGGTCTGGTGAAATGAAATCAATGCAATGGGATGATGACATACCTGCCTCAGTAAAGACAGAATGGATAAACTTTTTTAGAGAATTATTTGAGATGGAAAAAATTGGTTTTGACAGATGCATCATGCCTCAAAATGCTAAAGGAAAGCCAACTTTGATCATGTTCAGCGATGCTTCTGAGCAGGCATTTGGCACCTGCGCCTATGCCAGATGGGAATTACCAAATGGGAAATATGAGAGCAAGTTAATTGCTGCTAAAGGCAAAGTAGCACCATTAAAAACAATTTCCATTGTAAGATTAGAACTGAATGCAGCTATTATGTCCACAAGATTGCGCAATTTCATCAGAGAGGAAATGAGACTACAGTTTGAAAAGGAGGTTTTTATTGTTGATTCATCCATAGTAAGAGCAATGATTCAGAAAGAATCTTACGGATTCAACACGTTTGCTGCTGTGAGAATAGGAGAGATCCAATCTGCTACAACGCCTGAAGATTGGAAATGGATTGAAAGCAAAGAAAACATTGCTGATTGGACGACCAGAGTGAAACACCCTCTTGAGCTTGATAATAGCAGCTGTTGGCAAAAAGGACCAGAATTCTTGCAATGTCCGGAAACAGAATGGCCTGTTAAAACTCAATGCAATGTAAATGTATTACCAGAAGAAGCCAAATCCATAAACCTTGTAAAACTAGACGAGGACGACACTCTTACTAAAAGAATTAAAATTGAGCGCTTTTCATCATACAACAAGCTCATCCGTGTTACAGCTCGAGTTCTTGCTTTATATGATACATCGGAATGTCCTTCGCTGAAGAATGCTGCAAAAACGCCAACTGTAGCACTATTAAAGATGGCTGAGAACTTGTGGATAAAAGAGGTGCAGTTGCCACTCAAGGAACAGATAGACAAAGGAGATTTCAGAAGACTCAACCCGTATCAAAGGAAAGATGGTATAATCGTTGTAAGTGGACGAGCAGAGCAATGGATGGAAATAAGTTATGACAATCAGGAATTACCACTCTTACCAGGATCGCATCGTTTCTCTTGGCTTTACGTTGATCACATACACAAGATATCTCATCTTGGAAATTCAGCTACCATTTCAAAAGTTAGACTCAACTTTTGGATAACAGGAGTTTCAAGACTAGCCAAATCTATCAAAAACAAGTGCGTTACCTGTAAAAGACTCGACAAAAGATTCGTCGAACAGAAAATGTCAGGACTACCCGCAGAGAGGTTGAAACCAACATTGCCATGGATGTACACTGGTATTGACCTCTTTGGTCCATACACAGTTAAAGGAGAATTCAACAAACGAAGTCGAGGAAAGATGTATGGTGTCATTTTCACTTGCATTGAAAGTCGGGCAGTATATGTTGACACTGCAACTGACTACAGTACGCAAGGATTTTTGATGGCATTCAGAAGATTTGTGTCAATCTACGGATATCCAAGCAAAGTCTATTCCGATCAAGGACCTCAGTTAGTAGGAGCAAGCAAAGAAGTTAAGGGCAACCGGGATAAAGAAAAGCTCAGGGAGTTTGGTGCAGATTGTGGGTTGGAGTGGCAATTTAGTACACCCGATGGACCATGGAGGAACGGATGTGCAGAGTCTCTTATAAAATCTGTGAAGAAAGCGATTACTTGTGCCATTGGAGAGCAAATATTGTCACATTCTGAACTTCAAACAGTAATGTTTGAGGCAGCAAACTTAGTTAACGAACGTCCGATTGGTCGCCATCCAACTTGTCCCGAAGATGGCAGTTACCTTAGTCCAAATCACTTACTACTTGGAAGAGCCACCTCAAGAGTTCCTGCCGGACCATTTAAGGAGCCAGGCAATCTGAAACATCGTTTTGAACTCGTTCAGCAAATAGTGAATACTTTTTGGCGACGCTGGACTCGAGATTATTTCCCCAGTTTATTAATTGAGCCAAAGTGGCACACTCAAAACAGGAATGTCAAAGTTGGTGATGTGGTATTGGTGCAGGATTCCAACCAGATTCGGGGGAATTGGCGTATGGCAAAGGTATCGGAAGTTTTTCCAGGAAAGGATAAACTTGTACGTCGAGTAGCTATACAGTACAAGAATTTACCAGGCGATAGGGATTATTCAGGTGATCGTTACAAGACAGTCGAACGACCTGTTCAAAGACTAATCGTAATTGTACCGAATGATACAAAGGAAAATTAGACCGACATACTTACCCCGCGGCGCAGTGTTTCATTGAAATGACAATTTACCTTTAGATAAGTATATTAGATAAAAAAAAAATGATGAACAATTATCACTTGGTTACGGACGCTACACCTAACGATGTGAGTTATAATAGGGACACTTTGGACACTGGATTATTCTTGAGTTTGTTTAAGTTGATTTATGTTGTGTTTGTATACTTCTTTAGTATCGAAACATATAGTTGATGTTTACGAGACGTTTCGTGCTTTAACCAAGTGAAACAAATCGAAAGATATTTTTTTGTGAAACACGGTACTTTTTTTTGACTCACCCGGTATATAAAAACGTGTAATATCGCAATTTTTTTCAAAACCTGATCTTTGTAGAGCAATAAACGAACGCTATAAAATATAAAAATTAGTTATGCTAGTATTATTTTTGGTCTTTTCGTAAAACCTTGAAACGAGACTATAATCGCTGGTTCGTAAAACTTGATTTTCGTTATCGCGTGAGTTTAACCTTGAGAGTTTATAAACAGAGGTCGAGTTCAATAGAGGCTATAGTTTTAAATTTTCTGGCTATCCAGATGATTGACATTATTACAAAATCTGTTGTGGATCAGATGTTGCTGTTGTTGTGCATGCGTGGATTAGAAATCCGTTCCTACACAGTGAACTGGAAACCCAGCTCAAAACACCATAGTTATTATGCAATAATTCGAAACTATTTTAGTGAATGACTCAAAAGTCCTCGCATTATGAAAAAAATCTTAAAGATTTATTAATTCTCTAAAATGGAAAAACCATTAATAGGAGATTACTCAATTAATCAAATGAAAACATTTAGTGGTCAGTCGATCTGATAACAGCAACAGTAATAGAATTCATTTGTCATTCCATTAAAAATCGCCACTGTATGAGTTGGGGTTTCTGTTATTAATGCTGAGAGATTTGCAAGAACTCAAACTTGATGGGGAAGAGGAAAATATCTGGCTTCGGAAAAAAACTTCTTGGGATCATAAAAGCAGTCGACTGGGAAGAAGAAAATGCAAATTGTAATCCGTTTTTTAAGGCTCACATTGTGACAAGTCCGAACTTATCACAACAAGTGTTTTATGACGAAAAAGTATTTGTTTATTTAGAAGATATGCTAAATCGAGAACTTGATTGCACAGCATGGGAATCGAAATTGTCGTTGATGGCGAGAACTCTTTGAAGAACTTTTTTTGCATCGTCCTCTGTTTATATGGTTTTCATTGCATTCAATTGCTGCTACGTTGTAATCATTAGCTGTAAATAAGTACATTATCGGGGAAAAGTGACCAATTTTTTTTTTTTTTTTTTTTTTTTTTTTTTGTGGGGTGACTGTAATTTTGCACGACCAAATTTTTCCCCGACTTTTCTGTAGCCGACCAAAAATTTTCCCCGACTTTATTTCCCTAATGAGGTGTACAATAACTCAGACGCTATTGTAATATATTGAGTATTTTCGTCTTATATTAAAACTATTTAGTCAGGGAAAAGTGACTAAAATTTCCTTAGGTGACTAAAATTTTCCCCGACTAAAATTTTCCCCGATTGAATTTTTTACCGACTTGTTTTTTCCCGATAAGGTAATTTAGCTTGTTTTTATAAGAATAGAGAATCATTGGCAAAAACTGATGGAATGGTTTTGTTCGGGTGTAAAAGGATTTAAAAGATAACAACATATGATTCACCAGATGATGGAAATGATGTCTGCGAATGAGGGTCGTAAAAGCACACGAAAGGGGGAGAGAAAATACGAGTCGGCCGTGTCAAAAAAAATACTTAAAATAACGTATATTGTTTCAACACCACAGGACGTCTTTTTGATGTGGTATTTATGGAAATCTCCACATTTTGCAATCAGCGTCAATGTAAGATAATGATAACTTTTAGACATTTTGTGAGTCAATATAGATAATTTTGATAACAAAAATGTTTTAAGTTCAATTCGTAGGAATGTTGTGAAAGGTACAGTTAAGGAGAGAAAGGAGACCGGTTTTATCAAAAATGTTTCGATCTCTGACTGATACTATTAGGCTGTCTAATCTTTTGTGAGTTAAGGAAAATCCTCATTATCCTCAGCAGCAACCTTCTATCAAAAAATAGGAAATTTACTGTAATAGTTGTTTCACAAAAAAATGAAAGATATGCCCAAAACTTCATAATGCAACTATATTGGTTTTAAACCTGTTGTTTCATGTTAAGTTCTATTTTCCGATGTAAAGTTTATTTTCTTTAAATAAGAAATCTTTTTAAAAAATCCCATATGAAATGTGCACTAATTGTGCAAAATCAAATCCATGACTTTCACTAATACTTTTTGTCACATCCCACCAAACACCATGACGTCCTTATGACGTCATAATCAAGTCGGACGATGACCTTATAAGACGTTATGAGAAGGTCATCATAGCGTCATATTTACAACAAAAAACGACGTCAGATCCGTGACGTCGCAAGGACGTCATCAAGTAATCTCCTTGTAACCTAGTTGTTTCACTGAGAGTCTTCTGCGACGTCACTGAGACGTCATACGACCACGTCCTGACATTATAATTACGATTGAAAATTTGCTGAATCTCGATGGAACGCACAGATGTTAAAATTCAAAGTGGTAGTTTATTTGTTTCTCTCAAATTTTCACGCGACATAGATTTATATCATGTCATTTTCAGATGTTGAAAAAAGGCAAGTGGCAGTTCCTCTTACACAATTAACAAGATATGATCACGGAAAAATAGCAGCATTTGACGAATGAAGACAATTCCAGAACAAACCACTTACGGCATTGTGTGATGGAAGTTGTAAAATAACTTACGGTAGCTTGTGAGAATTTCAAGCTTCAAGAGAATTCACACACTAAACTGTTCTTAACAACAAAATTCAGGCTTCGGCTGATTTGAGGTTCTTAGATTGTTCTTATTTGGTTCTTTTTTGACCAAATCTGAGGCTGGTGTTCTTATAAAAAAAAGCGTTTAACTTTTGATGTGATTCGAATGGATTTTGCTGTTTACAAACTATCATTTTTACATGTTTGTTCCCTTTCAAATACTTTAGCAAAATTTTAGAAAACAAGAATGCTTTCAATTAATCTCCGTGTAGGAGGGTTGCGTAAATAAAAGTGGTGGATAGAAAATTAGATGCTTTTGTTATCAGGAGACTCCCTGTACCACAGTTTTTATCATTTGCGATAAGGGAAATCTCCACATTCAACAGCATTCCAATATGAACAAATCTATTGTATAGAGTTATTAAATCAAAAGAAAAGTAATAATAGAAAAAAGGACAAGAAAAGCTTTTTCTCAGTCGTTGTTTCATTTAAAAGTTGAAGTATCGAAAAGACATTTATTAGATTTCCGAAAGGAAATATATTACGTAGAGTGAAAAATTCTGGCTCTCTGGTCGTCGTCGTCGTCGTTGTTCATTTTTTGGGTTTTTTCGTGTAATTTGCAGACCGCGAACTTGCACACCAAAGAAATAAATCATGAATTGCACATAGCAAAATTTCATTTTACTAACTTCAATATTGATGAAATTTTCATATTTTGCACAAAAAGAATGTTGGGTAAAAGAATTTACATTCCTTTTGATGAAATTACAGACACAAAGTTCGTCGTCCCAAAATTAAAGAGTTTTTTTTCCACATACGCACTTTTTAGCATTAGTCATATGGCCGATCAAGTTTTATTTGTCACGTGACAGATTTTTCCAAAGTTGCACCGAAGCGTTTTTGCGTCATGTGACTAAGTATGGCACACAAAACTTGGAAATTCATATCAGTTCATGCGCAGTGATTTCCGAGAATTGAAAGTATATTTTTATAATATTTTTTCTAAGTTTTGCGTGTTGATATATCCATAATTTGTTTATTTTCGTTCTCTTGCGTGTCAGTTCTTCTCTTGTGTTCTTTCTACCATCTACTTGCGCTGCAGTACTAAAGCTTGCCCTCGGGTGTCAGTGGTTTCAACTCTGGCATTCACTGAGGGAGGCATCCTTTCCCTTTGACTGCAGTTGATACTACTCTGACAGTCACTGAGGGTCCGGTTGATTTGACCGTTGAATGCCCCTTGTGAAGGCTTTTATACAGTTTCGTTCCTAACTGATTTAAGTTCGTGGTAGTAATTTATTTTTTATTAAATTTTCAGAAAGATTGCGGACTGATTTTAAAATCGAATTTTATTTTATTGACATATTCCTAATTCAATAATTTATACGTGATGATGGCAAATGTCGACTATCAAATGATTAAGTTTCTCGTACTACTTTCTGCTGGGGATGTAGAAACTAATCCAGGACCAGAATTTTCCAAGATTGTTTTCGCTTCCTCGAATCAAGGGGATCAAAAGTATGGTGAAACTGCAGGATTTCAATGCGCTTGCAATGCCCTTGTTTCTGCTTGCTGGTCTTTGTACCGCAAATCTACTTTGTGGAAAACACATGACTTAGATATTATACTAGATCAGGGAGACAATTTGATAAAAACAATGGGAATTGGTCGAAGCCCCTATGTTGATGAGTTGCCCTCCAACTTCTCTATAATTATGTAGCAATAGTTACTTCTGAGATACAAAAGAACAACACTGAATTTTTCAAACATCAATTCAATTGCTTTGAAAAGAATGCTAGTGCTATAATTTTTTTTGTTGCAGGATATGCTTTTTCAATAACATAGGTGAAGAATACATTTGTTTTATTTGATTCACACAGTCACAATGAGCAAGGGCTATATGCATCTAATGGCAATGCAGTTTCCTTAAAGTTTTCATCAGTTCGGAGAATTCACCAATATTTGATAACAAAATACCTTTCTTCTGAAGAGTCATTATTATTTCAAATGGTTTTTGTCACTGTTAATAGTTTTGAAACACAGCAACTAAGAAGAGTAAGTACATTCACATAAAGAATTTATGAAAAGACAATTACAGGGGACATTAGAACATAAAGGTTATTTGGAGAAGCGACGCCAAAAATGGTCGGAAATAAAATGCACTCCTGTGCATTCAGCTATTTTGGAGAAGCCATGCCAAAAAAGGTCAGAAATAAAGGGTACTCCTGTGCATTTAGCTATTTTGGAGAAGCGATGCCAAAAATGGTCGGAAATAAACGGTACTCCTGTGCATTTAGCTATTTTGGAGAAGCGACGCCAAAAATGGTTGGAAATTAAAGGTACTCCTGTGCATTCAGCTAATTTGGAGAAAAGACATAAAAAATGGTCTGACATAAAAGGATCAACAAGACATTCAACTAATCTGAAGAAAAAGCCCCCAAAACGATTGGACATGCAGAGAAATTCAAAATAAGCGCTCATTGTAGCTAAAAAACGTGTCAAACAGGCAAAATCTCTGAAACGTAAAAGAGTTTATAGACAAAAAGAAATGTACACCAAGACAGTGCCTACACCAAAACACAAGAAACGCCTACAAGAGATGGATGTAAGTAGGATTGTCAACTGCGGTTCAGAATCTTGAGTAACAAAGTTTTAAGAGCTAGTTAGCATAGGACCATTTTTCATTTGTGTGGTGTGCAATCAAATAATGTTTCTCAAGTTCAGAAGAGACAGATATGACATAAGGGATGCTAATTTTTATTATTCTATCATCTCGAGCTTTGATGGAGCAGAATACATTAGTAAAACATGTGATAAAACGTTGCGATCTAAAGGTGCACAAATACTTTGCCAAGCTGTCTGCAATAAATTTGATGTTTTTGAACTTCCTCATGACCTAAGGACTGCTAATCGTTTAGAGAGCGTTTTAATTGCAAAACGTATCCTCTTTGAAAAGGTTGCTGTAATGCCAAAAGGACAGCTTCCTAAAGTCAAAGGAGCTATTTGCAACATCCCTGTTGATGTACAAGATATTTCTGATATTTTGCCAAGACCACCAGACAATAATGGTCTGCTATTGTTAAAGCTTAAAAGAAAACTTGAATACAAGGGACATGTCTATTTTGAGGCAGTGCGGCCAGAAATTATTGAGCGTGTACTTCACTATTTAAAGGAAAATAACCGCTTATATCAATGTACAGAAATAGATCTGAATAATGTACCTGCAGAATTCTGTGTAAGTAATAAAAATATATTTTCTGTCAACAGTAGCTCATCAATAGTGGAAGAGACAGAAGTGAAATCAAATCATGTGGAAGTTGATTTATCTGCCACTGGCTTTGAATCTATGAATGAAAGAGATAAAGAGGATGAGAATCTGTTAGACTCCCTCTGATGTGCAGCTGATGAAACCACAATGACATCTAAGATACCTTTACATATAGGCCCTGATTATGTTTCGATTGCCCCCGGAGAAGGAAAGGTTCCTGTCCATTCAGCTATTTTGGAAAAGCGATGCCAAAAAAGGTCAGAAATAAAGGGCACTCCTGTGCATTCAGCTATTTTGGAGAAGTGACGCCAAAAATGGTCGGAAATTAAAGGTACTCCTGTGCATTCAGCTATTTTGGAGAAAAGACATAAAAAATGGTCTGAGATAAAAGGATCTAAGATACCTTTACATATAGGCCCTGATTATGTTTTGATTGCCCCCGGAGAAGAAAGGTTCCTGTCCCAATTTTTAGTGATAAACATTGTGAAGAAATGGCTTTTCCATTATTATTTCCAACTGGCAAATTTGGCTATCAGGTGAAACGCATGGATAAAATTTCTCCCAGGAAATACTTCAATAAAAGACTTCTCAATTATACACAAAGGTTTGCCTCAGATTCAGACTATATATTTTTTGCAAATCACACTTTGCAAGAAATCAAACTCTACCAAAGGATCACTATAGCAATGAGAAAACTGAGGGGTGATTTGTTGACTGCTGGCAGTTCAGTAGCCATTTTACAGAAACGGTAAACAAATTCATTGCTAATGATCAAGCTTTTAGTTTCATGAATGACATGTAAGGAACACCTGCATATTGGAAACGTTTTCTGCATGACGTTCTCTCAATTGTTAAACAACTTAGTATCCCCACTTTTTTCTTGACATTCAGCAATTGTTTCGAAATTACTTGGGCTTCACTTGTCTGTTGATGAAATTGAAAATATATGAGCTATGATGATCGATGTAAATTCCTTAACAAGAACCCTGAATTTGTTGCGCGTCACTGCCAGTACAGAGTAGAATTATTTTTTAAAGAAATAGTTCTTAATGGCCCTCTTGGAAAAGTAAAATATCATGTTATTCGAGTTGAATTTCAAGTACGTGGTAGTCCTCATGTCCACATATTCTTATGGGTGGAAAATGCACCAGTTTTGAGTGAAGATAACAAGGAGCAATATATTGGATTTGTTAACAGCATAGTCAGAGCCGATTTGCCAGATAGATATGCTGAACCAGAACTTTTTTCCCTTGTGAAAACATATCAAATACATACCCACTCAAAAACATGCAGAAAATATCGCAATCAACAATGTCGTTTCAATTTTTGTCACTTGTTTTGTGATAGAACCATAATTGCTTCACCTTTACCGAATAGTATTGCCTTTGAAGAAAGAGAAAATATTTTGAAGGAGCGTAAAAAAATTCTGGACAAAGTGAAAAACTATATAAATATTTACTTATTTCCCAAAGTGAGAAACATAATTGATCCAGAAAAAGATAATTTTGAGGAAGTGGAAGACATTGAAACTGTTCTTGAAAGATTAGGTATTACTCCTCAGGAGTACTATGCAGCTTTATCAATATCAGATGATTGTGACTTTCAGTTGCATTTGCATCGACCTACAAATTCTTGTTTTGTGAATAATTACTTTGCTGGAGGCTTGCAATCTTGGGAAGCTAACATAGATATTCAGCCTGTTTTCAATGCATATAAAGCTATAACCTATATGTGCAAGTATCTGTCTAAAACCAAAGATGAGTGTTCCAAAGCAATGAAGCAAGCCTTAGTTGATGCAAGAGATAAGAGTTTAGGCCAATTCGAGGAAATGATTAGTATCGCTAAAGCCTATGGGGTAAACCGCGAATGTTCTGTCTAGGAAGCTGTATACCATGTGATGCCTGAACTTTAGTTGCGTAAAACATTTCCTCGTATCCTGTTTCTCAACTCTAACTTGCCAAATGAACGTTATCGAATGTGTAAGAGCAAAGAGGAATTGTCTAAATTGTCTGAGGATAGTGTGGATGTTTTCAAAAAAAATATGCTTGATAGATATTTGAATCGCCCTAATGCAACTTTTATGGGTGGAAGATTCAGTGCAGTTGATCGAATGTGTTGTGCGCTATTCCATGCATACTACTACTTAGCACCCAAAAGCAGTGGTATTGAAGATACTGTTCCTTCTATATTAACAGATGAATTGCTTGAAGAAGGAGAAAGTGAAGGTTATCCATCAGTCCTGCCATTGATGAATTCAAAGGAAAAATTTAAGTGTCGTAAAATAAAGGCTATTTTACGTTATGGTGTTCAAAATAAGCACAGGTATCCTGAAAAATACGCCCATCATTTACTATTTTGTTACTATCCTTTCAGATCTGAAGATGAGTTAAAATTGGGTTCTTATGTTGAAAAATTACATGAGGTGGGAGTGTTAGATATAGTGAATGAAAATAAGCAGAAACTTGAGCCCTTTGATGAACTTGTCAATGATGCATTGGAAAACTTTACTCCAGAAGGCATGTCTTCAAATTTAGATGCTTTTGGTCAACAAGAAAATGAAGAAGTTGAAGACATTGTTTATAATGTCGATTTTAATGTTGAAGAACAAGACCTGGAAACAGTATCAAACCATATGTCAGAATCTCAAGCTTCTTTTGCTGGTACATTGGACATTGCCTTTGATGATGAGTTGTTTGAGAAAATAAGAACACTAAATGCAAAACAACGACAGATATTTGATGTTATTTATTCATGGACAAAAACATTCGTTAAGAACAGAAACACAAAGAAAATAAGGACCTTCAGCCCCTCTACATGTTTTTGACTGGAGAAGGTGGGTGTGGGAAGTCACACCTTTTAAAAACAGTTTATCTTGCTCTTACAAAAATACTATTACACAAAGGGGGAAATCAACAAAAACATACGTGTTCTAAAGCTGGCACCAACTGGAGTAGCTGCAATTAATATCAATGGTACCACTGTTCATTCAGGTCTTGGAATTTTTGGCAATAGTGATTGTTTTCCATTATCTGATAAATTAAAAAGCATTTTGAGAAATAAATTATCTGAAGTATGTGTGGTTATTGTTGACGAGATTTCTATGGTTTCCAATATAATGTTGTTGAATATTCATATGCGTCTCCGTGAAATTTTTGGCGTCAAAAATTCTGTTCCCTTTGCTGGTAAATTAGCAATTGTTTGTGGTGATCTTTATCAATTACCACCTGTGATGGGAGCCAGGGTTTACATGGAAGGTCGAAGTATGTTGGCTAATGTGATGAAGTTGTAGAAAAATTTTAAACTAGCAGAACTCACTGAAGTCATGTGCCAACAAGGTGACATTGTATTTATTAATCTACTGGATAATATAAGAATAGGAAAATTAACTGACTCTGACATTGCAATTTTGTGCTCTAGAATTATTTCTGAAAAGATCCTAATTACCCGCAACATGCACTCCATTTATTTGCTGAAAATGCACCTATGATGGAACATAATGAAAAAAAGTTACTCAATCTTAATTCCCCTCTGTTTATCATACAGGCAATAGACAAAATTCCACGAGATGTTCCCATTATTTTGATAAAGAATGCTCTTGACAGAAAACCCAGTGAAACGGGTGGGTTGGCGTGCGTCCTTAAACTGAAAGTTGGAGCCAAAGTTATGTTGACATCAAACATTGACATTGATGGTAGATTAATCAATGGCCAAATTGGTACGGTTTACAATATAGTAACGCAGAATGAAGTGGTCTCAAAAATATATGTAGAATTCCAAGATCCAATGGCTGGGTTTTGCAAGATGTCAAAAGATCCTTATAGTCGCATACACAATGTTGTTTCTATAGAGCGTACTCAGATAAATATACATGTTCATAAAAATATTTCCTCATCACATGCAATTAACAGAACACAGTTTCCACTTATGTTATCTTGGGCATGTACTGTCCATAAAGTTCAAGGACTGAGCCTTCAGGAAATTGTTGTGAGTTTCCGATTATTGCGTCAAAGACATTTCAATGCAGGCCAACTATATGTTGCACTTAGTCGGGGAGCTTTATAATTGTGGGGCGCTGAATCAGATCATTATGGTAGGTGGGAAAATTCAAGAGAATTATTTCTCAGAATTGTATGGCTGATTTGTGAACTCTCTATAATTAACCGTTAAGGAATATTTAAAAAATATTATTTAAAAAATTTTTACAATAAGTATTTCCTAAGCTATGAATTTGTTTTATGGGACTTGTAATAACTTTGTCTAATGACAGTGTATAGTTTTGAGCAATTTTTTACGATACTTTGCAAAATGTGTTTGTTTTAATCATAATCACATAAGCGTATTTAGAGTGAGTCAAAAAAAGTGGAGGAGTTCAACTTGTTTCCTTTCAATCTCAAATGTTGATTAGATTACTTGCAAGTTTTCCTTCTCTACTTTAAATGACTACACCCTCCTCCACATCTTTTGACAGAACTTTGACTACGCCATGAATCATGTATTATTATTTGTGGTTAACAGCAGCATTTTAATCAGATCAACATTTTGAAGAATCTCCTTAGTAGACCTTCATGCATAACAAATAATTCTTCAATTTGCATTTTGCATTCAGACAGCAATATCTGTATAAAATTTAAAACTGTTTATAAACTTCTGAGACAATATTTTGTTATTTTTGAAAAGTTTTTTGTTTGTATGATCTCTTTGTAAATCTTTTTTAATTTGTGGAGTCTGGAACTCACAGGAAGATCTATGATTGAAAAATTTAAAAAACATTGATAAATGGTAACTGTCATTGATCAGTATCATTTACCTTCACATTTGGGTTAAAGAATTATTTATTTGTACATGTTCCACGCTAAATGATGAGCAAATAATCATTTTGTATGCTGTTAGAGAAACAGTTATATTATCAAATTTCATTTGATGAAATAATTTTGGGATGTAGAACTTTTGAATGCTGCGAGACATGATTGCTGTTATAGTATTAGTGTAACTGTGTGTTGAACGAAGCACTACAAGTTTAGAGAATCCACAAACAAAATAGTCGTAACTGATAAAATCAAGTTAAAACTAATAAAAAGAACTGTTGACATGTTGTCAATTGATTATTATTACAATCACTGATGTGTCAAAAATAGAACTGCTATACGAAAGTGACCATTACATTTATGTAGTTAAACCAGGAAAAAATTGCATGTGCAGCAGTTTAATAAATAACGTATCCAATTGCATGAAGCACAGAAAGTTATTTATGGATCTTTATCTGACATGGTTCAACTTGACTTTAACCAAGCACTAAAGTTGTGGAACTGTATTGAAAAGTAACATCATAAAAGATTGTAACGATTATTATTCATTAAGATAATACAGGTTTGACCTAATGGAAGACCTGTGATACGAATGCAAGTATTGCCTTAATGTGATTCCGTCAAACTGGTGTTCGATTTATGGACTGCTACCCTATATAATTTGTTCTGTATGCTCTACTCACTAATATATTATATTGAACCAATAGTTTTGTTAGTTCCTTGTGGCAATTGTTGAAATAAACAGAATTTTGGTTATTAGTAATAATCATTGTTGCAAAAAGCAAGAAGTTGGTCTTCTACAAAATGGCGATGGCAAAGAATTACCGTAAACGTATTAAATTTCGCGAAGATTTAATTTCCTGATTTTTTTTTCTCTAATGTGACATAAAAACATCTTTTACAATGCTTTGTATTCTCCACTTTTTAGGAATATATTACAAAATCGATATCAAGCAAGATCATGTGAACTAGGTTATATGTGGCAATTTACGATAGTAATGCTTAAGAAAAAAATATTTTCAAAAACATTTTGCAATCGCGAAATTTAATTGGCGCGAAATATTAAATACGTTTAAGGTATTATTCTTAATAACGAACAACTTTAAAAAAGAAGAAAATGTCTAAAAAATGTTCTGAAATGAGGTTAGGAGTGTAAGCAAGCTGGTTTTGACCTTATCAGCCCTTTTTGGGCCGACCCAAAGTTACACTGGTCCATTTTGCTTTTACTGTTTAAAATCAGACTCTCACAGAGACATCTGATGCCGATTATGAAAGTTAACACTGTTAATGCGACATAGAAAATGCGACATAGAAAAAACTCTAGCTTCGAGTATGTATCTTCCCATGATGAAAGAAGCATCTGTTTCGCCTAATATCAAGGCTCGTCAGCATGTCTAGGCTCACCTATGTGATCGCCGGACATGGACAGACACTAATTACGAGGAAATAACCTAGACTTATCGCCCCCTACGGTACTTTTGGTATGCATTACTTTAGGAAAATTGACCCATTTCAATTTATTACACGAACACATCATCAAATTTATAATGCCTCTAGGGTCTTAATTACGGCAGCCCTTCTGATCAGCGTAAGATGTCTATCTGTAACAGTTTGACCATAGATTAGTTGAGTTGACATATCCATTAAAATTAAGAAAAAGAAAAAGAACGACACAGTTCTACGACATGTCCAATTTTATTATAAACGTTTCGCTCAACACTGTGAGCATCATCAGTAAGTTTTTACAAAACAGTATGACACGAATTTTATATAAAAACCGAAATGAATAAATTACAAAATAACAATGACAAGATAAATGACCCGTGTATATTTTAATGATTAAATAAATACAACGGTACAGAAGAGATATTCTTATTAAGTTTAGGCTCGTCCCTAGAGATGAGAAGACTTTCTTTAATTTCTAAAAGATAATTGTTGGTGGCCGAACCTATGACTGTAAAGTCCTCGACAGACGGTACGTGATCACACAGTAAAATGTGGTCTGAAATGGCAGTTTGTTGGCGTGATTTGAGATTTTTGCCAGTCAAAGAAGAGATCCCTAAGTGCTCGCAGATTCTAACATGGTAATGCCGTTTGGACTTACCATAATAGGTCGAATTGCATCGGCCACACGTAAATTTATAAACAATAAGCGAGCGTAACTCTTTGGGAATTTTGTCCTTAAAACGGAACAAACTACTGAGTCTATTATTCGACTTAAAAATAACTTTGAGTTTGCACATCTGACAGTATGGTTAAGTCCAATCTACACATGTGCAAACTCAAAGTTATTTTTAAGTCGAATAATAGACTCAGTAGTTTGTTCCGTTTTAAGGACAAAATTCCCAAAGAGTTACGCTCGCTTATTGTTTATAAATTTACGTGTGGCCGATGCAATTCGACCTATTATGGTAAGTCCAAACGGCATTACCATGTTAGAATCTGCGAGCACTTAGGGATCTCTTCTTTGACTGGCAAAAATCTCAAATCACGCCAACAAACTGCCATTTCAGACCACATTTTACTGTGTGATCACGTACCGTCTGTCGAGGACTTTACAGTCATAGGTTCGGCCACCAACAATTATCTTTTAGAAATTAAAGAAAGTCTTCTCATCTCTAGGGACGAGCCTAAACTTAATAAGAATATCTCTTCTGTACCGTTGTATTTATTTAATCATTAAAATATACACGGGTCATTTATCTTGTCATTGTTATTTTGTAATTTATTCATTTCGGTTTTTATATAAAATTCGTGTCATACTGTTTTGTAAAAACTTACTGATGATGCTCACAGTGTTGAGCGAAACGTTTATAATAAAATTGGACATGTCGTAGAACTGTGTCGTTCTTTTTCTTTTTCTTGACCATAGATTCTTTAAATAGCGCCAGGCTGGCGTTGAATTTGGGCCAGCGATATTCAGGCTCATAAGGTATCGCTTTGATGCCAGTATTCTTTTAAATATACGACACGAACACGGGTTGCTTGCGAGGAATTGAATGTTTTGCCAGTGACCCAATATACACACAACACGCTTACAAAACTGCCAATAATTATTCAGTTTTATTGTGCTTCCAAATTCAGAGGGATTTGGAGTACTTTTTTTGTTATTTCAAGCAATGAATAGTACTATTACTGCTTTGATTTTATTGTAAACGATCTCTTCAGGTCGACTGTCTGCCTTAAATGCATTCGTTTCCGCTGAAGTCCTATCGGAAATCTTTCCGACCCTCTGTCGGTTTAATTTATTGTACGTACATGAATCATTGCAACAAAGATCTTCCTCTCAGTTCCATATGAAATCCTCCATGTTCTTTCACCATGCATTCCAAGTAGAACCATGTAGAACACCTTAACCATCAGCAAGAAAAATACAAATGCATTTTTTCAATCTGTTCTCACAAACGTTAAAAAAAAAAATCAACAAAAAAAACTTTTGAGCTATATGCGCTATGTTCTGACGGAAATTGTAATAATCCACACAATTTGTAATATTTACACAATTTGTAGTGAAATCAACGCAATTTGTAATACGTAACGCAATTTGTGATAAAAAGCTGACGCAAAATGCAATAAAAATTATCGACGAAATTTGTAAAAATAGGCAAGAGAACTTGTTTTTTTTTTTATAAGAAACATGTTTATAAGAAACCTACATGTAGAATCTTCAAAAATTTAAAAAACTTTTACTACTACATTATATGTCTATTTCTGAAATTAGAAACTTTAGTAAGGAGCTTGTAAACGGACATTGCATTGCATTTGTATTTTCAAACAGAAAATTTAGAACGCCATGATTGGAATGTTTTGTTTTTGTTTTGTCAGTCATCGGGCAGTTTGTTACATACTGCATTCAGATTCAAAACAGACATTTTTAGTGACAATGAAGCAAGCTACCTTTATCTTTAAGTTTGGGCTTTCCAAAAGCGTTGAACATCGTGGTGATAATGTTAGTCTGTATTGTAGCACAGGCGGGGGATAAGGGAAATAAATAAAAGAAAACTAATTCAGTATGAATGGAATGTATTGTACCATGTTATATAAGCCAAAATAATATTTTCTGCCAGATTGGAGGTTAAGTGAATAACCATAAAATTACTTCATCTGTTATCTTCTTCATTTCCTTGGTTGCTTGTACAGGAACAGTAAGACTTCATCAATGCACAAAATGAACATGAAATGAATCAAATGAACAAATTTTCATTCACCTATACCATGGTAGATCACCCAGATTGATAAATACATGATATTTTATCTATGTACCATTCAAGATGATCAGATAAGAAAATGAAACAAATTATGTTAAGTACAAGCTCAATAAGAAATCAAGTAAAGAGATCCAAATCAAAGTTAGAGACAATCATTATCAGGCAGCAAAATACGTAAACCGAACAGGTTTCTGCTCTTGAAATTCATCAAATCAAGTAGTATACTCTGCTACCTTTGGGATGATCCATGGTTAAATAATAATTTCAACTTAGGGGAACCACATTCAAGATAGCATAATATGGTGTTTCTGTTTCTGTTGGTCTAGCCAAAAAAAAACTTTGTGTTGCATTGCACACGATGTTTATACTTCTTTCAGTATGTAGACACAGTCTACATCAATTCATTCCCAAATTTTAGAAATTTGTCCTTCTTATGGCAGTTCCAGCCAGTTGTCTACGTTTTTTCGATATCTTCAAATGTCAGTGCTCTTTTGATGACAGTTGATACAAATACCAATGTTTCACCAAGCATTATGCACATTTTCTTTTAGTGAATATAGCGTTGTCAATAATATGTGCAAACAATAACAAAACATTCTCTTTATAAAGTTTTGCGTCAGTTTTTCAAAAGTCGATAAAACTTTCTTTTGATTGAGATGAGCACGTTTCATACATTTATTAGAAAATTTTGTGCATGTATTGGTTACATATTTCTCCAGTAATTTTGATGTTACGATGCATCTTGATGGATGCTGAAAGTTTTCTCATAGGATATATAGTTTTACTTGTTATGAAACCTTCATTTTCTTCTTTCTTGAGCATATTTCCCCAAAACACAATCATATCATCTCTAAGAAGTGTTATACACATGAGTGTTATAAACAGGAAAATATTCTTAAAATTCTTCTTTAAAGCTTCTTACGAAGCTACTCTACAACTTCTACAAAACATAACGAAATCGGTTCACGTGTCGCGCGTAAATATTTTAAGGACTAGTTAATAAAACTTTTAAAGATTGAAATGGAAATATAAAACGTCCAAAATAACTTCCAAAAGTAGTAAAAAGTTATAAAAGAATAACAATTTGATGAAATAATATTAAAAATACCCTTTTATGCATTATGTTTAGCATGGAGTGCTGGTCTGTCATTATCTATTCTGAATAAACAAATGATCCGAAATGGAAACTTTCCGAAAACGGACTGTCTTACTAAAAAAGGAGAAACTTTGCCAACACTTCGCCTAGGTTGTGAAGCAACAGAGCCTCTTGCGGGGCAATGATTGCAGCTGGCTATACTAAACAACTCAGAAAGATATTAATGAGCTTGTGTATAATTAACTTAGTCATTCAAACGTAATTTCATAACATTTACAGTATGTACTTTTGGTTAACAGAAGCTGATAGTAAAAATGTTTACATAAATCAATAAAAAACAGGTTTCGGTTCAGTTGACACAAACAAACTTACATATAACCAAGCTAATAATTTACTGTCGTCATATTTATGGACAAAGAATTATGGTGCTGGTAATCTATGCTAATCATTACAAAAACACTTGGTTTCAAAGCAGCCGCAGTGTTTTCATTTTGCAGGAGCAAAAGAAGAGTAACCCCAGCCTCTTAAAAAATGCACTTCCTAGATTTTGAGGTTAGTTTTGAACAGCTAATGTATTAGATGAAATTAAAATTTTATAATACTTCCCTAATTCATACATCGTTATTGCTATTAAAAGCTGCAACTACGTTTTCTAGCGAATCCATGTTGAATCTAATAATTCGAAGGTCCCACGGTCGTTTTGTGAAGATTTGGTGATCGTTCATTCTATTAATTGTGTAAACCCATGGCTCCTTAGGCAAATTTTCTTACAGTTCATTCATTTAAGTGTGCAAACCCGGGGCTCCTTAGATTAGATTTGCAGGAATCTCTTCGCATAATCTTTTATGGTGTGGTTCTTGATGTTAGTTTCAGTTTTGATTATTTATGAAGAAAAACATTTGGAAAAGGATTTGGGGTTAGGCATTTGCCTAAGTTGCCTGGCCCTAGATCTACCCCTGACTTACAGTGCGTATAGTGGCGCAAAACCCACACTTTCCTACTACTTATGATAACTTTCTTTTGTGAGTTTAGCACTGACTGAAAAATGTACTCACCGCATGAAATTCGTCAAAATTACATTTCCTGGATCAAAAGCACTGATAGGTACTTATTTCATGGGCAAAAGCATTTGCAACTCCGAGAGTACTTTCATCAGGGGAGTATTTTTCCATAACTACACCGAAACTCTGCAATGAAGAGCAGTTGTCAAACTTGTTGTGTTTTTTTTCCCACTTAAACATATCACTTAGATAATCGATAAAGATAAACATGTTAAAATAGACACAAAGACAGACTATCTAATATTTCTTAAGAGTAAATAACTATAGTTTCAAGCGGAATTTTTGTTCTTCCTGTCTGGGTATGCCGAGGTCTTTTTTATTTTTTACTTCACTGTTTCAACAACAAACCTTAAAAATTGTGTTGACCTCAGTTAATGTAACCCAAATATTTTACACAGGTAAATATCTGACGAAGTGAAAAATGATAAGATGTCCTGATGTTTTCAGCATGTATCACAATTTTATGATTAGTCTCGACAATACGATTTCAAACATATGAAACTTTTATAAAACAAGGAAGACTTTCGCAATTTGGTACAAATATAGAGGAACAATGGCTCATATGAAAATATGTAGGCATTTCATTAACTTTTCAAGATCTCATACAAATTGAAAATGGTGTTTTAACCAAAAACATACCGTTTATCAAAAATCCAAAAGTATAAGTATATTCTAACATAAGTTCAGTTATGTGGAAATGGAGTTGGCAACTTGAGTTATTTCGAGCAAACAAACGCTTTCTTTGAAATATAAACAAAGTAACTGGTATTGCAAATGGTCTCAAACCTAACTCTAGCAATAACCCCGAGATTTCCCAACTTTCTTACTTACACTATATGCGAAACCGAAAATGCAAATTTAGACAAAGGCGTACAATGTTGGCCGAAGCTATTACATGCAAATGTATGGGCAACATTGCATGGATCACAACATTAACGTTTGTTTCTCTTTCTATGATTGCATACCTGAGTGTTACTTCGAAATCCGGAAATCTCACGGAAACCTTAGTGAGAGGAGGATGAGAAACTCAAGTATTTGAAATGTTCGAAACCCAATCTTTTTTTTTTTTTTCAATTCTGTAGCAAAGCGCAGAATTACCATTAAAGTGGTGTAATCTGTTCGAACCAATGTTGGACATACGTGCAATGTTGGGCTGAAATGAACAATGTTGTCCTAGCTCTAGCCCTAATCCAACCTTAACAACAAACCCCTAATCCTAACTTTGAACCCTAACCTTAGCTCTAAATCTCAAAGCTAACTCCAACCATTACTCCGAATATCCACTTCGCTTATTTACACTCTGTGCGAAACCGGAAATACAAAGTCAAACAGAAACATTGTGTGGGGCAAATCAACTTTATGAGCTTGCTTAACATTACTTTTTCTTTTGATTGCACACTTGAGAAGTCAGGAAATCCTACCGAAAACTTAGTAAGAGGATGAGGAGCGTCTCAAGTATTTTAAATACATTCCTCCATCTAGGGTGTCCTAAACGCAAAGACTTATCCTGTAGTTTTAAAATTTCGAATGTATTTAATAAATTTATTTATCTTTGCGTGGGTGGAAGAAATAAAACAATTTCAAACTGAGATTTCAGTTTCATTTATTAATGTGAACAATATCTGCCAAGTAAACCAAAAAAGTAATATTTCAAAATTCAAATCTTGAAATTCCAAAAATGTTTCTGTATAAATATATTCAAGTTATCATCACACAATTTCTGTGAGAGTTGCTCTCTTTTCCCCCGTCTTGGATACAGATTAAATTACATATAAATCTTCTCGTACGATGGCTATCAAAGGCGGCGATAACCAAATGTGCCAAGGTACATGGCTAAGAAAGCTTACGTCTTCAGCTTCTTGCTGACTCTGCTATTTGACGAAGGAGAAAATGTAAGTATTTTTCGTCTTCATTTCGTAAACATGTCATAGCAACGACTATTTTGCAGGGACGTTTATTTAAGACTTGAGAAAAAACTACATGATGTTTCAGGGTGATGCTTGAGTAACATAAAGTGGAGGATCGAATAACCGAAAAACATCAGGATTGGTATCAAAAACATTTTCGTAGAAATACCGTTATTTTTAATTTCAAAGATTAGACATTAGACTTCTGGCCAAATTAACAATATTACGAATTTGTTTGACAAAATATAAACCAGCAATTCATTTTTGAATTTGGTACCCTATTACGTCACTCAATGGCGACAAGTTCTTAATTGGAAAATCGAGATTTTGTGATTTCAAACAGATGTGCTAAGTCATTTAGCCTGGTTCAGACCTCGTGATTACGACAAAATAATCCAATAAAAAGCATTTTATTTTACTTCATTATATTATGCCTTTAGGAAGCAGAAGAAACTGTATTTATTCTTCAGGTAACCGCTTAGGAAATCGAGCATAACATATAGAAAACATATAAGATAACGCTAAACTATACAAGATAACTATAGGAGAGGTGTTCCAATTTCCACTAGCTCCGGTTCAAATTAAGTATCGGGCGAAGCTATACTATGTTTCAATCTCAAAATGGTGCATACTGTACCGGTGTCACAGTAAATTTCAACTCTCCTAAATAATGACTCCCCAGTCATAATAAACTTGTTTATAGTCACTCCCCCATCAAAATAAGCTAGTTAATTATAACTCCCCAGTTAATATAAACTAGTAAATTATGACTCCCTAGAGTTAACATTTCTAGAAAATCCTGACTCCCCTGGTTTAAAATGACTCCCCTCTAAATCTTGCTTAAAAACTTTTAAAATTCATATGGCCATTCCTTGGACCTTAAGACTTAAATTTAACTTTTGTCTGCTCATTCCTTCACTGAATACCTATTCTCAACTTCAGTTGAGCTAGAATCTGAGAATGTCTGTGTGTCTGTCAGTCTGTGTGTCTGTCCAAAAAACTTTGGGGCAGCCTGAAAAATGGTCGAATTTGGCTGAAATTTTGCACACTTGTTCCTTGGGTGAATATCTAGGAGTGTCTTTTCATTTTTTAAAAATTTTGATTTTTTGTGCTTTGGACAGGGTTTTGCGCCAAAACGAGGCTAAAACTTTGGGACAGCCTAAAGACTTCAAAAATTGTCGGATTTGACTGAACTTTGGTATATTCGAACAACTACAATTGGGCCTTCGAGTTAGTTGGAAAATACGGAAGTTGAGCCCAGGCGGTTAGCACGTTCGATAAGGTATATGATAACTTATTTTGTCATTAAATTTTTTCAGGGTTTATAGGGTTTATAGTTAAAGATATGCTTAAATAGTTTATTTTGACTCCCTGACATTTTTCAATCCGAAATAATGGGGAGTCATTATTTACTAAGGGAGTCATTATTTCTTAGGAAATTTCTACTCAAGGGGAGTCATTATTTCCTAGTTTATTTTAACTGGGGGAGTCATTTTTCCCAGGGAGTTAAAATAATCCGCTACACCGGATCGACTTTGGTAATACCGGTCTGATTAGTGTTTCCATTAGGCATGGGACTGAAAACGATCAGGAACCAATCAAATGTAATGGAATCGTACACTAAGATAAGGGAAAATATTATTTTTTGATGTATTATTGATAGATCGTCTGAGAAAACCCAGTTCAGTGAACTTTTTTTGTTCATGTTTTACTGAGGTTACAAACGAAGCAACGAAAGTCAACGAAAGTAAAATTGCCTTTTCTCTTCCTGTTCCTCTTTATTCTGCGCTTTTCAAATTTTTCGTCGTCTGTTGTCATGGTATAAAATAGATAAAATTAAATATACTTTTTTCACTTACTCAGCTATTTAGACATACTTAGACTTCTTGACTTCGGGGTAAAAAATGAAGTCATATCTGAAAACAAAATAACAGATGCATAAGATTTTTGGCATTCTCAGCGAATCGGTTTCTTTGCACACATCATTTACTTTCGAGAAGGAAACAAATATTTGGCGGTTTTGCATGTACTAATCATTGCTATGGCAACTTAAGCGTGTACTTCTAACCTGATTTCCTAGTTCCGTTTAAATAAACAATACATTTGCTTGTTTAACTCAGATAAGAAAGAAAGAAAGTTTTGATGAGAAACTTCATGATCGAATCTTCTTTTAACAAACCGAGAGTTAACACATCTTCAACTAACACGCAGTTCCTGAATCTTTATTCAAACGCCGATATTTCGTCAAACTATTTCAATCAACCTCGAACGACTTGATTATAATTTTTGAATAACTGCAGATTGCTATGAGATAATTTGTGATAATTTCAATCAGATTCCTATGTGAAAATGAGACGGGATAGAATAGTTTCGACAAAATATATCGCTAATTTATGGAAAGGAAAACATATCTAAAAAGGTTTACATACATGTTATCCTTGATTGACGTGTATCCAATGCCTTTCTCTATAATTCAGGTAACCACTTGAATGAGTTATTCCATCGAGTGTAGGTGCATATAGTTGCCCCATACCCAAAGAATCTTGGTAACTTATATCCTTCGCAGAGGAAATAAGTTTAGTATTGTATTTTATACTGACACCCCGAATAGTAGAAATCAGGTTGATGGATAAACTTCAACACCTTTTACCAGCCATGTTTCATTCGAAATGTTTCCTTTATATCTCCTTAACATTTTTGCAACATCAATCAGATAGGCTTACCACTCCGTCTCCACAACGCCTTACCTTTGTGTTTACTCTGAGCTCATATATTTCTTTTAAAAGTTCTTCCAAGTTTTAATTTTCTCAACATCTTCAAGTCAACTATTTTATACAATTTGAAACGTAGTGTCCTTCTCGCTATCAAAGCTCTATTTCAAAACAATCGGAACGCAGTTTGTTTCTTACATCAAGTGTGACATAGCGAGTTTTAAATTGTAGCCTCTTTTGTGGTATGTAGTAAAACTACTGTATTCGATCTCTTTCAAAACTGATAATTGTAATATATGTTTCAGAGTTTCCAAAGCAATCGAAGAAACGAAACTGAAGGTAGGTTGCACCCAGACTTCAGCGGCTAAACATTTGTTATTGAAAAATATAAATACAGTTGCCGCTCGATAAGTGGAACATTCTAGGGACCGAAAAAAATGATTCCACTTAACGGATGTTTCACTAATCCGAAATACCAGTGGTTCTGGAAAAGAATTTCGAAGCTCTAAATATTAGAATGCAAACTTTTCCAGAAGGGCTAAAATAAGAAATAGAGACTTCAATTTATGACAATTAGATTTATATAGTTACTTAGAAGGAGATTTAACAAGTTTTTAACCAGAAAAATCGTGAATGGACGCTTGTTTTAAGTGATTTGTCAGTTCTTTTTCAACCAAACTCGACACATTCACGATCGTTGGACATAATTCATCTTCCACAAATAGGCAAAAATTCCAATTACGAGGGTGTAATTTGGCTCAAGGGACCAGAAAAACGGTTTCACTTAGCGAATGATCCGCTTACATGCGGTTCCTCTTGTCCGAAGAAATTAAGAGAGTTTGATAAGGCAAATCCAAGGGACTGGGGAGAATGGTTCAACTTAATGAAAGTTCTACTCATCCGGGGTTCCACATGTCGAGTGGCAACTGTATATACAAAAGATAGAAAAACACCGCTTCTCAAAAATGCGATTGATTTTAGTTTTTCTTTATTTCAGATCGATGCCAAATAGACGCTATACATGAAATTAACAAACGTACGTTCCTTTTGATAGAAATCTCCACATAGTCAGCAACATGGCCTTTACTATGAACTTAAATCTTTCAGGATTAACCGAACTGAATCTTTCCCATTGCAATGCTGGACAGCAGATACGTGCGTTTATTTCTCAACTTTTAGTTCTTTATATTTATTTAACACTAAAAGCGTTTACATGGTGTTGGCGATTCAGATTAACACTTTCTCTTTTTGATACTGTTTTAACACTACGTATGAACCAGTTGAAGTTTGGAAATTTTCACACTGTACTCACTTTCCGTATGAGGAACCCTAAGAAGAAGCTCTGAACTTTTCCTTTGCAATGAAACCTTTGTATGTTATGGTCTATGTTATTTTGCTTTTTGATATTTGGCCAATGGTTGCTAATTAGCAGTGTATGTATCGACTTTGAGTATGAGGCAGTTATATTGACATACCTTCGATATGTTGTGCTTTTCCAACAGAATATTGGCAGAAACAAGCGCTTGCTTCAGACATGTGTACAAAGTATGATGGAAAAGATATGAAAGGAAAATATCTCATTAGTAATAAGCTGCACGTGACGAAATCTTGCAACCTAACTGTACCAATTACAACATTTAAATCGACCTTTGAAATGAGAAGCATTATTATCATACTAGCCGCCAAGGCGGCGTCGCTCGCCGCCCATGTCCACCTGCTCTGTATCACTGTATCAATAAACGTCTAATTTCCTTATAAACGGCTCGTACAACTTGTGTTCAACCAGAAGCAGATTCGAAGTCACAACCTCTGGTAAAACCAATCTTTGATCAGTGTAACAATACACTCAAAACGTATAGAGAGAAAACTTCAACTTTTTATTAGCTTTTGTTTTAAAAAAAGTTACGCGCTCTAACATGGGTGCTATCAAACGTAAGGGGGAAATGGTTTCTCTTCTTAAAAAGATCACACGGGAGGAGAGAAAAAAGGCACGTGCTAAATGAATAAAGTGAATAAAAAAAAAACGTTCGATCTGATTAAAATAGATTAAAAGAAATCGATTAAAAGAAATTAAGACAACTATTAAAGGGGCATTGGCCGGCTTAAAACAATAGAATTTGAGTTACTCTTGGTTATTCAAATCTGCCATGTGATTTGATGATTAAAAAAAATTAGAATGATCGAGACAACTTGTAAACATCATGGCGAAGAGGACGGAAGATTTTCATTGCTGTCAGAATTATTTTTTTCAATGTCCTGTCTATGGGCGTGAATTGTAATATGGTACTAAATATTGGTACGAAGTTATCATGAATTTATTAAGGAATATTTCAGTGCTAGTTATTGAATGAGAGTATTTGTTATTTTAAAGATATACACGGATTCGTGAGTGCCGGGTGAAACCTCTACATTCACATCTATACATGGTTTATACAAAATAAGTTTAAATTTGCTATTGTATGTAACTTGCATTACTGCTTTTGATTTTACTGAGTCCTACCCCACAGATAATTTAGAGAAAGACGGAGAAGTCGTTTGGATTGCTTTCTTGGGTAGCATTTTTTGTTGTTTAGCTTGCTAGGTATTCCTACCTGAAAGATCATAAAGATTCTTGAAATTACTTTCATTTATGTGGCATGTTTTGTGGCCATGGTCCATTTAGTTTTGATTTTAAGTTTATTCATGAGAACTTATTTTGCTTTTCCTCTCTAGAAAACAAAAACAATATGTAAAAGAAAATCCATTTTGCTTTTTGGCAATCACAGAAAAATATATCCTAGTGAATAAGAACATTACTGGCATGGATTCAATTGCAAGCTTTACAATTTTTGAATCTACTTTGACATATTCGAACACTGTAGCTGGAATAAGTTTCAACATTTAACACTGTATAAGGAAACAATTTGCTTTTAAATAGTTTTTCTCTCCTAAATTTTCATTACGCTTACTTTTTTTCTGTTTCCAAAATTTTAATAAAAACACAAATCTTGATTTTGTCAGAATGACATATCCGTTATTTCTGCCTCCTGGAGTCACTTCTGTGGCTGACCAATTTTTTGTGTTTATATATACATTATTGCATCTGGATAATCATTGCTAATAACTTTTGTTTTTTATTAAACATATGAAATTGTATTTGTTTTTTTGTCATTTTTGTGCATTTGATTGCTTACTGGATACGACTTATGCATGGTTTAGTTTATATACAACTGTCATTTCAATTCATTCACATGTATGATTTCTAATATGGCCATGGCATCATGAAGAAAGAAGAACACTGATTCAATCTGAGAAAAAAAACATTAATTGGCAAATTGAACTGTTGTTGTTATCTTGTCTCTTCCCGTCCCTACACTGCTGCATTCTTATAGGAAGGATTAGAATTAAAAAAATCGAAGTTTAATGCTTGTGTAAAATATTATTTCTGTCTTCACATTGAATCATGTCACAAGATACATGTGCCAGGTGTATTTCTATTATAAAAAGCCATGTATTTCTATTATTTTATTATTTTATTTTCTCACTTCACGCTTCAGTAAACGATGTGCAAAGCGATTGCGATCTCCGCGCCATATTTGTTTTGATTTTGATTGTTTTGATCACATGAGAATAATATTTACATTTAAGCCGGCCAATGCCCCTTTAAGACAAAAGCAAAATAAAATATTTTGTATCATGATACTCTTTTTTTACCTATCGGTTTTTAAACATTTTGATTGCTCGAAAAAAAAGTTTACCCGTCTCAGACAGTCAGGCAAGGATACGTTAGGATACACTGGCAAACCGAACATGCTGCCACGTTCTGCCACTGCTGCTTTTTATCCAAAATGTTTAATCAGTTGGTTTCTTTGTATTTACTTGTATTGTATTGTTTTCAAAGCCAAGTCAACGTGGAATATGAAACTAACAATAATAATAAAAACAAAACGTTATTCCTATTAGTTCATCAGCCAAAAAAAGTCACGTTCGATTGGGATTGCAATGTATTTGCTTCGAACACACGTCGCACACAAAAAATAAATAATTTCGCTCACAACTCAATCTACCATTTTGCGTGACTTACAAACAAACAAACAAACGCACAAACAAACAAACAGAGAATCGGCTATTAATATATAGATGTATTATTACTGTCATTCCGGTCGTTCTCTCTGCTGTGCTTTTTTATTTCTTCGTTCGATGGATTACAACAAGGAGAGCTCGAAGACTGGTCGCAGCAGATACGAACATGTCGCAAAACAAAGCAGGTATTAAATATCCATTTCAAGTTGATTTCTTGTTCATAAAACATCTTTAATGATGGCCTTTATTTTTATAATCCACGCAGATGAAGGTATCTCCGTTATGGTTTTACATCGACCTGGTTGCGAGTTATTGGAGAAATTCTTAATAGATTTTGTATTCATTTTGAAATCGTATGGTATTGATGTCAAAATGGCTCTACTAGACCAAAATGAAGTGGAACTCGATGGAGGTATCGCATCATACATGCAACACCATATCTCAACTTGTGATTACATACTTGTAATGTGCACTGATGATGAAAAAGGTGGGTTTGAAAAATGTACTGATTTTTGATATTTATTCTATTTTTACAATATTATTACGATAATATACGATATTTTTACGATATGAAATCCCCAACTATAACAACTGACTTCTCCTGTTAATTGTTTGTTATTCTCCTTAGAAACCCATCATCTTTATAAACACAATGTTTATAAATTTGCTTTAAATGTAATGAGTGGTAGAGCGTTTCATGAAAATGACGGATCACGTTACATTCCAATATACCTTACGCCTTATCGCGATATTGTGAAGTACCTTCCATCATTTCTCCATGCATCTTCAACATGTGGATATCAACTGCCAAAAGATATCAATAAACTAATTCAAAGAATACTTAAAGTCGAACAAATAACGACCACCAAAGAAGGATTGACCAAGGATTTCGTGGACAGAATGAAGAAACAATCCAAAAATATTCTTGAAGAACATCATTCCTTTTGTTTGAAAGACCACTGCGTCAAAGTAAGTTTTAATATACTGTATTTTCTTGAATAGAAGCCGCCTTGAAATACAAGCCGTGGGTAAGATGAAAAATAGTCAATACAAGCCGTACTCAAATTTATTTTAAACAAGTAATAAAATTGACTTATCAGATTTTTAAATCTTAACGTGGGAGGTCCATTACTGAGACACAAAAGGTACAACCAACAGACAAGGAAAAGATATAACACAATATTTTGCGTGATTATGAGCGTTCACAAAAATGACGAATGGTTTCATATTACAGAAATCTCTATACATCCATCTTGTATTATTTGTTCAGTGACGTCTGTTTCGTCTTCAATCCTCACTATATCAACGTCTTCATGATCTCAGTCGTGAGGTGTTGCCTGAGCAACGCACTCAAGGTTGCAAGCTTTCTCCGTTGGATTTTGTGTGGATCGCTGCAAGTGATTACACAAGTGTCAAATGGCTTGACGATAATATTTTTTTCGGTTCTGTGCCTCCTCCAAAATTTCATTTTCGTTACGTCAGTGCTGTTGATAAATCACTTGTTATGATTTTTTCATGCTTTCTTATGGCTTGTTATAATTTATAAAACATAACATGGCTTCTGCCATAGTCACAGCATAAAAAAAAACAAGAATGGAAAAAAAAAGCCAAAACACGATGATCACATTATAACGCGACTCGTGATAATAAGTTTTTAAGAAGTGGCATCTGATGAATTACCCACAGAGAAAAGTGGTATATAGAAGCCACCCTCGGATGGAAAGTCGCTCTCAAATAGAGGGCGCGGCTTCTATTCGAGAAAATACGGCATAGCTGCTGATATTAATAAAACTGGACACTTAATTTCTATTTTGTTGCATCATTAATTAACAATTAGCTTCACAATGTATTCCACCAAAGTGTATTAAGGTAAAGGTCGTAGGCATCTTTTATAAAAGTATTTCACAAGTACCTTGTTAAAAACTTCAATATCCAATAGACAGGTCTTTGGTCCTTGTTTGTAAGATTAAGATCATTCAACATTGAATTTAATGGTGTAACTGACATATTATGAACTGCATGATGACAATGAAAGTTAAAATACTAAAATCAATCTTAATGAATGTGGTTACAATAGTGTGCTCTTTATTAAAACTTCCGTATATATAATTGTAGAAAGTTACAAAATTTCTTTCCACCACTGTCCTCCAATTTCACCTATTTATTCTATGCAAGTACACTCTAGAATAAGCTATCTTCTATGTAAGCAATTGCTTCTTCATTCTTGAACACAATTGTAGTATTTGTTTACATAGTAACCATGGAGATTCCTTATATGCTATCATCGCATCATTATGAGTAGAGTCATAATGTAAACAGAAAGAGGAATGAGAAATTTACCAAATCTGAAACTCAACTAAAACAAAAGTCATCTTGATACAAGATCGTATATTTTAACCTAACCTCTTATTCTGGATTTCACCGTTATTCAATTTGATTCTTAATTTGAAAATCGTAAGAACCTGAGAATTATGTGTATTAATAAAATAAAATCAAAGAACGTTTGGCGAAGAATGTTTAAATGTTCAAATGTTTACCTGTTAAAAGAATGTATGTTAAAGGCATGTAAGGGAAGAGTTATGAAAAATATAATGTTCTATCTTTCTTTTAGGGTTTGGCTTACGAAAGTGTTACAGATTTATCATCAATTTGGTCATCGGCAGTTCATTCAGACTGTCAAAGTCATTCTGAGGAAGAGGAGCATCCAAAGAGCTAAATACTACTGTCTAAGTCTTACGAAAAACTCGAAGATACTTCTTGAGAGGTCACGTTCAACAAACGAAGGAGAAAAGTGTGAAGGTTAAATACCAAAAGCACTGTACAGTTACTATTATTCCCATATATTATCGGCATTATTTGACAAAAGTTGCATTGTTTCCGGCACTAGAAGTTATACTGTTTATATCATTTGTTAGGACATTTGTTAGGACATACGATATAAAACTACTATGACATTATTTGACATATTGCAATAAGAGTAGCACTCCCTTTTGATAAACTTCTCCTAATTAGTTACTACAAGTTACCTTAGGCCGACTTTTTTATGCGTCGCCTTATTTTAGCGATTTTAGAGAAAGAGCATCTTTTCGCTAAATTAAAGTTGTGGAAAATCTAAATTTCGCAAAGATTTCCCCCAGACCGAACACATTCCTTCGTTTTATCCACGACAGCAACTTGACAGAGTGGATCATTCATATAAGAATATAAAAAAAAAACTTAAATGAAGTACATTTTTATTTCTCATCTATGGCCTCATCATCTTGCTGCTCGTCGCCTACTAGCTCCTCGAAATTTGGAATAATGGGAGTATTAAACAAAATTGAGAAAGAAAAAGAATCCATTTGTATACACAAGGATTTATAGGAATATCACTTTGTGAAACATAATAAAGCAATTGAACATCAGATGGCAAACTTGACTGGCTTCAGAACTACGTGTCGCTTCAATACTAGCAAAGTGAGAATAGTCGTCTTTCCGCTGGAACATAGAAATATAAAAAGAGAAAGAATAACAACACTTTTAGATCTTTTGAAACAACCGCGTCCTTTTCGCAGGTATCGTAATTGTTTCACTGATATAATTTGCATATTTAATGGCGTTTCAATTGTTTCATACTTGCAATAAGTAGAGTTTCTCTTCTTTTAAACAAAATATGCATAAAATTCAAAACATAGTTGGACGATCTTTTGTCCTTAAGACCGAACATTACGATATTATAAACGAACTTTATGTGCCACATAAAATAGTAAAAAATAGTGTCTTGCATGTTTCTCTTCTTTTTTATCTACTGTGTAAGTTTGAATTAAAAAGCTTTTAACTCGATTGCCTTCCACTTATCTGTGATTAACTTAAGCCTATCAAGACTTCGTTTAATGGTGGAAAATCATAAATAAATTGGCAGTGAAAACCTCTGATTTCTCGTTAATTGTCGGTGAAATTAATTGTGATTAATTATATGTTTTTTGCGCGCCAAAAAGACTTGTACCGAGGACGCAGTTCTAACCGATTGTTAAAAAAGAACAATAGAAAATTGAATAGAGCAGCTAAATGTTGTGATTCTTTCTCTTTTCGTATTTCTATGGCTGGAACAAAGAAATAGATTCTCACACTTTAACCAATGGAACCCTTCTATTAAGTAACCAATGAATAACAAACCATTCTCATTCCTATAAACCTAGCTAACATCAAGTATACCATTAATTTTTAGAATATAATTAATTGCCTGACGATTTCCTCTTGCATGAAAAATTTTGCATGACACATTTTATAGATAATCAACTATAATGAAGGCCTTACAAGAACAGAAGTCGACAGTTGTCTACAAAAGAATCTCTGCAGTTTTGTCTGCTAATTTGACATTTGCTAACTCCTCATTTTTTGAATGTTCTAATGAAGAATTCCCCAATAAGCTGATGGTAACAAATTATAACTTTCAATTCTGTATGTGACAGTTCATTATCTTTAAATGAAGAATTACTATATATGAATATTTGCTGTTCATTTCTTTCCATTCATGGAAAAAAACCTTCTTCGAAAAAAACAACAAAAGCAAATCAAATAGAAAATCAAATGGAAAAATTCATCAGAAAAACTGCTTTTTGAACTTTTATTCAAAACAAAAAAGTAGACATAAAAATGTTCATATGCCAAACAAGAAAAAAAATGTAAAAGGCTTTAAAAAAGTTAAAAACCACACGGTGAACTTTATAATTTTAACTGTGTATTAGGCTGGAAGCACATAGACTAAAGTCTTTCGATCGAAAGAAACTGTATCATGTAATGAAGAACGTTTTTACTCATATTTTAAGGCACATATGTCCACAATAAAGCAATTTATTCTTTACTATTGCATGAAGGTTTTATATTCATTCATCACGTACACAAATTCGAAAAATCGAAATCAAAAGTTGTAGCTATATTTTTTTATGTGTTTTTGAAATTATAAGTTAGATTTTGCCGTGATGAGTGATCACCTGCCTTATAGAGCATCTACATTACATAACTGACAAATTTACACGTGGACATAACTGATTTGATAGACTTATTTGTCTGTTGTCATTGGATCGATTTCGTGCTAGATCAACAATTTACACATCTGTGCAGATGTTTTATTCAAGTCAAACTTACGTAACACAAGACGCATACTTTATATAAAGGATTTGCGATTTTTCTCGGCACTGGAAGCTAATCATCGCATACGTCCAATTATCTTTCAAGTAACGATATAATGGGTCGGCTTACAATGATAAAATCTGCTTTAATTTTAGTAGTACTCATTGTCTGTCAATCGCAAGGGTCTATGTTGCCCAAATTGAAGAGAGTCAATAAATTGGAGCTGAAGAGATATTTGGGAACATTTTACGAGGTTAGGTATTATTCAATGTAATTGGATTCGAGAAATAAGTCCATAATTTCATGAAAGCATCATAATAGTTCTCTTTTTCTGATATTGATTATCGATATCAACATGTTCCTTCGTCTCCTCTGATGCGTCACCGAATAGATGTAATGGCCCTTTTTCGAAGGGGTGGTTTAGTTGTGTAGTGTGTGGAGAAAGGGTTAGTGATTTCAATTTTCCCTTTCCTGTTTGTAGATGTACGACAGTTTAATCCAAAGACAGACATTCCAAAAGAATGCATTCTGTATATCCATTACAAGCACTATCATCTTTATATCAAAATTATGAACCTCCTTTAATCAATAATAATTAAAAGTTTCCTAAATTTAAGATATATTTAGGGGTAGATGGGGCTCTATTAAGCCGTGGTGAAGGCAGTCCATCTAGGAGAAGGAAAACTCTGATTTGACACCCTGAGAAAACTGTAAATCTTTATGGAGTAGGTAGGATCTTCCTACTGGCCAGCCTCGAACTCCATCTTTGTCAGTGGCTTAGCTAGAGGTAAAACTCAGGTTTACCTTGTTTCTAAGCTAGGACACTGAACGCTGGTTTTTTTCACATTTTTCTGTTTGTCTAGTTGTTGTATGTGCTCTTTGTCTGCTTGTGAACTGTCGCTGTTGTGTCAAAACTCTGGTAAGTCATCTCTTGGTGAGGGTACAACTCAACAACTCAGTTACTGGTCTGAGGCCGGCTGATAGTTAGGAACCCGAACTTTTTTGGTAGCGCATAAAAGAGGCTGTTCCATCAGCAGCTGTAAAATATCAGGACATTTGTTGTGCCATGTTGCACTGGTGTGCTTTGTCAAGGCCACACCCTGAGCCTTCTGTTACGGCAGAAGGTTTATTGATGAACCAACAGTATTGACACAATCAGACTTTTTGCAAGAACATGTTATGTTTGTTTCTTTTATTTAATTTCTCTATCTCAACTTCCCTTATGAAATGGTTAATCAAAGAAAAAACACAAAAAGAACAGCTTCAAAACCCATTTCGATTAACCCGGCCCCACTGAACATATCTTTCACAAATGTCCGTGGTTTTCGTACAAATTCCTCTCACATTCATTCTTTTATTTCTAACAACTGTCCTGACATCCTTGCAATTTGTGAGACTAATCTAAATTCTAATATTGACACAAAAAATGATTTTTTTTTAAAGGTTATCTTCCTCTACGTTTTAAGGACTCTAAAACCCATATGCATGGCCTTGGTGCATACCTTCGAGACGATTTACCTATAACTCGTGTGAGTGATCTGGAGGATCCTGATTTGCCGTACATGTGCTTTCGTCTTTCCTTGCTCCATTCAACAAGCTATCTGTTCTTTCTTTATCGATCTCCATCATCCCGAGACTGTTCTGTTATAGACTCTATATCTGAAAGTATTGACAAGGCCCTATCAATTCTTCACAGTGCCAGTGTTTTTGGTGACTTCAATGTTCATCATGAAAAATGGCTCAAATTCTCAAATGGAATCTCTCACTCAGGATTTCATACTCTTAATTTTGCCCTATCTCAATCTCTTCACTAAATCATTGACTTCCCTACTCCCTTTCCTGATCGTGATGATCAATCTCCATCTCTACTTGATCTCTTTTTAACATCAAATCCTGATATCTGTAAAGCATCTAGTGAAGCTCCTCTTGGCTACTCTGACCATGGCGTAGTTTCTGTCTTAACGTCTCTTAATTGCAAAGCTGCTTCTGAATCTCCTTTTCATCGCACTCTCTTCAGTTATGAACGTGGTGAATGGGATAATTTTCGAGACTTTCTTCGCGATGTTCCCTGGTCCAATATGTTTTCAAATCAAGCTGAAAAATGTGCAGAGAAAGTTACATCTTGGCTTACATCTGGTATTGAAGCATTTATCCCCAGTAGAAAATTTCGTGTTAAACCTCACTCCTCTCCCTGGTTCTCTCCTGCTTGTGCTGCAGCAATTGCTCATAGAAATCTTTACTTTCATCAATATCAACGTAAGAAGTCTTCTCACAATAAGGTTCTTTTCAACCAAGCACGAAATCACTGCAAATCTGCCGTTAATAATGCAAAGTCTACATATCAACAAGAAGCTCGTAATCGCATCTCTTCACAAAAAATTGGCTCTCGCGATTTTTGGCGCATCATTAAAAGTGTCACCAGCAATAAAAGGTCATCCATTCCTCCCATTTTCAATGGTCCAGAGGTTTTATCATTATCTAATGATAAAGCTGAACTCTTCTCTAATATTTTCAGTATTAACTCTACTCTAGATGACTCTGGCCATGCTGTTCCTGAATTTCCCTTAAGGACTAATAGAGTACTGGGCAGCTGCCTTATCACACTAGCTAAAATATCTTCCATCATTTCAAATCGTGATGCTTCTAAGGCTACTGGCCCTAATGGAATTCCTGTCTTCCTGTTTCAAAAGAGTGCATCTGAATTATCTCCTGTACTTTCTCGTCTATATAACAAGTGGATAGCTGAATCTTGCTTTCCTTCATCTTGGAGGTTTGCCTCTGTAATTCCAGTCTTTAAAAATTATGGTGATTGATCTAATCCACGAAATTACAGACCAATTAGTCTCATACCAGTTACGAGTAAAATTTTTGAGGCCTTTATCAATAATGCTCTTGTTAATCACCTTGAATCTAATAACCTCTTCTCAGATTCTCAATATGCCTTTCGCTCCCAACACTCAACTGCTGCCCTTCTTACAGTGATAACTGATAGAATCTACACTGCATTACATAAACCTTGGGAGGCAAGAGCTGTTGCTCTTGACATATCCAAGGCATTTGATAAGGTATGGCATACTGTTCTTTTGAAAAAGCTTGCTGCATATGGAGTTAAGGGTCTCCTTTATCAGATCATTCGTTCCTTCCTTGGTAATCGTAGGCTTAAGGTCGTTTTAGACGGGCAATCATCATCGACGCATTCCATCAATGCAGGAGTTCCCCAAGGTTCTGTCCTTGGGCCCACCCTTTTTCTTCTTTTCATCAATGATCTGCTTGATGACATTATTTCTAAGCTTGCCATCTATGCTGATAATTCAGCCATCTATTCCTGTATTCCAAAATCAGATTTGTTCAGCCAGGTAGAAATGGCAGGCGAACTTGAGTTTGATCTGCAATCTATAGTTGCGTGGGGAGAAAAATGGCTGGTCACATTCAATTCCACAAAAACCAAACTTCTATCAGTAAATCATACTAAAGATCCCTTTTTACCGTCAGTTTCCATGAATGGCACCCAGTTGGAAGAAAATTACTCCTTTCGTCTCCTCGGCATCACTTTTTCGCAGGACTTCTCCTGGCGCTCCTACATTGAGGCAATTGCTAAGTCAGTCTCGATGGAGGTGGGCTCCCTTCTTCGTGCATACCTTAGCCCTGATGTCATTCTTTACCTCTATAAATCTACTATTCGACCTTGTATTGAGTATTGTTGCCGTATCTGGGGTGGTGCACCCTCTGATTCTCTAAATTTTTTAGATCGTATCCAGAAAAGAATCTGTAATGCTGTTGGTGATGAACTTGCAAGTAAACTTGACACACTCTCCCATCGCAGATCTGTGGCGTCTCTTTGCCTCTTTTATAAATACTTTTACGGAAAATGTTCAACTGAGCTCTCTTCTCTCATCCCTGCATTAAAAACTTTCAAGCGAAACACAAGATATTCATCTAATTGCCATGATCACACTGTCAGCATCCCAAAATCATCAAAGAAATTTTACCAACAAAGTTTCATTCCTCGCTCCTCCACCCTCTGGAATTCCTTACCCCAGTCTGTTTTTCCTTTTCATTATAATCTTCAACAATTTAAATGTAATGTTCATCGTTACCTTTCCTCTTTGTACCTCAATACACATTAGTGGTTTTTAAACCTTGTATTGAGCGACTAATTAAAAAAAATACATATATATACAAATGTCGTCAACAGGCTTTTAGTTTCAGGGATCATTCATTGATTATTTCAATTTGTCTTAAATAGAAGTGCAATACAACCCCGTTAAGCCGGACTTTTAAAGGTCTCAAAAAATTGGTCTGACTTAACGGGAGTCTGACTTATCGGAACTTCATCTTAAGTCCGACTCTGCTTATTTATTCTGAAGGAGGAAAGCTTTTAATCCGACTTAAACGGCGTCTAACTTAACGGGGTTGTTCTGTAGCTAGTCAAGGCAATCGTTCTCCACTGTTTGGTGGAAAGGTTAACTTTATTGCATTGAATTCAAACATGAGATAATAAATCTATACTGAGCAGGTCAAATCACAATGTTTGATCGATACTTTACTTGATTAGAAAACAAGGGCTGTTTTATATTTCATTATCATTAAAAGACGACGGAAACGTTAATATTGTAAATTCCAGGCGTGTAAATGGTTCCAAAGGTAAACAAAGCAGCATCACAGAAACGAACCTCAAATCCTGCCGCATTTATCGTCAATTTTCCTAGAGGGCGCAAGTCAATAACGCCCAACTGTAAGCCTCAACGTCATATTTTCTCATGTTCTATAACTATATTTTCAGGGTCCACGACTATTGTGTTGTCCTACTTGGGTCGATACCTCTTCTTTTTCAAGCTATATACTTAAGTGGCTCTATGTGCTCCAGCTGTAATTCCAACTCCAAAAAAATATTCAGCCATTTGGGGTAACGGTTTGGGTCAAGTTAGCTTGTTTTTTTGTGTGTTTTTTTTTTTTTGCAGTCTTTATCCAATTGGCGACTGACAAAGGTTGGCTTTATAAGTGAGGGGCTTGATCGGGTAATAAAGAACACTATCTTTCAAAAGATCTGCTTTATCAATAACAGATGAATCTTTGTTTTGACGACAATTTGAGACTACGAATTTCAGACGAAAGGCAGAGTTGCAAGTGAACATATATTGTCAGTATGAAACCAAATATAGTTAAGCAAGGATTGCAAAGTAAATTTAATATCATAATAAACCTTATCTACTGAAATTTTGGAATTAGTAAAGAAAGGTCAAAAGAAGGTGGGATTAGCTTTCGAGTTTGCGGTAAGTGACGTTACCTAGCTTAGTGTTTATAGCTTACTACAAGAAAATGGAAGGGTATCAAGTAATAGTGTTTTCTACACAATAGATGCAATTTGCAGATTAGATTTTTTGAAGAATTGGGCGTAACCGTTAAGAGCTATATTTAGATGTTTATATAGTGCGTACCTGTACAACGAGACGCAACAATGAAACTTACTTATACGTTTACGTGACAGGATTCAAACATTAGACTTAACGATGTAAATCTTGTGAAATATCTTTAGGCTAAGTTCGGGCTTAGCTTCATTTGTTCAAATACGCTTCTAATTGTTTTCACCAAATAATGTAATGTTTGAATCCTATCATCTAAACATACTCTTACAGATTTGTTTACATGCTTTTTGCATTGTTTTATTATTAGCTCCATCCATAACTTACCTTAATTCCCTTAATTTTCGCGCGCCTTTAATTTTCACGCGAAAATTAAAGGGGCGCAAAATAAGCTATTTTTCGCGCAGCGGGGTGCGCGAAAATTAAAAGTGCACAAATTTCGAAAAATAAAAAACGATTTTGTCAGTTATTTTATGTCATTAAAACTCACCTTGATTCCAAGGACTCTTCTCTCCTTTTTGATTTTGCTTAACGGAGTGAAGAAGCCCTGAGATTATAGTTGAGCTTACTCATCAATTACAATTGTTTCGGGAATAACATTACCAGTTTCATATTAATCATATACGTATCAATGGACAGACCAAGTCAAGGGTTTGGTCCGTGAATCGAATGGGATGATGGTACCAGTACCAAACAACTGGATGAATTATTTTCAGCCACTACACCTAACAGTGAACATGAACAGCAAAGGTTATTTGCGAAAAAAAACAAAAGATTGGTACTCCATTGAGACTGTCGAGCAAATGAAGGCAAAAAGGGACATGAGATCAAGGTAGATTTACGCGTGTCAACTGTAAAATCTCTTCATGCCAAATTGATGGTACATTACGTCAGATGGAATCTTGATTTAATGAATCTTGATTTAAGGTTGGAAGTCATCTGGTGTCATTGACAATTCCAAAATCAAAATTACACTTGGTCCGTTTGCATATGACTTTTAGTTTTTTTACTTTTCTTTTGTTGATGACACTTTGCGTGATTAGATTTATATCACCACTTTCTTTCCCCCGTTCTTAACTGCGTGAAAATTAAAGGGTGCACCAATGCGATATTAACATGGGCGTGCGAAAATTTGGGGCACGAAAAATAGAGGGCGTGAAAATTAAATTTAATGGAATTAAGGTACTAAGACATTTTAACGGTTGTCGCATTGTTAAGCAACAATGGACGTTACTCGATAACAAAAGGGATCATTTTCTAATCTGTGAACCGAAAATAACGTAGTTTATTTACTTTTTTTCATCTATTTCAAAAAGAACATGAAAGAGTATTAATATATACGAGACAGGTTTCCATAATATTTCAATACTAAATGTCGTACCAAATCGTGCAAGGTGTGCGTGGCGATTGCAAATTGGATAACTATAAAATCAGTGTGTGATTACATGCTGCTCGTTGAGATAACTACCGTCACCAACTCAGAGCGCTACACGCTTTTTTTTCTAAGCAACACTTTATACACCTATTGCGCTATATAGTGACACCCCCGGCTTTAGCAACCATTTTCACCCCTAAGCAACGCGACCCTGAGATTTCATTAAAAATCATGCAACAAGCCAGCCTCCTCTGATTGTCAAGAAACAAAAATTGAACGGGATATTTTCAAATAAACAAGTGATATATTTGAATTTTTTCTATTTCTTTTTAAACGGTAACAGTTCCATATGGTGTAATTTATAAGTACGTACAGTATTAAAACAAGTAAATAAAAGTAAATAAATAAATAAATAAATAAATAAATAAATAAATAAATAAATATAAAAGGAATATAAAAACAAAGAGACAAATAAATAGTTACAGTTTAACTCATGTAATTCGAACTCCTATAATTGGAGTAATCATGTAATTCGAACAAAGTCTTCGGTCCCGTCCTAGTTTGCCCTTATAAGAAAACTCCTATAAACCAAAACTCGTGTAATTCGAACAAATTTTGAATCCCTGTGGAGATTCGAATTACATGAGTTAAACTGTAAATAAGAAGAATGTCTAAAGTTTTTGAGTATTTTTAGACTTTGCTTTATAATTATTAGAGAACAATAAAGCAACAAATGAGACTGAAATTCTAGAAAAAATAACCAACAACGAGCCTCAGATGAAAATTTATGTTGTTTACAAAAATTAGCATGTATTCGTTTCTGTTTCAAAATGGAGAAAACTGTCAATGGTTTAGTTATTCATAGAAATACGAAAAGAGAAAGAATCACAACACTTTCAGAGCTTTTGAAACAACCGCGTCCTTTTCGCAGGTATCATAGATGTTTCACTGATATAATTTGCATATTTAATGAAGTTTCGATTGTTTCATACTAACAATAATAAGAGTTTCTCATTGGTTGTTTGAAATTTAAAATTTGAATTTCAGAATGAATTAAACAAAATATGCATAAAAATTCACAAAATAGTTAGACGATCTTTTGCCCTTAACACCGAACATTACGATAATATAAACGAACTTTATGTGCCCTATAAATCTCTATATTATGCCACAATGCCTCATGCTAAATTTTTCAAGTAATTTGGTTGTCTTGGTCTTTTTACTTTGTTTACATTAGATGACATAATGAAAAGTAAAAAAAAAACTTTCATAAAGTAACCTTTTATTTGGTGTTAGCTGTAAGTATTCCACGCCACAGAGAGAATAGGGTTGCAAAAATGCAAGAAAATATACTTACTACTATGGAGATAGTAATTTTATAGATGACTGGCAATTTATTGCCTTTGGGGAGACCAATTACTTGAAGTTAGAAACAAAGATGGCATATATGTACTAAAATTTCTGCAGATTTGTTTATATAGAGATAACTAATTATCGTATGCAAGTTTGTTTTAAATGCTATGTATTTTTGGTTTTTATACCTACCATAATACATTAACTGTTTTTTAAGTAAACGTGATAAAAATTAACCAATGCCGAAGTGTATATATTTGACAATGCCGAAATTTCTTTTCTTTAGTGAAAAGAAAGAGAGAAACTAAGTTGTGATTTTCCATGATTCGAAAGGCAATGTCTCATAAATTTCATTTCAATCTACAGAAAGTACCCAATGCTTTGTTTATTTATTAGATACAGTACTAGTTAAAAATTCTAAAGATTCATTTATGTAATTAAACTTATGAATTCACTCAAATCAACACAATGATTTTTCCTTCATTGTTCGTGTTACTAAGATCTGATCCTGGAGGTTTTTGTAAACAACTTGTCAATGACTTATGGTTATGTTAATTATAATGCATGGTAATCAGGACATTTACTCATTCTCAAATATGTGTATAGTAAATCAGAGTTTGTGCATTTGTAATTATCAATATTATATTAATCTGTGAAATGTGTACCTGAAAATTTGATGCAATTTTTGGATTTTAACTCTCTGCTTGTAATTGTACATCCTGTTTGGAAGGAAGTGTAGTGCTTATTTCTCCTATTGGTTAGTGCCGCAAGAATTTCCCCGTGTCTGTGGGTGGTTAGGAGTCAATCATTCTGTGTATAATTTTGCAGTTGATTTTGTCGTTTCTTGTTATCTTTAAATTTTTCGGTTCAAAAATCAGAAACTTTGATTCTTAGCATTAATTCTTGAACTATAAGCCTTTATATTTTAATAATCTAATTGAAGGAACATAAGTATGTTTTTATGTTAAATCTTTAAAGTTTTCTTTGGTGCTGACCTTAAGGCCTAAGGGCCTCTTGTTTCTATTTAATTCGCTATGTATCACGTTTTCTTTTATTTAAAAAAATTTAAACATGTCATTTAAATGATAATGTATTTTACCCTTTAGACGTCAAAATCATTTTTTAAGAAAATCCGTAATGCTTACTTGAGGTTGGTGAAGAGTATTGCATGGCATATCTATCACTTTTACTTCCGATTGTGAAGTTTTCATACGTCACACGAACTGCCATGCCATTTGCATTCAAGAATACTATAGAAACTTTCAAAAGTGATCTTGTCAATTTATATCGTTACCGATAAAGTAAGATGGATACACCCCAAATCAATTTTTGTATTCTTCCCAAGTTCGATTGTAAAAGAAATCATTCTTCTTTGTAGAAAATAAAGCGTAATTGCATCCAATGAGAACAAGAGAAACTTTATGCTAACTAGAGAGTTTCATTTTGTTTCATTTTGTTTTATATATGAGAAACTACACAAAGTTTTAATTCCTTTAAAATCAAAATATGGCTGCAAAACAACATTAAACGTGTTATCTGAATATGAAATCAGTGAACACAAGTTTCCATATTATAAGCAACCGACTGGAAAGAAATCGAAGTTCGAGTCGTGATATATATGAAACAGATCAGAAGCCTTGGCCTTTAAGGTTACCTTCAGAGTACCAAAATTAAAAGGAATTTATAAAAGATCATAATTCAATTTTCTTATTTTAGATTTTACCAATCAGGAGAAAGTTCTCTTAACATTTCTTTTACCTAAACATTTTTATCCTGTATGATCAGCACTGCTTTATATTCAATAAACTGATAAACAACATTTATCAATGGTTCAATCGTAATAGAAACGATTTGAACTCCCAGTATTATTGTTTACATCAAAGCAATCTCCTGCAGAAATAACACTTTAACTATGTGCTCTATACAACCAAAAAGATGCAAAGATTGCAATTTGTACTTAGTTCAGATCAAAAATGTCGTCCGATGTATAATGTATTGATGATATTGGCCTACCATAAAGAAAAATCAGATCAAATGTGGCTGTAAAATTAAGAACAGTCGTTGGGAAATGAGAAATAAAAGTACGCTTCACCCAATTATTTTCCGAAACACTTGTTCTTCTCTAGCTTAGGAATTCGAAAAATTCAGATGCCTGACTTTCTGCAACTCATCTGATCTCATATGACAGGGCCATTAACATTTTATTACGCCTTGCCATTCACATAACTGACCATTGTTATTCCCATTTCGGCAAGTTACATTTATTTCACAACTCTCACAACCGTAAAAAATTCAAAGAAAGGCCTTTTTGCAAATCTTTTGTTCACCCATAGGTAAGTTGAGGATTCTAGAACTTTAAACAATAAATCGAATTAAACACTGTGTAGTACCTTTCCGGAATCTGGTATCGCAATACCAGCGAAATGAGATGTTGTGCATTAACATAGCAATCCGTTACGTGTTCTTTCGGTGGGACAAATAGGTCTGTTACAAAAATATTAGCATTTTGTCCATCCGACAGGATAACTGTTTGTTTCAAAAGTTTTTGACTATCATCCTTGTAGAAATCATGTTTTGGAATTTTGTAAATTCTATTATAGTATACTTTCGAAAAACGTCTGCTTGATATTGTATCATAAACGTGCTGTTTTTCATATAGCCCTAAGTATCGATCTGTCCGTCCGACATAAAATAAGTACTTTTGTAACAAACCCAAATGTGAGCTCACATTTGAAACAACTCTGAGACAATTCAACCGATGACAAAAGGTGACAGCAAATAAAAAAACTCAAAATACAGGATGATTTCAAATAGGCGAAACTTTTATAAATATTGAAGACCATTCCCAATTTCGGTCAAATCTGAAAAATGGCTTAATTCTTAATTCTTAATCAGCACCTTCCGATTGTTTTGCTATAACATTTTTACAAAAATTAGCGAAACTTCGAAATTTAGTTCCAATTGTGTTAAACCATGTTGTTTTCAAACACTATTTTCATGGAAAATTATGGCTGTGGCGATGTATATATGGCTGATGGTTTCATTTCAAAAACATTAGATTCCAACTATCCCCATGGTTTCACTGATTTCATTTATACGTATAGTAACATTTTTACGATTTTCAAACTGATTCAGTCTTTGTTTGTTGGCCCTTTCATGCAAGCAAAATCTTCGGAAGTTCTGTATAATGTATTTTATTGCCTGCATAAATTTTCTATCATTGATAATAGATGTTACACAATCAATGGCCAATCAAGATCTCACACCTTCAACTATCATCAAAAGTTGGTTTGCCGGTCATGTATTCCAAACTAAATCATTATCTCAATCAAGTGGTTTAGCATTTCTAATTGATCATTATGAAACTAATGACCATATTCAGGAAAAAATACTGCTATAAATTTTTAAAATATTAATTTTCATTGACAAAAGTACACATTTAACTTTAAAAGAATAATAAAAGGTATTAAAATCTTAACGAACAGATAAATATTTAAAAAGTTATACTCATTTTAATGTCGGGGGCACTTTTCCAGGTCACCCTGTATAACAATCCAGAACAAAAGAAAAGTGTGATATATAATAACCTAAGCGACAAGTAAAAGTTAATTGGCTATAATTTGAATATGATGTGAAGATGTAATAATGTTATACTAGCCGCCAAGGCGGCGTCGCTCGCCGCCCATGTGCACCTGCTCTGTGTCACCCCGGAGACCCCAGTAAACCTCATATTTCTTGAAAAACGGCTCGTACAACCTGTGTTCAGCCAGAGGCAGATTCGAAATCAAATATCAAATATCAGTTTAAACAATGGTTCCAAAAAAACCCAAATTTCATGATGTGTTACTTATTTATTCTTTAAAACAATCGTTGATCAGTACAACAATACACTCAAAACGTAGGGAGAAAAAACTTCAACTTTTTATTAGCTTTTGTTTTAAAAAAGTTACGCGCTCTAACATGGGTGCTATCAAATAGGGGGAAAATGGTTTCTCTTCTTAAAAAGTTCACACGGGAGGAGAGAAAAAAGGCACGTGCTAAATGAATAAATAGAATAAAAAAACGTTCGATCTGAAGCGCATAACAATTAAAAGAAGAAATTAATTTATTAAAAGAAAAGCAAAAAAAAACATTTTGTTTTATGATACTCTTTTTTTACCGACCGATTTTTAAACATTTTGATTGCTCAAAAAAAAAGTTCACCCGTCTCAGACAGTCAGGCAAGAGTTAGTGGCAAACCGAACATGCTGCCACGTTCTGCCACTGCTGCTTTTTGTCCAAAATGTTTAATCAGTTAGTTTCTTTGTATTTAGTTGATGTACTGTTTTGAAAGCCAAGTCAACGTGGAATATAAAACTTATAATAATGATTTATTTATTTATTTATTTACTCATTTATTTATAAAAACAAAACGTTATTCCTATTAGTTCATCAGCCAAAGAAAGTCACGTTCGATTGGGGTTGCAATGTATTTGCTTCGAGCTCACGTCGCACACAAAAACAGAAATAATTTCGCTCACAAATCAATCTAGCATTTTGCGTGACTTACAAACAAACAAACAAACAGACAGACAGAGAATCGGCTATTAATATATAGACTAACCGCCTATGTCCACCTGCTCTGTATCACTGTATCAATAAATGTCAAATTTCCTTATAAACGGCTCGTACAACTTGTGTTCAACCAGAAGCAGATTCGGAGTCACAACCTCTGGTAAAACCAATCTTTTATCAGTGTAACAATATACTCAAATCGTAGAGAGAGAAAACTTCAACTTTTTATTAGCTTTTGTTTTAAAAAAGTTACGCGCTCTAACATGGGTGCTATCAAACGTAAGGGGGAAATCGTTTCTCTTCCTAAAAGATCACACAGGAGGAGAGAAAAAAGGCACGTGCGAAATTAATAAAGAGAATAAAAAAACGTTCGATCTGAAGCGCATAACAATTAAAACAAGATGCCTTAACAGGCAAACGGATTTCTGCCAAATCTGCTGAAAATGAAAAATAAAAGACCATGTGACTTGAAATTTGAAAGAGATTGTGTATATATATATATGATTTCCAAAATAAAACATCACATTTCTAATCATGTCCTGTTGATAATAGACAAAAGATTGTTTCTATACTGAATATGTGACTCGTATGACGTATGTCTATTTCTATTTCGACAATGCGTTGGTTTCTTTTTATGTATGTAGCGTGCTGCATTGTTTAGTTTTTTCTATAGGTCTTTGTTTTTTTACGTTCTTGTTTTTAACGAGTCTGTACATGATGTAAGTTTTTACTAGAAGAAGTTCTATGTTAGAATTGGAAAAGTTCTCTGTGCAAAATAACTCTAACAGGTTATGGGCCCAGACAACCGCATGTTTTAAAACACGAAGTTTATGTTATATCTTGATCCAGTATAGTATTACTTTCGCTGATTATGGCTATGGCTGCTGATAAGGAATTTGACTTTAAATTTGAGAAACTTACAGCTGAGAACTACCATACGTGGAAGTTTAATATGAAAATGTTTTTAATCGGAAGAGATCTCTGGGAGATTGTGAATGGTTCCGAAGTTTTAAACGAAGCTGGTGATGAAGAAGAGAAACGTAAATTTAAAAAGAGAGAGAATCTTGCTCTTGCTAGTGTTTGTTTATCAATCTCGACTAATCTCCAAATCTATGTACGTTCTGCTGAAACTGGAAAGGAAGCTTGGGATAGCTTAGCAAAACATTTCCAGCAGAAGACGCTTTCGAGAAAAATACAGCTGCGAAGAAAGTTGTATTCAGCAAAGTTACAGAAAGGTGGTGATATGGTTGAACATATCAATTCTGTCAAGACGATTGCGGAACATTTAGAAGCAATAGGCGATCCTATAGCTGAACACGATTTAGTCATCATTTTGATAAGTAGTCTTACTGAAGAATTTAATTTTCTAATAACTGCATTGGAAACCATTGCTGAAGATAATTTGACATGGGAGTATGTCCGTGACCGTTTAATTCATGAAGCTGAAAAGATGAAATTTCCTGCGTCAAAGGACAGAGTTAAGGATGCTCTTTTCACTAAAAATCCGAAAGATCCGAAAAAACCGAAAGAGTTTATATGTCATTATTGTAAAGGAAAAAACCATTATGCCCGAGATTGTACCAAGAAAAAGCGTGATGAAAATGCCAAACAAAAAGCAAATTTGTCTAACCAGACTGATCAGTCGCCAGAAATCGCTCTCGTGTCCTCTAATCCGAATAATGGAGAAGAATGGTGGATAGATTCTGGAGCATCTCAACATATGACTTATGAGAGGAAAAGCATTAAAAACTTTCATAAGTTCAATCAACCATTGTGCATTCAATTAGCAGATAATAGTTGTCTGTATTCGTATGGAAAAGGGGAAGTGCATTTAACCGTGCTGAATAAAGATGAAAAAGTCGATATTGTTTTGAAGGACGTTCTTTACGTGCCGAAATTGCAAAACAAACTTTTCTCACTGCCGTCTGTTACGGAGAAGGGTGCTGTTGTTGAGTTTCAGGGACAATCATGTGGTATTAATATCGATGGGAAGGATTACGTTATTGGCCATAAACATGGCAAATTGTATAAACTCAATACTGTGGATTTTAATGAAACTTGTTGCATTGGAAAGGCAACCAAACCGCAATCCTTACATTTATGGCACCAACGATATGGTCATTTAGGTTATGAAAGTTTAAAATCCTTAAATGACAAAGAATTAGTTACTGGTTTGCAGATCGATCCTAAAGAGATGAGTGACCTAAAGTGTGAAGGCTGTGCAGTTGGAAAACAACACCGAAATTCGTTTCCAAAAAGGTCAGAATCTGAAACTGAGCAACCTTTGGAGTTGATCCACAGTGACGTCTGTGGACCTATGAGTATTGATTCAGTGGGAGGATCGAAATATTTTGTTACCTTCATCGATGACTTTTCCAGATATACCGTACTATACACTATGAAGGCTAAAAGTGAAACACTGTCGAAATTCAAAGAGTATGTTGCTTTGATGGAAAATGCTGCAGGTCGTAAAATTAAGAGACTCCGCTCCGACAATGGTGGCGAATACACTTCAAATGAGTTTAATCAGTTTTGTAAAGATAAAGGGATCCAACGAGAGTTTACGATTCCTTATTCGCCACAGCAAAATGGTGTTTCCGAGAGAATGAATCGTACCATCCTCGATTTAGCGAGATCAATGCTTCATCAAACTAACCTAGGCTTGGAGTTTTGGGCTGAAGCGGTTGCAACAGCGGTTTACGTTCGAAATCGCAGTCCAACGTCGAAATTGAAAGATCAAACACCATTCGAATGCTGGTTTAAAAGGAAGCCTACCGTACACCACTTACGAGTTTTCGGTTGCAAAGCTATGGTTCACGTGCCTTCTGAAAACCAAAAGAACAAATTAGATAAACGTTCTATTTCATGCATCTTCGTTGGTTACCCTAGTGATAGCAAAGGGTACAAGTTATTTAATCCTGAATCAAGAAAAATGATTCGAAGTAATGATGTTCTGTTTTTTGAAGAGGAATTTCCGAAAGTGGGAGACTCCACCAAACGAGACATTATCGATGAACCTTGTGAGTTTTACTTTGATTCAAATGTTGATGAGATTGCTGACCATGCACCTGAAGATCAACCTGTACCTGATCACCAAGCTGCTCCTGACCAAGCTATTCCACGAGAAGTCCCTAACGTAATCAATCAACGTATTCAACGCGAGAGAAGAGCACCTGATCGTCTCGGTGTTCTTACTGGAAATTGGTGGGATTTCGTTGAAAATGCTAGCATTGCTGTTAGTAATAATGAGCCTTCCAGCTATGAAGAAGCAATGAGTTGCAGCAAAGCTGATCAATGGCGTAAAGCTGTTCAAGATGAGATGGATTCACTCATCAAAAATCGCACCTGGGATCTAGTCGATCTTCCTGAAGGAAAAAATGTAGTTGGTAGTCGCTGGGTTTTCAAAGAGAAACGTGGTGCAGATGGTCAAATCAACAGACACAAAGCTCGTCTTGTTGCTCAAGGATATTCCCAAAAGCAAGGCATTGATTTTGATGATACTTTCGCTCCTGTTGCCAAGTATAATTCTATAAGGACTGTCTTAGCTATTGCTAATGAGCTCAATCTTGATGTTCATCAAATGGATGTCAAAACTGCATTTTTAAATGGAGATCTAGATGCAGAAATCTACATGAAACAACCTAAAGGTTTTGTCGATGATCCGAGCAAAGTTTGCAAGCTTCATAAAAGTATCTATGGTCTGAAACAAGCTGCTCGTTTGTGGAACTTAAAAATCGATCGCTATTTGAAAGAAAATGGGTATAACGCTAGTGATGCTGATCCATGTATTTATTACAAATGTGTCAAAGAGAATAACAGAATCTCTTTGATGATTATTGCTATTTATGTTGATGATGTCATTTTAGCATCTGATGATCTTGAACTTCTCGACCAGGAAAAGAAGAATCTCGAGAATGAATTTGATATGGTTGATCAAGGTGAAATTAACTACATCCTTGGTATGTCAATTAAGCGAGATCGTAAAGAAGGTATTCTTCGAATCAGTCAAACAGCTTATTTACAAAATGTGCTAAAGCGTTTTGGAATGGATGAGTGTAAGCCAGTATCAACACCAATGGAGACTGGCAAGCTTTTCGAAAAAATGCCCACAGAAGATCACCCTGTCAATCTCAAGGATTACCAAGCTGCTATTGGATCACTCATCTATGCTTCCATCGGTACACGACCTGATCTATCTTATGCAGTTGGAGTATTAAGCCAGTTTATGTCTAACCCTAGCCAAGAACACTGAAAAGGAATCAAACGTGTGTTTCGTTACATAAAAGGGACATTGAACTATTGTTTAGAGTTTGTTGCATCGAAAACAAATAAAGTCAATTTGTCTGCTTACACTGACGCTGATTGGGCAGGTGATAAGATATCCAGAAAGTCGACATCTGGGTACGTCTTTCAGATTGGAGGGTCTCCAATCACATGGCGATCACAGCGTCAATCTGTTATTGCACTGTCTTCTACAGAAGCTGAGTACATTTCTCTCAGTCATGCTGCACAAGAAGCAACTTGGCTTCGACAATTATTGAACGACATTGGGTTCAAACAAACAACGCCAACGACATTGTATGAAGACAATCAATGTGCTATTGGACTTAGCAAAAATCCAAGATCGAATTCAAGAACAAAGCACATCGACATTAAATTTCATTACGTTAGACAAGCTGTTGGAGAGAAAGTGATTAAAGTCGAATATTGCCCCACAGATGAGATGGTTGCTGATATCTTAACGAAAAGCTTACCCAAAGCGAAATTTGATAAACTTCGAATCATGTTAGGTGTGAAATGACTGTCAGACTCGCCATACTCGTCAAGTGGGAGTGTTGATAATAGACAAAAGATTGTTTCTATACTGAATATGTGACTCGTATGACGTATGTCTATTTCTATTTCGACAATGCGTTGGTTTCTTTTTATGTATGTAGCGTGCTGCATTGTTTAGTTTTTTCTATAGGTCTTTGTTTTTTTACGTTCTTGTTTTTAACGAGTCTGTACATGATGTAAGTTTTTACTAGAAGAAGTTCTATGTTAGAATTGGAAAAGTTCTCTGTGCAAAATAACTCTAACATGTCCTCCCCAAGACATTGTCAAAGGATAACTGACACTATCTGAGATTTATAATGTATATACTGTCAATAAACTGGATTACATCTGAATTACATTATTATTATTATTAAATGTATTTCAGGGATCCATAAAATGGCTTTTCACCCAATAAAAATATAACAATAGATAAATACAATAAATACAATATAGTTAGTTAAAATTGGTATTCATAGTTAAAATAAATTACTACATATATGTGCATAAGAAGTCAGACAAGAAATAGACTCGCTGATGTTACATTCTTTATTTTGCTGGTACGAAACAGTATCAAGGATATATTGATCCTTGCAGATATCACAATGAATGAGCACATAACTCTAAAAGATATGAATTTCTGAATTTGATAACTTTGTGTCAATCTTCCTAAATGACAAGCACAAAAAGGCACACAGATTTTGGTCATGCAAAATACATCTACATAGACCAAAATCAACATATAACTGAAATCAGACATTTTTGTTTTATTTTAATTGATATGGCATACACCCACAAACATTCTTAATCTAAGTTGACATTCATGGCCTGTTTATATAAAAATTCTTTAAGAAATTTGAAAATAAGGCTGAATGATTTTTACAACACAGCATTGCATTTCTGATTTCATAGGTACCCCAGGGCATTGTGAACGTGTAATCGACACTGTATGATGACATAAACATCCTTTATTTTTGGGGAACGAAATATTACGCTTTTATTGATCTTTTCAGATATCACAGTGATTTCGTATGTTAAGCGTACTCTTTAAACATGTGATATATACCGTCAATCTTCTTCATTATGAATGATTTTCTCAATATTGAAAACACAAAAAGTAAACAAAGATTTTGAAAGTAGCTATACTTATACGTATATACGTATACTTATTACGTATGCTCAAGCACACACATAAATTATATAAATGAAAGGAAAGTTTTGTATCGTGTTTCATGTGCAGTGTTCTGAATTTACACAGTTGGAAGATGTTTTAATTCGCTGATTAGGAAAGCCATTCATAATAAGGGACATTATCGACAGTGTATAACTTAAAAACTGATATAAAATATTAAAAACATTAAAACATCAAACATTGAAAGTAAGTGGTGCAGAGAGTAGTCAAACATTTTTGATGTTGGAACTTAACAGGAAACTGAGCTGAGCTTAAGTATCCAGAGCTTGAAAAGCATAACAGCCTATATACGAAACAAACAAAGATGTTTTCAGGCTTTTCAAGACATGTTTCCACTAAAAACAAACAAATATATACCTTTTTGACTCTTCTGTTTACAAAACGTTGAGAATTTTGTTTTAGTTAGAAAAGAACGATCTGATCGCAACGAGTACGTTTTTCTCTCTTATAAAAAATACAACGAACGAAAAAACTAAAAAGAATAACATGCGTGATAAAATGCCACGTGCGTGAACACAATACATTAATGAGAACATCGAACATAATAAAAGCCATCGTGCTGGAAATGAGCGTCACATATTTCAACACGATCACAGTTCAAGAAAATTATAAGTTTCTTCTATATATTCTAAAAGGGTTTCTTCCCGCTGACATGCATGGCATGGTGCTTTGGTTTCATGTAACCGCATGCATGAATTTTCAAAAAACCGCTAGGTTTGGACAGTAAGAAAAAGAAGAAAAAGAAGAAAAACAGAGCCGGTTTTAATGTATTTCTTGCTTTCGCAGAAATCCAAAAAGAAATTAAATTAGAAAAAAAGCAAAAAAATATTTTGTTTCATGATACTCTTTTTTTACCTATCGGTTTTTAAACATTTTGATTGCTCGAAAAAAAGTTTACCCGTCTCAGACAGTCAAGCAAGGATACGTTAGGATACACTGGCAAACATGCTGCCAAGTTCTGCCACTGCTGCTTTTTGTCCAAACTGTTTAATCAGTTAGTTTCTTTGTATTTAGTTGATGTATTGTTTTCAAAGCCAACGTAGTCAACGTAGTCCTTGGAATATAAAACTAACAATAATAATAAAAACAAACCGTTATTCCTATTAGTTCATCAGCCAAAAAAGTCACGTTTGATTGGGGTTGCAATGTATTTGCCTCGAACTCACGTCGCACACAAAAAAAGAAATAATTTCGCTCACAACTCAATTGCGTGACTTACAAACAAACAAACAAACAGACAGACGGAGAATCGGCTATTAATATATAGACTAGCCGCCAAGGCGGCGTCGCTCGCCGCCCATGTCTACCTGCTCTGTATCACTGTATCAATAAACGTCAAATTTCCTTATAAACGGCTCATACAACTTGGAAAAGATTCGAAATCACAACCTCTGGTGTGCAGTCAGTGTTACATCAGTGTTACAATAACTATTTTTCAGATTTTTCATTATGTGTTACTTATTTATTTTTTAAAGCCAATCGTTGATCAGTACAACAATACACTCAAAACGTAGGAAAAAAAAACTTCAACTTTTTAACTTTTGTTTTAAAAAAGTTACGCGCTCTAACATGGGTGCTTTCAAACATGGGGGAAATTATTTCTCTTTTTAAAAGGTTCACACGGGAGGAGAGAAAAAAAGCACGTGCTAAATGAATAAAGACAATAAAAAAAACGTTCGATCAGAAACCCTTATTTTGTTTCATGACACACCATTTTTCACCTGTCAGGCAAGGAAAGCTTCGGTTTTCAAACATGTTGATTGCTCGGAAAAAAAGTTTCACCCGTCTCAGACAGTCGGGCAAGCGTTAGGATACAACACTGGCAAACCGAACACCCTACCATGTTATCCCACCATTGCTTGTTGTCCAAAATGTATAATCAGTTGGTTTTTTTGTATCTAGTTGATGTACTGTTTTCAAAGCCAAGTGAACAGTAGTTCTTGGAATATAAAATTAATAGTGATTATAATAAAAAACGTTATCCCTATTGGTTCACCAGCCAAAAAAAAGTCACGTTCGATTGGGGTTGCAATTTGTTTCGCACTGACGTCGCACACAAAAAAAGAAATAATTTCGCTCACAACTTAATCTACTATTTTGCGTGACTTACAAACAGACAGACAGACGGAGAATCGGCTATTAATATATAGACTAGCCGCCAAGGCGGCGTCGCTCGCCGCCCATGTTAAGTATGCGTTGACTTCACGAAAAATGAAATTAAGAAATTGGCAACCGAAAGTGTTACCATGTTGTAGAGCTCGAAAAACTGATTAAAAAAATGTATGGGATCGTTCCGCTACGATCAACCGTTACAGAGATATCATTCTTCAAAGATTTTGATGACGTCACAGACCCCTCCCAAAAAAATTAGACCCAAATTTTTTGTCACCCCATCGCCTGTATCGCGGACCCGAAAAAACGTCAGTTATCCTAGAGGCAGATTCGAAATCAAATATCAAATATCAGTTTAAACAATGGTTCCAAAAAACCCTAAATTTCATGTGTTATTGGATTTCTGCGTAAGCAAGAAATACTTTACGATCGTCCGTGTTTTTCTGTTTTTTTTTTCATCTTACTGTCCAAACCTACGCATTTTTGTTTCTTAAATTTCATTGGTTCATAAAAAAGCCGTCTCAATCGTGATTGGTGCATAATGCCCGATTTCTACGAAAGGGTGCTAATTTAGCCACCTCCACTTAAATAGCGATAGTTTATTGGCTGATTTTCGCCATGCCATGTGATCGTCCACAAAACGTTTTAAAAATGGCAGCGAAAGAACGTGTGACTAGTAACGTGTGTAGGTTGCTAAAAGTTTCTTTGATGGAAATATGGCTTTAAAAGAAGTTAATACAGCTTATAATTTTATATAAAGAATTGCATTACTGTTGGGAACTTATCATGTTCACAAAATTAAATTACAGTGTGGTTATTCTGTTTTTTGAAAGAAGTTTTCTTGAAGTTTAAAATATGAAAACAGTGCCCCAATACATGGTGTGTGGAAGAAAAGGTATTTCTTGTTTTATTTTTGCTCCAAGCCTTTTTAAATATGAAAGACCTTCGTGTATTTTGTATGTGTATGCATGTTTGAAGTCAATTTTTAGAAGCTTTTGGATTTTTAAAGCTCAGCTTAGCTTCCTTTCAGCTCCTCCCCAACATCACCAACATATATGCACTTTATACAGCTATTTATACTATATTTAGTAGCAATTTTTGGATGTATTCTGGCTATATCAGCTTATCTCTTTTCTCCCTACGTATGTTGTATTTTTTTAACTTTTAGATTAGATATGAGCTTTAATTTCTAAGTAATTATTATTGTGATATTTATATTTTTCATTCTGAGGAGATCAATATAGAAACTTTATATATTAGTTTGTGCTGCCCAAACGATATGTTTGTTACCGCCAGTATACACAATCTTTTTATAGGATTCGTTATATTTACTGTGGTTAAATTAAAGTTTCGTATTGTGTCGATGCACTTTTTTGGAGTACGTGGGTGGCAAATATCCAGTAACAATCATTCAGCTTATTCGTACAAAAAAAATAAATGATCTCCGCGATAGCATAAAGAAAAGCCCCTTTTTAATGTTATGGTAGGCTGACTTTCTTGACGAACTTTGTCAGTCGCATCAATATTCTTGTTTATTTAATGCTGATGCTTCTCGAGCTGAATGATATGACTGTCTTAGTTTTGCAGGACTAGTGTGCTAGTGTTGCATTTTTGTGACATTTTCAGCAGCAAAGCTTGCAGAAATCCTTCTGCCCGGTAGGGCATCTTGTTTATTTTTTAAAACAATCGTTGATCAGTACAACAATGCACTCAAAACGTAGAGAGAAAAAAACTTTTTATTAGCTTTTGTTTTAAAAACGTTACGCGCTCTAACATGGGTGCTATCAAACGTAAGGGGGAAAATGGTTTCTCTTCTTAAAAAGTTCACACGGAGGAGAGAAAAAAGGCACGTGCTAAATGAATAAATAGAATAAAAAAACGTTCGATTAGAACGCTTAACAATTAAAAGAAGAAATTAAATTATTAAAAGAAAAGCAAAAAAATAACATTTTGTTTTGATATGATACTCTTTTTTTACCTATCGGTTTTTAAACATTTTGATTGCTCAAAAAAAATGTTCACCCGTCTCAGACAGTCAGGCAAGAGTCAGTGGCAAACCGAACATATGCTGCCACGTTCTGCCACTGCTGCTTTTTGTCCAAAATGTTTAATCAGTTAGTTTCTTTGTATTTAGTTGATGTACTGTTTTCAAAGCCAAGTCAACGTGGAATATAAAACTAATAATAATGATAAAAATAAAACGTTATTCCTATTAGTTCATCAGCCAAACAAAGTCACGTTCGATTGGGGTTGCAATGTATTTGCTTCGAACTCACGTCGCACACAAAAAAAGAAATAATTTCGCTCACAACTTAATCTACCATTTTGCGTGACTTACAAACAGACGAACAAACAAACAAACAAACAAACAGACAGACAGACAGACAGACAGAGAATCGGCTATTAATATATAGATAGCCGCCAAGGCGGCGTCGCTCCCCGCCCATGTTCAGCCTGCGTTGAGTTCAGAAAAAATCTAACTAAGGAATTTGCAATGATAAGTGTACCCATGTTGTAGAGCTTGAAAAACTGACCAAAAAAATGTATGGGATCGTTTTGCTACGACCAACCGTTACGGAGATATCGTTCAAAGATTTTGATGGCGTCACAGACTCGTCCCCCCAAAAAATTAGACCCAACTTTTTCGTCACCCCGTCGCCTGTATCGCGGACCCCGAAAAACGTCAGTTATCCCTATTGGTTACCGAGATAATTTTCCCCAAACGTCGCGTTCGATTTGGGTCCCAATACAACGGTTTCACACTGACGTCGCGAGCAAGAAGAGAAATAATTTATGTGTGATCTTACATTGCTGACTTCCCAATTTCTTTCGCAGTTCATATCTACCATTTTGCGTGACAGACAAACAAACAGACAGACAGACAGAGAATCGGCTAATAACATATAGACTAGCCGCCATCCGCCGCCCATGTTCAGCCTGCGTTGTATCACCACCTGCTCCAAATTATTGCACTTAAAACCAGCGATAAGACTTCCTTTGCTGCTGGCTTTATCGCTAAATAAAGCTCGTTTGCACGTGAAGAGAAATACGTTCCTGGTGTTTCAAATCTTGCATGTTCTTAACTCAGCCGTTTATTGTCACCGTCGCATTTAAAATGTCAGCAGACTTTCTTGCTTTACACAATGCATTCCGAACGTGAACTTCACGTGGTTTTTCTTTACGATTTTAAACCAATCAAATATCAGTTTAACAATACACTCAAAACGCAGAGAGAAAAAACTTTTCAACTTATTATTAGCTTTTGTTTTACGCGCTCTAACATGGGTGCTATATGTGGAATATAAAACTAACAATAATGATAAAAACAAAACGTTATTCCTATTAGTTCACCAGCCTAACAAAGTCACGTTTGATTGGGGTTGTAATGTATTTGCTTCGAACTCACGTCGCACACAAAAAAAGAAATAATTTCGCTCACAACTCAATCTACCTTTTTGCAAACAAACAAACAAACAGACAGAGAATCGGCTATTAATATATAGATGTGTGAATGATAGAAAAAGGTAGTAAATGGAAATTTAAACAGGAAATTTAAAAACAAAACAAAGTAAAAACTATTTTTGGGTTTTTCACTTTCTTCAATTATTCAACAAGTGGTGTGGTCGTATGTTAATAATAACAATAACAAAATTGTTAAATTTATCAACAAGAAACACATATCATCGAAACAGCTTTCTTTTGCTAATCGATTGTCATAAATTTTGTTTCAAGTGATGACCAATTCAATAATTGTTTTTGCTTGTGCAATAGAACACTCCTCCTTTGTTGCTACTGTCTAATCTTGTCTTGAAACCAGTCTAAAATAGGTTGGAATTTTTAACAGTCGTGCTGGCAATCAAACGGATTCGTCCTTATGGTTTTTGTTTCCAAGATATTGAAAATTTTTCTTACCATTATCGGCAAACCAGACTGGTGCCACTCGGTACCTTACACCATACTATCGTGCGTGCAGACTAGTACTAAAACAAATATGAACGAAGAATCTTCCTCTGGGATTGTTGTTTTCAATAATTACAAAAATCGTAAAAATGATAAGAACATGAAATTTTTTAAGGACAGCGTTATACACATAATCACATAACCGCATAATCACCGTGTCGAATTAAATTACTTTTATTCGGGTAAAATTCGACAAAAAATGTGACAGTTGCTTCACACAAGTTTTGTTGCCGGATATTAAATTCGACAAGGCTTTAGACAGCCACGTAAATGTCCCATGATTTTATAACTGTGTTCAGATTTACTTCATTGCGTATTCTTGCGTATTTATAACCTTTAGCATTTCAAAATAATTCAACCAAGCATGATTGCTAGTCCCAAGGTCTTGTTCACCTTCACTGTCATTTCGTGCATTTTTTAAATATATGTATATCAAGTTGTCATCAAATCCGACTATTATGTATAAAGCGATACCGACTTATTGCCGTTTTATTCGACAAAATCTGCTGCACTAAATTCATTATGTTGCACTTAATTTATTTTCCCTTTATACAGTCAAGTTTTCGCTGCATTTAATAAGGAATTTAATTCGACACGACGATTATGCGGCCGTATAAAGCTGTCCAAAGTAATCGATGAAAATCGGCAATGTAGAAAGGTTTACCTCAATAACCTTGACGATAACGTGCTAACAACACTTGAATGATAAAATAAGATTACTCTACACTTAACAATTCATAACAATAACAATGTCATTAATATAAATAAAAACAAAACCTCAAAGTATCAACTCGAAAACAGGAACATTATTTTGTATGTGTTGGTTCCGCATTGTTTGTCATTAACTCAATGAATCCATTGAAACTCCTATTCCAATAACGAGTATAAATAGAGCGGAAAATCACAACATCTTATGAGAAATATGGAAGTCATGGAAGGAGCTAAACCAGTGGCACTTTTGGAACCAGTTCCACTACGACTTTTGGAACCAGTTCCACTACGAAGAAGAAGTGGAAAAAGACCAAGGCGTGACGATGGCTCAACACCACCTCCAAAGAACCTCATGATTGGAAAATGGATTCCTGGTGATCGTGATGTCGTGTTAACGTGGATGAAAAACGAGCTAGAGAAGCAAAAAGGCTCTAAGGAATACGAAGCAATGGATCACTACTTTCCAGATTGTACAACAATAGAAGAGGAGGTAATGGAGTTTGTGGTAAATGCTCCCAACATCAAAGAAATTAATAAAGAGATCAATCTGGAGCCATCAGTTGCAGATCTGGTGCTGGCTATGGGAACTGAACCAGATGTTGGAATGTTAGTAGTTGAGATGTTTCGTCAACAAAATAGTCCAAAAAAACTGAACACCAAAGAGTGCATTTATCTCCTAAGCTGTACAATACGGAAAGCTCCGAAATTTTCTGATGATAAAACAGGTAACATTGTCTCTCCTTCCAGTGTATACTCAGGTGTCCGTTATATCTGCAATTACAAATTTGTATTGTTGGGAGAAATACTTAAACATGCTATGACACACAGTCTCTTACAAAGGATTTTGTTGTTGTTTCAAATGTCAAATTGTGTAAGAAATATTTCATTGCCATGTAATTCATAAGGGACTTATTTGCCATTAGAAGCCATCGTTTCGCTGCAGAGTGAGCCCATGGCAAGTTAGAGCAATGCTTAACGTACCCTATGCTCAATTTGTATTTGACGTAGGAATTGAAACTCTAGTTTACTCACTTACTAACGCACTTAAATAAACCGATACCAAAACTAGAAATCCGCTCCTTACCAACTTCAAAAATAACAATAATTCATTCAAAATTATTACTTTGTTTTTGTTGTGATATGTAAAACGATTTCTGAGTGTTTGTGCTGTTCACAGGTCACGCTATTCCTTGTCCCGTTGGTGCTATTTTAACATACGCTATGGCAACGCCAGCCGGTTACGCGGGTTTTATCAAAGATTCAGTCAACAAGCACTTCAAAGCTATCCTGAATGCTTACGGAGATCATTTAAAATCAAGCGAGTCCCGAAACGTGTTGGTTACTGAGAAGGGTGGATGGTTCTCACCAGAAGCGCTGAAGGAAATGCCAAACTTTGATGAGACCTTTCAGTGTGAACCTGGAAAAAAATATAAAGGCTTCAAGTCATTCGATGATTTCTTTACAAGAAAATTAAGACCTGACGCTAGAAAAATTGCCTCCCCAGATGATTCGCTCGTTGTCGTCAATGCTTGCGAGAATGCTCCTTTTCGAATCAGGTATTCTGTTGGAAGACATGATGCGTTTTGGATAAAAAGCCAACCCTACTCCCTTCAATACATCTTAGATGATGACGAATACATCGACAGGTTCGTTGGTGGAACGATTTATCAAGGCTTCTTGAGTCCTCACACTTACCATCGTTTTCATGCTCCTGTGTCAGGTGACATCAAACGAGCCAAGGTTGTGGAAGGCACCTACTTTTCCCAGCCGTACTATGAAGATGAAACGTCCAACTACATTGCCTCTCAACCTTACTTAGCGCATATGGCCACACGTGGTATCATTATTATCGACACCAAACATAAAGATATCGGATACGTGGCTTTTGTACCTATTGGAATGGTGGACGTCTCTACAGTGGATTTAACTGAATTGAAAGGTAAAACGTCAGTCAAAAAAGGCGATGGTATTGGTACATTCCACTTTGGTGGATCCTCGCATTTGATCATTTTTGAGAAAGGCGTAAGAATGGCATTCGATCTTCAAGGAATTACGCCCGATCCTTATGGTAATGAGTTCCTTGATGTCAGGTCGAGACTTGCTACCATTGTTACTAGAGAAAAATAGTAAAAAAACAATATGGACAGGAAAAAGGCCATGAAAGAGGAACATAGGAACATTGAAGTTTGATATTTTGGTAAGGTTTGTTGGATTTAGATTTATTTTGTTTTTGAACTTATTTAGTCGAATGATATTTGCGAATTTTGGTGACTTTTGTAGCATATCATTTCTTTTAATAAAGAGTACACAAACAATGAAAGTATGGCTATATAGCTAGTACTCAATGGTAATACGTTTTTTTAATTAAGTTTAAGATTTTGTAAACCTATTTTTTTGTGTAAGAGAATACTTAAATTTTTTATACCGATTTTCTGCATCCTTACCGTGGGCAAAATCGTCAAAACTCACTGCGACGAATAGCATTTTTAATGAAATTGCGTGCATATTTCTATACAAATGCACTCCTTCGCAAAGATTTTTTAACAAATGTGCCAGCTGGGCTAATGTCAATAAGAATAAACGAGTTTAGATTACAACCTAAGGGCCTGCTGAGAACTAAGCAAATGGATAAAATCTTGAAGTGGATAGAGAGCATTTTATTACCTGCAATGAGACATGCGTTGAAGCATACAAGATTTCAGCTTTGCAACATCTACCATACAGCATCGAGGAATTTTTCCTGCTGCTTTTTTTAAACATTACGTCACTTGCAAAATTATCTATAAATTGTAGTTATTGCGCCTCTGAGTACGCGCTATTGTCTGCTCAGCGCGCGAGGAGTGTAAATGTATATACAGTGTGTCCCAGAGAATTTCGGTCTGTGATTTTAACAGCTTCTAACTTTTCACACGTATATCAGATTTCAGCGATTTTTACACCATTCAATAGGATTTTATTCAAGGATTTTAAGAATATAATTTTGTTCTCCAAAAGTTTTTATTTTGGAAACAACTAAAGAATTTACCATGAAAAAATCCAATTATCTTCTTAATGGTTAATTAACACATCTTACAATAACAAAGGTCATTACCAAAAACAAGCCAAGTGGCTGTAAAACGCAAGAGTCATTAAAAACAACATTTTAAGTCTCAACATGTCCCCCAATTCTCTGAACACAGCGATTTGCTCTTGTTGTCATTAAATGAAGAGCGACGAATAAAATTTTGATTTTGCCTAAGATTATTTGCTGCGTCAACAATTTTACTTCTCAACTCTGATAGACTCTGGATCTAGTGTAGAAAATGTTTGTTTTAAGATTGCTGATAGGATGTGCAAAATTATTATTACTAAATTAAATTAGAATATAGGATTTTAAAATCCTTGAGAGAAATCCTATGGAATGGTGTAAAAGTCGCTAAAATCTGATATATGTGTAAAAAGTTTTTAAAATCTCAGACCGAAATTCTCTGAGACACACTGTATAGTTGTGTCCCGCTGTTTGGAACTATCAATGGACAGGATATAAAGTTTGAGCAACGTCGGAATGACAAGATTTATAGCAGCCTGTAAATGCCTGCGGGACCAAGGTTTTTGTTTGAGATAACATGCATGTTTGAGATCACGAGAGTCACCTTATCGAGAAAAAAAATTTCGTTGTACGAAAAACTCACTAGCCCAAGTTAACTTCTCTTCGCCTTTATAATTATTAAACAGCCATCAAGTCAAGTTGTCTCGAGGCTTTTATTTGATGTGTATTATCGAGATGAATCATGCTGTCCATAGGATCCCTATTAATGGGAAATCAAAAATCATAAGGAATTTTCATACTAGACTGATTGTCCAAAGAAATCTTTATGATGAAAGTGCGTCTCCACATTTTTGGATTTCTGCGTAAGCAAGAAATACTTTACGATCGTCCGTGTTTTTCTGATTTTTTTTTTCATCCTGTCCAAACCGGCGCATATTTGTTTCTCGAATTTCATCGGTTCATACAAATGGCGTGCCAATGTTTATTGGTGCATAAAGCGCCACTATTTCACAAGGGTGCTATTAACTTTAATAGCGCTAGTTTATTGTCTTAAATTTCCGCCATGTGATCATCCGGGTATTTTTCGACTTCACATTTCCACGCCGTTCGCATAATGGTAGAAGAAACCGAAGAAACCCACTTAGACTTCCACGTGTTGACTGATCAATATTGAACAGATTTAAGGGAGAAAGGGGAGAAATTAATAACTATCTTACAATGATTCTACTGCGTTCATTCTTTTCTAAAAACAAGTTCTCAATGTTTTATAAAAACAGTGTGTGAAAAGGAATGCTTTTATTTTTTGAAAAATTAAGCCTTTCTAAATACATAAGATCGTTTGTTTCATGTGTGGGCTGTAGTGCTTTTTAAGCTCTGGATACATACAGCTCAGCTCAGTTTCCTCTTCAGCTCCAGCAACATACAAGAATGTCTTGTCCACCCTCTCTGCCTGTGCATCATTTAATGTTTGATGTTTCTCTCTAGCTATTTTAGCTTATTTACTTGTATATATAGGTCTTGGCTGTATTATCAATGTCTTGAATTAGGAATGGGGACTTACTATTTACGATAGCAAATTGAGATTACCTTGATTGTCTGTAATTTTTTTAAATACTGGACATCCTTTAACTCAAATTTCTGCTTTCAGTTAGGTTTGCTAATTTGGGTATAAGTTTAGGTCATAATTTTTCATAATCCTAATCTTTGTTTACTTTTTGTGTTTGGGAAGTCTTAATAATTAGGAAGATTGACCGTACATACGTAATCACAGTGATATCTGAAAGCGTATAAATTTGACGTTATTTTTTTCATTAAGTTTATTGGGAGTTAATGTAATGTTTCGTATTGTGTCGTTATCCTTTCATAATGTTCTGACGTGTATACGTAAATTTAATGTTTATATAGATGTATTTTGTATCATTAAAATCTACGCTTTCCTTTTTTTGCTTGTGAATTAGGAATTCTATTAGGATGATAGGCAAGACATATTGAATTCATAAATTCGTAACATTTACATTAACTTACATGCATACTCATTGTTTTATCTGAATTGATCACTGAATCCTTAATATCATTTCGTACCATTGAAATAAAGAACATTATGTCGTTCAGATATAATCAAGTTTAATGTTGTTTATTGGTATAAAGTTTTGCATAGTGACAATTATGTTCTATTCAGATTTTTGGGGAGTACATGATCAGAAATTTATATTGCGGAAATGATTAAACCTTTCTTAAATTTCATGAATGTCGTAGCCTTTCTTATTTCATACTTCAGCTGATTTTGCAGAAATCCTTATGCCTGCAAGGGCATCTTGTTCTTTATACAATCTTCGATTCGAAGAAAAGAAGAAAAATCCAAAACATACAGAGGATAAAACAAGTAAGGAATTTTTAACCAGAACATGTCCTTGCGTTATCGGCAAATTGAAAGTTGCATTTTATGAGTTCCATAAAGTACCTTTCAGGAAAATATTCGTGTGCGCTATAGACGTCTTTCTGGGAATTTCATTAGGTACTGGTAGGGTTACGGTTAAGGAGGGTTGTGGAAGTATACAACCGTGACAATGAATTATCCTATAAAATGAGGCTCAAACACACATCAAGAAATAAAGCTCTTTTATTCAAAACCCATGATTTTAAAACTTTATCACCAACAAAATATGGACGCAAATTTTTCAGCGAAAAGGCCGGTAGGGTTCTTAAGCCATAATACAATACTGATTTAGACTTCGATGCAGATATGTGTGGTTATGGTGTGGTGAAGACGTAGTCGCTAAATCACTTCTTGACAATACACTGGACAGAGAGTTCTCTGTTGTTGGCCAAATTAGGTGAATTTGCTGAAGCAAGAACAGTTATGTTAAAGGTCAGTCCGAAGCTGTATGCAATGCAAAATTCATTGATGAAAGAGGTGATTCCATTGACTTGTCAATTTGCGGAAATTTCATTGAACAAGTCTTTAACAATACACATTTAAGCCGCTCACCATGAACTTTTACCGTGATTGTAAGCTGACAACAACAGGGTCAACATTGATCGAACCTCGTGATGTCAAGGAAGGAGTTTTCCAATGGGAAAATGTGAACTTCAAAGATCCCTAAAACTTATGTTTTCTAGAAGTCATTTCGCCAAAGCTGAAAATTACATATTTAGCAGAAACCTTGACCGTAAGAAGAAAATTACCAGCATTGTTGAGGAAGCCAATACTTTATGCCCGAACTGGAAAAGAATCACAATTGGCAAGGAATATAAGCAAAATTCTCGTTGGAGATAACATTCCAACGTTTGTGCATTTAACTAAAATCCATGATAATGACGTGCTGTAGCACTGCATAGTAAACCCCCCTGCATTTTCCACTAAAAAGAGAATTGTGGCGAAATTTATAAATCATGTAACTATATGACCATGAGCAAGGCAACAATGTTTGATTTGTTGAAAAGACTTCAATAAACTGGATTGAAATCTTTACTTGAGTATATTTGTTTTGTTTGTGCGCAATATGTTCTTCTCCTCTTCGTGATGTTGAGTGATTTAATTCCATTCGCTCTTTTTTTATAAGAACAATTTTATAAGAACATGAGCCTCAGATTTGTCCAAAGAATAAGAACAAAATAAGAAAAACCTAAGGGTCATTTCATTGTTCCAAAAGTTACGAGCAACCTGAGCCTGAAGTTTCTTGTAAAATAAGAACAGTTAAAGATGCGATTCTCTTACAATTTTCTCTCAAGCTTCCGTCTATTCTTTAGAAGTATATTATTTTCACACGTGTGTTTCTTTCCTCACCTACAGTAAATGCGTGATATATACTAATGATGGTGGGGCATACCGAACGGCCTACATTTTATATATGTTTGTTCCACTTCCACGTTGTGTTACAAATTTAGTTGAATTGTTAAAATGGAAAATAAGAACAATCTTGCAGCAAAGATGTTTCTAAAAACTCCATATATAAGGCTGAAATGTGAAACTGTTTTCTTAAAGCGAAGAACAAAATAAGAACAATTCAGGCTGAAAAAGGCTCAACAGTAGCCAGTCTTTGGTAGATTTTACTGGTTTTTATAAAAAAAAAAAGCGTATGAGCAAAGTGATTGTGCAAAGCGAATCCTTAAATCAGTCTATTTTGTGGATGGAAAAATTTTTAGCAGGTAACAGTTGTGTATATATTAACTTTGCGAGTTTGTATTGACTTTTGAGTTATCGTTAAAATTATTTGTTGGCCGCATTAGGGATAAAGCTTAACCACAGGACCCATTAATGATATGGAAGTCTACACGGGAAATATAGGTGCAGAAAATGTAGAAACGATCTTTTACCGCTGGAACGATTAAAATCGCTCACCACGACGTTTTTCGCCTAGTGTAGTTTCGCTTTTTCTTGAGATGGCAATTTTTAACCTAAATATTTTCTGATATTTTTTGTTTCATAAACTTCACGTAAAAATTAGAAATGGGTCTGTTAAAGTACTTGTTTTATGTCGGACGGACAAATCGATACTTAGGGCTATATAAAAAACAGCACGTTTATGATACAATATCAATCAAACATTTTTCGAAAGTATACTAGAATAGAATTTACAAAATTCCAAAACATGATTTCTACAAGGATGAAGCTTCGGGGACACGGAAACAAATCTTCTAGCGCTTCAAACAAATAGACTTTGTTTCAAGCGCAGGAAAATTTGTTTCCGTGTCGCATGTGTTCTAGCACATGAAACAAATTTAATGAAGTCAAACCATGTGAAACGAGTGAGACAGTATTATCAGTATTTCATGATGGCGTCTGTGATCAGTAAAAACGTGATTGTAGCATCTGTTGCACTTCTGCTCGAAGAACAAGAACAAACGAAGAAACTATCAACGCGTTCTATTTGAACAAGACCATGGTTACTGCGCAGAAAAATCGATGGAGCCTTTCACACTTTATTCCAAGAATTAAAAAAAGGAGATTCAGAAGGGTTCAAGGGTTATCTAAGAATTTGACTGCACGTGTTGATTTTCCGCCATCTTAACGTCTTCTTGCATGATGTTATCAAATGTTTGTTGTTGTTTTTTTAATTCATAAATGAATTTGATTGGTTTCGATAAAAATGTTTCGAAAAATTCTACTCAAGGTGTGGGGACACGAGGGTTTTTTATGATTCTCATTTGTAACATGAAAAATTTGTTTCTGAAACAAAAAAAAATATCAAATCGATTTGATATTTTTTTTTGTTTCAGAAACAAAAATTTTGAGGAAAAAAAGTTTCAAAACAGAGAAGTTTAACGTGGGGACACATTTAAATATTTTCATGCCATTGAAACAAATCATAGTTTTGTTTCAAGCGCATAAAAATTTGTTTCCGTGTCCCCGAAGCTTGATAGTCAAAAAATATTGAAACAAACAGTTATCATGTCGGATGGACAAAATGCTAATACTTTTGTAACAGACCCAAATGAGTTCCTCATTAATCCTCGTTAATTCCCTAACAATCGATAATGGTTTTTAGTGGATATTGCAATTTCTCTTTGCATGACATGAAACTGATCAAGTCCTGATAAATTAGAGACTTTCAACTGAAAACTGTCGCATTTATTCATTTAGAAAATAGCCAAACTGGAGGAGAGTTAAATTACCAACAGAAGAAAAACTACTAAACAATAATTGAGATCGAAAAGAAAATTCGTGGTAGTGTACTCCTCCACAAAGTTTGACTATGTCTGTGTCCGCCTCTGGCATTAATGATATATTCAATCCTTATCGTGGGTTAAACAGCCATTATAAATTTCTGCGTCATCCTGGCTCTTGTCAGTAATTAATTTCAACTATTCTGTACAACTTTGGACATCCAAACAGTTTGCCATTGAAAGAGAAGATGATGAACCGATACTGATACTATAAAACTCTCTTGCAATATGATAGAATGGCATCGCGTCATTGTTCAAGTCGTTTTCATTACATTGAAAAAAAACATTGAATAACAGTGTTTATTTGCTTATTTCACTGTACTTAATGATCTGGTAATCACCACAACAACTGCAATAACGTTATTTATGCACTTGATATGTACAAGCTGTTTCAGATCCTCTAATCCAATATCTACCAGTGGTGATGTGTTTGCAATATCTTTTCATATGTTCTTATTTAACATTTCTTAATGACCTGGTAATGATCACAATAACTGGAATATTGTTGTTGATGCACTTAATAAGTGCAAGTGAATTGAGAGCCTCTGATCCAATATGTACCAGTGGTAATGTGTTTGCAATATCTTTTCAAATCAGAACACCTTGTCATTGAAAGAAGAGATGATGAACCAGCTATAATTGAAAAAACGTTACTATAATCTAAAATAGTCACAACATCATCATTCGCACATAATGCTAATGAGGAAAACCCGAATATCCATCACGGTTCTATAAAGAGCTGTATGGTGTACCAAGTGTTGAGAAAAAATATCAATGATTAAACCAAAATTCATCAACCTACCAATCAAGTGACAGCTGTCTTCTGAAAGCTATGAAAGAAAATCAAAATTAGAAATGATGTCGTGATTTTGAAATACTTCAGATGAAACAAAGAATGGAGTTTACTCGTTTTTTTTATAAGCAACACGTTTATAACCAACACTAGTAAATTTTCTCAAAAAATTAAGCAACAGTACTACAAGGATCTTACATAAATTAGCGACATGAAATTTTGAAACAATGTAGCACTAACATAGCTAAAGCACATTTCTTAAAATTATTACACTAGATGGTTACATTAGGTTGCAGTACTGTGTCCTACACTATTTACTTAGATACTAAACTTACACAAACGATTTCAAGACTGGAAATTCATATTCTTTCTATTAATACTCAGCAACAAATTAAGCAACATTACTTCTAAAAAATGGACGCTTTTTAAGCAACATTACTACTAACTTCTGATCTTGGTTGCTTATAAAAAAACCCGTGTAGCTGCAGATGATATAATCCATGTATACTTACCCAGTTGACGATAGTCGAACCAGCAGTTTCGTCAAACAGCCCATAGTATGTAACTATAAAAAAATTTCGAGTCAATACAACCAAAGATCGCAACAATTATTTTCCTTCAGCATACCAAGCCTACATTAGAACTCTTACAACATAATATAATGTCAATAAAAGAAATTTAAAATCGAACCAAACAAGGCTAACCTCCATAGTTTTTACCAGAAGCAGTAAATTCTCCCAACATCTCAGTGGTAACCAAATCACTTCTTTGATAAAACTTTGCCGGTGTCAAGTTTCCCGAGTCACTCACTCGTGTAAAGTAAGCTTCTGATATATATCCCACTTTCATGTTGTTATTGTTCAGTTGAATATATTGATCCTTGATATCTTTAGCGTAAACAGTATTTTTGGTTTGATCATACGCAACAAGTTTGGAGATGGCGCGAGGCAACTCTACGATGCAATTAAGAATGAATTTCAACAAATCACAAAAGAAATAGTGTGTGAACCGTTTGCAGTTAGCTTTTGCCTGACACTGCTTTCGGGGTGCATTGATTATCGATAACATCACAACGTGAGCACAGGTGTCAGGACTCGATCTAACTACAATATAAATCTACACTGCACACCACATCAAAAAGAGTAGATGACATATGAGACTTACTTGTGACACTCTTTGTTGAGAGGTCATACTGTGCACAAGAATATTTTCTGAAAAAAATATCTTGTAATGAAATAGTGTAAAGCTGTTATAGATAACTAAAAGCAATGCAGTCACTTACTTGTCGTTGTTATAGCAACAGAATACAAATCTGTCGTGTTTGTCTAACAATACTGAAACGTGTGAGTCATGGTTCATTTCATTTCCTAAAAGCAAAAAAAACCCTGTAAACTCATCGAGAGCATCCTCAAGTAGCTAAATATAGAAATCTATAAAACACAGACCTATGGATGTTTGTCCTTCTCCATTCGGGAAAGTTCCTATGTAACTTCTCACAAAAGAAATGCTACTGCTACTGCCATATAATACAGTGCCTGCAGACCATGGTCCAAAATAGAAATTTTTATCATCGGGAAGCCATTTGATATGCGTCTGAGATATGTAACTCAATCGCCGTTTTTTTCCACACTCTACTGGTAAGATGTCCGACGGTCCTGGTGTTCCCATGCACAATCCAGATTTCAAATAAATATTGTGCGGTATCAGTTTCATAATAGCACAAGTTCCATCGCTGAATATGAATTGATTTGTATCTTTGTTAATATCAATGCATAAATGAGGATTACTTGCAGCCACAATCTTGAAACCTATGTAAAAATATGATATTTGCAAGCATTAAACACTTGTAATGTTTTGTTATAAAGAGAATTTACAACCAGATAAAATATTGGATAAGAAATATTTGAAGATCATTCAAAGAACTGCAGTCCTACATACCTAGTTGATGTTCATCGCTTGAGAACGCTATATATTTTTCTTGCAATTGGACCCTCTGCAACACATTAGATGCGAACTTATAATACGACATATCAGCAAGTACGATTGTTGTCATGGTACCAGGAGCAGCGGATTCCTGATTGGCTTGATACTTTATGCGCACGTGAAATATTGATTCCAAGAATAATCTGGGAAACTGTTAAAAGAGTTAATAAGTGAAATGTGTTTCTAACAAATATAAATTGTAGGTAAGTAGAACTGTACCCAGTGGGCAAAATCCTAAAAAAGTCGCTGCGACGGAGAGCACTTTTATTGAAATTGTGTGTATGTTTCTATAGAAATGCACTCCTTCGTAGAGATTTTTTAACAATATTGTCGGCTGGGTAATTATTATATAAATAATGTTTATAAAGATCAGTATTTTGTACCATTGTTGAACTTCCAATCTAAAGGGCAATTTACATGGTATGATTATTCATGCGTTTTTTGTCATGCAGGTGGTATCACACTTAAAAGATTTTACAACAATGTGTTGTATAAAGCTTGGTTCCCAATTGTGGTATAATCGCGTTAATTTTACAGATTTTATTATTAAGAATCGCGTTAATTTTATTCGGTATAATACCTTGTAACATTTCCACTTGAAACAAAATTAACCCTAGAAATTAAACGCGTTGTAAAATAAAAAGTGTTTAGCGTAGAGATGGAAGAACAAGATGAAGAACATTAATTGTTGTTGATGCTTTTGAAAAGAGCTAGAAGAAGAAATAGAAACACCCGAAATTTGCAATGCACCCGAAAATGCAAGTTCTGGGTTCGCAGTATGTAAATTCGAGCTTTTAAGCGACACCACCTCAGCCACTTTTTACAGCATCACTTTCTTTATAACTCTTTTGACTTTTGTCATAAAGACAAGGGTACAAACGTACTTTTTCAGACAATAATTCTTCTTCGTGAAGTGAGTACCATTTTTTGTCTGCAATGTTTCTCATCCAGAATAAGATTTTTGTCGGCTTCTTTTGAACTCAGCAAATGAGTATTTAAACGCGGCGTTTATTTCATTTTTGAAATCAAAAAATTTTGTTTACAACTTGGAGATTTTATTCGCGTTTAACAGTGTTAATAACGTCAAATACGTTTCCACTGCAGATAAAAACCTAACGCGACTAAAAATTACCTGCTTAACGCCAATAAACGCGATTGTACCACAAATGGGAACCAAGCTTAATGGTGTCGTGCACGATAAAAGAAATGTTCAAGATGTTCTGCATTTATGCGATATCGTATGTAATTGACCAATCATATCGAAGTAGACAATGTGTCAAGTGAGAGAGAGAAAACAAAACCTTTTTATGTTTCCGTAGTAACACTGAATAGTGAATACAAAGGAAAGGATGGAGAAAATACAAAACTTTAAACGACTAACTGTTTTTTTCACTTATCACTCTGAACGCGTTTTACGTTTCTTCTTTCCTATGTTTGCGTTATTTTGAATTTAAGGGAAAAGGAGGTTTGGAAGAGCTATTTTTTATCGATGCTTATAGCTAAGAATTAGAGAAGCGCTGAATTACAGCTGCGTTAGTGACGTCACGATAATTGAAAAGCCAGAAAACTTTGAAAGGCTATAACGTTCGTTTGAAAAGGTATTAGAAGACAAATGATACCTCGTTTTTAGTATTCCCAATTGCTCTTTTTAAGATAGTATCAAAAAAAGAAGAAGTTTTATCGAGCAGAAGGTGTCAGCTTCATCACTCTCCATATTTTCAAGTAAAAATCCGTTTTGTAACGCGTATACACAAAGTTGTTTTTTTTAAAGAATCAAAGGTAACGACAAAAATCATTCGACAAATATTATACCGTGTAAATTGCTTTTAACCATGTTAAATGAAAAGTTGGTTTTTTTTCAAAATCAATATGCAAGAGAAACAAAGATTTGCTTCAACAATGTACATACTTTCATCTTGACTTGTTCTTCGGTTATGGAAAGATATTCTAAGTCAATACTAAGCACATCCACAGTGGTTACGTTGACAGCTTTCATTGCTTTTTCATTGTAAAGAACAATCTCAAAATTTTGATAGTCTCTGTTACAACCAGTTGCTGGAGTCTCGAATTTGATGTCAATTTGGAAATAACTGGAAAAAAAAAAATACACAAATGTGTTCCTGTTGGACTGCGAACGGATGTTTGAAAATTACGTCACATTTCATCATTCTTAAGCCTGATTTCCACTAGGCAGTTTAGAACGCGCTTTTAAGACAATAGTCACTGAATAATCAGCTACGCCCGCCTTTTATTCAATCTCCATTTGCAAAGATAAGTTTAAAGAGAGCGCTTAAAAGTGTAAACAAAAAACCGTATATGTACACTATTGCTATTTTTATCAATTTATTTCAAGTTGATCATTGGTATAAAAACCATCCAACTAATAGAATAAAAATAAAAAACAAATGAAAAAAGAAAATGATATGTTAAAATGAAATCGTCCATGACATATATAGCATACACAGCTTTTTCCATCGCAAATTGATCTCCCGTTTGAAAACTTACATTGATCACAGGAAAAGAAACAATAACAGAAGTACACGAAAGGATTTTGACTAAGACACTTATATCAAGAACGTAAACTGAAAAGACAGTTCGATCTCATGAAACTGTCTGGTTAGTGAATTTTTTTTTCAAGATTTTCGAATGACACTTATTTAAAAGTTTCAACGCTGACCACTGACCATGCCTTTCAGAAAGTTTGTTTACATCACATGTTGTATTTTGATTGGTTTACGCTTTTAGAACTCGCATTTGTTACGTCGGATTGAAGTCGTCTTTTTAAATCGTGGACCGCTATTAGCGGATTTCAGACTGAAAAAACAATAGCCGCCCTGCTCAGCGCGTTGTAAACCGCTTAGTGGAAAACCAGTTTTATTTGTGTTTGGTAAATATAGCTAACAATAGAAACGGGGAATGGCTGTGCCCGAAATGGTTTATTAGAAGTTCAATTTTGTGTTAAATGGCACTTGATGAAATTATCAGAGTTCGGAACTGAACTCTGATAATTAATACGGGAACACCAATATCAATATCTCTCCCAATTTGATTTTACTTTCCACGACGTTTCGTGAATAAGAAAGTGAATATAGCTCTTCCGAAATCCGAAAAGTGCTTCCGAAATCAGATAGTAGACACACTTTAAAGCATGTGGCTTCTAACCTTTCGCTTAAATGAAATTTTGTGGTAACTCCTGTCCAACTGATGTAACCACGAAACAAAGCGAGTAGAATCAGTAACTCTAAAAGGTGGAATTAACTTACCCTCCTTCCAACTTTGAACTTGTTTCTAAAGTGGCGTCAGTGCAATCAGACGTTGTTGGTAAAGTGACAGTGAATGGTGTGGATATGTCGACAACCATCAGTTCATCATTCTCAAACGTTGCTGCAAACCACGATATCTGTGTTTCGTTTTTATAATAATCTTTCACCTACGAAAAGATAGGACGGTTACTTGACTTTATAAAAGATACATATAATTTCTTTTGTTTTATGTTTAGAATTAAATCTGAACAATTCTCTTTGTTCAAAAGATCTTGCGTCTCGAAAGATATAATAAAAATATATGATTGGTCAATTGTTAGGGTCAATTGTACCGTGAACGTAAGAGTAAATTGCTCCATCAACCACACTTCTGAAGCTCTCTGTGGTTGCGTCAAATAACTCTCCAGTTTTGTCGTTTCATGTCTTTCTTGTATTCTTTCAGCAGGATTACTTCCACTCCAATCTGTTGTGGAACGAATAATGACACCTCCCGATTTGACGTGCGGTTTTTCCCAATCATCAAACGAATAGATCATCATGTCACATGAGCCATGACAAAATTCCCAATACGCGAATTCAAGATTATGGTCCGCATTTATCTCATATGCGTTCGAATGCAAATAAAATGGTTTAGCTAAAAAGTGATTCAAATGTCATCAAGATCAAAAAAGAGGGAATGAGTTGAAAAAGCCTTTTTCTGCACTCTCCCTTAGTATAATATTTTGAATGTTTTTATCCATACCAAAGAGAAAATGCAATTTTGTATATTTTATAATGATCTCATCCTAGTCTGTATGATGTAAACTACTGCTTAAACTGACTTCTCGGAATGAAAAAAAGTTACTAGTCTGCTCCTTCGTTTTACGTCTCTATTGTCTTAGGTTAGTTTTGTAGATGGAGAACCTTGTTAACTCACCATAAAAATAGATAAAAATATTGCTGCCACTAATTGAGACGGTGCCAAACCTGTTATTAATTCCGCAATAACAGTTACTGTCATGCATGGCTGTGTAAGGTTTGTAGTCCGAATTAAGAGCATTGTAGCAATGTGTGAAGCAACTTGCAGTAGACATGCTACCAGGACTAGAGTGACTGCTGTAGCCTGAAGGATATCCAAACCGCCAACATGGAGCATCTAAAAAGTAATAAATATAATTCATCATAAGATTGAACAAACAATGACAGATATGATGTAGTTAAATTCTACGAATTTGCGACTTTTGAAGGGACCAGCCTGTTTTTGGAGATTTACTAGTTCGATGCAGTAGGAGGAATTTGAAGTTTGAATTATGGAATATATTTCTAACACATTTTACATCGAAGGCTTAGCTTTAATTTTCATACATAAGAGTTACCCTGTAGAACGCCTAGAGAAATACGACCAAAGCAGACCAACCAAGTTATGGGCCCATTGAGAAGTTGTTTCACAGCAGTCATCGCCTTGCTTTGAAGCTGTTCAATAATTACATTATACGTTTAAATGTTTTGTTGTTCTTAAGTATACAAATAAATATAGTAAAAACAAACATTTGGGTTGTTTTCAAAGTACCAATAGTCATTACACATAGCCTTCTATACCAAATACGGTCAGTTGCGAAAAAATCATACCTGCACTACAAACAATTCCCCTCATGAGGCAGCAGATTATTATAACGTTGATAAAAAGAGACATTTTCGAACATTAGATGCAGTGATCCGAATAACTAAATTCTGATAAATGTTGATTTTTAATTTCTCCTTTCTCGTTATTCATGGTTTGATTTTATTAATTGATTGAGAAGTTTGTATTAACCACCAAAATAAACAGCGAATTTTTCATTATTGATGATGTATTCGATGTAGGGGTGGAGCTTTTCAATTTCGTTTTGTTTGGATGGTCGATTGGTTGCTGAGGCAGCAACAGTTTTGGTTTAGGGGGGCACTAAAAAATTCGTGCGACTCCGCTCATGTCTATTTCGAAAAACTTGTACCATTTACGGAATGGATCTGGTCATGACAAAATAACTTTTTGTGGTTGAAGCCAACTCAACTCCATAGCAAGCGAAATCGATCGCTCAGGAAAATATTTCTAACCAATCACAGTGCCCTATACGCACTGTGTTTGTTCAAATTTATTTGTTTATTGCACTAGACTAAAGTCTTATCGCGACCGACTCCGTAATTAAGCGAAGTTTCCGACGGACGATTTCGGGATTAGGCGAACGTTTACGGATGATGGAAAATCGCGAATTCTGACGCCGATGCCGCCTCATAGACTTCGCTCATATTTATTTCGAAAAACTTGTACCATTTACGGAATGGATCTGGTCAGTAGCCGGTGGAATGGCAGTCGAGGCGAAAGTTTTCTATGCGAGGCTATCTGAAAAGATAGCTACAAAGCGCAACATCGAACCAAGCGTTATCAAATGGTGGATCAGAACAGTGATAAACTTTTCACGCATCCGTTCGATGCTGCTGATGTTGCGAGGCTCAAGAAGCCTTACAAAGAAAATTAACATGTTTGACGAAACCATCGCTGAAGTCACCAGGCTTTTTATGTATCAATATTATTATTATATTATTATTATTACTTTACAAATATTATTATTTTGTTTATTATTTTAAAAAAAAGAAAAAGAAATGATAATGAAAAAAAAAAAATAAAAAAATGGAACTGATCATGACAAAATCACTTTTTTATTCGAAGCCAACTCAACTCCATAGCAACCGAAATCGATCGCTCAAGGAAATCTGTATTTCTAACCAATCAGAGTGCACTATACAGACTGTGTTTGTTCGAATTTGTTTGTTTGTTGCAGTAGGCGTAATACAGTCTATTTTATCTACACGTACACTAACATAAATAAACAAGAGAAACAGCGGTAAAATATCACAGTAATACACAAAAGAGTTTTGTAGTTTATTTCGCCACCATGTCTGATAGCAAAATAATGCGTAGATTCCTTCTCGACACATACATGGACATTTTAGGGACCACTTAATTTTGTTGATTTCACTCACATGGAAACGTTTTTTAAGAGACTTTTGTCCGTTAAATTTTGTTGTTCTGGAAAGCTTCAATTGTTGAAATAGAGTGGGATAAGGTTTGTTCAACCACACATACAACAATAAAAGATATTTTATTGAAACATTTCGGGTATAAAGCGCTTGATAATTAAACGTGACGGTACCACCTAACATTTTGAATTTCACCTGGCTCATAAAAAGTTGTATGACGAGAATCGTCCTAAATATCTTTCCTTGCAAATGGCTGAGCTCAACGACAAAACTAGATTCAACAGTTCCGATACATTACCTCTTGAACCAGTAGCAAAAACCTTTAAGTCACAAGCAGCTCTAGTTTTTAATGACCTGCCTGAACCACTGAGGAAAACCCACTTGCCTGTGTGCTTTTCTCGGGGGTGAAAACAATATTTGTTTGATAAGGCAATTGCTAGATTAGTTTCCCTTAATAAAATTTAGTTTAAGATTTTTTTAAATTTTTTTTTATGCGTAATCGTATTTATCCTTCGTTTAGCCTCGTGTAACCTATCCTTACCCTCTGGCCCTCATGGTTCTCCACTTTTAATTCATATGTAAATTTTGCTTCCACTTTCAATTCGTTTGTACATTTTGCAGTGCCAGTGTGCGACTCTCATCAGGTAGTTTAGCTAAGTTCTCACTTTCTTTCTTTTTGCGTAGGCTTTGATGAAGACATATTTTTCTCTGCCGTCCAGCAATGTTTGTGCCATTATGCTTTTACGCTGCCCTTCTGCATTCTCGCTAGTTTTTATTCTTACGTCTGAGGTATTATTTGACTCTGCACAATCCAATTTTACTGTATTAAGCTCTCTTTCTGTCGCAATACCTGCGTATATTATTCCTCTCATTTCACTAGTTTTTATTTAGTGTATCAAGTGTATTTTATATGTTATTCATAATATTATAAAGTTTTAGTTGTATATATAAGCGGAAGAACCATGTAAATCGTGGATGCTAAATAAATGGATAATATTGTTATTATTATTGTTATTATTTCATAAAAGAGATGACGTCATGCGGAAATCGTAGGGACAGGTCCGGGAAATCCATAAACTTGACAATTACAGACCCTCTGAAAAACTTTCACGAAGTTTCTCTTATGATTTATTTTCTGTTGTTTTTTTTTTCTGTTGCGAACGTTTTTAATATTAATCAAAAGACAATTCTCCTCTACTTAGTGACGAACAGCTGGATCTTGAAAAAATGAAATAAAAAATTCATCAACCACTGCTGTTGTGGTGTGTCAGCCACAGCACGTCCTGTTTCTTTGGCAACATCGTTTTCAGGGATGTTCCCGCCGTTTTTGTAAAGTCATGCATGCATGGAATGCATTGATTGGTGGAAAGTAAAAAGCGAAATACAGCTGAATAATAATATTTCGTAGGTGATAAAATATTGTGACGCAATTAAAAAATTAACTAAACAAGAATACCCTAAAAAAATTTATTAAAACTCGAAATGAATTATTTAAATGTGCACAATGTTTCCACAAAACACTCAATAGTGTCGAAAAAATTTGGCCAAAATTTTGAGGAAAGGGGGCTATATGTTTGTGAGAGCCGCTCAAGCAGTTTGATATTGTGACGAATTTTTTTCAGTGATTGTTTCATCGTTCGTTCGGCAACCAGTACTGGATGTACTGGATAGAAATTTTTCCAGCTCGACAATCGTACGAAATTCCTCTTTCTTTGATTAAAAGAATAACATACAACCTTGGATATTCCAGGTTCAAAGTTTCACCACAAAAAGCATCAACAGCAGACCTAACGTCAACATCGATTTCTGCTACGTCATCCATGTGATCTTCGAGGCGTCTACTATATGTTTCTGGGTCATCGTTATAACACATCGCCTCAAGCACCTTAGTATTCCGAAGTATACTGTTTAATTTCCCTAGATGGTGGATTGCTACTGGAAAGTTACAGCTGAATGTTATAATTATGTTCATCGCTATTTGTTTTCCTTGATGTGCAAGCATTAAAATAATAATGTTGATGTATGTATAAAGATTAGTACTTTCAGTATGTGCATATGTTTTAGGACCTTATGCAAATGATTTGTTGCAGATGTAAATGTACTAAAACTGAGGAAACTTGTTTAAGATGTAGACAAAATGATTCATTTGTGGCATCTCAAGGGAGCGATCATGAGAAAATAACAGATACAGTGGAACCTCTATTAATGGTCACCTCCATACATCGGTCACCTTCTGATAAGCGGCCAGAAAAGAAAGTCCCTGCCAAATTTATTGTCAAACTCTTATAAAAAAACCTCCATACATCGGTCACCTCCAATCAACGGCCAAACGGCCACTTTCTATTGTCCCAATGTCTAATTTTACCTCTATTAACGGTCAAAAAAGATCTTTATGCAAGCAAATGAATGGAAAAATAAAAAAAATGTTACTTTACTTACAATAATTATTTACAAAAATAAAGTCAAGTCAAGCAGCCTTATCTATTGTAGATGATTTGAACAACTTTTGTGAAACATTAGGTGATGTTGACTTAGTAAGTGCTTTGAATCTTGTCACACTACGACTTGAAGTACTTAGGCTAAATAATGTTGTGTTTATTTTGATCATGAATCATTCTTTATGCCCCTCCCATCCTGACCAGCCTTTTTGATAAAAAAAAGTATATTCACATAAAACCTCCATACATCGGTCACCTCTAATGCAACGGCCACTAAGCTGGATCCCCCAAAGTGGCCGCTATTAGAGGTTCCACTGTAAACAAAAAACCACAAGTTATGCATCGTCTGATGAAAATTTGCCTACTGTCAACTGCCTGTTATCAATTGAAGAGGCCCGTGTCCATCATTTCTCTAGAACTTAATGAGTTTTTTCCAAAGTTATTTTTCGATTTTCTCTTCTTCTACTTTTCCATTTCCATTTTCAATACATCACGAGAAAGACCAAAAGATACGGATTCCATCGATATAAAATTTATAAAAATTAATTGGATATTTTCTTCAAAAACTTCGATGATATTTTTGAATCCAATTCCTTATCAGGAAAAAAAGTCGGGGAAAAGTGACCAATTTTTGGGGGGAGTGACTAAAATTTTCCCCGACCAAATTTTCCTCCGATTTTTCTGCACTGATAAGGCATACAATAACTCAGACGTTATTGTAATATCTTAATTATTTTCTTCTTATATTTAAAATAATTAGTCAGGGAAAAGAGACTAATTTCAAAATTTAGTCGGGGAAAAGTGACTAATTTCTAAAATTGGTCGGGGAAAAGTGTCTAAAATCTTCCCCGACTAAAATTTCACATTGTATCTACAATTACATGATTCCAAAACGAGTATTCATTAGTGGAGAATTGATCCAGTTCCTGTTGATCTGAGACAGATCGTGAAAAAGTTGAAAAAATCCAACGTTTTAGGTCGGCCTGGATAAAAAAAATGACCATTCTACGCATGCGCAGATAAAAAATCCGATCCATAAAAGTGAAACCCCAGCTTTAGGCTCCAGGCATTTCCTCTTTTCTTTTGGCTCATACTCCATTTTCAAATCGTCACTAAACATGGAGCCAAAGGTATTCCTACCAAATTTCCCAGAAATTGGAAAGGAGAAAGGCTTTGGAAGAGGCAGATGTCAATTTACGTTTGTCAACTTTCAAGCCCTTTCACAAGGTAAAAATAGAAGGCTACCAAATTATTACCTGAAGAGTCCATTTTTTTCAATCATAATGCCTTTGACAGGGAAAATAAATCCACGAGAATTTATCAAAGTGCCTATTCACGAAAATGAATCCAAAAAAAAAAGTTTTTGAACTCGTGAAAGTTAATCTCTCAAAAATTGATCCGATTAAAGTATTTAAAATCAAGTTCTCATGCTTCGTCTTTAGACTTTCCAAGCTTATCTGTGGTTTTTGACTTGATTGTTTGCTTCAGTTTTTAAGTTGTTGCTTGTCTTCAGAACCTGTCAAGCAAATAAAATCTTGGTTGCTTGGTTGTTTTTCAGATGTACTACCAATTATGTTGTTTGCGCAGTGTCTGTGGTTTTACAGTGAAGATTTTAACGTTTCTCATTGTAAACGTATTCTTCAGTTTGGGTCTGTAATTTTTATGCGAATGTGATACTTATGTTTTCGAGAAATTTGAACAATTGGAATAAGTTCTTAAACATAGATATGAAAGTGATGACTACGTTTGTCTAACAAGATGCGACCATAAAGACCAAATCGTTATTATGTTAAACCAAAACATTATTCTATAATCACACGTTGTTTCAAGAGATGACATTTTATTACACAAACATACGCAAGTAATGCTAATTTGATTGTATATCATATTGATCGTTAAAAACAACACAACCGCGTCGAAAATTTAGACTATAATAGTCAAACCTGCAGGAAGCAGAATTATGACTGTAATGGTCATAATAATCATAATCGACTTGAAAAGAAGTTGCCCAGTTAGCCCGAACGGAATGCAAAACAAACTTTCGCTAGCATTATTGGGCTTTTTGCATGCTTGTCAGTTGTTTTGATTTCCTGTGGTTTTAACTGCTGCTGACATTCCTAGGATGGATCAAATTCAAGAATCAAACTCAGGTAAAAGTATGTACTAAGAATGATGGCAAAAATCTAGCTAAATTTTCTAAATTTAAGAATGTAGTTGCTGGCTAGCTACACCCTATAAGATTAGTGGTAGGGTTAGGGCTAGGTAGGGGGATACGAAAAGGAAATAGCGCCTGTACGTTCTCTAAATTTTTTTTAAAAAAACAGGTTCATTGTATGAAAACAAATTGTGCTGTTACTACAAAAGAGTTAATTTATATCATACAAACTGTACAGCCAAGAAGAAGCAATATAGCCCTAGTTTTAGTTTAGAAATGTTCTTTTTTCATAGACAATGCCTAGACAATGAACATGCAAGTTTCAATGTTCAATTTTCAACTTTCTCTACAATTTTCAAAAATTAATAGCCCCATTTGGCCTATTATAGACACTCAAAGATAAAATATTTTCTGCCCCATTTTATATAGTCCTTGTAGCCATGGTGGGACCCTAGACACTCTCTTTATGCACTCAAGCAAGCCCCCTCCTCAATGGTTAATGCAAATCACTCCCCTGTAAAAAGACAAGGCATCATTGCCTAAGGGTTTCATTTTGTTTTCAGAGAAATATAGATCTATTGATGCCAATGTTTTTATTCATTTGTGTAGTTGTTAAAAGTGTCCGTCGTGGTGTAGACATATATATACAATTCACTGTGCTCAAATTACAGGTTGCATGGATAAGAACAGGGTTTTTTTATCATTTGAAAGTGATTGCATTAGCAACTGATTCATTACCATATTAAAGATTTCTTTGGATGGAAAACATAATTATATCTAATGATTACAAATTATTGTTGTGGAAAAATTTAGGTCTTGCTGCTATTCCTGAAACGTCAAACAATAAAAAGAGCAAAAGTTTGAAGGTATACTACTGTCTTCAGAAAAATTCATGGTTTATTGATTTTATATAATGGAACTGCTTACTGTCATTGTAAAGATCACTTGACGTGTTTGATTCAGGGAATTATATAATTGGCTTTTCATTATTATAGTAAGAAACTTTGTGATAAATGTCGTGGTCAAATCAAGACTAATATTACCATGTATAATAAATAAACTAACAATATTGTTGCACAAGGCTGCAATATATCATTCTTGATTGCTTTAGTTATGCCATCACTGTGCAACAGCTGTTCATGTTGCTTGCAAGAAATGCATTTCCTGCGGAATAACATTTGAAAAGCGAGGGAGAAGTGTCAGTGATTATATCAGTGAGAAACCATGCAATATGGCACGTGAAAGAAAAATAATTCATGGCCGAGTAAGTCATTACTTAAAGTCACTAAGCAATTTTTGGTCAAGTGACTTTACTTTCATAGCTGGTTCTTTTCTCTAAAAGTCTATTTGTTCATTTAGCATTGACTATTTTTTATTACTTCTCATCAATGACTTGTGACCGAATACTGCTAGACTGACTGAAATTAACTGAATTGAAACTGGTTGTATATAAATTATTTTCATGTAAGAAGTTTTGTCAAAGGTAAGCTTTATGTTGTCTTATGTTCTGTTGTATGTAAAGCTAGTTTTTTTATATAAAAATGACTAATTCTTGATTAATTTAGTAATGGTGACTTGGAAATTTTACACAAACAATTGTGAAAAAAAGAACAATTTAACTGAAAATTACTAAACAGTGTTTCGTGCTTTGTTGAATATGAAAATTGTATGTATATAAAACTTGATTATGTACTCTTCAATTTATTTATAGCTCCTTAATCTGCAAAAGCACCATGGGTATAATGCTGTGGTGCTGTATGCAAAAAAATCCGAAAAGGGATCATATATATTTGACTCCTTTGTCACTCCTGGTTTTTCTGAGGAATGGTTTGGAAAATCTGGAGAGCTTTCACCTTCTGGTGATCTGGTCATGTCTTCCATGATACACTGTTTTAAAGGTGTAATACTTAATTCTTTGCTTTCAAATCTGTTTTTCCTCCTAAAAAAGTAGCTATATTTCAATTTTATTTTTTTATGTTGAGAATTGATTCAAAAGTAAACATGTTTTCTAGGTATAAAGGGAAAATGATATTATATTATGTTGATGCTTATAAAATAACAACAACAACAACAACAAACTTATTCAAAATTAATTATACAATTTAACTTTTTTTTGCCATTTCAGCTTATGGAAAGAACTCTGAAGGTAATGTGTGATATATGATGCATATGATGCGTAAATTGCTCGAAATTCCTTGTTAATGAAATTTCTCTATTAATCGGTTTTTCTAGTTAGCAAAATTTTGTTTTCTGCTGTTGCTGAAGGTTTTTAAGTGGAGTTTTGCTTTTACTTTGTGCACTCATTATACATTTAATATGAATAAATTTGAGATGAAGTGTTGCTGATTGGCTAGGATTTCATAAAATTTAGCAAGCTTCAGCCAAATTGGATAATGAATATGATCAATAGAATGGGTAAAATCAAACTGAATTATTTAAGTTTCGTATTGGAGCCGAACTAGCCATTCTTTAAAACCCAAGCCTTCTAATACTCAGTGACTTTGATAGTATGAGTATTATAATTATGAATTATAAAATAGACAGATTAAAAATAAATATTTTGTGTTCTATTGAAAGAAATGCACTTACAAACCACATACTAAAACGCACACACACACAAAAAAACAATAACATAATATTGTTTTTTACCAGTGGTGAACATGACCACATTATCTTCCACGTTTTGTTTTTGCAGATGTTTCAAGTTCAGAACAACAAGGTAGTGTTTCTATCTTATTGTTAGTGAAATCATATAAACTGGCTAATTCAATGATTTGCCATTATTACTTCAACTCTTGTTTGTTACTTAGTGATAGCAAGTACAGAAGATAATGCTTGTGTAGCTGCTGTTGATGAGGAGGGTATGTAATGCCTTGCTTTTATGCAAAAGTAAAGTCGTTATATCTTAAGCAAATGATTAACTAATGTTTCTTCCAACTCTTTCATTTCATTTTTATAGATGGAAAAAGAACAGGTGTTATAGGTGATATAGGTGATAAGGATAAAGGTACTGAATTTTTCATACTTATAGTGAAATCACATAAAGTATTTTTAAGCTGTGATCAATATTCTATCCCTTGTTATTTTCTAATTTTTGGTTTTTGCAGATGTTTCAAGTTCAGAACAACCAGGTAATGTTCATACCTTGCTGTTAGTGGCATCATTTTGACTGGCTAATTCAATGATTTTAATAAGTGCCATTATTACTTCAACTCTTTTGTTTGTTACTATAGTGATTTCAAGTACAGAAGACAACGCTTGTGTAGCTGCTGTTGATGAGGAGGGTATGTAATGCCTTGCTTTTATACAAAAGTAAAGTCATTATATCTTAAGCAATGATTAATTAATGTTTCTTTCAACTCTTTCATTTCATTGTTATAGATGTAACAAGAACAGGTGTTGATATAGGTGATAAGGATAAAGGTACTGAGTTTATTTTACTTATAGTGAAATCACATAAAGTATTTTTAAGCTGTGATCAACATTTATACCTTGTTATTTTCTAATTTTTGATTTTGCAGATGTTTCAAGTTCGGAACAACCAGGTAATGTTCCTATCTTGCTGTTAGTGGCATCATTTTGACTGGCTAATTCAATGATTTTAATAAGTGCCATTATTACTTCAACTCTTTTGTTTGTTACTATAGTGATTTCAAGTACAGAAGACAACACTTGTGTAGCTGCTGTTGATGAGGAGGGTATCTAATGCGTTGCTTATATACAAAAGTAATGATTAATCAATGTCCCTTTAAACTCTTTCATTTCATTGTTATAGATGTAACAAGAACAGCTTTTGATATAGGCGATAATGATAAAGGTACTGAATTGTTTATACATTGTGAAATCATTAAGTATTTTTAGCTGTGATCAATTTGTTCACTTGTTCACAACAAACTTTAAAGTGAAATCAGATCAAATATATTTAGTAATGATGAACATAATGTACCTTTTAATTGTTTCATCTTGCTACTATAGACATGACAAGCACTGATCTTGGAACTGTTGATAACACTGAAGGTACTGACTTGTTGTTCATACCTTAAAAGTGAAATCAGACGAATATCATTAGGAGTTATAAACATCCTTTATTCTTTTGCCTTTTGTGGTTAGAGGTATTCTAAATTTTCATCATGAAATTAATGCCGATGGTAATGGTTTGTTGATATTTGCAATTGATTAAGAATTCTTGTACCATTGATTTTCAAGGAAGGATTTCATAAAGTTCGTAGAGTTTGTAAAATTAAAGTTTGATGCACTATGCTGATTACTGACCCATACGATTTTGTCTCAATCATAACTTATATCGAAGTTCTTTTATTTCTTTTAGATACTTTCATGCCTAGAAGTATTAGTGGTAAGTTCATATTTACGATTTGTTCGCAATAAAAAGGAATCTGTCTCGTTATTATCGGATATGCATGTTTATAATGATGTTGTTAATGTTTTTGCAGTGGGCCAGCAAAAGGATCTGAAAAAGAATGCTGTTATTGCTGTTTATGCTCCTTGCGACTCTGATGATTCATTCTGGCTATTTATTATTTCCACCTTGCGTTCATCAAACCTACGTGGATGCTGGTTTGATTTTGTCGACGGCCACTATCATATTGGGAGTAGAACTAAAATTGACTTGAATTCTGTGGTTAGAATTGACAGTTCTTTCAATTCTTTTTTTATAATTAGAAAAGAGTTTCGGAGCAAATCTTTAGCATTGACCGATGAAGAAAGTGGATTTTTAAGTAGTGAAATATCAAAACTGTCATAGAGGTGTAAATTACCTGTTGAATAGCCAGAATCAATTCTACGCCTTTTGTCTACAAACCCTTTCCATCAGAAATTCACGCCTCTAGATAGATTTTGGTTAGTGGTATTTATCATAGGTTTTTAGGATTTTATGTTCTCATCATTGTAACGTAAACTCTTATATAGTGTGAAACTAAACTTTTCTATACGCCATTACAGAGAAATTATTTTAAGATATGCATAAAATTTAATTGACTAATGTTTCTCCAAGGATAGTGGAGTTCTCTAATTTTTTATTTTTCTATATGGAAATCAGAAAAGCGTACTGCTATGGTGGGTACTGTTTCACTTTCAATTCTTTCAAATGTATGAGCTTTAAAGCAATAGTTGTGAATGAAGCTGTGGGAGAGATTTTAGCTTAGCGTAGAGCTGTAGATTTGAATTGTCCTGATCTGACTGCTTAAGACAGAATGTATTTTTGAATCTAAGGTCAATAACTGATGTTTATGCTGACGTATATATATATGGTAAAATTTGGAAAAATTTGGCAAATGGTACTTTACTGACCACCTTAATTTAGTTTCAGCCTTTCAAACATTTTAAATTCTTTTTCTATTGGTGTGGGGTAATTGGTTATTTTAAATTTATTATGTAATGAATGATTTAAAAGAAAATAGCTTCATCCCAGATATGAATAAGGAGCCAACAAAGACATTCATGAAACCCTTGGGCTGAAAGTTGCTTGGACAGAAGAATTTAAAATATATTCAAGAAAATATGGTAAAAAAAGAGCTTTTTTAAAGTTGCCCTTAGGTTGTGATATTCCTGTTTCTGGGAATTTATGTGGCTCTTTAGGTAAATCACTATGTTTCTCTTTAAGTAGCTTCATATTGCTGTTTATTATTATTATTATTATTACAATTCCATTTTGAACTATTTAGTGTTAATTGGCTAGTCAATATGTCTTGTTTTTAAACAGTTCTATATAAAACTTCTCTTCATTGTCGTGTGGGTCGCCTTATATTAGATATAGTTGTTTTTGATCAATGTTCTTGATTTATGCACCTAGTTAAGTTTAATTGCTGTTGCACAGATTTCCAGTTTGCTAAGATCTGTATTCTAATTTGCAAATCATTTGTTTTATTGTAGAGACTAAATAAATAGTGCAAAATTTGTGCAAAAACAGTTCCTGAAAAAGAGAAAAAAACAACACATGCTTGCACATAAACCTGATGATAAATTGATATGCTGTAGGTGAGAAACATTTTTTTAGTTTCTTTTTTTACCATTTTGGTTCAATCTTTCCATAATGTCATGTTATTGAGAAACCACATTATTTAACTGATTTAGATGTGGAAAAAAGTGTTGTGATTCGTACGACCTGTCATGTCATATCTCTATAAAACATGAAAATTTACGACAGAAGTGTGGAAATGCAGCAAGCAATATGGAAATATAAATGGACTGCAACAGTACTGATGGAAAGTTCACAATGTCGAATGCTCATTATTTAAAGTATGTTTTAAATACAACTCAACTCGAAAATACATGTACGAAAGGAGCCAACTTTATGTATTCATTGTATGATAGGACATACCAGCAACACAGGAAAGTCTGTAAAACTAGAGATGGACTTGGAAAATCAGAACTTTGTTGTAACAGATTCATCGGTTCTATGGCTTGTGCGTTCTTGCGATGAAACTTGTTGAAGTGTTTGTTTATTTATTTAATTTTTAGAGATTTTTGTACTTTGTGTTCTTGAACTTCTTTTATTCTTTTGATAAATATCTGTTTTATCAGTTGTACCTCCCTATGAAGTTCTTATGTTTTTATGTCATATTCATCAGCCACACAACATGCTTATTTAGCTACCAATCTATCATTACTTTTTTTTCCTAATTTGTAGCAATTAACTTATACGGTTGCAATAAAAACATCTTTGAAAATGGCCACGAAGCAATTAAGAGTAAGTAAGTAAGTAACGGATAGTTTTTACTTCCTCCCCTCCGAAGGCGCTAACTAGGTTAACTTACCGCCAGAGATACGTAATGCATTGCTCTAACTTGCCCAACCCACAGGCCAGTGTGTGGTCAGTCAATGGCTCCAAATGGGCTAGATACGCTGCATTGAAAGCGCGCAGGAGTGGAGTTGAGAGTTCCAGAGTTCCTCGACCGAGAATAGTACCCGAACCGCTCTGGCGAAAACTCTCTGTGTCATCCACTACACCATCGTCATCGGGAAAGGGTTGCTAAAACAACACTAAGCGACATAAATGACTCAATTGAATCTCTTATGGATTAAAAACAGCAAGGTTAACTTTCAGGGTGTCATCACGGCGTCACCATAACGGCCCTTTTGGCACTAATATAGAAATCATTTCGGGTGTTTTAAAAAAGTGTGAATATGCGTCGGGCATTAATTTCTTGGTTCACACAGAGCCTAGCTTAAAGTTGGGAAATTTTGGCGGGGATTTAATTTCACGAAGCCAGGAATTTAAAAATTTGGCGCGGGATTAATTTGGCGCAATTAAGACCTTTAGCATTTTTAGACATAGGGTATTTAACCCGATGGCCAAGAGATACATAAAAAGCGTACGGAATTAATGACAAAGGAACTCTCGAAGTGCTTCTCAAGAAACGAATCGGAGAAAAAGCGACAATATAATGAACGAGTATTGCAAGTTGAGAATGGCTCCTTTACGCCACTCGTGTTTTCGACGAATGGTGCGATGGCGAAGGAATGCATCATATTCTACAAACGATTAGCTGAAATGTATGCCGAAAAGAAAAAAATTCGAGTTAGCGACACCACAAGCTCGATTCGAACGAAGACGTCATTTTCACTACTCCGATCAATGATCAGATGCATTCGGGGTTCCAAATCGAGAAAGCCTTGTTCGCTGGAAAATCTGGACCTAATTCATCAAACATCGATGATTCAGGACGCTTGAACATATCATCAGATTCGTTTTATCGATCCAACTATTCGTACTCACGAAGATAAAAGTCATGTACTATATTTGTGTATTATTAAGGTAATAAACTTTTAGTCGGAAAAAAAAAAAATCAATGACAAAGAAAAGAGGCGCAATTACAAACAATCGAATTTTGAAGCTCGAACATGGTACTTTCACTCCTTTTGCGCTCGCCGCAATAGGTGGCCTTGAACTTTTAGAAGTTATTCTCACATCTTCTCAAATAAGACGGCAAGATACTACTTTCATATGTTATTCTCACATATCGTCAAATAAGACGGCAAGATACGACTTTTAGAAGTTATTCTCACATCTTCTCAAGTAAGACGGCAAGATACTACTTTCATATGTTATTCTCACATATCGTCAAATAAGACGGCAAGATACTACTTTTAGAAGTTATTCTCTCATCTTCTGAAGTAAGACGGCAAGATACTACTTTCATATGTTATTCTCACATATCGTCAAATAAGACGGCAAGATACTACTTTTAGAAGTTATTCTCACATCTTCTCAAGTAAGACGGTAAGATACTACTTTCAAATGTTGTTCACACATATCGTCAAATAAGACGGCAAGATACTACTTTTAGAAGTTATTCTCACATCTTCTCAAGTAAGACGGTAAGATACTACTTTCAGATGTTGTTCACACATATCGTCAAATAAGACGGCAAGATACTACTTTTAGAAGTTATTCTCACATCTTCTCCAATAAGACGGCAAGAGCGACACTTACAACGATTAAGTTATTTTCATAACTTGTTACACATATTTATCCCGAAACAAACAGAAAACAGAATTTTGAAAGTCAGTGTGGTAGTTCTCTCAAGTAAACTTGGTTTTTCTGCTGGAGAAAATAAGTGCAATTTTTACTGCAATGTTGAGAGTATGTGAATTGCGTTCATTATCATCAAGGAAAAACAACAACAACATATACATAAAACGGCTTATGAACTAGAATTCGGTTTATTCTGAATATTAAATCTATTTCCATCAAAAACTTAGAAACTTTATTTGCTTGTACATAACGGATAGTCTGAAATCAAATCCACGCGAAAATTTATCTCTTTAAAGTATACATAAAGCCTTTCACGAAACCTAAAAGTTGAGGTAATCTATCAAGAAACTCATTCCCTTTGAAAAAATCGGAAGACAATTTATTGCGGAGGTAATCAAGGCCGATGAACTTTGAAAGTCAAGAATCAAAGAAAAAAAAAGGAAACAAAGTACGTAGTTTTCTGTTTGATTTTAAACGAAAAGACCTCAACTATCCCTCCCAACTTTCACATGACAATAATAAGCCAAGCTGCTCATATCACTGCAGCCTAAATAATCAATAAGGTGCGCAGGATCTTTCGAATTTTCACACCACGCAATCTTTGCACCAAAATGTCCATTCCGATGAGTGTCTACAAGATATAAGCTGCCGTCTTTAATAAATATCATCATAGTTTTAAGTTCCACCACAACAATTATAAAACTATCCTCCAAATTTCCTAAGCTTTGAATGGAACGCAACTGGTCTGACAAACAGTCTGTGGAACCTTGTAAAAAATAGTTCGCTTCAAAACCCACTTCCATTTTATAACTTTCAGGAAGAATTTCTTTCACTTCCATCACGTGCAAATAACCAGTAGCTGTAGACGAATCGTAAAGGAAGTTGCCGTGTTCCATACAGCCGCACAAGACTGGCAAAACTCCTTCCAAAAATGATGGATCAGAGAACGTGTTGAAAACGTCCTTTTGAAGAAAGCAATAACCGAGAAGTACGGCTATTATACCGCAAGCATTGCTTCCATCAGCCCCGCCAATCTCACTCTGACAACATGAGCTTGGCATATACCATGTACATATTTCGGCCTCAACGTATGTGCAAGAAGCGATCGAATACATGTTAGCCATATCATGACCCACACCACAAATTGTCTCATAGTTTGTTAGCTCTAAAGTAAAATCAATTGATTCGCTATCATCCAGCCCTTCGGATTCCGATTCACTGGTGCGACCTCTGCCTCATCGTCCACTGCTGTTTCTAAAATATGACATATCAGGTCTTTATGAAGTACTTTCGTGAAAGATACAACCCCAAGCTCCAACATATCTCTATGAGCGCTGATACTTTTCTTCAAAGCACTTTTTAAGGTCTCTTTATGCACGCTCTAAACACAAGGAACACATTTTATCATCAGAGCATCGCTATTTGATGTAAGTATCTTCTATTGTAAAACTCTCAAAATTAATCACAACAACAGACAAAGTGTTGGATATTTGAAAATAAACTTTCTGTAAAATTTCGCAATTGAAGAGCTCAAAATCGGTTAATCTTCACCAAAAGTACGGAATGCAATCAAATAATATTTCGTTAAAATTGAAAGGAGCACCTGCTGAGTTGGATATAAACTTGATTGGGAATCCCAAGTGTCTTCTAAACCCAAAAAGGTAAAATTTCAAAAACTAGTGGCGATAAAACAGAATTTAATGAACACAAGTAATAACTAATCGATAATTGGAAGCATACCTGACTCTAAATCTGCGATTCTTTCACCTAGTTTTTTAATTTTGCTTGAGTAGAATCTTAAATAATTTTCCATATCCTCTTTAAGGACACTTCTTTCTTCAACTAGCCGCTGCTTTTTTACATAGAGTTCAGAAATGCTCCATCTTCTTGACGGGGAAATTGCATCTAAAAAAAGAAAAATGAAATAAAATGATATGGTAAGTAATTGATCTCATTAGAGTTCTACTTACACTATGTATAAATCTTTTCCAACACCTTCCAGACCCCTTATACAGACAAAGCTTCAGTTACTGTTTCGAAAAGTTTGTACGCGACTAATTCCACGAGAAGATTTCAAAAATGCATAATCATTTTATCATTTATTTTCAATTTTCACTGATTTTTTATTGCGTTTGATAAGTAATACGTATGCATTAAAAGTATGCGTATGAAAATCAAAATGTGAAAGTCGAGCTCACACCTGAATTATTCGGAAGAAAAAGTGACGTTTTCCAAGGGAATGATCCACAGTCACAATTCTTTCGGAAAAAAGCTTGATCTGAGATACGAAATATGCGACAATAATCATTCAACGCATCATTGAGTTTTTTTTTCACAGATGCGAGTTGCAACCTCATTGTATGTCGTCGCTTACTAGTATCTAGAAAAACAAATACACCTTTGTGTTCACGTCTACACATGCAAAAAGAAATTGCAAGACACAGTGAACTATTTCTATGGAGCTTTCAAAAGTACATTCTATATGACTGGAGAACACAGAAACAAAAGAAAAAAAACACTGCATTTTTTCTCCTACCAAATCTGAAAACAAGCTTGTAAGAAAACTACGCATGTCATAGAACTACCTCCAACCAGCTTTAATTTAGCTTGCCAATTAAATTTTTCAAATATGTATTTCTCAATGGCTTCTTGGAGAGTTGGTTCAATAATAAGTTTTCGAAAGCTTTCATAACTCTCAGCTACATTAAAATCCTGGGTGACATATTTCTTTAAGTGAGCGATTTTTTGTGACTTGGTAATAGAATTATAACTAAAATTCCTAGTTTTCAAATCAACATCAATTAAAGCAGCAGCTGCATCAAGGTTGAGTTCGGAGAGAGCAGTTGTTCCTTCCAGTGACTTGATATAACACAGCGACAAATCGGTATTTGTCAATGTTGGCCTTCCTCTAGAGTGAATACCTAAGCAAATAAAACATAGATCTTAGTTTAGATCAACAAAATAAACTGGAACGGGAAAATGCTATTGATTCTATGTTATTTATGCTATTTTTATAACTGTTATTTCATCTCCAAAATACACATTGTATTCAATACATGGTTTCATTGCATGCAGTAACACTGCCCTCCACAATCACAGAGACTCAAGATACTTGCTTTACCACAGAATCATTTATAAGCGTAGCCTTAAGGAATGCCTTTTAACTCAGTTAAGACGCGAACTATAATTTTAACACAAACTTTTGGAAGCATTCTTTATTTCTTGTATCCAGTTTTCCACAACATAACTATTCGATACTCCAACTGAAGAAAGCGCTTCCTGCAAACTTTTATCACATGTAGCAATTTGTTCTTCATTCTGAAGTAAAATACAATTTTCAATCAGGAACAACAAGGAGATTAATATTAGGACTCCAGCATTCATGAAAATGTACATTTTCAAAAATTATCATAGTTTTCCAAAGAAATAATTTTCATCGGAAAGTATAAATTACCCATACTTTGACAAATCGTTGGGATAAATCTGCTGCAAGCTTCTTAATTTTTCTTCGATTCCATGCAAACATCATTTCTGTGATACACTCCTCTCGAGCTAAATACATAAACTATGTAACTAGAATTGCTACATACAAAACTTTGAACAACAATGTCATCAATTTTTGTTTTGATTTTATTGTATCATAATATATAACTGTGTCTACCAAGACAAAGCAGATGCCATTCCAGGTAATTATAATTCATTTTACTTACTCTCAGGAAGTTGATGTTTAGTAGAGTTGCTGCATCGTGACAGATAGCCAAAAACCTGCTCAGTTTCCTCACCTGTCGACCGAGCAGCACCAGGAGTCCACAGTCCATCCCAAGCCACCTTAAAATATGTATCTAGCAACATCATTTATCTGATGCAATATAATTCTACAATGTACATCTTTGACACAAGATACAAGACTGCAATGAAAACCAAGTCACCAATTTACAGATATTTAAGCAGTATATGAAAGTAGATGTGTATACCTGACAATCAATTGCATGCCCTTTGGCATGCATTACAGACAAAGCAGGTTTTTATCTGTGAGACCAAAGCCGGCTCATGCTTGGACATAAATCCCCATAGTTTGCACATCACATCAGCAAAGCAAAATGTGATGTCATTTTGTGAGGCCAGACTTTTCACCAGGTACAATGGATATCCAAAGAGCTCCCCTTGAAACATGTTCAGAGCCTTTTGTCCAATCCTATGCCTGCATGATGCTAAAACCAAGCCAGTCTCGTCTAAAGACTTTCCCTTTTTCATAAGATTTCTGGCAGCTGCCCAAGTTCCCCCACACACATTATCTTCTGACTAAAATTAAAGATACTTATAAATAAGAACTTTTATATTATGATAGTAAAATGATTAATCAAGTTTACTTTTTGCAGAATTTTTATTTTGCAGTATTGAGGACCCCATCATGAAACCACAAAATTTTCTTGCTATAACATATTGTTGCAATTAATTCCCATTGTTTCACAAAGAAAAATAAGTTCTAATATTTTTTTCTTTTCAAAGATGTATGTCACCTTCTTTTTCAATGAAGTGGAATAAATCCTTTTGATATATGATGACACATCCTTATCGGGTAGAAACAATGAATCCTTGTAAAATGACGGTTTGCGACTTCTAAAATTGTAAAAGCAATATTAAAACAAATCTTCTTGAAAATCACACTAAGGTTGCATTGTCTTTAGCATTATAATAACTTAACAAAATAATCAGAACTCACACTCCTGAACGTTTAAATCGGTATAATTTACAATTGCCATCTACATGGCAACTATGCTGTTTGATGGTGCAAGATGGACATTCAAGAAAATCTATTTCCTGAAATTTATACTTAGCATAATTGCAATAGTTCCATTCTCTGAATGCTCGAGCAAAAATGTCTTTGCTGATATAACCAACCTGAAGAATTAGTAAAATTATCTGATCAATGATAAGACCATTATTATACATTCCCTTGCGTAAAACAAAAGAAAGCAAAAGGTGACTATATTTCACAGAAGCCAATTATCACTTGCACAAGCAATCCTGTGATGCCACTAAAAAAGAAACTGTTGAGTTTGTTGCATGACTGGAAAAAAATTATAATACCCTTCCACGAGAAACAGCTATATCTTCAAGAGAGGTGATAAAAGAGCTCTGAGATGATCCTGGCATACGGGTACGAAATGCATGCCATAGTTCAAACAAAGCATTTTCAAAGATCAGGCTGATATCTGTTGTTGAGCCGGGCCAAAAACCTGCTTTAATAACATCAGCCACATTGAAAGGATCATGAATAAACTCACAATCTCCACAAACGAAGTTAAACTTGTACAAATCGAAACGACCTGAGTTAAAAACCAATACATTGAATACTACATGTGATAAAAAAACAACCAAAAGCAATCAGTTTAAATTAAATCTCCAACCGCCTTCTTCTGTACCAAACCCATTCAATTTGCATGGAAGTAAAAGAATTCACTGCAGTCAATACAATGCTGTCAACTGTTTTGAAATAAAAGAGGAACAAAAAAAAAGAAATTCCTTAAAAAACTGTTTTTAAATACAAGAAGATTTGAATCTACGAAAATGTTATACCTTTGCTGCTAACAGCTATACAAGAATGTTCAACAGGATCTTTTATCACATTGTGACTTGAGCATCTTTTGCATTTTGTAGTCAATAAAGGAGCAAGTTTAACTAGCATGAGCAATAACAAAGAAAAAGGAGAAAAATAAGTGAACAATAAATTTAAAAAACATTAATGAAAATACCTTTGGTGAGATTATGCCCTAAGATCAGATAAAGTTTTCTTCTAATAATCAGGCAAATTAATGACAAAAGATAAATTTGCAGCAATGTCAAATCACAGCACAATGCAAAAAGACCTGTAACACTAGAATCAAATTACCAGATGGAATCAAGTTGCCCTCATCATTAATTACTTCCAATGTTGACAGAGGTGTTTTGTAACCAACTGTAAAAGAAAATCTGTCATGCAAAGGGTGATGGTGATGAAATTGCCGGTCACAAGAAGCACATATGTCCATATGGCAATCTTCACATGCAATGACAGCTTCTGTTTGAAGGCACATGCTACACATATCACCAACAATGGAAACATCATTATTCAAACTAGCCCAAAAGATATTTGACCTAAAGTCGCTCCATCTAGTATCCTGATTTGCCATCCGTGTTCTCCACTTTTGGTACTTTCGTTTAGAATGTTTCTTCGGAAACTTAGAACTCAAATGCTTCAATGAGTCCAAACAATGTTGCACCATAGTATCAAAACCTGAGGTGAAACCATTGCAAATAAACCTTGACAGCTGTAACCACATATTTTTATCAAACAAATTGAACTGAAATTAACCTTTCGATAATAAATATCCATTATCTGGCACACAACCTACTATTCTTCAAGCATATACAAACAAGGTAAAAAACAATTATATAGGTAAAAGTGAAAACCATATAAAACAATACTATAAAACATAGCATGTACATACTTGACAGTTGAACAGGAGATTCTTCACAGATATTTTCACAAGCACTAAGATCTTCTGAAAAAAAAATTAGTGAAGTGAAAATATCTTTTATTATGAAAAACAATATTTGCAATTGTTGAATGTTAGATCTTTACTCCAATTACCTTCATCGCCACCTGTTCCAACACCTATTTGGCCTGCGTAGTGTCTTATCCCTTGCTTAATCTTCTGTGTTGAGTTTCTTGGGTGTTTAGTAATTCTTAGGCCTTTAGAATCTCTCTTGAAAAATGTGGTTCTTGGACGTCTTTTTTTATTTTTTGGCTCCTTATTCGGAACCAACCCTTTTAAAAGTTCGAGTGAAGCTTATTGCATAATGCACAAAGTAATGGTTTTTAAAATTTTATGCAAGCAGAATGGAAAAAATAATAATAACAATATGAATAATAACAATGTGAATGTTTAGTTCAATTTCTTATAGTTTTCCCTAAAAAAAACCTTGTCAGATTTGATAAACAATGGACGGAATACTGAATTGCTTCAGCCTAACTCTGTACCGTAAAAATATAGGTTTAAAATTTACAGTGATAAAACTAAGGAATCCGGAAATGGCATATTGCTGAATAAAAGTTTTAATGTTCTTAGTTATACAAAAGATTGAAAGAAAGAAGAAACTTTTCTATTTCTCTTCATATTAATCAGAAACATTCATATGCTCCATTCCTAACTGTAACTCACCACCTGTAATGTAACATTAAAGTGAAAAAAAATATTATATATATACCATCAACGTGCCTAATTCTGGACGTCAAAAATTCTGGTCTTGAAAGTATACATCCATACTCACCGAATACAGGTGCAACTCTTGCGGCATGTCCAGAATTAGGCACATTGACGGTATACCCTTATATAAAATTATATAATTATATATACAATAGAGCAGAAACTTTGCATAACCAACAACTTTTTATTTAGGTCTGTCACGTTATGCACATCTTTACTTCTGTGTACAACAACCAGCTAGACAACCCACCAGAATCAAGAAAGAGAATCAAATCAATGCCTGTGGTGCAATGTATGATCCACACAAAATCTCAAATTATAATATAGTATAGTTCCGTCAATTCATTGTCATAAGTTTGACTATTTCAAAATTTAGTTCTCAAAATTCTACTAACTTATTATAGTGAAGAAAAGGAAAACAAACTGATTCACCAAAATACAAATAAACACAATATGAATTATGATGGTTGCATGAAAAGCGCTCATACATGATGCAAAAAGCACAATCATACAAACCACCAAAACAAACAACCTATGGGAAAATAGCTTAACTATTAATTTAAACCGTAAATTATCTTGAGTTCTTTCTACAGATCAACCACAAATTCATACGATCGTGCAGCCTCCTGCCCTCTTTTACCGCCTCCTGTGATTATCTAACTCCCATAAGTGCAGTGAACGCTATGCGTAGATTACAGCCATGATGAATATACTAAGTTGAGCGTTGTCGAGTAATTATGACCATTACAGTCATAATTCTGCTTCCTGCAGGTTTGACTATTATAGTCTAAATTTTTGACGCGGTTGTGTTGTTAAAAAGATATCGTTAGTACCGTAAGACTTCTAACTATTACTACTGGTATCCTGCGCAAAAATATTTTACAGCTTCATTTAACACTGAACCGACATATTAACCAGAAGCTTCTGCACGGACTGTAAAAGAACTTTTTACTCAACCAAACTTGAACTCTTGTTCCTTTTCTTCTGTAAGGTATATGTAGTATACTTTTTAAATTTACTCATAGGGAACAACAAAAGCTTATTATGTCAAAAAATTACAAATGAAATCCATCTATAGCTGTGAATAACCCAAGTAGATAGAAATGCAAATACAAGAAAAGTCTGATTGGATTTGATTTTGACTTTCATGAAAATATTTACAAATTAATTTACAAAAGAACGCTACTGAAAAGATATATAATAGTGAATCAAAAATGAATCACCTTTGATTTACAATACGAAATACTCTCGTTAAAAAAGCAGTACTCAGAGCATTTTTCAAAATATAAAATAAAACATTTTTAACAGGTTAAACAGCCGTAACATGATGATGCTACACTAAAATATTGATCACCATTGATGTACAATATGAAATATTCTGGCTTAAATAGTGCCAAATCCAGAGCACATATCAAATCCATATGAAACATTAGAATAATCGATACTCTACTTTGCTTTTGAGTTTGAATAAAAGTTGCTGATTTTATGAATTTTTCCAGGAACCCGAACTAATCTCGGTTCCCTACAAACCAGTCAGTCAATCGAATGAAGTTAAGGCGTTCAGAAACGAGAGGGAATATGGTGCTAATAAACGGTCGCAACAAATTGCAGCATTACATACTGACACCCCAACACGGGACATGAAAGATCTTCCTCACCAAAAGATATCTATACATCCATCTAGTTTTACACTCACACTAAAACTTAGCTGCATAAAACGATGTGTTCCGTTAATGAAACTATGGTATACATACAATATATAATGTAACTAATATACTGTAATGAAATGCTGAAGTAAAGAAATAGAAATAGGCAGAAAACTACAAAAACTACAAAACAAACTTCTTTGAATCTATGAGAACGCTATATCAAAAAATTTTTTTATGTTTTAAAAAAACATGTCAACGTATTCTCAAAACCCGCTCTTAGCAAAAAATCTATCCCTAAATCCACAAAAGATCTTTGTACAAAAGGGTTCGATCTTCTTCCCTGGAACAATGATTGAAGTCATCAGAATATTTTATGGTTGGGTCTTTTTGTCGGGTAATCTACGATGATGCATATGACAATACAGACGACGACGATGTCTATGAAAGTGGAGTTAAAATGATAAAACGATACATGAAAATTGTCATTGTCATTGCCTATTTTTCATCATTTGTTTTGACACGTGATCGCCGTTTCGCCGTTTTTATTGGTTGCTGAAATCGGAAAAACTATAGCGACGACATTCTTTGGAAAAATAAACAAATTAAGTTTTTATTCATTGCGGTTACGCTCCAGAAAGTATAGACAATTGCAATTATTTATCAATCAAGTTTATTTATCAATTCAAGTTTATAATTTATCAAGTTTACCAGTTGTTAAGTCAGTTTATCGAAAGCGAAAGAATTACGTAACGAGGTAATAACATGTCTTTATTATTTTTAAAGATGGCAAACTCCACGAAGGTTTTTCCAACCCAACCGAAAAGACTACCTACCTACAGAGTAGAAAGACAGAAAGTAGAAAGAAAGGTCTGCTAAAAACTTAGATGTACAACTGTAATTCCGTTAACGTGTTACACGTCAATTTTTCGCTTTCTCCTAGGTTGTTTAGCTATCTGTTTGGTGTTATTTCTCCTTCAGTGTCTGTTAGGTTGTAGAAAGAAAGGTTTGTTTTCGCTTCCACCAGGTTTTGTTCTGTGCATTGTTCACTGGGGGAATATATATTTCTTTTTCTTCAATCTATTGTTGTTAGTGATTCTGTGCTGTGATGTTTAATATAAGAGGCACTAATATTATTCCTGGCTTCCAAGCAGTTTTTAGGAATGGTCAGTTTGTTTTGCAGCCACCTGATCAGCAACAAATGCGCTCTGTTATTCAGCGTAGGCATGCACATGAGGATGTAGGTGAAGCAAGGCGCAGACAGGTTCAGCCAAATAATATCCAACCATTATCTGAAAATGAAAGACGTAGAATCAATGATGCTCAAAGGCGTGTTGAATATCGTCAAGATGAAGAACCAGTTGAAGGATTAGTCAGGCGGAATGAGAATGCACAACGTATGAGGGTTAGGCGGGCTGATGCTAATCCCCCTTTGCATCGTGCTGCTCGACAAGACCAGTTGCCTGAGCTACATTATCTTGGTGCCATGGACAAGGTCTGTCAGTTTTGTGGTGCCAAGATGTTTGCTGACGAGACCAATGTTAAGTGTTGTCACAAAGGTAAAGTTCATTTAGATGACATTTATTATCCTAATGATCTTAAAGAACTTTTAGTAGGTGATTCTAACCAATCAAAGAACTTTCAAGAAAATATTCGAAAGTTCAATAGTTCGGTTGCTTTTGCTTCGATGGGTGCAAAATTGGCTGTACCGCCAGGTCGTGGTCCACCAGTTTTTCGTATTAATGGCCAGGTATGTCACCGAACAGGTAATTTGCACCCGCCACCCGGTATTCCTCCTTCCTTTGGTCAATTATATATCTACGACGGTATGGATGCTTTCAATGAGAGAATGGCAAGACCAGAAAATCAAGGATGTTATCCCGAAGTCATGCAAACTTTGCAAGACATCATTTTAAGGGAGAGTCCATATGCAGCTGCTTACAAACACATGGGTGAGGTAGAAACTGAGGAATTTCAAGTTCCAAATGAACAAAATCGTCGCCCATCTAAGGTAAATGGAAAATATGATGAAAATTAATAATTAAAAATCTTTGAAGTGATATTTACAGATCTTTGCTATTGTTTTCCAGGTCAGAATGCATTTGAGAAGTGGTGGTGACCGGCGTCGATACAATCTACCTCACCATGATGAAGTAGCTGCTGTTTTTGTTGGTGAAGATGGTGCACCACCATTGGCTCGAGACATAGTTGTTTACCCTCGAGATAGACCATTGCAGGATTTGCCTGTGCATTCGCCTAATCTCGATCCGATGGTGTATCCTGTATTTTTTCCAAGAGGAGAGTTGGGTTGGAGTTCCGACATTCCTCATGTAGCAGAATATGCAGCAGGCCAGCAACGTCGTACAACTATGCTGCAATATTATACTTATAGGTTTGCATTTAGAGATGCTTTTAGCTCGATATTAAAAGGTAAAAGATTACTTCAACAATATGCTGTAGATTGTTACTGCAAAGTTGAATCTGACCGTCTTAATTATATTCGTCAAAACCAGCGCAATTTCCGTGTTGAGCAATATCAAGGGCTCATTGATTATCTTGAAAATGTTGCAGAAAATCGTGGCCTTCATGCAGGCAGACCGGTGATTCTTCCGTCTTCTTTTCAGGGTGGTCCTCGGGCCATGCAACAGAATTATCAAGATGCTATGGTGATGGTAACTAAAATGGGAAAGCCAGATCTGTTTTGCGCATTTACGTGCAATCCGAAATGGAAGGAGATCACGGAAAACTTAGATAATGAACCTGCACATTATCGTCCGGACCTGATTACACGTGTTTTCAATTTGAAATTAAAAGCGCTTTTGGAAGATATAAATAAAAATGGTGTTTTGGGAAAAGCCATTTCTCATTTGTATGTTTTTGAATTTCAGAAACGTTCTTTGCCTCATGCTCATATTCTTATCCATTTAGCACAAGAGGAAAAACTGCGTAATGCTGATGACATTGACACCTTAATTTCTGCTGAAATACCAGATCCTGAACAGGAACCAGAACTTCATGATATCATCAAGTCATGTATGATTCATGGTCCCTGTGGGAATGCTAACCCTAATGCAGTTTGTGTGGGAGATGATGGCAACTGCACCAAGGATTTTCCAAAGCGATTTTGTGAAGCAACCCAAATGAATGCAAATGGGTATCCACTCTATCGCAGGCGTAACAATGGCCGTACAGTGAGGGTAAGGAATGTGGACTTAGATAATCAATGGGCAGTTCCATACTGTCCGTGGTTGTCCAAGAAGTATAATGCTCACATAAATTTGGAAGCATGTACCACGATCAGGAGCGTGAAATATCTCTTTAAATATGTTTACAAAGGACATGATCGTGCTAATGTGGAGATTAATGAACGTTTGGAACATGACGAAATAAAAACATTTCTGGATGCTCGATATGTCAGTGCGCCTGAAGCATTATGGAGAATATTTGAGTTCTCTATGCATGAAAAATCGCATACTATTAAGCGATTAGCTGTTCACCTACCTGATCGTCATCAAGTTTATTTTAGAGCTGGCGAAGAAGAGGCAGCTGCTGAAGGGGCATTAAAGGATAGTCACCTAACAGCATGGTTTAATCTGAATGTAGACGATCCTGATGCACGGCGGTATCTTTACTCAGATATTCCGTATCATTATGTTTTTCATGATAAGGAGAAAAAATGGAAAAAACGAAAAAGAACATTTAAGCCTATAGTCGCTCGGTTATATAATGCTCGACCGTCAGAAGGAGAACGTTTTTTCCTTCGAGTTTTGCTGCTACATGTTGCAGGTGCTACGTCTTTCAAGGATTTGCGTACTTTCGATGGAGTGGTTTATGACACATTCAGAGAAGCATGTATTGCCAGACGTCTTCTGCAAGATGACGCAGAATGGCACAATACATTGGAAGAGGCTTCAACATTTCAAATGCCCCAACAGCTTAGACAACTGTTTGTTACTATTTTGACTCACTGAGAGCCCTCTAATCCTCTTGAGTTGTGGAATACATTCAAGGGGAATCTGTGTGAAGACTACCTTCGAACATTGGCTGTTGCTCAAGCTGAGCAAAGGGTTTTGGGTTATATTGATAATGTCCTGAGACAATTTGGTATGACTTTAACACAGTTTAATCTTCCTGAGTTGGTTCAGCAGGTTGCTCAGGAAGAAGATGATGTTAATATTTACATTGACAGGGCGGACCAGGTAAGGCCTCTGCTTAACGAACAGCAGTTAGTTGTGGCAGATGCGATTTTGTCTGCAGTTTCAAATGTGCGTGATGGTTTAGCACAAGTTGAAACTTTGTTTTATTTGGACGGACCGGCAGGCACAGGTAAGACGTTTACATACAATTATGTTATTGCAGCATGCAGAGCCAGAGGTTGGAAAGTTGCTACTGCTGCATATACAGGTATTGCGATGTATAGACATTATAAGCAAATATATAACTATCAAAAGCAATCAAAATCTCTAACTAAAAATATTATGTGTAGCATTTGAAATTAGGACAAATCAAAAGATGGGCTTAAAGTGACAGATGTAAATTTAAGTATTCAGAATAAACATCTCTGTCCAAAAAAATGTTCACACTCATTATTTTATTGTGAGAAAAAAATGACCTTCGTATAAATACCAAATGGAAAAAAACAGATTTTGGTATAAGTGAAAATGCACACCACTACAAAGGTGAAAGTAGAAGATCATGTTCTGGCTTGATTTAATTTACAAATTGTTATGTTGGATTGTGTTTTGATTTACATTCATTGTTCGTGTAAGGAAAATTGACAGTATATTAATCTTTATATACTAAATAAAATATATATTATAATACAGTATCAAAACAGTATACGTGATCATGAAATTAATTCATAGTAAATTATGTTCCTGTTGTCAGATTAAATGACTATCCAGGGAAGCACACTCCAGATTCCTTCAAGTTAATGTGTCTTAACTTATTGCATATATATATATATACATGACGTTTTTACTTGCTGTTTTCGTAATGTACTCTTTGAATTAACATAACTGGTTTAACTGGTTGTTCTCCACATGATAAGGGTTTCCTTTATGGCTGTACATCATGTGGTGCATGCTTTCAGTATTATTAGTGTTCAGTTTGGGGTACATTACACCAGAATGTAAAATAAAAATAAATCTTCAGCCTGGCTACTGATAATGAATTTTCGCCTTTGCACTGAAATCACAGCTTCAATAGTTTGCTGTTCCAAGCATTTAATTACCAATCATCATAAGAAAATAATGTTGTTATCAACAAAAACAAAACATCATTGATATCAATTTTTGTTTCGTTTTTTACACGTTCATTCAAAAGTTTTTACAAAACCTTTTAAGACAAAACTGAACTAAAACGATTTATTTCCATCATTTAACGTTTTATCTATTGAATCATTTTAAAAGCTGGCAGAAAAAAGCAAAAATCTTCCACTTTCGATCTGCACTGACTGAAAAATGGTGTACTACTTCGGTCGTGACTAGAATGTACGCAGTCCAGTAGGTATTTATAACATGACGAAACCTTGTCGGACGAGTGTCGACTAAAAAGCAGGAGCGCGATTTCATCCGAATCCGCTGACACAGTATATAAGGGTGCCAAAATTGTTTCGCACACACAGAGGTTCTCGTCCCAGGGCTTCTTGCCTTTTCGATATATATACGATGGCCGCCATCACAAAATTTGTAATAAAAACAACATGCTTGTCGATTTTCTTTTCCTAAAACACTTTACACATCAAAAAAATAAAACGAATAAGCTGGAACAAAAACAAAGTGAAGGTTATTGAGTACACTAGAGATTTAAATTGTAAGAATTTTTGAAAGTAGCTGGTCGCTAAAATACCAAATACTAAATACTAAAAAATACTAACAAAAAAATCTGTTATTCGCAAATTGTACAATTTTTGCAACACCATACTTTGTGGTGTTTTTCGTTTGTAAAAACCTTCTTCGGGATCTTCATGCATTTTCTGTGAAACCAAATTTGGCAAGCCGAACATTGTGCCATAAACAACCCATTATCTTTGTCAACGTCGGAATCGAAAAAGGTGTCTCTGCAAACACAATATATGCTGTAATCTACATATACATTGATTTTGATTTAACTGATCTGCGCTGTAATTTCGGGAAGGGTGTAAATTTACCGGCTCGGAGACACTCCATAAGATGTTCTCTCATTGCCTTTGACGAGTCGTAGGTATCGTGCACGATAGACCATTGGTGTTTTGAACATACGTTCGGAACGCAATAACAAAGATGGTAGACGAGACATGATAGACGAGAGATAAGTTAGAACGCTAAGCTGCCAGCATTAATTCATGTATAGACTGCTAGAACGCCTTGACAAAACATCGTTTGAGGACAATACGATTGGAGCTATAGTGGAGTTAAAGTACGTTGAATTCATAGACTCGTTTATCATTTATATAGGACACTCTGTTATGTCACATGAACTATATATAGTACACTTTTTCTAGGTTTGTTTTTATCGTAGTTCTATATGCTTGTATAGGCACATATATATTGATCTGTATTTTAGGTATTTCGAACCTATTGAAATATATCTGTTTGAAAGATTCCAGTTTCTCCTTATTTAAGTCCTCAAAACAGTTGGAAAGGTCAACAGCAAAGGCAATAGCGAACACACCACAATCGATACTGTTATCTTGTTGCTGAGTTGGCATTCGTTTGATACGTATGGAAGACGACTTAGACCTGGTCATTAAACAAATGGTGTGAATTACAGCTTCTGGCAAAGATGAGTTAAGAGAGACCAGTGAATCGTATGTGTCATCATATGAATCATATATATGTATATATGTGTATATACACCTCCACCTCTTCATGGTTTTTCCTAACAGTAATCCAATGAAGCGGGGGGCAGTGAAGTATTTGAATGACGTTATTGTGAGCACTGTGGTTACTAAACATATGTGGCAAAAGGGTGGTGTCCTCGAATCCTTCAATCTGATATTGTTTGTAAAGGATGGATTGTGCCAAATTGATTCTGTCATCTTCCAACATTTCGCCACGTTACTTGTACGCAAACAGCATTTGAAAAGTTACAACAAGCAGCCGTGGCATAACGTTAGCTTGTTCGGCTGGCATACCAGAGGTTCCGAGTTCGAGTCCGCCTCTGGCGTCGAACACTACAAGCCGCCGAAAGGGAAAATTGACGATTACAGGGGTCTTCGATACAGGTGATGAGACGACAAAAAATTCTAAACTGCATACCGTCGTGATACGAAAACAAATGAACTTGACTCATCTTAGGTGGTCCATATGACTCAAGAAAGGTCGTCATTTTATTTGTTCGACTATCTATGGTCGTCAAATTTACAGGGTTTTAAAAGTCATTCCAACTCGCGAAAGGTGGTCAAAAAGACTCGTTAACGTCGTAGCAATGACTCAGGAAAGGATGTCGTGAGAGGCACTGTAAAATTACTACCTTTAAATCGTTAATTTGACTCAGTTACATTCCTCAGTGTTGACAAACCTTTTTTCGCTGCAGCGAAAACAAAAAAGAATTGTTTCCATTCTTGTCAAAAGCGTTGGCCAAAGGAATCACACAGAAAACTGTTATGTTGTTGCCACTGTAGAACGTTATTACCAACAGGGAGTTCGACACGACCGCAATGGACCTTTGCAACTATGAAGAAGCAGATGAAAGAATTTTTGTGCATCTAGAAAACATCTCCATTGACTTTCCTCGAGTATTGATTAAGACTGTTGATAGTGATGTTGTGATAAACGCTACTTCCATATTTCATAAAGTGGCTTTGAGAGAACTGTGGATTGAGTTTGGAACTGGAAAATTGCTAAGATATATTCCAGTACATGATGCCGCCATCGAACTTGAAACAATCTGAACTTGAATCTGTAGATGTGATCATTTTAATAATTTCATTAAAAAATATGTTTTACTGCGCACACGTGGTGTGTGTTTCTCTTTCGCGCGTGTTACTAGCAAAACGTTAATGAAACACGGTAACCGAAACAGAGCGTGTTGCGCAAAACACGACAGACGACGTATTCATAGACTACGACAGAAATATATACCTACTGGACTGCGTACATTCTAGTCACGACCTACTACTTCACTGTACACTAGCCCCTATTCTTATATACTTTGGCTAGGCGAAAATTTAATACTGAACCACGGCTATTAAAGTGAACGGACAGGAAGGAGAAGGAAAATGCTCGTTTTAACATTTTAACGTTTTGCATCGTACCGTAAAGTGTGGTATAATGTGGAATCACATGGTATTATGGTATCGTATCGCATTGCATGGTATCGTATTTTATCTTTCACTGGTGTATTATCTAACTTCCTGACATATATCGCCATAACATACCAGATTTTAATCTCGTTTTAGAATTTACGTAACATCATCAAAGTATTACCGTCACAAAGTTTAAAAATTTGCGTAAGGGCTGAAGGCTCGTAATGTAATTTCGATTACATAAGTAAACTTGTAAAAGTCTCTTGTAAAATCTGTGAAGAAAGCGATTACTTGTGCCATTGCAGAGCAAACATTGTCACATTCTGAACTTTAAACAGTGCTGTTTGAGGCAGCAAACTTAGTTAACGAACGTCCGATTGGTCGCCATCCAACTTGTCCCGAAGATGGAAGCTACCTTAGTCCGAATCACTTACTACTTGGAAGAGCCACCTCAAGAGTTCCTGCTGGACCATTTAAGGAGCCAGACAATCTGAAATATCGTTTTGAACTCGTTCAGCAAATAGTGAATACTTTTTGGCGAAGCTGGACTCGAGATTATTTCCCCAGTTTATTAATTGAGCCGAAGTGGCACACTCAAAACTGGAATGTCAAAGTTGGTGATGTGGTATTGGTGCAGGATTCCAATCAGATTCGGGGGAATTGGCGTATGGCAAAGGTATCGGAAGTTTTTCCAGGAAAGGATAAACTAGTACGTCGACTAGCTATACAGTACAAGAATTTATCAGACGATAAGGATTATTCAGGTAATCCTTACAAGACAGTCGAACGACCTGTTCAAAGACTAATTGTAATAGTACCGAGTGATGCAAAAAGAAAATCGACCGACATACTTTCTACGGTGGTGGAGTGTTTCATTGAAATGACAAATTTACTTTTAGATTAGATAAGTATATTAGATAAGATCATGGAGGTATAAAACAGAAGGAGAACTAACTCCAAATCTGCTATTGTACTATCCGTGATGCGCTGCATTGTTTAAGTCCTCAGTGTGTAATAACATTATAATTGCTATCATCTTGCATAATTTTTATCATTTTGGCGTTCTTGCGTGAAAATTTCGTTCATATCAATTCTCCAATGTGATTAAAGATCGTTAGGGTAAAGTTCTTAGCATGCATAATCTGTAGGAATTGGGAGAATTATGCAAAAACGTCACAAATATGCAACGAAAACATTGCAACTTTAGGTCTATATATCTCGTGATCCCCTCAAGCAGTTTCGCCGAGCTTCAGTTTTTGAAGAGAGAATAATCCTAAGTTTTTGCACGTACCGCGGCACTATCGAGGCGCATTTAAGTCAGAAGATATGTAGATTGGAACTTATACATGAATTACGCGATATCTTCAACTCTGTAAAGAAACATAGATTTTCATTTGTTTCTCAAGGAAGCTTTAGGTTTAATAATCTGCTTGTCACTATGCAGGAAGTTGAGCCGTTGTTATAATGGATGATACTTGGTTTTTAAATTGTCGTTAATTTTTAAAAAAGTATTCGTTTCACCGACAACCAGCCGAAAGCGCATCACGGATGACATCAAAGTGATACCGCAATGAATAGAATAGTCATTATCTGAATAATAGAAAAATAAGAGTTCGTTCTCCTTCTGTTTTATACCTCCATGATAAGATTAAGATGATGAACTATAATCACTTGGTTACGGACACTGACACAGAAAGATGTGAGTTTTGATATGGACACTTCAGACACTAGATTATTTGGAAAGTTTAAGTTTTAGTTATGTTGTGTTTGTTGTATCTTTCTTTAGTATCGAAACATATATTTTGATCTTAACGAGACGTTTTATGTTTTAACGAATGAGAGATGGACAGATGTCATGTCATGATGACAACACCTTATAAATGTAAACAGAAGACTGCACAATACAATATACTTGTTCCCCACCTTTCCCGATATTACTTTAATCGGAGAAACTTTCGCGGGAGAAACTTTCGCGAGGTCAAAAATTCGCGAAATGCTTTGGATAAACTTTCGCGAATTGGAAAAGTCGCAAAATTTCGCGAGATAAACTTTCGCGAATGAAGGAATTTTTTGAAATAATTTAGGACAGTTTTTAGAAAACAAAGTAATTTTACATGCAGAAAATTGCCAAAATGCATGCATTCGAATCTATATTTTTCGTTTACTACAAATAAAATGAAGATAAAATTAGTTCAAAAACTACAAAGATTGTTCGTCGTCAAGTTCGTTGAAAACGTCATTTTTTATTTCTTATTTATTTGGTATTGTTTTACGTGGGTAGCCTCACTCAGTTGCTACTGCATCTGCTTTCCAGGAGGGGCCACGGCTTAGGTTGGAGGCTTCGAAGTATTTGACACTCTCATGAGTGACACTAACCCAATCAAGGGCCTGTGCTCTTCTGGATGACCTCCTGCAACACCCGATGTATCATCTACCCAATTTCCCTCACATGGCATGGGTCGACCCGGCGCTATGGTACATTCACTCGCGCATGGTGAATCGCCGCCAAGGGGAATTGAACCCCGATCTCCCGCATGAAATACGAGAGTGATAACCACTATACTACGGCGCCACCATCAAAAACATTTCTACCACCTTCTGGTCCCCACTCCTCATCGTCGCCGCCATTGTCATACTCATACTGAAGAAACCGCGAATCGGAGATAATATACTGCAGGGAAAGGAATCAACTGATATTGTCATTATCGACGACTGAAAAACATTTTTTACATAAATAATATTTGACAGTCTGTGTTTCAAAATATGACTGATTTGTTACAAGAAAAAAAATGTTTTCAAGAAGATCAAATTGGCAAATCTTTCCCTCCCTTATATACAGAGGTTTTGAAATAGATCTCCGACATTTTGGTAGCCAAAAAATTTTAAAAATTGCAAAAAAAATCGAAATTTTACCAGATTAACTTTCGCGAATTGGAAATAAGAGCAAAATTTCGCGAGATAAACTTTCGCGAATGAGCGATTTCAAATTTTTCGCGGGATAAACTTTCGCGAAAAAGGATCAAATTCGCGAAATTCGCGAAAGTTTCTCTCGCGAAAGTTTCTACGATTAAAGTATACAACAATTGACCTCAAAATGTACTGCGTATATTTTATAAAACCATTTTGTGAATCTGGGTTTCTACAAAAATTCTTTTCAGTTGGAAAGTGCCACCTGAATAATGAAAGCAGCTGAGAACAAAATAATTATTAAAACGACACGAATATTTTGGTTTATTTGTTATTTGGAACCAAGCTTTATGTGTTTGGAAGGTAGATTTTTTAAGAAATTTGAATTATTAACTCTCATATTCAGTAAAGGTGACCAGTTATAAAAGAATATTTTGTTTCATTGTCATTTATTAGAGCCTGTTCAAGTGATCGATATTAATCATGTTAGAAACAATTATGTTATCGGTGGTCTATGGAGTTTTGCGATTGACATGGTGAATTGACAAAAGAGACTTCACTAACCACTAGTATATGATAGATGCTGTTGTATTTTCTCATTTGCAACTAAAAATATGTCCTCATTCAAATCAGACGTCTGTTAGTTCAGATCTGTTTCAGTTTTGTTTCTTTACCAGGAATGTAACGTGGTTGCGGCGATCAATAACAGTTAGAAATATCATTTCGGAAATGATTAATGTCTTTGGTTGTGTAGCGGCGATTGCTTTGTAGAATTGACCATGAAGATAATGAAGATGGCTATCTACTGGTAAAAGGTGCACGTTCTTTTATGTTTCCATTTCAATCGAAATATGCCTTTTTCAAATCACGTGATCAGATCCCTTGCATTTGATTAGCACAAGTCATACTAAGAAGTCATACTAAAGAACGGGCAAAAGTCTCAAATCAGTTATGCTTGTGAGTTTAAATCGATTCCGAATTATTGGTGCATTTTAGTAAATATGGTAGATCAAGAGTGTTTTAAACGCATGCTCAGTTAAATTTCAGGTAAGGAAAATTGTCCTAGAGAGGTGTCTGTCTTATAGAGATTTTTCCATGTTGGGTAAGTAGTGCCGGGAATGGACAAATGTCTGATACAGAGAGTTGTCCGTCCTTAAGGAGGTTACGCTGTTTAATCGATCAAAGATCTCATAGATAATATGTTCATAGATAAATCAAGAAATTCCAAGCTTCAATCATTTACGGTAATTTTTATTTTGTTTTACTTGCTATATTGCATAAAAATTTCTTGGAGCGATAGCGTTGTGGCCTTACTTCTTATGTAACTTCTATATAGATTAGTTATGGAAAAGGACTGACGTAAGTTTATTCGAATAGGAGTAGTAAAAATCCCAATAACCTGGTAGGTTTAACTTCTTAGTCTGTGAAAGAGTAAAGCTGGATAGGACAGTTTAAGGACATCGCGTTCAGTGGAAAAGTACGTGTGACGTATGATCTGTGAGAATGAAAAAATTTGCTATTTATTCTTCTGCAATTAGCACTTCCAATTTGAATGCATAAATTTCCATGCACGCACAAACTAAAAATAATGAACTGAAGAATAGTTCAATTATTAACAAGATGTACTCCAGCCTTTAGACTGAGGTTCTATACACATTGGGTTGTCTTGATGCGATGAAAAAGTAGAAAGGTTTCTACAGTTAAATGTGATATCTATGTTTTCCAGAAGTAATATGTCATCCTTGATTTTACTTTCTTCCAGCTTCATATCATGAAGATTGGAAAGCACTTGTGTAAAAGCTGTCAAAATCATGTTGTTTTAATCTTTTTCAGAAACTGCTATATCGACAGTCACACTTGATATACATTTGGAAATTAACAAAGGTCGCCTAAATGTTGGATCACATCACAATCAACTTTGACTTCTCCTGGATATGGTGAGACCTTTCTTTTGCAATTTGGATTAACACATTGCGGGTAGGGTTTACTTTGACACTCAACATGTTGGCACAGCACGGTTTCGTTGTAGAACGTGATATGTTGTGTTGTTGCCAATCCACACTCAGTTGTTCCTCGCAAAGATCAAAGGTTGTGTTAGCCATGTTGGCAGGTCGCATCCCGAAATAATCTTCTGAAATTACATTTTTTTATTGTTTATGTAACATTTTCTTGTATCTTTGCAATGTGATCTCCCCAAACAGAAAATTTAATTGATCAGCAAGAAGGGCGAGTCTCATATCTGGCTCATTTTTCTGATTGGCTTTTCCACACAATATTGATCTTCATCAAACCAATGAAAGTTTCCTTTTACGCCTAATAAAGACTTATTAGATAACGTGTTGATGTTCTTTATTTCCGTTATTTCACTTTCCTCATTATTGTTATTATTATTATTTTCAATATTTATACGGGGTGTACATTTCAGATAAAATCTGCTTTACAAATGTGTCCTGTTGCTTAAAATCTAAGAGTTAAAAATGTAATAAAATCTAAAATAAATAAGAAACTTGCCTCAAAAGTGAGGCTAAAACTTATGATTTCTTAATGATGAATAAAACTGTGTACCGTCCTTTCTGATTTCCATAGGAAGTTGAACATAAATCTTTGCTCCCATGTAACAGAATCCGTTCCTTGCAATTTCCAGTTTGAATTTCGGTAAACGCAACAAGCGCCGATTATTCCTTGTTGTTTTACTATGTTCCATCTTTTCGAAATAGCCATGATAGAGATCGCACAATTCTCCGTCCAAACATTTCCGAACAGTATGACACGTATGCCTTAAAATTCTGTGGTAAACTGGGACGACATTTTCACTATTGATGATACATTTTGCACGATTATCTATGGATGCAAGCTTTTTAATTTGTGTCGAGTTGAGATTTAAGTTAATAACGCTGTTGTAGGTAATAAGTGGAACGAACATACTGTTGTAAATGGTTAGTGCTGTTTCGTCGTCTATTTGTGGACGGAGAGCATTCAAAAGTCGTAACCTGCCTGAGGCGTTTTTATACTGGTTATCGAAATTTGTGTTTAGCAGCAGCTTTGTATCAATCGTTTATCCTAAATATTTGTAGCTATTGGTGGTATGAATCTCTACAAAGTTACAAAATAGTTGAAGCTCAGACACCGTTTTAAGTTTCTGGTAAGTTCCACACATCATTGATTCTGTTTTTCCCTTTTTCAAATTTATCACTAAATATCGTTCTCACGCAGGTATGTATGAATATATGATAGCTCATAATTCAACATATTTTTGATGACATTGAACTTGTTAGCAGCAAAGTAAATAACTGTATCATCCGCAAATTGGATAACATGAGCCTTCAGCAAAGTTTCATGGAAGTCATTGAAGAATATTAGAAACAGCAGAGGCCCTAAAATGTACCCCTGAGGCACTCCGCAGATGACGTTTTGTGGTTCAGATGGAATATTGTCCAATACAACTTGTTGGGTTCGATTGAACAAGTGGGATGTAAACCAATCGAGTTCGACATTATTGATGCCATATTTCGATAGTTTTTCAAGCAAGATACTGTGACCAATTGTATCGAATGCTTTCGATAAATCAAGAAAAACTATACCTACTAAATTGCCTTTGTCAACCTCTTTCCTTACGTCATCTAAAAGGAGACTGGCTCCTAAGTATGTAGACCGCTTTCGACGGTATCCAAATTGCCCACTTAGCAATAGGTTGTTGTTCTCAAAGTAATCCAAAAAAATCCTAGAATTTTAGAAAGCACAGGGACAACTGATACTGGCCGGTAATAGTTATTGTCATCAGCAGATCCCGATTTGAAAATTGGTGTTACTAATGCATGCTTCCGTTCTGAAGATATTTGCGAGGATTTCAGTGAATAATTTATGATATGTGACAATTTCAGAGTCACAGTCTTTTAGAAGTCCGGGGGGCAAGTCGTCAGCTCCGGTTGACTTACTACGTTTGAGATTTCGTAATTGTTTTTCAACAAATATTCTATATACTGGAAACGGAATGCGTGACAAGTTCTGAGCCCATTCTGCTTCGGTTTGCTCCATCTAAAGTCTTTCAGGTAAATAGAATTAATCTTTAACTGGGAGGTGACATTGGTGAAAAACGCGCACAATGAATTCGTTTTGCTGGCTGATTCTGATACGCTGCTTTCATAGCGTGTTTTGGATTTTGTTGGCATGATATTCTTTATAACATTCCAGAATTTTTTCGGAGTGGTAGAATTATCCTTCAGTAAGTTTCTGCCGTAATTAGACTTAGCTGTCCGTATATCATAAATACATTTATTACATAATTTTCGGTATGACTTCCAACCATCTGCATTGTTCGATTTCTGAGTGCTTTGTCCCTGTCGTTCATAAGCTGATGAATTTCAGTACTCAACCATGGACAAAAACGTCCCTTTACCCTCTTCTTAACGATTGGGGCGTGCTTTGCAAAAATATTCAAGAGGGTATTTCACATATAAGTCCACACTACGTTGACATCGTTCATTTCGTACAAAGGTTGCCAGTCATGTTTGCAGACTTCTGTTTTCATAGCAGAATGGTCGTTTTTGGTGTAATTTCTACTTCTTATAGTTCCTGGCGGGACGTTTTCTTTTCTAACTTTACGAATAAATCCTACCATATCATGGTCACCAATGGAAGTATAAATAGTATCAGTGCGGGATGTTAATATTAAATCATGTTGGTTTGGTGATTGATTGTGATTGATTGATTGTTTGTTTGAGTCCATATAACAAGAAAACATCTTTAATCGATTTATTGTCATCCGGCTGCAGTTAATCTATATTAAAATCCCCAAGTAGATTTACTTCTTTTGTTTCGGATGTAACCATTAGTAACATGTTATCAAGTAAAATTTCAAAATCTTTTGGCAGATATTTAGAGCCAGACAATGATCCAACTAATAAACTTTTAGCATTTATCGGAGTAATTTCTACCCCAAAGCATTCTAATTTATCGTGTTCTAAATCTGCTCGTCTTTTCCATCTAATTCTGTCCTTGATGTACATACCGACACCACCCAAGTTCCATGTTTTCGATTTCTGTAAACAAATGTATACCCCCTGGTATGTGATACAAGGCACTGTTGTTGTTGAAAGTGTTGGTGTTAATGTGCGTTTCGGATAACGTCAAAATATCAATACTGGGAAACCTTTTCAACAAAACCTGAACACTGTCAATGTTTGTGAGTAGTCCCTGCACATTTTGGTGGAAGATCTTTAATCCACGTCTTGAGAAAATTCCATCTGTTGGCCCCGGCAAAATTTCCACGTCTCCTCCCAGTAGCAACAAAATTTGAAAGAAAACCTTACTCTTGAGTTGGACGTTTTTCTCATTAGTAAGCTGATATACCGACTCGACGATAAACGATACCTTGTTGTCTTCCACAGTATCTCCTCTGAACGAGTAGCAGTTTGAGTTTCCTGTGATAAATGATGGCTTTTTCTGACATAATGACAAAAATATTAACAGAGCGATAAGGAGCATGACCGCTTGCATCGCGGCCATTATGAATATAATATAATAATAATTTACTTGAAAGGAATATTATTTTCGTCGGACAATCGGCTATCAGTACTTGAATTGAAGAAATAAAGTCCCCCTTTGATAGGTGATAAGTTCTTGAGTTTAACTGGAGACTTGGATTCACAAAAGAAATTCCGAAGGGCAAGGGAAATAAACAATAATGGCGGACAAGAAAACGAAATGATTATTCTGTTTATTTACATATTGGTATTATGTTAGGGTTAATGTGTACTTAAACTATGCAACTATTGCTACCGCAAGATAGCGGATGCTTTTGTGCAACGGTAACTCTCGGAAATTAAACTGAATCCAAAATTTTAGTGAATTCAATTTGATTTTTAAGCAAGTTTAATTGCAAGCACTCAGAAACGATTGCTTCATTTGATAATATGGAAAATTCAAGCGAAAATATTCCAATGTTGAAAAAACTGCATTACAACAACATACTTGCATCAATTGTGAGAAAGTTGCTAAAAGTGCCGTTGCCTTACAAAATCATCACCTTTCTTGCTAGCAAAATTGGCCGAAAATGCAGCTAACGTGGATAAGATCGAGGAAGAACTTCAAAACATTCGTTATGCAACAATTTGAAAATGATGTTAATGATTCTTACGAGAAAATGACTGTTTGGAAGCGTAATATTTTCAAACTACCGAAAGGACATCAAGGAAAAGAATTTATAAACGAAATGACTATACAGTTGAATTTGTGGAACACTAAATCTCCACTCAGACATCTCATGATTAAATATTTAATGATAATGCCAAATCTGGTATTCCAACAAACAACACACAAATCAAAGACTGAAAACAACAACAAAACTTTTAGAAAGAAGAACAACCCTTTGGAATAGCGGGAAAATCCGCGAATTAGTTGCAAAATAAATCATCATACAGAACAGACTAAAGACACAGAAATTTACAACTACATCTGATAAATTGGCGAAATCATTCAACAATCTTATGGTGCAAGGGAAAATCAATGCTGCAAATCGTTTGTTATTAAAGTCAGGAAACAATGGAGTTTTACCGTTAACGAAGAAAAAAATTGGAAGAGTTTCATTTAAAGCATCCAAAATATGAAAATTCATTACTACAGGGACACGAAAAGTATACGAATCCTGTAATATTCGATGGCTTAGATGATGATACGGTCAAAAAAGCAGCTCTTCAAGTAAATTTTACTTGCGGTTTTTCATCTTTAGACGAGAATCCTAAGGTGTTACTGGTGTGGAAGCTCTGCAATTAATCTGCGAAAATCAAACCAAAGCTGACGAAACAATTGTGCTCAGCTGAAATTGAAAACATTGAAATCAGTCTTTAATGGTGTGCAGACTGATTCCTTTGGACAAAGATCCAGGTGTACGATCAATCGGTATCGGCGAAGTGTTAAAAAGTAATCGGCAAAGCTGTGATTTCAACCCTAAGAAATGATATAATTACGGCATACGGTAATTTACAGTTATGCGCAGGTCACAAATCTGGGTGTGTAATTGCCATTCATCTGACAGTCGACTTATTCAATGATGAAAATAACCATGGTCTTTAACAGAGACGTGTTAATACACAATATGAAAATTTTATGTCAAAAGTATGCGGGGGAGGGAGATCTCTTCTGCTGAAGGTACCACTCAGGATGACCACATCACCATGGCGATATATGCAAATTAGCATTACTGCTTCCAGATGTCAAAACGCTTTCCGAAGACACTGCCAAAGGAGCTACTTACGCAGGTAATTTTGCTGAAGTTGGTAAAATAAAGCAACTACACATTTGGTGGGACAACATATGCGAACTTGGACTTTACATTGGTTACTTTCCGAAACCTTCCTAAAGTGTCTTAATCGCAAAGGAAGGCTACATCAACGAAGCAAATAGGTCATTCTCTGACACCAACATCGAGATAACAACACGTGGTAACAGACATCTTGGGGCGATAATTAGAAACGATGGTTACAAAAATAAATATGTGAACAACAACCTACAGGATGGGTCATTCAAATCAATAACTTGCGTAATATCGCTAAAACCCCTCCACACGCAGATTATTCTGCTTGTACTCAAATATATATACGTCATGAGAACAATACCAAACATCTCAAGCAACCTACAAATCTTTGGAAGATGCTATCATAAACAGTCTACTTCCAGCTGTATTACATGGGTAAATATGTAACGATATATAGATAGTTATAGATAGATAGATATTTACTGTTTTCTCCTCCTGCAAGGCTTGGTGGATTAGGGATTGCCATTAGCGGGATTCGGAAGAATCATGTTTCGTTTACACGAAACTATTTTTCTATAGATTTGTAGGGAATTGTATACAGCTTAGTAGAGTTGTTCGTGAATTTTTCCCTACAAAGTCATTAGAAACTTCACATCAACACTCGAAATAAGCGTGCAAAGTAATGATGTTTCTTTTGATACAACAAAAGGTTTTAAATCTCTCAAGTACCGTTTTAGTAGAACAGTTTCAAAAGAATTCTCACAAGTAATTGATTTTTTTTGTGAAACAGGCTCGTCGAGTTTACGAATCTCCCTAATACCAACGGAAAGTTGTAAGATCGAGTATTCTAACTTACGAAAAATTATTGAGGCAATGGTAAACAAAGTTTGTGAACAAGATAGCACAAATGATCCAGATACTTCGCAACGACTGAACACCATCGCAAATGAATCGACTCGTGAACAACTCGAGAGACAAAAATCGCAACTCGATGAAGTAAAAGAACAAATCACCTATCTTATCAAACTGAAAACACTCGAAGCTACGTTAGAAAAAGAAAATGGTATCTTCATACTAAAACAAAAATTCTGATGCACTACGGCATTGTACTGAAGAATCTAACATCACGTTGTATATTTGTGATAAACCGTTATCGCAATTCGACACACTATGCTACTATGAGTTTTTCCATACTTATTTTTCGATTTTCTCTTCTTCTACTTTTCCATTTCCTACGAAAATTACATCACGAGAAAGACCAAAAAATAAGGATTCCATCGTTACGATATTTATAAAAATTAAATGGATATTTTCTTCAAAAATGCGATGAAAATTTTTGTTGCCAAAGTTTTGAAACACACTGTAAAGAGAATGTTTACAAACTTTTCTTTAAAACATTGACTGAGATGTTTGCTACTATCCGGGGGACGATATACAATGCCAATGATGAAGCTTTTAGCATTTGTTTGTTGAATTTGAATCCAAATGGACTCAACATGATCGTTTTCCAGGTCATACCTTCTAACATATCTTCCTTAACATAAAAACCAATGCCACCGCCTTTTTTGCCAATACGGTCTTTCCGCTCAAATGTGTACCCCCTGATATTTACCAAGGATGTTGGTATTGATTTTGATAACAAAGTTTCTGTTACTCCATAGATATTTATGTTGTTTGATATGAACAAATGTTCTAAATAATCTCTCTTTCCTCTTAGTCCTTGAAGTTACTTTTTATTTTCGGGGTGTAAAAAATATGGTTTTCGGTCAATAGTAAGTAAGTGTTTCGATGTTTCAATTTCTTTTATCATTTTGATGTTTGATTGTGTTTCAACTCACCAGGACTAAAAGTGATTTTACAGAACCTTGACTCAGTTCAGCGCTGTTGATTGAACCCATATTTGTTTTTACATGTGATATGCATACAAGCATTTATATCTGTTACATAGCGTGATTCGGACAATAATCACTTGAACAAGTAGAAACAATTTCTTAACGCAAGGAGATCTTCAAAAAAAGTACCAATCCTAGATTTTTTATCACCAAAGAATTCGCAGGAATTGTTTGCCAAAAGAATATCACACAACAGATTTTGGATTATTTGAATTTGGTTTCTTTAAATTTGTTGTGAGCTACTAATTTCACAATTGCTGAAAAACTACTTTCACTCGCCTTAAAAATATGAATCATGTACTGATAGAACAGTTTCTGTTGACTAATTATGATGCATATCATGGGCAACCAATTATAGATTGAACACGTGTTTGACATGCATATTCGCTTTTTGTTTACATAGAGGTATCTACTAAATGATTCTCTGTGTGATTTCCAACAGAACGTTTTTTGTACTTTGTGCAGACAAATACAATAATTTATCTACAAAGAAGCCATTCTTATCTTATCTTCATACAACAAATAATAATCCAAGTGTATCGTCCTTAAAGGTATTTTAATGAAATGATATCATCACCTTTGTCTCTCACAATGGAAGTTACGACTTCAATGTCAATGCAAGTCTGCGTAATGGTCGGTTCAGGTTGCGCAATTTCTGGGTGATTCACATCAACATCATCGTCTTAATCATCAATTACACAAATTGTTTCGGATGCAAGTTTAAGTAAAACCTCATTAGTGCTCCCCCAAACTTTCTGTAAATTTGAAATGATAAACGCACGGAAACAGAGAAATGATGGTATTCATTAAGTAATGTTTTGCTATTGTTTTTATTTAGAGAAGCACAAAGACAAGATACATTGTTGAAATCTGCTATGAGGGATGATGGCATGGATGAACAGTACTGGCAACAACTTTTTGATGGTTTTGATAAGTACTTCGCTGTTTCGGCTCAACGAGTAAAACTTATTCAAGATACTGACTCATTGAAGGAACAGGTATGAGCATGTACTTATGTGCTTTTCTACACAAGTTGTGAAACCTATTTTAAACTTAAAATTAAGAGTGTTGCTGCATCAGTATCTCAGTTCCAAGGTAACCATTCTCTTTCAACAAGCCCTACAAGATGGTAGCACTTTCCGTTGTCAATTCCTTTCATTTTTCGTGATTTCTTTGGAGGTGACACGACGCAGGCTAAAAATGGGAGTTTCCATTCGAAACTAGATTGTTCTCATGCTCATTTTGAATTCCAGTAAGAAGCTCTTCCTGATCTGCACTGTACTCTGGTTTTGTCTGTTCATAGTAACTGTTCATAGGACCTTTCAGGTTTCACTGTTTTGTTTTACTGTTTCACTTGCACAACATATCTGCTATCACATGATTCCAAAGCGAGTTTTCATTGGTGTAGAACTGATCCAGTCCCAGTTGATTGAAGTACGTATTTCTATGATCCGAGACAGATCGTGAAAAAGTTGAAAAAAGTCCAAATTTCATTTGGATCGCTATGGATCGGCCTGGATCACAAAAATGGCCATTGTACGCGTTCGCAGATCAAAAATCCAATCTGATCCATAGAAGTGCAACCCCAGCTTTAGGCTCCGTTTTTTTCTTGGTAGCTATGGCATTTTAGGGCATTTCCTCTTTCCTTTCGTCCCGTACTCCATTTTCAAATTGTTGCTAAGCATGGAGCCAAAAGGTATTTCTACAACATTTCCCAGCATTTGGAGAGGGGAAAGACTTTGGAAGAGGTAGATGTCAATTTACGTTTGTCAACTCTCAAGCCCCTTCACAAGATTGAAATAGAAGGCTACCGCAATTTTTACCTGAAGGGTCCAAATTTTTCAAAGTGCCCATTTGCAAAAATAGTTTTTGAACAAGTGAAAATTAATCTCGCAAAAATTAATCCGCTCAAAGTATTTAAAATCAAGTTCTCATGCTTCGTCTCTAGACTTTTCAAGCTTATCTTTGAAGGTTTTTGACCTGATTGTTTCCTTCAGTTTTTAAAGTTGTTACTTGTTTTCAGAACATATCAAGCAAGTAAAATCTTGGTTGTTTGGTTGTTTTTCAGATGTACTACCAATTATGTTGTTTGCGCAGTTTCCGTGGTTTTACAGTCGAGATTCTGATATTAATGATACTGGTTGCACAGTTTATTTGTCAGTTGCAGTTCTCCAGTTTATTTCTTTAGTCTATTTAGTAGATTTATAAGCTACTTTTTGTTTTTCTGTTGGGAATTTACTATGGTTCGTAGTTCTAGTTTACTTTATAGATGATACTGTGATTCAGGAACAATAACATCTCATCTGTCTTGCAGCGATTTTATTTCCCCTGACGCGGAAGTTCATAGCTCGCTGTTCTAATAAACGATTCTGATTGGCTGGAGTGTGTGCGGAGCATATACGTCAAGCTAATCAACCAAATCTACTATCGGCAGGGAAAAGAAAACGACATATTAACAGTATGTGTATAATCAGGGCGCTGACAGGCAAAAATCATGATTTTACTTACAATTCATATGGACATTTCAATGATGCCTGGAAAATGTCATTGAAAACTTGTATATATCGAAAAACATTGCCGGCAACGTTTATTTTACTTGTAAGATCCTGTTTAAAACAAAACAATACCTTCTTTGTCGACAGCGGATCTTGTAGTGTAGTGGTCGCCATTTTTTCTCATCTGTTGTTGTTGTTTCAAAAAAACCAGGGGGTTAAATCATGTCATAATTTCACAAATAATAATATTTAAGAGAAAAAAAATATAAACGTAGTTTTTCTATGTAGAAGTTACTTAATTTCATTTGAAAATGTGAAAATATGATTTGTTTGAAAATTATGTTTGATTTTTGAGTCTCATTAAAAAATTTTAAAACCCCCGTGTCAAATGTAGATATGGTAAACTACAAGAACAAAACATTGCGGAGCGGTAAAGCGCGAAGTTTTGAATTCCTGACTGCGGCGATAGCATGTAAACAATATAAGGAACATGCATGAATCTGGAAAAGAAGATGAAAACGATGAGATTGTCAAAGGAAAAAAGCAAGCAAAACTCTGTTCTTCGCCAAAGAGAAAAAACAAATGTGCTATTCACAACACCCAAGTGAACACAGCGAGGCAAAAGCTACGGAATTTTACGACTAATGCGTTGGAAAAAGTTAAAGACGCCAGGTACGAATATTTCGTGGCATTTATCACCACTTCTTTCTTCAAAATTTATTTTTTTCATTAAATGAACTTTGTCTGATACAGCAATCTGAGAGAAGATCACGAATTATTACGGCTACTGGGCAACTCAGCAGAAGATGACCTACATTTACTATAGTTTCATCAAAAGTGCTATAACGCGTACACCCACTCCAAGACTTTTGAATCAATAAGGAAAAGAAAAGAAGAAAAAATCCAAGCAGTTAACGACGAGGAAGAACAATCGGCGTCATGTTCACGTTCTTCAACTCGGAAAAGAAATAGATTGGGTAAGTGGGTTTCATTGGATAATTGCATTCTCTTTACAGTGTTAAATAACTTATATAATCTTATCGGAACGTCAGATCACATTTGCTCATCCTGGTAGAGAACATTAGGGAAAATTGATTATGCGAAACTAGGGAACAAGGTTGTTCACTGATATTATCTTTTTTCATAGGAAAGATTGTTGCTGATTATGAGTGCATTATCTTCAGCAAAAGAAAGACATCAGTAACCGGCTCAAGCTACGAAAGTTTGGAAAAATGTCTGACAGAGAATTCAGCTTCTTTGATTTCATATTCTTTGAGGATCCGGGTTGAAAGAAGAGAACAAAAACGACCTAAGCAGTGGTCAAAGTTTTTGAAAGACGGAAATAATAAGACCGACCTAGTTGAATTTCTCTTGCAGGATTGGTCCGATGAAACACGTCATGCTGATATATTGAATGCTGTGACCCTGTTCGTTAATTTGAAGTCGAAGTTCTTCAAACTGGTGGTTTTAAACGGCACTGTTACTTGTACTGAGGAAAATACCTTGTCCACCGATCAGGAGGAGGCTGACACAAAAGTGATACTGTGTAGTCAACATGCTAGCTTAAATAACGCCAGTGATGTCGGCATTGCCACTGTGGATAGTGACATACCAATTTATTGCTTGTATTTTGCCGACCAGATTCCTTTGCAGATTTTTGTAAAGATTGGTATTGGTTTGCGAGAAAGGTACATAAACATTCAACAAATGTCAGCACAACTTGGAAGAGATGTTTGCTCTGCGTTGCCAGCTTTACATGCTTTTACTGGTAACGACTACACCAGCGCTTTTCATGGGGTCGGAAAAGTGAAAGGCTACAGATTGCTGAAGAAGAGTACCGAGTTTCAGCAAGCTTTTTCTTCATTTGGAAACAGTTTTACTTTCGATTCCGACCTTTTTCCGGTCTTAGAAAAATTCGTGTGTCTTCCTTATGGTTTGAAAGGAATCGCAAACAGCGACGATGGAAGATACCAGGTCTTTTGTGCAAAGAAAAAGAGTCCCGAGCCCCAACAACTCCCTCCAACACGAGACGCCCTCTTATGTCATTGTAAAAGAGTGTCATTTGTAACTGCGGTGGTGAAGTCGCTTGATGCAGCATGCAGTTTGCCATCGCCAGATGGCTATGGTTGGAAGATGAAAGAAGGAAACCTCGAAATTACTTGGATGATTCTAGATCCTGTACCAAAAGAACTCATTCAGCTGGTTTCATGCAACTGCCGCAAATCTAACTGCTCAACTCAGCAATGTGTTTGCAAATCCCATACGTTGAAGTGCATTGATTTATGCTCGTGCACCAATTGTGAAAATTCTGACGAATTAGATGATGACGATGAAAGTAGTGATAGCAGTGACAAAGAAGACAGTGATAAAGACAGCGAGTTCTCCTCGGATAGCGAATCTTCTTCGGGCAGCGAATCTTCTGAAGATGAAGAATAATATTGGCAATTGGTGTGCTAGCATAAGGGAAAATCTTCTTGGCCTAAGTACATCATAGTCCTAGATGCCACTGTTTGATAAAAAAGCTCTTCGAAATTAAAGAAGCAGTTTATAGATTTGAATTCTTCATTTTCGCAGCTTTTCGTATGGGTCTAGGAAGCGCAAAATGAGCCGTATTTATATTGCCGTATTTACTTGTTTTCTTTTCTTCTTTCAACATCGCTCCCAATAGATTCGTTTCAGCTTTTCAAGATGAGAAGTGTGTGAAAATTTGCTCTGTATAAAACAAGTAGCACAGTTATAGTTGTATTTACTTATTACGCTCTGTTATATGAGGGCGTAAGTTCCTTAAAACACGCCCAATATAAAGAAAACGTTGATTATGTTCGCAGATGTTATTTTTTTTATTTAGATAGTGTTAATAGAAAAAATACATGGAAAAAGTACCTTTAACATTTTTTATTAATGACGTAATATTAACGTTTGAACATACCACCCCACTTGAAACGCCCTAGATTTTAAAATCGATGCAACTGGCGCTACAAGAAAATTTATCAACGCCGGCAAACATTTTCTCATTCACATAACGTTAAAGAAACGAAAAAACTTGCATTCGCGATGTCCATCTTCCTTTTGACAAAATGTAGCACTCAGCGCCCTGACTAGTATGCTAGTATTTTAGAAAAAGGATTATATGTTAGGGAATGGGTTTCCACTCGAGTTGATTGATAGAAGAATAATTAAGCGATAGTATTTACTGATTCCGAAGTTATAAATATCAACAAAATACTGCAGAATTTCCAAACGTAAAATCATTTTTATTATTTGATGGTTTCTCTGACACCCAGTCATGTGCTGTGTAATTCTTATGATGCCTTAAGCCACTTTGATTTTTATATGCCTCTCCACAATGAATTAGTTAGTTTTTCTTTATCTCTCCATTCAGAGTTTCCTTTTTATGTCACCTTTTTTAACATGATATTTGATCCCATTGGATGTAATATGTCCTTATATTTCTTTTTTGTGCAACCAATCAGACGCAGTACATAAAAGTCACGCTTTGCCTTCACCATCTTCTAGACATGTAAATTTTCCTTAAGACCTTATGTTGTATAACTGTTGTCACAGCATTACTTACTTACTTGTGTTACTTGTGTGAGTATTCAACGTCAACGTCTTGTTCAGGTAAGAGATTCTTTGTGAATCACGCTTCTATCTGTTGCTATATTCTCAGGTATATGTATTTTAGAATCTCTTTCATATGTAAGATGGAATTAGAAATAGCTCTCCTGCACCCAGCGTAACCATGAATTTGAGGTTCATCTGCGATAAACTTGAGGTGTGCGTCGAGGGCATTTTGAATTGTTCAATTGAAATATTTTTCAAATTTCTGATGCTCTTTGGCATGGCATTAAAAAGTTTTGCACCTTGCACAGCAAGGGTACTATCTCTGAGTCTTGATCTTTGATTCTTTGAGATAGATAATGTACACATCCGACCCAGCCCGAGGGTTTTCAGTGGTCTTTATACTGTTGTTTATATTTGGTACCATATTTTATACCATTTGCGAGATTAGGCCATTGTAATGCCTTATGCAAATTAATAAATAGAAATAGAAATTTTGAAGGACATTCCAAATATAATGTGATATCTTTTCTTTTTGAAGAAAATGCATGAAAATGCTGACAATAAAATATGCTATTCTAGTCAGTAAAAGTCAGTAAAAGTAAAAGGGTGTGAATCTCCACAAAAACTGGGAAAATCCTGCAAATTAAAAGCAGGCAAACTCCAGAAAGAGGGAGCAGCCACCTGTTTTATAGATACAACCAATACAAATTGAATCATGTTGGCTTATCATGACCTGGTTGGAGTGCTGAAGAAGAACAAGTTACATTTCGCACACCTTAACATCAATGGACTGCTGAAGAAAGTTGATGAAATTCGATTGTTGTTAATCGAGACACATATTGATGTTTTCGCCATCACAGAAACACATCTGTCACCGGACATTGGTAATGAAAAACTGTGTGTTCCTGGATACTCAATTGCTCGATTCGATCGTGCTGACAGTGAATCTGCAAATAATAACTGGGGAGGTTGTTTGGTGTATTACTCAGAACAGCTGAATATTATTGATTCTGATATTAAAATTAGCAACAAACTTGAAGCTGTTTGGCTTGACTTGAATATCCTATCACAGAAACTTTTCATTGGATGTATATACCGTCCTCCATCTAACAAAAAGTTTTTAACAATTTTTAGTGAAACTCTCTCAACAATCTGACAAAAGGAAGAACATCTGTTTGATGGGAGACTTCAACTACAATCTATCGAAAAGCAACAACGAAATCACTACTGATGCAAGAATCTTTCTTAACATCATGAAAACACATAACTTGACAAACTTGATTACGGAAGACACACGTATCACTGGGTCATCTTCAACCCTTATTGATCTTATCATCACAAGTAAAAACGTAAATGGTCCTAAAGAATTAGACAGCTGGACATATGACTCAGGAATATCTGACCACCACCTGATTGGTACCTCCTTCGATGTAAAGAAGCCCTGTCGTACTCCCAGAATCATTACCAAAACGATCTGTCATAATATTAATAAACTGATTTCTGACTTCCAATATACTCCATGGCACGTTGTTGAAGTTTTTGACGATGTAAATGATATTCAATGTGCTTGGGAATATCTATATAAAGAGACATTACATGATCATGTCAAAATTCAGAAGCTAAAAATACGATCAGACTCCAAACCGTGGATGAATAGCGAGGTACGTAAGGAGCTAAACACCAGATACAAACTTTTAAAGAAAGCCCATGGTACTAGGAAAGGATCAAAAGAATGGAAGGATTATAAACAACAGAGGAACAAGTGCACCGCCCTTATTCGATCTACTGTCTCTAACTATTGGAAGGACAAATTCTCAAACTGTGATAATGCTAAGTCTTTCTGGAAAACCGTTAAGAACTTCCAGGGCAAGAAAAGCTCAAATATTGGTTCGCTCAAAACTGAAAATGGTACTGTCGTAACAGCGGATGTTGATAAAGCAAATCTTCTAAACAGATATTTTGCTAAGATTGGTACTCAACTCTCAACCCCAGATGTTGATTGCTCTGACATGCAGATCAATAGAATCACACCGACCATCTGTGATTTAACATTTAATGCTGATTCGTGCCTGAAATCTTTCAAAAAATGTGTTAAAGCTGGAAAAGCCTCTGGACAGGACAATATATCTTCAGATCTCCTAAAAACAATTGGTCCAATGAACAGTGGACTTAACTATGTAATCAAAAACTGTATGGAAGAAGGAAAATTTGCAGATGCATGGAAAACAGCTCAAATCAAATTCCTTCACAAAAAGGGTAGCAAATCATTATGTGACAATTACCGTCCAATTTCCTTGCTTAGCATTCCTAGTAAAATCCTTGAAGGAATGGTAACACAACAAATGCAAAATCACTTACTATCAAATAACCTACTGAGTCAACAACAATGGGGCTTTAGAGCCGGTCGCTCCACTGAATCACTTCTCCTGAGCAACACCGAGAAGTGGATCAAAGCTGTTGATGAAGGAAAGGTGGTAGGCATCATATTCATTGACTTTAAGAAGGCCTTCGATTGTATCCCTCACAAAGTCCTCTTGAAGAATCTCCAATCTGTTGGCATATCCTGCAAATTTTATGAATTCCTTGAAAGCTACCTTACGAATAGACTCCAGTTTACATCAATAAACAAGTCAGTCTCCACTCTTGAAAGCGTAGACAGCGGTGTACCACAAGGATCCATTATTGGTCCACCATGCTTTTCTATGTCCATAAATGATTTACCAGAAGAAGTTGACGACGCTGAGACCGAGATAATTGCTGATGACTCGACTGAAACATGCATAAGTGACACACATCAAGATCTCTTCAGACAGATTCAGTCTACTCTAAACGATTTATCATCCTGGTCCAAAAGGAACGGATTTACAATCCATGCAAGTATCGGCAAGACTGAAATCATGTTACTATCCAAGAAAAAATTCATCGGTCCCTTGCCCAACTTTACCCTTGGAAGGGACAGTGTCAATGTCAGAAATTCAGCCAAGTGCCTAGGTTTGCACATTGATGACAATCTTACCTGGTCAGTTCACGTAACTAAACTAATCAAGAATTATCGTGCTAAAGTCAAGTCACTTTACTCTATGCGCTTCATGAGTAATATCGACCTCAGTAGATTTTATTTCTCTGCAATCTTGCCATCAATACTCTACTGCATATCCGTTTGGGGTGGGTGCTCAAAAAGCCTGATGGACAGTGTTAATAATGTTCATGTCAAAGCAGCACGTTTTATTTGCAGAGTCAAAAAGATAATACCAGATCAGGAGATATTGCATCAATGTTGTTGAAAACCACCCACTCAACCACCTTCTCTCAAAACGTAATCCAAACCGAAGGCTACGGAATGTCCTAAAATTTGACAACCCACCATTTAAAACTGTTAAATACAAGCAGTCGTTCTGCTACAGAGCTACGGTGATCTGGAACAACATTTCTGACGAAATGAAGGAAAACAGCTACAACTGTTTTCGAAACATGATATCCCAAAACATCAGGACCCTTGATGAAATCTTGATATATCGACCATATGGTGGAAGAGCACGTGAATCTGAGTATTTTTACTATTAGTTTTCTAATGAATTTAGTTTTTTACATGATTTAAAGTTTTCAACGTCTATGAGGTAATCAAATCGTGATACCAAAGTCGCTAAATTCTTCTGCAAATTAACTTTACATTCTATATTTTTAATTTTAACTAATTTAACTAATTTATATATATTCAAATGCAGTTTTATCCAAGGTTGGTTGAACTAGCACTATTTGTGTCTCAACTTGTTTCAAGTCAACCATGGTCTCACTCATTCCAGTTCATAACTACTGCGCATGTGGCTAATTCTCATTTCCTGGATTACGAAGTTTTGAAACTCTCTATTTCATGTTTTGAATTGTTTTAAACTGTTTTTTAAATAGTTTTAGATAATAATTCATTTTTTAATTTTTAAAATTTTTAATTATACTTTATAGTAGGTCCACATCAGTCTATGACTGCGTACATTGTAAGTATGACCTTCTTTACCAAATCTATATATTAATAGCCGATTCTCTGTTTGTTTGTTTGTTTGTTTGTAAGTCACGCAAAATGGTAGATTGAGTTGTGAGCGAAATTATTTCTTTTTTTGTGTGCGACGTGAGTTCGAAGCAAGTACATTGCAACCCTAATCGAACGTGACTTTTTTTGGCTGATGAACTAATAGGAATAACGTTTTGTTTTTATTATTATTATTAGTTTTATATGCCACGTTGACTTGGATTTGAATACAATACATCAACTAAATACAAAGAAACTAACTGATTAAACATTTTGGACAGAAAGCAGCAGTGGCAGAACGTGGCAGCATGTTCGGTTTGCCGGTGTATCCTAACGCTTTCGTGACTGTCTGAGACGGGTGAACTTTTTTTCGAGCAATCAAAATATTTAAAAACCGATAAAAAAAGAGAATCATGAAACAAAATATTTTTTTTTGCTTTTGTCTTAATAGTTGTCTTAATTTCTTTTAATCGATTTCTTTTAATCTATTTTAATCTGATCGAACGTTTTCTATTCAATTCATTCACTTAGCACGTGCATTTTTTTCTCTTCCCATGTGATCTTTTTAAGAAGAAAAGCCATTTTTTCACCTACTTCTGACAGCACCCATGTTAGAGCGCGTAAAACAAAAGCTAATAATAAGTTGAAAAGTTTTTTCTCTCTGCGTTTTGAGTGTATTGTTAAACTGATATTTGATTGGTTTAAAATCTTAAATAAAAACCACGTGAAGTTCACGTTCGGAATGCATTGTGTAAAGCAAGAAAGTCTACTAACATTTTAAGTGCGACCGCGACAATGAACGGCTGAGTTAAGAACATGCAAGATTTGAAACACCAGGAACGTATTTCTCTTCACGTGCAAACGAGCTTTATTAAGCGATAAAGCCAGCAGCAAAGGAAGTCTTATCGCTGGTTTTAAGTGCAATAATTTGGAGCAGGTGGTGATACAACGCAAGCTGAACATGGGCGGCGAGCGACGCCGCCTTGGCGGCTAGTCTATATATTAATAGCCGATTATCTGTCTGTCTGTCTGTCTGTTTGTTTGTAAGTCACGCAAAATGGTAGATTGAGTTGTGAGCGAAATTATTTTTTTTTGTGTGTGCAACGTGAGTTCGAAGCAAATACATTGCAACCCCAATCGAACGTGACTTTTTTTGACTGATGAACTAATAGGAATAACGTTTTGTTTTTATCATTGTTAGTTTTATATTCCACGTTAACTTGGCTTTGAAAACAGTACATCAACTAAATACAAAGAAACTAACTGATTAAACATTTTGGACAAAAAGCAGCAGTGGCAGCATATGTTCGGTTTGCCACTAACTTTTGCCTGACTGTCTGAGACGGGTGAACTTTTTTTTTGAGCAATCAAAATGTTAAAAAACCGATAGGTAAAAAAAGAGTATCATATCAAAACAAAATGTTTTTTTTTTTTTGCTTTTCTTTTAATAAATTAATTTCTTCTTGTTCTTTTAATTGTTAAGCGTTCTGATCGAACGTTTTTTTTATTCTATTAGGCTGTTTTAGAAAGACAACGCGAACGGCAATGATAGACGTCACAAATTACACGGCGTCTTTGAAAGGTTTGTGATTTAGGTAAAAAGCGCGGGGGTGAAAAGTAAACAAATATGGCTACCCTTGCGAATGTTCGCTCTGCCCTTCTTATTGCATTTGCTGATGACTCAATCGATTACGAAGAGTTTCTAATTCTCTATGATTTGAATATATCGAGAGAATTGTATCCTTATTGGAAATTTGACAAATTTGATTTGTCTTCATGGGATGATGCGCGATGCCTCAGCGAAGCTCGATTCTATAAACGTGACTTGTTTGTACTAGCACGTGTTTTTAGAATCCCAGATAAAATAACAACATGCCAAGGAACAACTTGCAGTGGACTGGAGGGACTATGTATGCTACTGAAAAGACTTTCCTTCCCATGTAGATTTTGCGATATGGTATGGGCTTTTGGAAGAAGCATATCAGAGCTATGTCTCATTTTTAATACCATGATTGATCTTATGCATGAGTTGCATGGTTTTCGACTGGAAAGCTTTAATCAACCTCATCTTAGTCCACATCAACTTCAAGAATATGCTGATGCAATCCATCAAAAAGGAGCGCCATTAGATAATTGTTTTGGCTTTGTTGACGGTACTCGAATGCCAATTTCAAAACCAAAGAGGAATCAAAGAGTATTGTACAATGGCCATAAGAGATTACACGCCCTGAAATTTCAAAGTGTTGCTTTGCCAAACGGTTTGATAGGACATTTGAGTGGCCCTTATGAGGGGAGAAAACATGACAGTGGCATGTTACGGGAATCTGGGCTTCTTCAATTACTACAGCAAAATGCATGGTCCAATGGAAACCCTTTATGTCTTTATGGGGACCCAGCCTACCCAATTAGTGTTCATCTACAAGGGCCCTTTAGATTACCTAATATAGCTCAACAAAGGGATTTCAACAAAGCCATGAGTAAGGTTCGCATTGAAGTAGAGTGGTTGTTTGGAGATATAAAGAACTTTTTTAAATTCATTGACTTTAAAAAGCAGCTGAAAATTGGATTGAGTTCAGTTGGAAAGTACCTTTTGGTGTGTGGGGTCCTTCATAATGCCTGAACATGTCTTTATGGAAATCTAAGTTCAGACTATTTTGGACTGAAGCCACCAACAATTGAGGAATATTTTCAATAACATTTCTTTTGTTAAAAACAACAACTATATACTATAAACACAACTATACAGAATATATTATATATATATAATTTACAACTTGTTGATAAACAAACACAAGCTTTAAAATAAATAGAAAATGTCTCTTCTCTGTGTAAAAATTATATTTGCACTATTGGTGAGTTTGTTTTGAGTTTAGAAGTAGAAATAGAGTCTCTAAGAATGCCTGATAAATGTCTCTTTTAGTTGAAGCAAAAACATTTCAAGAAATGAGTTTGAAAATAGTCAACAACAAAATCAACAAAAACTTACTTTCTGCATTACAAAAAACAAAAAAATTAAAAACAGAAGATTCACCTGGAGGATAGAGTTTTAGGTAACAAAAACATATACAACAAAACTATGAACCGGATATTGCTATAAGTCACTACTTTTGGTCCTTTTGAATAAAGTATTGTAATTGCTGCTGTTGCTGTTGCATTAACAGCAGCATTTGTTGTTGCATCTGATTTGATTGTTCTTGCTGCCTTTGCATTGTAGATTGAAAAGTTTCTAATAATGTTGTGAATTGTTCATTTCGTTTCTCTTGAAGCTCTCTTTCTGCCCTTTTCGTTTCTTGGTCTACTTCCATTTTTTCTCTAAGAAATTCCAAGGTGTCACCTGCGCTACGCCGTTGCTTCTTTTCAAAACTCGTATCACTTTCACTACTACTTTCTCTCTTTCGTGTTTGGCCTACCCGTTCCATGGCTGTGTTTCTTATAGAAATGGCTTTCTCTTTCTCAAGTTTATCAAAGGCTTTTTGTTTTTCACCATCAGCATTATGCTTTTCATCACTTTCCCTGGATAGTGCAATAAGTTCTTCCATAAGCAGGTCAAATTCACTAGGTGGATCCCCTCCTTCCCCTGTGGTACGTTCTTGTTTGTTATTTTGCACTGTATATTTTCGAGAAATTGCTGTGAAATGATCTCGTACAGATCTTGCAGTTACAGCGAACCCATCAAGTAAATTTAACGTTGTGGCTATGTGCTGCCATACATTTCTACGCTCTCGTGATCCCATTTTATGCGAAAATATGTCGCTACCAATCATTTCTCGCATCAAGAGAACATCTTTAGCATTATTCCATGCCATGGTACATCTAAACAATGAAATAGCTTGCTTTTAGTTTGAAATTTAAAAAACAAGCTCTTGCTGACTTTCTCAAAGAGACAAAACTGAAAGCTCCAAAGAAACAAACACTTTAAAACGAACCTTTTCTTTCCATCACCAGCATGGTGAGCATCCATATTGCTTTCGAATTCCAGACGCGATGAGAGCTAGCATTTTCAAGGTCTCATCGCGACAAGACGACGTTTGTTTTTGTAGAACCCAGGCCTTTTTACCTCCGAGGAAACCCCAATTGCTGTTCGCGTCGTATTTCTAAAACAGCCTATTTATTCATTTAGCACGTGCCTTTTTTCTCTCCTCCGGAGTGATCTTTTTAAGAAGAGAAACGATTACCCCCTTACGTTTGATAGCACCCATGTTAGAGCGCGTAACTTTTTTAAAACAAAAGCTAATAAAAGGTTGAAGTTTTCTCTCTCTACGTTTTGAGTGTATTGTTACACTGATAAAAGATTGGTTTTACCAGAGGTTGTGACTTCGAATCTGCTTCTGGTTGAACACAAGTTGTACGAGCCGTTTATAAGGAAATTTGACGTTTATTGATAGAGTGATTCAGAGCAGGTGGACATGGGCGGCGAGCGACGCCGCCTTGGCGGTTAGTAAATAAATAAATAAATAAGTGAGTAAAGTTTTGTTTGTTTGAGACACTCGCAATAGTTACTTGAAGTGCCATTGATTCTTTTTTAGAACGATTTTTGAATATCTTCAAGTCTCTGAATGAGACCAACTGCAATTGGACTCCATAGAACGGAGCAACATTCTATAATTGGTATGACCAATGATTTATACAGGGTAATCATACATTTGAAGGAACGTGATGAAAAGGTGCGTAGAATCCAAGAAGTTAAATTTTTGATTTTTTTAGATTGGAAAATTTATTAGATTGATGTTGTGGCAAAGAATGTTCTTGATTTAATGCAAGACAAGTTCTAGAATTTGTTGTGACTTGTGAATGATATGAATCATCACTTCCTGCATCAGAAAAATTATCACCGTTTAAAGGTTAAGTCTGATAAAAAACAAAGTACTTGTATATCGATGCTAAATAACTCACTTAATCAGAAAATCACATCGATATTGAAAGATTTGATCACAGAAGTTATATATTCAATTATTTATTTTCATAATCTTCGCTGAAAACACTTTCTTCGGCAGCCATTTTTTGAGTATGATGAAAATAGTGAAAGCGCCAGGATTACTCTCGCGGATAACTCATTACGTCACAAAGTGTAAGACGAAGACCGACGAAAGAGGAAAAACATAGCGAAACAAATATTTTCAAGACCTTTATTAAAATTAATGTTCGGCCCCCGTTTATTTACTTCAACTAATCTTTAATAAATAGTGTACACAACATTTTAGTTGATCTTTCTCTGCTTTTAAACATCTTTTTTTACGTTTTACGATGGCCTGGTGTGCAGCAGTTGGTTGCACAAATTATAAGAGGAAAAATAAAGAACTCACTTTTTTTAAATTACCAAATGATGAAAAACGCGCCACTGTTTGGAAAACGAAAATTAAACGACAAAACCTTCCCAAAATATCCGGATCAATTTTTCGCTGAGAAAACCATTTCGAAGATAAATATTTCGATATGTCCGTGGACATGCAAAATGCTTTGCTAGCAAGCAGGTATGTAATATTCTTCATATTTCTTCATTCATTCATTATTCCTGTCATCGCTCCATCACTGTGTAAATCGCCACACGTTTCCAGGGAACACTTTTTATAGAAAATGTTCCCATGATAAATATGATAAGGATGGGAACATGAAATTAGGTGGCTAAGACCGGATTCACCATCACACAGGGCGTTAAAATCTATAGTCTTCGACGAAAAACAACTCGTGAAGGACTTGCAAAAACTAATAGAAAACATTTTTACAATGCACCTTGAAGTGTTTCACTCCCTAAAAATCTGCTACCTACCGAAGCAGACTTTTTTTTCGAACATGAGAAAATAATAGCTGGTGTCGAACTTGCAGCTCTTGATCATAATCTCAATATTGGTCGGAGACAGGTATAATAGCTACACTTCACTACTATTCACTTGTTAATGAATTTAAGTATCGAACGATAATGGCAATAACGATATCTTTTTTCACCTTAGCTGAAAGGTAATCCTAAATCAAAAGAAGGCTGCAGAGTTCCACTTTTTAAAATATCTTGGCATCGGTACGAAAGACCAGAAAGGAAGGAAATAATAGAAAAAACAACAAAATATTCGAGGATGAAACGATAATCCAATTTTGTTTCAATTTTTTAATATTTGTTTTTATTTTTCGTCATCGTCGTGGTACATCCAGGGAAACTGGTTCTCATCAACAATTTTACCATTCATGTAACCACAGTATTTATTATCAGGCGCTGGGTATGCTGTTCTTATTGCATTAACAACACACGAAATTAATGCAAACTTTTGTTTTCAAACATAAAAATTCACCACAACTTAATTAATCAGGATGTTCTTTCTTTCATAAATATGTAGTTTTTCAACCGCTAACTCACATTCGCCGATCTGGTCTTACATTTTGTGACGTAAATGGTAGCCATTATGATTTTGTTTACATTTTCGAGAGCGGGAAGGAAGAAGAAGCTTCGAAGTGAAAATTTTAAAAACATTTTTGTGTGTGCTCGTTTAAGCTTTTTATACATAAAATGAGATAGAAATTATATTTTCTTATGCATAACTGAAGTTAAAAAATATGATTTTTTTTTTATCAGACGTAACCTTTAAGGAAAATGAGTACGGTAAAGTATATAAAATTTGTTTTATTAATTAAGTTCATGGTGTAAGAAAACACTTTAATGAGGGAAGGGAGAATACAGAAGTAATAGCAATGAGATGTGTGGAAATAATAAAAATAACATTTTATATGCCAAAGCTTTCCAAGAAAAAATACCACTTTTCTTTTTAGGTGCTTTAGGATATGTTTTACAGAATGTTGACTACACATTGACTACACATTGACTACACATTGAATGTTGACTACACATTGCAATAAACTCATTTTGTTTTCTTGAGCAGAGCACAATGATGCTTTTTAGGAGGCTAGGTATTAGCTAATATTGAACACCAAAAGGATTGTTTATATGATGATGATGACTTCTGAATATAAACTCAAACAGGAGAAGAAACATTGCTGAAACATCCAGTAATTATTTGGGTTGTATAAACAATATAAAATGTTATAAAAATAGTTAAGATGCGACGTTCCAAATCCTATATAGCCCATAGATAAACTATAGAGGATTGATATAATAGTTAGTAAGCATATAATTATAACTTTATATAGACGATGTGCCGTAAGACGTCACAACATTTTCGTAAACATCATGCGCGCGCATACTCCCAGGCAAAAACAGCGTTGCGACGATATCTTTAAACCGGTTAATCAATAAATTTCGGTTTGATCTTTAGTAAAAAAGTGTTCAATTGAATTTTGAAAAAGAAATAACGATATATCTCGTCACTCGAGATTTTTATGTGTGTTTTTAAAGAGATATGGGTTTAGACATACCGACAAACACCTCCGGAATTAATAGATTTCTTCTGTGTTTGCGGAAAATGAAGATAGTTAAAAGATACCGATTAAACTTCATTATTTAAAATTTTTTGAGAAACAAAATCATAAAAATACCGCAACACCTGTGATCGTTTTAGATATATAAAGCTATATTTTGGCAAAACAAATCAGTTGAAAATGGCAGAATCGGAATATGTGAAAACTCTTACTGACAGTGACAAAAAGCAATATTTTGAGAAATTAAAGTTGAAAAATGGAAATTTACCAGATCCATGTTTACTGAACGACTGGTCTAATGATATAAGTAATATTCCAGAAATATCCTGGAAAGACGTTACAACATATTTAATAGACACACCAAGTACATACACAAACGAATCATTGAAGGCTTACAAATCACTACAAGCTTATGATTACTTTGTATGTGGTCATGTGCAAGATTGTTTTTATCACAAGATTAATGCTAATAGCGAATTTTGTTATATCAAATCTGAGGTAAGATTACATTGGAAACATAATATGACACAAACTATTGGAGACAATACACAGAAATTTGACTTTATTTCATTTTTTCACGTTTCATTTAGGTGCTACCGAGTCAAAGACAAAGCGAATCTGTATCTTTGTACAATGTTTGGGTGTGTGTAAATAAAAAGTTGGGTTGGATATTGACAGCTAACTGTACATGTATGGCAGGTTTGGGTTCAGCGTGCAGTCATATTGCAGCCCTTCTTTTCAAACTCGAAACTGCAGTACATCTAGAACTTCATAAACCTGACGTACCTACCAGTCAGCTGTGTGCTTGGAAAAAATCAAAAAGACACGTTACACCAGCGACAATTAAAAACATCAATTTCAAAAGAGCAAAAAAGCATCAGCTACCATCACCTGATATGTTGTTAAATAGTACAAAAAACATTTCATACAAGAATCCATGTGTGGGGGAATTTTGTTTAAAATCTGAAGAACTTATAGAATTACACAAAATCAAACCAGATGCTGTCATTTTCACAAGCATAGACATAAATGACTTTCTTGTTAATCAGAAATCAGGTGACCATAGCGATACTGATACTGCTTCATAAAATGAGGATACATGTATTCCTGACACACTAACAAGTTTGTACGATCCAAGCTCAATTAATCTGGGTGAAGAAGATTTAAAAAAGCTTTGTATTCATCGTTATGACGAGTTCAAAAATGCTTATTCCCAAAAACACTTTGACAATCTAACAGAAGTTACAAAAACTCAGTCACTGAACAAATCGTGGATGCTTCATAGGTACTGGTAGAATAACTGCATCAATTGCTAAACAAGTATACAGCATGACAGATAAAAATAAATCAATGTTAAAAATAATTATGCAATATGATAACCTCATTGATAACAAATACACTAAGTATGGTATAGAAATTGAACCAAAAGCTCGCAATTTTTACAGAAAAGCTATTTCAACACAGCACAGCAATTCACTAGTTAAAGAAACAGGATTTCATGTTAAAATTGATTATCCTTATCTTGGTGCACACCAGATGGCTTAGTTTATTGCTCCTGTCATGAACCCAAAGTCCTGGAAATCAAATGTCCATACAAATATCAAGAAGGCATCACTGAATGGAAAAACGATAAACATTTTGTGTTCGATGAAAATTCTGATGTAAAACCAAACCATCCGTACTATTTTCAAGTGCAGCTTCAAATGCTGTTGACCGACTTAAAAAAGGCTGATTTGCTAATTTACTCCCCAGCTCAAAATGAAAGTACAAGTATAATCAAAACAATCAGTTTTAATGACCAACTCATGAATATGTTTATGGAAAAGGCAGAAACTATTTTCACTACCACAATCCTACCAGAACTAGTCACACGAAGAGGTGATATAGAGAATGATAGGAAGTTATACTGTATTTGTTGAAGACCGAACTTTGGGAATATGATAGCTTGCGACAATCACACCTGTAAATACGAATGGTTTCATTATAAATGTGTTTCCATAACTCGTGCACCAAAAGGAAAATGGTATTGTGAAAATTGCAAGACTTATTTAAAAAAATAGTGAAGATATGTCTATATATTAATAGCCGATTCTCTGTCTGTCTGTCTGTTTGTTTGTTTGTTTGTTTGTTTGTTTGTAAGTCACGCAAAATGGTAGATTGAGTTGTGAGCGAAATTATTTCTTTTTTTGTGTGCGACGTGAGTTCGAAGCAAATACATTGCAACCCCAATCGAACGTGACTTTTTTTGGCTGATGAACTAATAGGAATAACGTTTTGTTTTTATTATTATTGTCAGTTTTATATTCCACGTTGACTTGGCTTTGAAAACAATACATCAACTAAGAAACTAACTGATTAAACATTTTGGACAAAAAGCAGCAGTGGCAGAACGTGACAGCATGTGCGGTTTGCCAGTGTATCCTAACGCTTTCCTGACTGTCTGAGACGGGTGAACTTTTTTCGAACAATCAAAATGTTTAAAAACCGATAGGTAAAAAAAAGAGAATCATGAAAGAAAATATTTTTTTTTTTACTTTTGTCTTAATAGTTGTCTTAATTTCGTTTAATCGATTTCTTTTAATCTATTTTAATCTGATCGAACGTTTTTTATTCACTTCATTCATTTAGCACGTGCATTTTTTTCTCCTCCCGTGTGATCTTTTTAAGAGAAACCATTTTTTCACCTACTTCTGACAGCACCCATGTTAGAGCGCGTAAAACAAAAGCTAATAATAAGTTGAAGTTTTCTCTCTCTATGTTTTGAGTGTATTGTTACATTGAGTGTATTGTTACACTGATAAAAGATTGGTTTTACCAGAGGTTATGACTTCGAATCTGCTTCTGGTTGAGCACAAGTTGTACGAGCCATTTATAAGGAAATTTGACGTTTATTGATACAGTGATACAGAGCAGGTGGACATGGGCGGCCAGTGACGCCGCCTTGGCGGCTAGTCTATATATTAATAGCCGATTCTCTGTCTGTTTGTTTGTTTGTAAGTCACGCAAAATGGTAGATTGAGTTGTGAGCGAAATTATTTCTTTTTTTGTGTGCGACGTGAGTTCGAAACAAAATACATTGCAACCCCAATCGAACGTGACTTTTTTTGGCCGGTTTACCAATAGGAATAACGTTTTGTTTTTATTATTATTGTTAGTTTTATATTCCAAGGACCACCGTTGACTTGGCTTTGAAAACAATACATCAACTAAATACAAAGAAACTAACTGATTAAACATTTTGGACAGAAAGCAGCAGTGGCAGAACGTGACAGCATGTTCGGTTTGCCAGTATATCCTAATGCTTGCCTGACTGTCTAAGACAGGTGAACTTTTTTCGAGCAATCAAAATGTTTAAAAACAACCGATAGGTAAAAAAAGACTATCATGAAACAAAATATTTTTTTGCTTTTGTCTTAAAAGCTGTCTTAATTTCTTTTAATCGATTTCTTTTAATCGATTTTAATCTGATCGAACGTTTTTTATTCACTTCATTCATTTAGCACGTGCATTTGTTTCTCCTCCCGTGTGATCTTTTTAAGACAAACCATTTTTTCACCTACTTCTGACAGCACCCATGTTAGAGCGCGTAAAACAAAAGCTAATAATAAGTTGAAAAGTTTTTTCTCTCTGCGTTTTGAGTGTAATGTTAAACTGATATTTGATTGGTTTCAAATCGTAAATAAAAACCACGTGAAGTTCACGTTCGGAATGCATTGTGTAAAGCAAGAAAGTCTGCTGACATTTTAAATGCGACCGCGACAATGAACAGCTGAGTTAAGAACATGCAAGGTTTGAAACACCAGGAACGTATTTTTCTTCACGTGCAAACGAGCTTTGTTAAGCGATAAAGCCAGCTGCAAAGGAAGACTTATCGCTGGTTTTAAGTGCAATAATTTGGAGCAGGTGGTGATACAACGCAGGCTGAACATGGGCGGCGAGCGACGCCGCCTTGGCGGCTAGTTATTATTAATTAACACAACAATATGTAACAGACATTTGAGTCAAAATGAGTGACAAATTTATTAGAAGAACAACCTTTAATTTTTAATTTAATGATCTTTAATCCTGATTCTTGCCATTTAAAGTAACGTCACCCATTTTGATACTTAACTATATACTGTAACAGATATAAAAATGTATATATTATATTTATAAATATATATGAGTTTGTAAAACTATCTTACAACACTTGAGTTCAGATTTACTAACGCACATATTGTAACCATGATTTTGTCAATGATATCAATTTGTGTTAACGGAATATAGGAACTTAGTATCCTAAATTTCTTAATTCGACCAATAACTCTTTCAACATGGATACGTACATTAGACAATTGTCTTGACTTCTGTGCCAGACAATTGCTTTTTCCCCTTTGTAAAACTCGGGATTTTCAATGTTGCTTCTTTTGATGCTATTTCTTTAGTAATGTTGAATCCTCTGTCTGCTAAAATACAATCACCTGTTTCAAGTTTATCCAGAAAGCCTGACTCAATTGTGATCTGCTTATCAGACACTCTGCCACCCCAACCACATGATAAAAACATGACAGCACCAGCTGGAGAGATTCCAATCTAATATTTTACTGTATTATTATGTTTATAATTAGACCAACTTTGAGCTCGCGCAGTTAAGTTGGTTGGTCTTTGTATAAAAATTTCACTGCAGTCAATAATACAAACTGCATCTCTGTATTTCTTCTTAAAACAATTTGGTAGATTGTATCGAATAGCACCCCTATCTGGCCAAACAATTAAAAATTTCAATTGATCATGCAGTATCGGTACCCAAGAACGAAAAATCTTTGATATTGTTGTGCTTGTTACACCAAATCGTATAGCGATGTCTTTGTTATACAATCCTAACTTTATTTTCATAAGCACTACCAACAGATGGTCTTCCAACGACAGTCTTGAAGCAGTGATGACACATACGGCCTCACTTTGTTGAGTATCCAACCAAAAACATGATTGTTCTCCACACCAGCAAAGAAATTGATTTTTTCATTAGACATTTTTATGGACTGGAATCCAAATCTATTTGCTTTTAATATTTTTACCTGATCTCGTAAAGTATAAACTTCCATATTTCTTTCCATTAGTTCTTGATTAATATTAACAAGCTTGGTTTTCACTTCAGATAGCTCAGCTTTCAAATCATTAACTTCCATCATTAGTGGCTGTATACATGATGGACCAGCATCATCCAATGTGAAATCGATAGTGGAAAGCTCCTCTCCACTGCCATGCTTATCTTCACATTTTAGTTGTGGTGGTGGTGGTTGTTCAACTACTTCTTTTAGTTTGATTTTTTGATCTCTCTTTTTCGCAATTGCTTTATATCTCTTCTTGCGTTGGTCGATTTTCACCAATTCCGAAATATTCTTCTTTTTAGCATGGGAAAAAACTGTGGGCCTCCAGTCAATATCATCAGGATCATCTGACCTTTTACCTAAAAATAAAATCACAAGCATTACTCAATGTTCTATTTCTCTTAATGTATGGCATGGATAGCTAAAGACAACTACATACCTGACAAGAAATGTGCACTACAAACCATGGCTTTGGATATCTGTTCGTAACTCCAATCCTTCCAGTCCTCTCTGTCAACAGCCCTAATCCAATCCTCTCGTCTTCGTTTCTCTATTGGTGTTTTTCCCTTTGGGATATTATAAAATGACAAGGAATTCTTCCCTTTTACTCTTCTGCTCGTACAATTTACAATGCAACAGCTATCGGGCATGGTTGAACGATAAATTCGCTAGTATTCTTAAATTCCCCAACCTTCTTCTCTGCTTGTTATCGTTTTTCTGCCTGGGAGGCTGCGCGCGCACATTTTTCGACGGTCGCCGAATGTAAACATTGCAACTCATCTATAAAGTTAAAGACAAAAGAAAAAAAACAAAACATAGCTTTACCTTAAAAAAGATATACGATATTCGTAAAGTAGTAGACTTGTGAGCACAATGACAAATCGTATTACGTAAAGTTTAGCGTTCTCAATAACTCTTCTTCGAATGAAAGAAAATTTCTCGTGGTTCTCTTTTTATAACATCGGCATGTTATTTCATCTTCATATCGCATTTTCATTCGCGCGCTCCATCTTTAGTCTCATTTATTCAATCGAAGTTCCGCAGTTTTTAACTTTATTGCCTGGGATAATGAAGCCGAGAAGACGAAATATCTTCTTTGCTTTTTTTTAAAAATGCAGAACAAACCTCAAGAACAAACTTGCAGAACAAACTTGCAGAACAAACTTCAACTTTTAATGCACGCCAATCGCTATGCTACGCTCGTCGAAAATGCTACGCTCGTCGTTATGCTACGCTCATCGATAACATTATGCACATGTGGATCATAACATATAAACATGATTTGTAACCGTGAGACACAGTCATTGTCCGTTGCCGATGTTGAATTTGATGAAACTGACGAAGAAGATGACTTTGTTCAGGCAAAAGTTTAAATAACAACGATTACGTATGTGAAACGGATAACGAATGTGTTGACGAGGAAGAATCTCCAATCACAGGAATCCATAATGTGCTAATGCATAATATTTCAAGAAGAAAGAATTTGAAATTAAACACAGACGATGCTGATAGATCAACAGATGCGGATAACAAATGTTTGTCTAGCTATTTCTTTTTTCACCTACGAAAAATTTTATCCGACATTTTCAATAGATCTTATCTTCTATAAGGTGACCGATCATTTTCACCGATCTTTAGTACGAAAGATTTCAAAGGTTCGTGCACGTTCGAAACTGTCCTCTTCCCGAACTTCAACTTCAACTTCAATAATGAACCTTCAACGAACCCTTCTATCCAATTTAGCTCCCTATGTTTAGTAATTGACCTCTGTCGACAATTACCAAGAATTACAAGAATTTGTCTCATGCTCAACCCATTGGGCCCTGACATCTAGTATCTAGCCTGCTTGCAGCGATCCCCCAAAATTAATCCACCCAAACCAACACAATGCAAGTAAAAGTTCAGAAAAGTTTTATTTGGTTTCTAGCACCAACCCTGTTAGAATTCATGAAGAAGGGGGGAAAACTGGAGACTTGATAAAAAAGCCTCTGTTTTTACGGCAGTTTGCAAATGATTAGGTAAAAGAGACCTGAATATTTTTGAAATGGTCAAAATGCGTCGTCGGATTAAATTATTGGTCGGTTCAAATTTTGTCGGTACAAATTTTCATTAGCTCGGCAAAAGTTCGTCACTTTCGGTCGACAAAAGTTTTACCGATAAGGTATAGACAATGCGTTGCTACTAAATGCAAGTTCAATTGACAGAAATGGCATTATTTAAACATTGAAACGCATGAGAACGTCGAAGATCCATAAAGAACAAAAATAACAACATCACAAAATAACAAAAAAACCCCTTTGAAACTAGATCAGTATGATTAACGTCGTAAGTTAATTAAAACAACGTTGTTATTATGACGTTAAAGCAACGTCGAAAATAAGTCAATGGAAACGACGTCGTTTTTTCAACGTTGGAAGAACGTTGAAATTTGGTCAATAGGAGCGACGACGTAATTTAAACGTCGAAAGTAGGTTGAAAAGAAGTTGATTAAAACAACGTTGGCACCATGACGTTGAACTAACGTCGAAAATTAGTTAACAGAAACGACGTCGTATTTTCAACGTTGGAAAAACGTGGAAATTTGGTCTTTATGATCGACGTCATAATTTAAACGTCAAAAATAGGTTGAAAATAAGTTCATTAAAACAACGTTGTTATTATGACGTTGAACTAACGTCGAAAATCAGTTAATAGAAACGACGTCGTATTTTCAACGTTGGAAAAACGTTGAAAATTGGTATTTCGACGTCGCGACGTATTATCAACTGCATATCCACGTTGATTCTACGCTGTGTGCCGACTATTGTAATGTTTTATTTGGATTCGATAAATGCTCTGGAGTTTTTTAGCCAGAATATTTCATATTGTACATCAGTGGTGATCATCATGTTGCAACTGTTTAACTTGTTAGAAATGTTTTATTTTATTTTTTGAAAAATGCTCTGAGTACTGCTTTTTTAACGTGAGTATTCTGTATTGTAAGTCAAAGGTGATTCAATTTTGATTTACTATATTTTTTCAGTAGCGTTCTTTTGTAAATTAATTTGTAAATATTTTCATGAAAGCCAAATCTTATCAGACATTACTTGTTTGTTTGTATTTGCATTTCTATCAACTTGGGTAATACACAGCTATATAGATGGAGCTTGATTTAATTTGTAAATTTTTTGACATAATAAGCTTTTGTTGTTCCCAATGAGGAAATTTAAAAAGTATATAATACCTAACAGAAGAAAAGAAATAAGTGTTTCAGGTTTGGTTGAGTAAAAGGTTATTTTACAGTCCGTGCAGAAGCTTCTGGTAAATGTGACGGTTCAGTGTTAAGTGAAACTGTAAAATGTTTTTACACAGGATACCAGCAGTAATAATGAGAAGTCTTATACAGGGTGGGCCAAAAAAAAAGGAGACCTTCATTGACAATCTGCTGTGGTCTCAAAATTACTGCTTTTCAAGAAATCATTTCGCCATAGAAAAAGGTGAAAAACGTCCTTTCTATTCATAATGATCTGCTAAAGAGTATATTTTGAGATTTGAGAAATTACAAAAAGACTTTTTCAGAAGTGCTTTTCAAAATTGTAAAATTTTACGTCAATTATTTACTGTGGTGGACTGGATAAGTTACTACGGAAAATCGATAACACTGGAACTGTTGAACGATCAAAGGGAAGTGGAAGGCCAATCAGTGTAAGAACTGAAGAAAACATTGGTGTAATTGAAGTCTTAGCTTTAAGTCAAGAGGAACAGTCTGGAACACACAAAACACCGTTTTTTTAACGTTTTGACGTCAAAGTTTTCAATTTTTCAATTACCTGTTCTTCCATATTATTGCAAATTTTCTACGTTATAAGCGTTATTATGAGAAAAAAAACTATTCTCAATTATTTCAAAATCCTTTGGTCATCACCCAGTAAAGGTTTTTTCAAAATATCTTAAAAAACGAAGACGCGATAATGGTTCGCTGAGGGTCTCCCTTTTTTTTTGGCCCACCCTGTAGTATTAATGATATCTTTTTAACGATTGATATGATATACAATCAAATTAGCATTACCTCAGCGTGTTTGTGTAATAAAATGCCATCATCCAATCTCTTGAAGCAACATGGTATTATGGAATAATGTTTTGGTTTAACTCAGACATATAAACAATTGGTCTTGAGGATCGCATCTTGTTAGACAAACGTAGTCATCATATTCTTATCTTTGTTCAAAAACTTATTCCAACTTTGTTCCAACTTCTCGAAAACACAGGTATCACATTCACATAAAAATTACAGACCCGAACTGAAGAATACGTTTACAATGAGAAACGTTCCTTCGTGAGAACGGGGCTTTATTTGATTTCGCTAAGCGAAATGTATTGATTTCGGCGTGGTTCTATCTATCTTCTCTATCTAACTGTTCCACGTAAGGCGAAGGTTTTTGATGGCCGGAGTTACTAACTTAAAGTTCTTTATTTCTACTTTAAAGGAAGGAATTGTTTGTGGAAAAAATTTGTACGAAACTTTTTTTTGCGGATTTCCCTCAAATCCGCAAAAATAAATTTCGCAAAAATGAATAAATTTTGGTCATCCGCAAAAATAAATTCCGCAAAATTTTCGAAATTCTTCATCCGCAAAAATTTACTCCGCAAAATTTTTGAAATTTTTTACCCGTAAAGAATTGATTTTTCACTTTACTTTCCATATAACTACAAGTCTCGTCTTTACAAAACGTTTGGAAAATGAAAAAGGGGGTTGAAAAAGGAAAGAAGTCTTGGTTATTGAACATCTAAGGACTTATTTATTACTCTTCGTCAATAAGAACACAACCAGCATCTGCATTTGCGACAGGTTTAGCGCTTCGTACTGTTGCTTTTACTTTGAGAAACGACCTTATGTCGGCGGTGGAGGTATCACAGTTTCTCTTTATTGTTTTCTCCTCCATTCTTTCATGGGTTGAGTAGACTGAGACTGAGTCATATTCTCAGTTGCTGGCGTTACATTGACCTCCTCTGATCGAAGATAAGACCCAGCTACAATATCTGTTTGCTGCAGCTTAGTATTCTTTTTTGATATTTTAACTGATGAAAAACAGATGTTGTTCCGTAAAACTGCTTTTTCCATTCCAACTAAAGTTTGTATATACCCAGGTACTAAACTACGTGTTTCCCGACTTTTGATTTTGTTAAATTTCTTGCATCCGCAAAAATATATTCCGCAAACAATTTCTTCTCTTAGGTATTTCTTTTTTCCTTACTGTGATGGAAATGACATGTTTTCGTTTATTCCGTGAGCTATAAAGTGTTTTATTTATATCTTACCACGTGCTCACAAAAACAAAACATATTTCACTAAGGAAAAACAAAAAGAAGGACTAGCCAAATTCTAAAGCGGGGGTCTGAACTATAATATTACGTCGTTTCATACCGCGCAGGTCTAGGTCTAGTGCAATTAGTGCAATGTTTTGCTTGTAGGGACAAATGAAAAAAATGGTAGCTTTAGGCGAAGTAAACTTTTCAGTTTGACCTGTTCTATGTACACTTGTTTCTGGTTTTCCACGTAATATTGTTGGAAGAATTATTTATTATAGATACAGATTGATAATTTGTTATTTATTCCTGAACATACGATCGATAAACAAAATGGTTAAGTGGCTTTGCTCGTCATCATTGTGTTACAATAATTATCGAACGAAAGGAGATGATGGAAAGCCTCTCAAGTTTTATAGGTTACCAAGAGACGAAAATTCCCAAAAAGAATACAAAAAAATTTTAAAAACAGACGGAATTAATTGGAAAAGCGGTCATATTTGCTGTCAGCATTGGGTCGAGCAAGAAAAACAAAGCATTCATGATTTGCCTACCGTAACTGTTCCACCATCACAAATCGTTATTATCCGTCAAAAATACGAAAAAGCAAAGAACAGATTTAAAATAAAATATCCCACCGCTGCTGAAAAATCAAAAGTCAAAAAATTGAAAAGTAAACTAGAAACAGCTATTCATTATTCTTCATCTTCTTCCACTCCTTCCACTTCTTCAACATTGGTTCAACAACATACTTCATCAAAAAGAAGATCACCTACAAAAAGAATTTCTACTACTCCTCATTTAACTGGAAAGCATTTAATGTCAAAAAGATTTCTATCCGCAAATATAAAAAAACTAACGGCAGAAAATAAAAAATTAAAAAATGAACTTGCACAAGTTAATGCAAAGAATCTTCAACTGTCTTCTGAAAATAAAGCCTTGAAAATAAACAAGATGCCCTACCGGGCAGAAGGATTTCTGCAAGCTTTGCTGCTGAAAATGCCACAAAAATGCAACACTAGCACACTAGTCCTGAAAAACTAAGACAGTCACATCATTCAGCTCAAGAAGCATCAGCATTAAATAAACAAAAATATTGATGCGATTGACAATGTTCGTCAAGAAAGTCAGCCTACCATAACATAAAAAAGGGGCTTTTCTTTATGCTATCGCGGAGATCATTTATGAAGATCTGTTTTTTTTTGTACGAATAAGCTGAATGATTGTTACTGGATATTTGCCACCCACGTACTCCAAAAAAGTGCATCGACACAATACGAAACTTTAATTTAACCACATTAAATATAACGAATCCTATAAAAAGATTGTGTATACTGGTGGTAACCAACATATCGTTTGGGCAGCACAAACTAATATATAAAGTTTCTATATTGATCTCCTCAGAATGAAAAATATAAATATCACAATAATAATTACTTAGAAATTAAAGCTCATATCTAATCTAAAAGTTAAAAAAAATACAACATACGTAGGGAGAAAAGAGATAAGCTGATATAGCCAGAATACATCCAAAAATTGCTACTAAATATAGTATAAATAGCTGTATAAAGTGCATTATGTTGGTGATGTTGGGGAGAAGCTGAAAGGAAGCTAAGCTAAGCTGAGCTTTAAAAATCCAAAAGCTTCTAAAAATTGACTTCAAACATGCATACACATACAAAATACACGAAGGTCTTTCATATTTAAAAAGGCTTGGAGCAAAAATAAAACAAGAAATACCTTTTCTTCCACACACCATGTATTGGCACTGTTTTCATATTTTAAACTTCAAGAAAACTTCTTTCAAAAAACAGAATAACCACACTGTAATTTAATTTTGTGAACATGATAAGTTCCCAACAGTAATGCAATTCTTTACATAAAATTATAAGCTGTATTAACTTCTTTTAAAGCCATATTTCCATCAAAGAAACTTTTAGCAAACTACACACGTTCTTTCGCTGCCATTTTTAAAACGTTTTGTGGACGATCACATGGCATGGCGAAAATCAGCCAATAAACTATCGCTATTTAAGTGGAGGTGGCTAAATTAGCACCCTTTCGTAGAAATCGGGCATTATGCACCAATGACAAGTAAGACGGTTTTTTTATGAACCAATGAAATTTAAGAAACAAAAATGCGTAGGTTTGGACAGTAAGATGAAAAAACATAAAAACACGGACGATCGTAAAGTATTTCTTGCTTACGCAGAAATCCAAAAATAAACATCTCCTACTATCAAAAAATAAAACTAACAAAGCTAATGATGATCTCACAAAATCAATTTCACCTCTACAAAAAGCATCCTTTTCTTATCCCAATGTCAAAAGCAAGCCAGAAATATTCAAGTTTCTCTGTGGGTTATCTATTGAACAATTTGACTTACTTTTTGAAATTGTTAAACCTTACCTTCATACAATTATTTATCCTGATTGTACCAATACTGGCAAAAGAAGATTGGATAAAGCTACTGAATTTCAACATGCATGCATTATGTTTTCGAATTATAAAAACACTGTCATTGGCAAAGCATTAATTGGTATATCACCTCATGGCAGTGGAATCTTGTTTAGTGATATTTTCCCTGGCTCTATTAGTGACAGTGCTATCACAACACAAAATTGTTAAGATTGATATGTAGGATTTTTTTATTGGTAGTGATTTGACACTCGATGTCATCGTATAAGAATTGAAGTTCAATATCATTAATTTCTGTATTATTATTTACTTTAGGAATAGGAATAGGAGTAGGAATATTTTGTTTATTTTCAATGATGTGACTTATATTTTTGTTAATAAGCTCCAGTTTCTTTGGATCTAGTGTAATAATACTTATGTCGAAAGTAAGATTTTCTGAACAGTAATTATGGTCAGCTAAAGCATTGGCTGCAAGAGTAGTATATCTGAAATTAAGATGACCCATCAAAGAAGTGTCCTTGCCAACAGATGATTTCGACAATACTTTGTAGCAATGTTCTTCAAAGGGTGTTTTAACTAATTTTATTTTTTCTTTTATTTTATTTTTGATGTCCAAAACATCTCTTTTACTTTTTGATTTATCAGAATCAGCTGGTACAATATCAACATCAGCTGCACTTTTTTTTTTTCTTGAGTAAAGCTGATTTTAGTTTAATATTTCTGAGAGGGATCATGGGAATGGAACCTTTTGTTGTTCTTCGGTGACATTTTTGTAGTTGTTGAGTGCAGGTCAAGGATAAAATTTTTTCTTTTGTTGATTGATAGTGTTTCAAGTAAAGTAAAATAGAAATAATATGACAGCATAAACCACTAGTTCCAACAGGACACTCACAATAAGCTTTAGTTGGGATGTTTTTTTGAATAATATTGTTGCTGGTATTGTTTGCTCACCAAGACTTTTTTTATCATTGCTTTGACATATGTATTGTTATTTTCATGGAGCGTTTTAACTGAAACAATTTTTCTGCTGACAAGCATAGCATATCCTTTTTGTTGTTGCCCTATACTACCTACTCGCTTAATTGATATATATTTTTTGATAATTGAAGGTGTTACTGAAGAATAATGTTCTTCATTGGGTAACCATGGACCAGAAAAAGGGGGGATTTTTGCAGGATCAAGATAGGTACCAAAAATAAAATTCTTCTCCGTTTTTAATCTTAACTTCTCAGCTAACGACGGATAGAGTTTGAAACGATTAACTCTCATTTGCAGTTCTTTCAAATTACCTGATGTAGGTAATCCACGATTCTTGAGCCATTCCATACAATCTTGTTTTGAATTTTCCATCTTGAAATTTTCGCTTCAAGCCGCCATTTATTTTTTATTTGTCCCTACAAGCGAAACACTCGTGCCCAGACCTGCGCGGTATGAAACGACCTACAATGTCTGCCATATTTGTTGTGATTGATAAACGATTCAAGGAGACTGGACATAAACGTATACAGTACAAACAAAAAATGGTTCACAGACAAGATGGCATGCTTTGAAGAATTAAAGATTGCCAAGAGACAAGAATACACAGTCGATGTATCAGATATTATTTAAAACTTCTGGCTTCAACCGGAAGTATGGTTTTCTGTGCTGAACATGGAGATCAGGGAAAAGAAAATCGCTGTAAGACGGATGAGATGTTATTGTTCCTGAATCACAGTATCTGCTATTAAGTACTCTAGAGCTACGACCTTTTCTATACAGAAAAACAACAAGATGCCCTGACAGGCATAAGGATTTCTGCGAAACCAGCTGAAGCATGAAAAATGAAAGACTAGTGACATTCTTCAAATTTGAAGATTGAATGACTTCTACAATACAACATCACATTTGATCACACACTCCCTAGGAGGAATCCATGAAAGCATAACTGATATATATATATAGATCAAAAATAGATAAAACAAAAATAGAACGGTAATAGTTAATCCCGCTAGAAAGTTTCTCAACTTTTGTTCATTTGCAGGGATGATAGCAATTTACCTTTTAAAAAGTGTAAATAGGACTTAACTAAAAACAACAGAAGCTTTTTCACATACAAAGAAAATAAATACCCGTAAGGTGCGAATCGTAACCATGGATACGCATTTTAGATGACAGTTTTTTTTAAAAGAAACGATTAAGAGCGAAAAGAAAAAAAAACACAAACTTTTTCGAAAAAAAATATTAAGAAACAAAGTAAAAGCGAAAAACTCATCAGAAATACTTGCAAAACTTTATATCAATAAACACCAAGAAACTTGATTATATCTGAATGACGTACTGTTCTTTATTTTGTTGGTACGAAATGATATTAAGCATTCAGTGATCAATTCAGATAAAACAATGAGTATGCATGTAAGTCAATGTAAATGTTATGAATTTATGAATTCAATGTCTTGTCTATCATCCTAACAAAATTCCTAATTCACAAGCACAAAAAGGAAAGCCTAGATTTTAATGATACATACATCTATTATAAGCATACAAAATCAACATACATAACTGAAAACAAAAATTTGTGCTTTAATTTGAGTAACAATATGTCATTGTTATCTTTTTAAATCAGAAACATGCATTACCTGAATTAAATTTCATGAAAAGATTATAAAGATTTATTCAGAAACTTAAAAAACATTAAATTTTTAATTACGTATATACACACCAGGGCATTATAAAAGGAGAACTGACACAATACGAAACTTCCATTAACTCCTAATAAACTTAATGAACAAAATAACATCACAGTGATTACGTATGTACGGTCAATCTTCCTAAGGGGTCAGTCACAAATCGATTTTAGGTTCAAATAACGTCATATGACGTTACGAATATTACCCACCCACCCACCACCCATAACGTCATATGTCGAAAATGGCCAAAAATCGATGTAATTGAGTATTTCTGTAAAAATGCTAGTTAGTTAAAAAAAAACATCATACATTACCATCTCCCAACAACAACATACATAGATTCGGAACATAGCCGACCATAAAACTGGAAAATAACCCGAATTACCACAATCGGGAAATCTTGCAAAAAGAACCACGGTAGTGGAGAGTGTTCTCGCAAAAAAATAGCACTTTCAAAATCGATGTTTCTGTTATGAATTTTTTAACGTCACTTGAATTAACCCACCCACCCACTAACGTCATATGACGTTATCTAAACCTAAAATCGATTTGTGACTGACCCCTAATTAGATTAGGCTTATGAAAGATATGACCTAAACTTACCAAAATAAGCAAACATAACTGAAAGCAGAAATTTGAGTTTCAATTTGCTATCGTAAATACTAAATCCCCATTCCTAATTCAAAACATTGATAATACAGCCAAGAACTATACAAGTAAATAAGCTAAAATAGCTAGAGAAACATCAAACATAAAATGATGCACAGGGAGAGGGTAGACAAGACATTCTTGTGTGTTGTTGGAGCTGAAGAGGAAACTGAGCTGAGCTGTATGTATCCAGAGCTTAAAAAGCACTACAGCCCACACATGAAACAAACGATATTTTGTATTTAGAAAGGCTTAAAAGAATCCCAGACATTTTTCAAAAAATAAAAGCATTTCTTTTCACACACTGTTTTTATAAAACATGGAGAAGAAAAGAATGGACGCAGTAGAATCATTGTAAGATAATTATAAATTTCTCCCCTTTCTCCCTTAAATCTTCTTTTAAATCTGATCAATATTGATCAATCAACACGTGGAAGTCTAAGTGGGTTTCTTCGGTTTCCTCTACCATTATGCGAACGGCGTGCAAATGTGAAGTCGAAAAATACCCGGATGATCACATGGCGGAAATTCAAGCCAATAAACTAGCGCTATTAAATTTAATTACCACCCTTTCGTATAGTGGCGCTTTATGCATCAATGAATTTTGAGACGGCGGCTGTATGAACCAATGAACTTTGAGATTAAAAAATCGCTAGGTTTGGACAGTAAGAAAAAAAAGAACAGAGCCGGTTTTAAGGTATTTCTTGCTTACGCAGAAATCCAAAAAGTAGCTTATAGATCTACTAAATTGACTAAAGAAATAAACTGGAGAACTGCAACTGACAAATAAACTGTGCAACCAGCAGTATCATTAATAGCCAAATCTCCACTGTAAAACCACGGAAATTGCGCAAACAACATAATCGGTAGTACAGCTGAAAAGCAACTAAACAACCAAATTTTTTTTGTTTGATAGGTTCTGAAGACAAGCAACAACTTAAAAACTGAAGCAAACATTCAGGTCAATAACCTTCGCAGATAAGCTTGGAAAGTCTAAGGACGAAGCATGAGAACTCGATTTAAAATACTTTAATCGGATTAATTTTTGCGAGAGTCCAAAAACTTGCGAAATTTTTTGGATTCAGTTTCGCGAATAGACTGATAAATTCTCGTTGATTTATTTTCCCGGTCAAAAGGATTATGACTGAACAAAAATGGATTCCTCGGGTAAAAACTGTGGTAGCTATCTATTTCTACCTTGTGAAGGGGCTTGAATGTTGACAAACGTAAATTGACATCTACCTCTTCCAAAGGCTTTCCCCTCTCCAATTGCTAGGAAATTTGGTAGGAATACCTTTTGTCTCCATGTTTAGCGACATTTTGAAAATGGAGTATGAGGCAAAAGAAAAGAGGAAATGCCCTAAGAATGTCATAGCAACCAAGAAAAACACGAGCCTAAAGCTGGGGTTTCACTTCTACGGATCAGATCGGATTTTTGTTCTGCACATGCGTAGAATGGTATTCTTTTTATCCAGGCCAATCCAAGCTGTTGGATTTTTTTTTAACATTTTCACAATCTGTCTCGGATCAACAGGGACTGGATCGATTCTACAAAAATGAATACTCGTTTTGGAATCATGTGATGGTAGATACAGTGTGTTTCATAATATTGGATTCAAAAATATCAGCGCAATTTTTGAAGGAAATATCCAATTAATTTTTATAAATTTTATATCGATGGAATCCGTATCTTTTGGTCTTTCTCGTAATGTAATTTTTGTAGGAAATACAAAAGTAGAAGAAGAGAAAATCGAAAGATAAGTATGGAAAAGCTCATTAAGTTTTTAACGATTTCACGATTTTTTTCTTCTCAGATTGGTCAAGTACCTTGGTATATACAGCAGACGTTGATATATTGACTTTCCTCCTTTCGTGATGTTCTTTAGGGCAATTAAACAGTATCATTCGAGATACTATTTACAAGTTACTTGGAACGATGTGTGGTAGTGATGACGTAAAAACGTATCGAAAACGTTTCGAAGATCACGTCGAGGGAGTAGCAGAAATTGATGTTGACATCAAGTTTATGCAACAGTATGCACACATGGTGACCGACAAACGTTGCAACAGATGAAAGTGTTGTATTCAAATAGCGATATTGTCGATGAGAAGCAAAGACCTCTGACTGAAATGGGTCGGTTTCACGAGGCTGAATTGAGAAGAGAAGTCCTGGAATTTTCTATCTCTGTATGATTTCACACGTTTCCATGTCATTTTGTCTGTTTCTTGTATTTGTTTTTGTTGTTGTTGTTTTTCCTGTTTGGATTGGCTATTTTTTATTTTTTTTTATTTTCTAATTGACTTCTTTTATTATATCAAATTATATATTAAATTTTATTACATTAAATTATCCATCATCATTCTTCATAGGCTTGTGAAACATTTGAAATAATAAATCATGGCCTTCACTTTTTGTTGTTATATAGCTACATGATAAGGCCTGGTTCAGACCTGGCGATTATGACGATAAAATATCAAGAATTACTAGTGAAATACTTGTGAGTCGATGACAGCTGACAAAATAAATTCGTTTGTTCATAACATGATAAACTCAGACTTATTCAATTATAATGACTCAACTAATGTTTTCCTTTGGCATTGGCCACACGTTCTCCTTTTTCTATTATATATTCTTTGAACTATGTAGGATGATGTGCGTGACCAAGATACGATCATCACTTTACTTGGTCTTGCTAGGTTGGTTGTTGATATGTTTTTTGTTATGTTTTCAAATGAATAAAAAACTTTGCTTGTTTTCATTTTCTACTGATCTTTGTACAGCCATCCTGGTTGCACTGACACATGGAACTTTATCAAAGAAAACTGGGATACGTATCAAAAGCGATGTGCGGGAGATGCGGCCAGATCTAATCTAATCAAAGTAAGTCTTCGTTAAGAACTTCTTGTCAGCAACTTGAGAATTGCGTCATTCATACGTTGCTTTATTCATCTTCTAGTACGCCCTGGCAAGCTTCGCCACAGAAGAAGAATACAACGATGCCAAGGTTAGTCGCTCTTCAATAACGTAAATAATGAAGAGAGGGCTGTCTATTTTTTTTTTTAATATTTGTTCAATATTTTTGTGAATTCGTTTTAATATGTCACATTTCATAATTTGTATTTTTCGAAGTTGTAGTCCATCGAGTGCATTGAAGATGCCATTTTTTGTGGTGGAAACTTTTAACCTGGGATATTGAGGCCATGCTTTGTTCTATCGAACATTGAAAGAAAAAGTCTTGTACGTTTCCCGATCTGGAAAAACACATAAAATTAAAAATTTTGCCTATGGAAAATCCGTCAAACTGATTTTCTTTCTAGGAATTCCTATCCAAGCATCCAGTGCCGATTGCCGAACGAACGATAAAACAATCGCTGGAAAAAATTCGTCACAACATAAAAATGCTTGAACGGCTCTCGCAAATATGTTCTATATTTTGATGGTTGAAACTGAACCAAAACGAACTCCATGAGAAATAAAAATGAAAGTTTATACAGTGTTGATTATTAGGAAATACAACTCATTGCTGGCTAGTATTTAATGAAGTTTTTCAGAATTTTTTTAAAACAGACTATTAGATTCACTATTAAGATACCATATTTCCCTCTATTTAGCGTCGCCCCCCAATAACTGTCGCATTTAAGAAATTGACGAAATTGAAATAAGTGCCGCCCTCCATTGCGGCGCTTATTAAAGTTACCCATAATAAATGCAACATTATTTGAGTATATCGACAATAGATCTTTTCAGAAATTACGTCACTGCAGATCTTGCCTCGTTTCTGATATTTTAAAAAAAAGTTCATGTAACATTTTACCCTCAGGTATCATTTTTTTTTCAAACACGACACAAATGCTATTATTATATGGTTTGAAAACGAGGCTATATCTGCTGTGACGTATTTTCTGAAAAGGCCTCGTAAAAAGCAGGAACTTTTTATCAATCTTCTTTTTATCAATAAAATCATCCACATCAGGTGTAAAGCAAAAAATATTGAGCATTCTTTTTCGTTATTTTTTTACATGCAGTATCTGAGCTAGTTTCCTTTTCATTGAAATTTTACGGGAACCACAAGATCAAATCCATTTCTCATGATATAACTTCAGGCTTTAAAGTCAACAGAATAATGTGCCTATTGAAATAATCGATATTTAATTTATTGCAGTTCATGATCATAAACGATTAAGAAATTACCATAACGACAATCCTGTCAAATGAAATCCACCAACTAAACACGTAATGCCAACATTTACGTTGTTGTTGCGCCCACTTCGGCATGGCTGGTTGTAAACGTTATGCATGACATAAATAATTCCACACCTTTTATCTTAGACAATACATCATTTATCTCCAAGGTCCTTTTCGTAGTTAGCATCTCCTTGGCCCCAGTACTGTCAGGGCATTAAAAAGGAACGGGAAGCTAGGTTTTGCTCCAATTTGTTCTGTCTTTGAGTAATTTTTAACTGGGAGAAATCCCAGTTTCTGAATCCAGTCCGTGTGTGGGGTTTTGCTCTAGTTCCAGAATGATTGCGACTGTAATTTTCTTTGCATTCTGTCCCGCTTAAGTTCTGATCATTTGCGGCGTTTGCAATATATTGTGGGTCCATGCTTGTTCTCGATTAGTATGATAAAAGCTCTGGAATAATTTAATTCCTAAAGTGGTAAATCGAGTAGATGTAAACAGATTTATTCTGAACAAGGAAGCTTCGGAAGTCAATGAGTTTTTTCTGAAAGACAGTTTCTTCATTCCCTTATTAATATACCTTATGAAGAAGTCAGCTTTTATAGATATACATTGGGTTAATATGAAACACCTACAGATCACGATCGACCACTGTGAAGGCTTTGGCCGCAAAAATGGCCTGAAATTCAATGCTGCCAAGACACAGTTTATCGTTTCCGGCAAACCCTCCTTCTCCGACATCGAGATATCCTTGAACAGCAACGACATCAAACCTCCAGCAGAGAATTAAAACATCTTGGTTTTCTATGGGGCACAAAAAGGAAAAATAAAATCACACTGAAGAGACATTTCGACTCCTGGTTAGCAGAACTATGGGCAACAACATCATCTCTTGTCTCTTGTGGCATCAGAAAAATGCACCCTCACACCCTCACATCAATCTTTAAAACAATAGTCGTACCTAAATCCTTTTACAGATTGGAGATAGTGAATATCAACACAACGCTGACAAATTACCTCAACCGACAATTCCGCTCAGGTTTCAAATCACTCTTGGGTCTCTCGAAACAATGCAGGAATGACCTATACACGAACTTCTGAATGTCAACACCATCAAACGCTTCCTTGCTTACCGAAAATAAACCTTCTGCGTCTCTTAATGAAGAACAAGTCCACCTCAGCGTATCTTCTATCAATCCTGAACACACCAAAAGTAGATCGATCATATTCCATTATACAGGACCTACACAACATTTGCCTCCAGGAAAACATCAATCTTATCACAATCCTTCTGTCTCCAGCACCTGCAAAAGCTTCGAAAAACACTCCCTCACTTGATGATGAAAAAATTAAACTTTTTCAGGAACTCCTTTCAAATTGAAAACTCTAAAAAACTACGTAGATTTTGTTATTTATTTATTAGTGTGACATTGTCTGGTTTGTTTTATCGGTAAATATGCAAAATAATCAGTTATATGAAATGATGATAATAAAGCAGAAAAGTTTTTTTTAATCAAACTGTATTGTTTATTTAAGGTTACAATAAGTAATAAAATCATTTATAAATTTACAATTTGATAAAAACAGATAAATAAAAACACTCTTTCCTAAAAACATTAACAGAGAAAGAAACACGACCTCTTTCAGGGGCCTACCTAGATACATTCCTATTTCTTACTCTAAGCCTGACACACTTGAAACAACCTCAAACTCATCAATATTTTTCAAGCAGTGACTTCGACTGCCACGTATGCACATCAAGGCTGACTTGAGAATAAGAAAGGACAATTTGCACCTTAAGGTGGAAATTATCTTTTCAAACCTTTCGCCAGTCTTATTTGCAAGCTTTTCCGCCACATGATTATGAAACATAGAGCACTCCTTGTTCATTACTCCGGAAACAGAAAAAACCAATGGAGTAAATGTGCCGTGCTCTATGTTCATAATGCGGTGGTTGTACTGCCTTTTCTTTTCGAGTTCATGTTTCCTCAATACTTTAGAGGTAGCTTGTTGACACTGCTAGGCTGAGTGTGAGTTCGTAACTCGAACGTCAAAGAATGCATTCTGTCCATCTCGCCACACACCCCTAGCTCCTATATCAGGTCGTGCTGCTTCACCTACCAAACCATTAATAATTTCACCGTCGACTGGTTGTAGTGGTGGCTCGATTTCCACGTCGTTAGCGATTTTTGAAAGGAGACCGGCTTCAAAATCACGGATGTTGTTGTGCATAATTGTTACAAAGCCTCCTTTTTTACAATTCAATGCGTGTGTTACATCATATTTCTGTCCACAGGGGCATTTTGATGGCAGTCCTTTTAATTCTCTAGCGTATCTCAGGTTAATTGCATCGCGGAATTCTCATTTGTTGAGAGCAAAGCCAAACTCCGCAATAGGCAAAACACTTAGCCACGAAGATGCGCCAGGCATCTGGGCATCGTGTAGGGCCTTGGTAACTTTTGGAGTCTGTCCCTGCTCAACGTCCTTTACTTTTTCCGCGATGGAATGATCACGATTTCTGATGATATTTCTCTTGATTTGATTTATTTCATGCTTGTCCGGAATTGTTTGACCCTGTGTGATCATGACGGTGACGAGTGGTAGTGTAATCGCTTTTGATGCCTGGTACTGTGTATCAGAAATTTCGGACAGGATTGGAATACCGAAACCACCATTTCGAATCGGAAGAGAGTAGATTGTCCGATCGTTCTCTGTCACTATAGAATCTAGCAAAACCGGTAGAAAATCTTGTAAAATTACATCGTCGAGCGGCTTGAGGTACTGGACCATACCAGGGATGGTGTGCATAAAATACGTGTACTTGCTCAGAACACCATGCGTGAATGCAGCGTAGGCGGCATGTGGCTGTGACTTTGCGAAGTTGGACAATCTCCGCATTTCATCGCACCAGGTCTCTACCTTATCTGCAGCATACTTTGTTCGAAAGGAATTGCTTCAAATTGCTGCACCAAGATGTCGCTGTCCTTCTGTGGTTATCTGAATTCCGGTGCCTGAAAATAAACGTTCAGCTTCTGGGAGCAGAGACGCATCCTTCAGAATAAGCCAGCTTTTTATCGCGCTAACAAAATATCCTACTTTGCTACCTTCTGCAATAACAGTGTCTCACCATTCACGTAATTTCTTTAGCTTTCCAGCACCTGCGATATCGTCAGCTAGACATACAAGAATGACACCTGGAGAGAAAATCCGAACAAAGTTAATGAACGGAGCGGTTCCCAAAGCATAAAACGCCATTGCCAGGTTGTCTCCTTGGGTTGTCCCCTCTAAGGAAAGAATATCATCGCTGTTCAAAATAATCAGTCGGGCTGGTTTCCGGTAAGTGTTAATGAGGATGGTTGCTATTTGTAGACATACGATTTGAACGTTATGAAGTGCTGCCCGCCGATTTAGTGAATTAAATGCGTTAGAAGCGTCGACAAGTATTACAGCATCTGTCTCATCGCTCTCGAAAATGCGTTTCATTGAGTGTATAGCTGCTTCTGCACCGGATTGAAGTCCTGTCGCAGTTTGGAGTGGTCCTGCGGCCTCCTGAATATCATCCTGATGATAATAAATGATACTATTTGCTATTAGTATCACATGCTCAAACTTATTTTTTATCTGGTCTGTTTCTCCCAGTTTTGCAGTCGAGCGGCTTCTTGTTTATAACTGTTTTATCATTTTTTCGAAAGTTATTTGATGTCGCTAAAGAAACATGCCTTACTCTGGGGATCGCAATTTTTATGCAAGTAAGCAAAAGTTTCGAAATTAGAAGAAAAGGTACTTAATATCATGCCCATTTATGGGCTGCACATACATCGGAGACAAGGTAGATCGCCATTTTGCTGACACTCACCCTTATGTTCCTGAGAACGTCGTGAAATATTTTAAGTCACATCAAGTACGGTATTATAATCGTCTCACCGAAATATTTAAATCCGGTCAAACAATACCATTGCCTTGCAAGATTTGTCACAATAAAATAAAAGTCTGTAATAAAGTGAATCGTATAAGAGAAAAAGTGTTCCGTTTGTCAAGATTGTTTGTTGGTATTTGATAGAACGATAGAAATGGAATCGATGGAAATGGAATCAAATGTTTCACTGTCTCCGTGAAAAACCATTAAAACGTGCTTTGAGAAGTTTTATGGTGCCGGCTTTCTCAGCGAAGTACAATGTTGCGGCTGTTAGATCTCTTGGAAAAATGAAGATTCTTATGAAAGAATGCCCACCAAACACATGACGTCATTATGACGTCTCAATAACGTCTTAATTTGGTCATGAAGTCATATGACATCCCTATGACTTTTTCATGACGTCATTGGAAGTCATTCAATATGACGTCAGAAAGGCGGCGAAATGATGACTTACGTATGACCTGAAGGTCATGGTTATGACGACTTCGTAACCTCACTTCATGGTTCTTCCGAACTACGGAGTTAAATTTCGCAAGTTTCGCGAATTTTTGAATTAATAGCGAAAATTAATCCCCTTAAGGTACCATTGTTTCGTGTAGTTGAGCAATTTAGGCAATCATTTTATTAGGCAATTATTTTACTCTTGAAAGATTTTCTAAGAATGTTTCAGTACTTTCAGAATAATGAAAAGTTTTTCATGAGGAACAATCACGAGGAAATGTTAAAGGAGAAAAATACAGGGGAAAGCATGTTTTTGTTTTGGGGCCGTTACTAAAAAAATATACACAAAATCATTAAAAAAAGACACATCATGTATTATAGCAAGGTTTCATTTATTAGAACTTCAAAAATAAACAGTAAATTAAAAAATAATAAATAGTGAATATATGAATAGTAAAACGTTACAAATTGAATACAAAAAATATCAAAATAGAGAATGATAAAATAATACAATTTAATTACAATGGACTACGTTGCACATTACACTGAAAGATATTGGAGGATTTAGAGGAAAACTAAAGATAAATAGTGAAATCATGGATATTGTGTATGTATGTGGCAAAAACATCAGAAGGCTTTGAGGAACATGAAAAACATTTTCTTCTACCATAAAAAGATAACTTTTTCTTTTTTTAAGTGCGGTAAAAACCCATAGAATTGAAAACACAGGCTTAAGGTCAAAATACACGATCTGATTTTACATATATGATTTTACATTATATAAAAAATCATATATGACTTTTACAGATCGTGTATTTTAAAAAATCATACGACTTTTGCTCTTATGACTTAACATATATGACTTTTAAAAAGTAGGATGGTCTTCTACTTTTTAAAAAATCATTTATGACTTTTTACAGCTGTAAACAAATTTCAACCAATCAGAGTGCGTCTAGAGGTTTGAATGAACTTTTTGAGATTTCCCTAGAGTATATTAGTATCAAATAAAAACTTTTTACGTGTATTTTACTGTTACATATGATCTTTTTCCATAAATCATATACGTAAAATCAGATCATGTATTTTACTATTACATATATGACTTTTTCCATCCGTCAAACGAGTATGTAAAATCATATACCGTCTTCGTGTCTAATTACGGACAGCCTTTGTAATTACGGACATCAAAATGTAAACAAACATTCTTGTCACGAAAATAGACATGCGTTCTTGCCAAGTTCACCACGTATAACTGAATAAAATATTTTATGAAACAGAGCAATCCAATAGAGAGCAATTAGCACTAACACTTGAAGAATAATAGACCATGAAAATCATAATGGCCTATATTTCAATACTCAGTAAAAAGTGTCCTCCCCCACTGTGATTGACGTACAAAAACTTTATTTAGTTGACGTGTTTTATGATAATTAACTTTCTAAAAGCATGATCTAAAAACATTTTCATTCCTCAATTCATTTTTAAACATAAATTTTCGACCTGTCGATATTTCATGACGGAGGTGGCCATTATTATTTTTTATCCGTAAATATGGCTACCATATAGTACACACGGAGCTCATAAAAATACGCATGATTCTCAAGAGGGCGCAGTCTATTTTAAATCTTTAAAGTTTAGAAAAATAAATTCTAAATTGCATATTGGTAATTTTCTCTAGCGTTCAAATAAATTTAATTATCTCTCTCTGAAGTTTGTTTTATTACAGTCTGGTTGACAGTACGTGATGTGCCGTGTTTTTAATTTACAGACGGTTGGAATTATGTTTTGATCATGTCCGTAATTACCAAGGCTGTCCGTAATTAGACACGAAGACGGTATGTAAAATCAGATCGTGTATTTTGACCTTTAATATAACACTTGAAGACTTCCCTCAATATCATCGTTCTTACCACAAAAACCTGATGGAGAAAAGAAATCTTGAAAGCTTGGGGAAACGACAGTAGTTTTTATGATATATAACATGTATAATAATTGTATAATATATCTATGAGAGTTGCACAAAATATATGTGTAAGAAACTTCGACTTTCGATTTTCGAGTGTGCCATCATCCATCACATTTGAAAGACATCACAGTAGACTTCACAGAATTGCTTCGTACTGGGAATAAATCTGAATTCTTGTATATTCTGTGTATTCTGTGTATTCTTCTGTGTATTCTGTATATTCTGTGTATATATAACAAGATTTTTCAACACTTTTTATTCGCCTTTTTTGACTTTTCCATAATGATGGTTTTCAAGGCGTAAATATTTCTTTTCATGCAACCTCACTCTTTGATGGTCCCTGAAATAAAAAAAGGCAGAGAAGCAGCAAAATTTTTCATAGATATTCAATAACAACAAATGAAAGATATAAATAATCACATTAATAATTCTATGATTTTGATTGAGTATCAAATCAATGAAAAAACTTGTTTTATGTGCAGTAAATATGCGATTTAGGTCTCATTTCCTATTTTACATGAAAGTAAAAGTAATACAACATCAAAAATACTTGGGTATCATTACAACTAAACGTGGGATTATTAATAAGGTAGGCAAAATATAGATAACATGTTTTTCTTCAAGCATTTTTCCTTTCCTGAAACACTTGGAGCTTGCTTTTTGCCCTATAGCTACTTTCAGTATACATAAGTGAAATTCCGCACACAAAACTCATGCCAAACTCATTAAAAGTCTCGGATTTACCTTGTGTTCCGCCGATTTTCTTCTATTCTCCTCCATTTTGCTGAGTTTCTTTACGCGCCTCCTTGTTTAAAATTTTCTTTAAAAATGCATGGCCTATCGTTACCAAATTTCGAAATGTTAGTTCACATATTATTTATTCCATACAGTATGACCATTATTTTTATTGTCTACTTTGATACAAGCTTAATTTAAAGTCATTATTTAAAATGACACACTCTAACCAGGGCGTAAATATATTAATTACATACTTGTTCTTATTGTCATTTTGTCGTCAAAGTTTAATAATAAAAGCTTATTTCTATCTGTTTAAATTTAAAATCTTAATAATCATGAAAAGAGCCTTCAACGTTTTAATTTGTTTCTTAAACACATCACATGATTTTTGTTTACCCCCGTGAAATAACTAACACGGTTCATTCTGGTTCGCGCACGTGGTGAAGACTTAGAAACATTGCTTTCTCACTTCTTGAATAGTTTATAAAACATCGTTAGAATTTCAAGATATAGTAGGTGGCGCAGAAGTTTACAAACTGAGAGATTTTTACTGGATTACGAAGGTAGTAGTTCTGAACACGAGGAAGATAATGATAACATTCAAGAAGGCAATAATCATAATTATCTTTTGAGCATCGATGATGAAAGAGAAGAAGAAGAGGAGGATGATATAACGGATGATGAAACGGATGATGATTTTAGATCAGACAGCCCTCGTGATGATTGGTAAAGTTGTTGGAAGGGAACAAAAAAGAAGAAGCTGTTGTTTCTTCTAATTGGATTTCTGGTGACCGAGTTTATTGGTCCAATAGTGTCAATGCATCAAGAGATCTGAAGGAGGGGGAAGATGCCTTATTATGCCAGTTGGAAATCATACAAGTTAATTAAAGTAAAATTTCAAGATGGTAAGTGTTGGCTGGAGTTTTAACTTGTAAATCAGGTGTGTTTTCATAAATAGTTCTTTTTGTTTTTAATATTGAACTGTTTAGATGACTACGATCTGGTTTGTGATTACCAGTTTTCAAGCTGTGATGAACATCTGTCTGTGAAGAAAACTAAAACTACTTTAACAGGTATAAAAAAAGTTTTTTTAAAGAAAGTTGCCCCATAATTTGTCGTAACTGCATAAGAAATTTGACATTTCAGATATCAAATTACCTACGCCACCACGTTCAAAATCTGGAAGGAATTCAATAGAAAGAAGTTTTATAAGTAGTAAGTTGTTATACTTCAATAGATACTTCACTACATATAATATGTAAGAAATTATACTCTTGAAATAATGAATTTAGGTTGGACTAATTTCAAATTTCATATAAAAATTGGATAAAATGTTTCTATAGTTACTGTTGATAATTTAGGTGTGGGAATCGAAATACTTTGCTTGGATGCATCGTTAGATTTTCCGATTTAAAATGCTAATTGGAATAGTCTGTCTCCAGATTGTTTTTAAAGCTGTTATGAGATTACTTCTATTTTTATTGTCACCTACAATTTCAGACTCTCTGCCATCAACACCCAATGCAAAGACAACAAGTAAAGGATCAAGTCACCAAAGCAGTGGGCATAAAAGTCAGTCCGGTTAACTTCGAACTAAAATATGATCAAATTATTGATAAATACGTAACATTATTTTACTATTTTTTTTTTTTTTTTTAGGATCAAGGAGGGAAATAATATCTGATTCGGACAGTTCATGTTCGCCAGTCTCAACTGACTTTTCTTCTCCCAGAAGATCACCAAGAACAAGAAAGCCTTGTCAAGAAACTTCACCTGCACAAAGTTCGAACTCATTCAGCAGAGCGAGTGATGCTTCTAGCTCTTCTTTGTTATCTATTATTCAAAATAGAAAAAGAGCATCCAGCTCACCACCAAAAAGTCAAAAGACAAAGTCTAATGGAAATAAGGACCGATATCCCTTGACTACTGATGGTATGTATAAATTGATATTTATTACTGTTAATATATGTTCATTGTCTTGTTAATGGAAATCCCATCACTTAACTCTAGAATTCCAACGAAAAGTTAAATATGCATTATCAGAAATCTTGAATGCTGTAAATGAAGGGCTAAGAAAATATAATCAGAATTCTGCTGACACCTTCATTGAGAAGTGCCATACAATTGACGATTTTATTCAACTGAATGAAACCCTGAGAAATGATAGAGATGCCTATCAAAGCTTGGTAAGCAGAATGTAGTGTTAATTTGCTTCATTATTTTTTGCATTTTTTACTGATTTCTTTTATTGGATAGTTGTTAACTTCAAAGAGGATGATATATATCACTCACCCCACAATTATTTGTTAATAGGATGTTGTTAATATATTTTATTTTAGCTTTCTAAAGTGTCCAGAATTGGTGGCAAAGATGTGAGAGCAAATGTAAAAAATATCTTGTTATCGTAAGTAAAGTATCTTTCTCGAGAGAGTCAGTATTCAGCTGTATGTTATAACAGCAAGACCCTTGAATTGGCAAAGGAAACAAAAACGATCTAATTAAAGTTTCTGCATCCCAACCAAATCTTCAGGTGTGGGACAAAATATGGGCTGGGTTTTCCCTTAACTGCTGGCTAATACTTTGATTTTTAATTGTTAGTTTAAGAGTAATCAAGACATAATAAAGCAAGCATTTTTTTCTGCACTTTTTTTTCAGGGTAAGTAATGATGAAGTACTATCTGAGTATAGTCTTTGTGGTCTAAAGAAGAAAAGAAAATTTGATGGGTTAGCCATTCACGATATTGTCATGGGTAAGTATTTTGCTTTTAAATCTACTTTAAACAGGATTGTGTTTTGAATACTTTTAATTTGGTTGTTGCTTTTTCTTTCTATAGGTGGCGTTTTGGCAACTCAAAAATCTACGGAAGCGTCTGTGAACAAAGCGATTATTGATGTTTTAAAGCACGCGCCTGAAAGACTAAAGAAACGATAAAACGAAAAAACACTTTCCTTAGTTTTCGTGTGTTTAACATGCTATCCATAATTTTTTTCCATACTTAGCTCTCCCGTCGTATGTTCAACATTAAGGTAACTTCATTTGAGCACACCGTCCAAGGACCTTCAAAACGTTAATACGTACAAGGAGTGTAATGGAGAATTTATGGATATAGTCTTTTCTATCTCTTGTATTTATGAACATGGTTATATCACTAATCATTTTTTAACACTTTCTTAATTGTTAATATTTTGTATTTTAATTTATAAAGCACATATTTTAAGAGATGATATTTATTTGAAAGATATTTCTGATGAAAAAATCTGTTATCTTTGCTTCCATAACTATAAATTCGCTTCTTTTCATTTTGTTTAAGTATCTCTCATCTCAGTAAAAACGTCACGGTGGGGTCATAAATGCGTCATAAGACGTCTTAGTGACGTCGTTATGACGTCATAGCTGAGTCATTCTCACAAAACTATGTTATGAATAGGTCATTTGATGACGTCTGAGGGACGTCAGCATATGACGTCGGTTTATGTTGCAAAAATAACCTCACGATGACCTTTCAATGACGTCGTATAAAGTCATGGTCGGACTTATTTATGACGTCATAGAGACGTCATTGTGTTGGGTGGGTGTGGGGCAAAAGGGAACAATTGGAAACTATAATAAAGTCCCTCAATCAGGTTGTTGCATTTTTTAGTTGTGTTACAATCTTGAAAAATCGTGGTTTGGACAACAGCAAACAGAAACATGAGCCTGGCTTTGCCTTTTGGGTAGTATTTGATTGGCCAGATTTGTTTGCCGTCGATTTTGACAATAAAGTTGTCCAGAAACTTTTGTGTGCTGGGTTAGACATTGATTCATGCAAAGTGGCAAAGTTGACTTTTATAAGGAGAAAACAGAACGACGAGCTACTGCTGCACAAAAACTTATAATATATGATATTAATAAAAATATGTAAAACAGATATAAAAGAGAAAGAACTACAAAAAAATGTAAAACAACTGCCTCCTCCCTTTCAGCTCCCTAAGATCAACTACATCAAAGAGAAAACATTTCAAAGACGTCACTTAATGACGTCATTTGCTATAACTAACACATAGGGATATCTTCTACGTCATGTGTTGTTACATGAACCTTGTGAATTTGAATGGGCTTGTTACACGTTGTTACAGGTTGTTACATCTTGTTACACATTGTTACACCTTTACCAAGGAGAAAAGATTTCAAACACGTCACTCAATCACGTCATTTGCTATAAATAACATACATGCCAAACTACTACGTCATCTGTTGTTACATGTACCTTGTGAATTTGTATAGGCTTGTTACACGTTGTTACATCTTGTTACATCTTGTTACACCTTGTTACAACTTTGCCAAAGAGAAAAGATTACAGACACGTTACTCAATGACGTCAATTCCTATAAATAACAGACAGGGAAATCTACAACGTCATGACCTGTTACATTTAATGCAGCGTCATTGTTAAGTTACGTGTCTGAAATCTTTTTTCCTTAGTAAAGTTGCAACAAGGTGTAACAGGGTGTAACAAGATGTAGCAACGTGTAACAAGCCCATTTATATTCACAAGGTACATGTAACAACACATGACGTAGTGGTTTGGCATGTATGTTATTCATAGGTGTAACAAGATGTAACAACGTGTAACAACGTGTAACAAGCCTATACAATCACAAGGTACATGTAACAACACATGACGTAGAAGATGTCCCTATGAGTTATTTATAGCAACAGACGTCATTGAGTGACGTATTTGATATCTTTTCTCCTTGGTAAAGTTGTAACAAGGTGTAACAACACGTAACAAGGTGTAACAACGTGTAACAAGCCCATTCAAATTCACAAGGTACATGTAACAACACATGACGTAGAAGGTGTCCCTATGAGTTATTTATAACAACAGATGTCATTGAGTGACGTATTTGATATCTTTTCTCCTTGGTAAAGTTGTAACAAGATGTAACAACGTGTAACAAGCCTATACAAATTCACAAGGTATTAGCAGGGTGTGGTTACATATAAGACAATTGTTGTTCATGTAATATTTTTCCAATTCATACATTTTCGTTTACACGATGTCTGAGTTCTTTTAATAATCATATATGCACTGTCCTTGTGTAGTAGCAGTTGCTGCAATTTTTGTTTTCTCAAAACTAACAGTTTCGCCATTATGCCGGTACGATCTGACATATTCGTAAACTTGAATGTTGAACCACACTTTATCTTGTGTGTGCTTAGTATATCTTTTACAATGTCCTTGTCACGTTCTGTAAGTGAATGTTTTGACACTATATCGCCACTTTCTGTGTATAAACACTTTTTGAAGTTAAAGAACATCTTTCTTCTCTGACAGCAAAATCAAAAAGGAACATATTCTTGTATGTCACTGTTTATAACGGTTGAATGAAAATCAAATCAGCTTCATTGTCTTTGCGCTAATCATCAATGTACTCGGTTTTCGTGAAGGATGAAAGCTATATTCCGGATCTCGTAAAATCGATGTCCATTTACCACGACCATATCTCTTTATACCGTACGACAAAAACGAATCTTCCGTAGCCGAAAATGCAACCTTGCTCTGTCGTTTGATAACTTTGTCTTTCAGTTCTGCTGCAGCCGATAAGTTCTCGTTTAAAACAATGCTAAAACAAGAGTTCGCTCGTTCATTTCTTCGGTCCACTCCAATATTGTCGAATTCGTTAGAAGTTGATACTGTAGAATGGTCGTTAAAATGATGGTTAGCCGTATATTCTTTGTCCACGGTTACGAGCTTTTCCATACACTGTTGACCCTGACGGGCTACCTCGGCTGATTGAAGTTTTTGATAATGTATTCTAGCTACGTGTGATGTATGCTTTTGATCACGTGATAGAGCCGCTTGCTTACGTTCGTTCAGTTTACCCATGCTTTCCGTTTCGATAATCTGTCTATATCGTGTCGGGTTTATATACTTTCCAATAGCCTGGTAAACAATTCTTCCGAAAATATCACTTTTAACTGTTTCAGCTGAGTTCCATTCTTTGTTACCAAAACGTACTCGCAGATAGGATTTAGTCTAGTCCGAATACAAGCTATGTACCCATTCAAAATATCAACAACTCTTTTCGAAATAATAAGAGTATCAAAACCATATTTGTAATTTGTTTTGAATCGTGTTTGATCGATAACACCGTCTTCACTTCCAACGCCACGTACCATTGCAACAGTCAAATACTGATATGTCATTGGTCGACTTGCTTTCACCATTAGAAACAGTACAGCTACAGCAAACGAAGTGCTGAAAGACAAATCGTGTGCTGGAATAATGGCAGTCGAATCACTAGCGTTAATCAATATCTGTGAAAATTTGTTGGCATGAAAAGGAATAACATTTTGTAAATCTTCCAGACTAGCCCAACAATTGATAGTTTCAAGGTATTCCTTGCTAAGTACTGTTCTCCATTCAATCCTCATTTGCTTTGCCAAGCACTTTTTTACCCTGTCTAAGTAAATTTCAGCTGCAATGAATACAGGTATATTCTCGCTTTTAATTGCATTACTCCTTCTGAAGTCAAGCGTGTGAGAAATGGCGTTCATGTAACCAATAATTCCAGAATGACCAAGTTTCCAAGTGTCCTTCAAGTAATCCACAAAGTCAGAAAGCATTGTAATCGATCCGACGCAATAGTCTATAACACATCCTGGTACGTCCCAGAGAATAGATACGTCATCGCAACAGAATTTCGCATACTTTAATAGTTTGGCTGTTATTTGTTCCGCTTGACACAAACTTTTACCTCCTCCACCTGGACTTTGGAGCCATTTTGAAAACAGTTTTCCGACAGTACATGTTTTAATAAACATCGGCATCGAAGAAGTGCAGCCTCGTTTTCGTTTACTTTGAGTCGATACTCGTGTTGCAAATTCAGGAAAGATAGTGGTAACGTGGTTCCTCGTGAAAGAAGTAAAACCAACCGTGCTTCGTATAAACGTGCTTTCTACAACCCCTTTGCGTTTTAAATCCTTCACTTTCGCATGACTTTACTGGGCATATGTACACTCCGTTGCTACTTGCTTTTAAACATAATCTTTTCGGTTTTCTTTCGTTTCCAACGGCTTTTTGCCACATCTTTTTTGATAAGATACGTCTTTTCGACATCTTTGTCGATTAGTGAATCAGAAGATCTACGCGATCCGTTTTATGCAAGTTTCTTAATTAGGTATCATGTGACTTTCAACCAATCAAAAAGTTGGATTTTAATTGCTAAGTTGTGGAACCTGACAGACCGAATTAAAGTGGTCAGCAGAAATTCTTGAGGGTTTTCCACTCGCGTTCTGTATTATACACAATTGCGTGATCTTTATAATGAAAACGCAAATAGGAACCTTTTTTTTACATATAACGGAACAAAGTTTTCCTTACGCATAAAGTGTAATTTGATAGAATACAGAATAACGTAGACCGTTTAGGATATTAAATATCGGTCTTGCAAGGACTTTTCATTCATATTTAAACGCATGCATTTCAAAGAATCTCTAAAGGACCCAAGGGAACCTCAGAAAATGTTCCTTATGTCACAAAAGGACCTTCTGAAATAGGAACACGTGCAAGTGATAAAAAGTTTATACTTCAGTGCCTCTCAAATTTAATCAGATAAAGGAACAAAAAAACGTGATACGTTATATAATCGTATCAGCTGATCATTTTGTCATATTATCATCCAAATTATATCTTATTGAACAACCATAGATACTATGATCGTCTATCTACACATTTCCAGAAAGCGCATGGAATGGAGGCTATTATTATTATTATTATTATTATTATTATTATTATTATTAAATGTATTTCAGGGATCCATAAAATGGCTTTTCACCCAATAAAAAAATATAACAATAGATAAATACAATACAATACAACATAGTTAGTTAAAAATTGGTATTCATAGTTAAAATAAATTACTACATATATGTGCATATGTTGTCAGACAAGAAACAGACTCACTGATGTTGCCAGGGCTGAATAACTGATGTTGGCACCATGAATTGATCGATAGACCTGATATTAAAAATATCGGAAAGAAAATCGCCACAGGGACTAGGATGATGGAAACCCTGAGGAAAGACAAAAGATGTAAGTAAATAAAAAAAATGAATCTAACTAATCAGCTAGATAACGTTATCTCCCGAGCACGAACGATAACCGAAAATACAGTAGACTCTCTCTATCTCGAACACTCTTTATCTCGAACATCTCTCTATCTCGAACCAAACTCTCGGTCCCTTGGACATTTGTGAACGCTCTAGGCTAAAATGCTCTCTTTATCTCGAACCTCTCTATCTCGAACTTCTCTCTATCTCGAACTTTTTTACAAAATCTTGGACCCATTGAATTATTTCTCTCTCTATCTCGAACATTTTCAGACATAAAGACCTTTTTACACTGAAAATCGAATGAAAATGTTCTACTTTCGAACGAATTTTTTCGAAGGTCGAATTAGAATTCAAGCAAAAGATTGTTTCTCTGTTTCTCGTTGTTTACAAAATCCTTTTTATGCAGTCTTGAGTTGAATGAGAAGCGAAGATGTCGGCTGTAAAAAGTGCAAAAAGAAAACTTGTCAATCACTCTTTACTTCAAAAATGCAAAATTATTCGGGAAATCGAAAAAGGGATGAAACAGCAGAAGGCTTTAGGTTTTAAAAATTCCGGAATCTTTCCTACCGTCCAAAGAGATGCTATTGATGACTCAGACGATCCATTTAAAGATCTTCAAGATGATTGGATGATTTCAGAGAGGCTGATTCATCATTGGTACCAAACGGCGTTACTGCTAATGATCTTGTGGCTTTGGATGATGAGGTTATCGCAACCGCCCCTCAAGGCGGGCGCAAATGCGTCAAAATTTTCATCAAAATCCATCAAACTCAAATTTTGATGAAACAATTTGACGCATTTGAGATAATTCTTTTTTTTGATCAAAATAGAAAAAAAGCAAAAAATCGAGTTTGATGGAGTTTGATGAAGTTTGTTCTCGAACAAACTTTTCATCAAAATAATTCTGGTCATCAAACCATTTTTTTTCTGTTTGATTGGTGTTTGATGCATTTGAGTTGTTTGCATCAAAATTTTTTCTTTCACCACTGCGTTGAGTCCAAAATACACACAAGATGGAGTGTTTTTCGAATGTTTCTCACATTCGATTCTCACATTCGATTGTTCGAATGACAAAGAAACATAGCGTATGAAGTGGAAATAATTCATTTGAGTGAAAGCTTGACACTCAGAGTCATGTATTCAAGTGAAAATGAGAATAAACTTATCAAGAAAGAAGATTTGTTTAAAAAGAAAGTTGAAGCTAAAAAGAAGAAGACAGAAAAGGTAAAGAAAACTCCACCAGTAAAGGCAGATCCAAAAAAACCTGCAAAAAAAGATTGGATGGATGAGGAAACGACAACACTGATCTCCTTGAATCGAAACCTTGTTTGTGGGACATTCACCATGCTGATTGTTCCAAACGCGACATAAAGGAAAGCTTATGTAGCTTACTCGGAAATGGCAACGCACATAGCTTCGATCAAACAGAAAATTAACAAATTACGTACAGGCTTTGGAAAAGAATTATCAAAAGAAAGAATTACTAAAAGCGGTCAGGCTACAGATGAATTGTACATTAGCAAATGGCCGTTCTTTGATACAGTAGCGTTTTTAACTCCGGTTTTTGGGGCCTCTAAAAGCAGGGACACATTAAAAAGAATGAGTGTAGATGAAAAAGACGACAATGAAGATGAGGCTACGCCATATAAGCTAAAGAAGCCCACTATTGCTGAAAAGAAGCTGGATCTTCTTAAAAAATGCACTGGCGCAATCACTGCCAATCAATCTACTCGTGCCAAAGATGTAGCAGCCGCACCAAAATTATCTGCCTTTGCTGTTTAAAAATTGTATTTCTATACTCTTGTCAAAGTATTTTAAGGACGAAAAACTTCGCGTGCAAAAAGTTTTCGTTTTATCAGTTTATGCCGAAGTTTGCGTCTCGGGAAAGTTTCCTTACGCGAAAGTTTCTGTCGTTAAAGTACATATCTTAACCTTAATAAAATGCGATTCAACAATATTTCCATTGCTATTCAACAGCTCCGTCGTTTACAAAATAATCCTTAAAGATGTCTTTTATTGACTTTGCTGCGAGTGATGCGTTGTGTCCCTATTGCGGGACTTGTAAAGCGTCTATTATAGTATAATAGTAAATTCTTTTTTCGGGCGTTAATCCTTGCTGAGGAAACGGTTTCATCATAAACCTTTTAAGTGCAAAAGCATCATCTACCAGAAATACATAGCGGGTAGATTCACCATTGGACAACTTGTCATCAGCGGGAAGTCTAAATGAACCGTCTTGAATACCCTGCAATAATGAGGTTTGATTCGATATAAGAGAGTCATTAACCCTTCCGTTTGAACCCACATTCGGCATATAGACATTCATACTCTGGGCCTGCAATAGCCATCAAAAAGATGTAATGGGTATATTTATAAGTTATAATAGAAGGATCCACCATTTTTCGGCTTTTGAATTCTAACATGTTTTCCGTCGATCGCATCAAGTGCCTATGGGTAATTCCATTTCTCTTCAAACTTTTCCGATACCTTGAGCCACTAGGCATCCGTAGACGGGTTCTTGAGAAAATCTGAAGTCATCCTTGCGTTGCAACAGCCTTTAACAGTGTACGACACAGCATTCAATGATATCCTGAACTGGAAGCTTAATGAATGAAAGGTTTCACCAGTAGCCAAAAAACGGAGGGTTAAAGCTAGCCTTTTATCGCTGTTAATAGACTCAGTCTCACCAAGTAACTCTTTTGGTTTGATTATGTCTGAGATTCTGGCCAAAAAGTTTTCAAAATCACTGACATCCATTCTGAACATTTCTCGAAAACCAAAGAGATCCTCCATCCTCAATCAAATAATGATGTTGTTAAAATAACCTTTTTCACACCTTCGCGTCACCCAATCTCACCCATCTCGAGTTGCTTCACGAGTTTGCTTTCCGTCAAATATCAAATATCTTGGCTGTCAAATAAAATTCGACGAACCATTGACTAGGAATACCGAAATCGAACTTCACATTGATTCCGCATTAAACCAATTCTACGAACTTGGACAGAAACTTTTAAATCGGAAAATCATGTTGAGTACTTGTGTGCAACTTCTTAATGTCCTTGTACATAGTCGCTTAACATATGGCTGTCAAACATGGAACCTTACAAAACGACAAGTAAACCACATCAACGCAACGTACAATACAATGATAAGAAAAATGGTGAGAGGCGGATATCGCAGGAAAGAAGGATCGTTCAGTTACGAACTTACGAATGAAGAACTCCTACAAAAATGCAAAACAGAAAGTATCATTCGACACATACAAACAACGAAACTATGTTGCACACACCATTTGTAAACCACACACCAGCATTACAAAAAGATTGCTCTTTATAAACAACAAAAGAACGAAACAAGGTCGACAAATAACACTTTACAACACAGTCATCATAAATGAATGTACCACACCAGAAGTATTGCACCGTAACGCCCTCTCACGACTCTATTAGGAACAGATTTGTATTTGGTCGGCCAGTTAGGTTTCGACCGGTCAATATCTAATGTAATTTAGATTGATCTAATAATATATATATACTAGCCGCCAAGGCGGCGTCGCTCGCCGCCCATGTCCACCTGCTCTACTGTATCAATAAACGTCAAATTTCCTTATAAACGGCTCGTACAACTTGTGCTCAACCAGAAGCAGATTCAAAGTCACAACCACTGGTAAAACTGATCTTTTATCAGTGTAACAATACACTCAAAACGTAGAGAGAGAAAACTTCAACTTTTTATTAGCTTTTGTTTTAAAAAAGTTACGCGCTCTAACATGGGTTATCAAACGTAATGGGGAAATGGTTTCTCTTCTTAAAAAGATCACACGGGAGGAGAGAAAAAAAGGCAAGTGCTAAATGAATAAAGTGAATAAAAAAAACGTTCGATCTGAAGCGCATAACAATTAAAAAAAGAAATTAAATTATTAAAAGAAAAGCAAAAAAATATTTTGTTTCATGATACTCTTTCTTTACCTATCGGTTTTTAAACATTTTGATTGCTCGAAAAAAGTTCACCCGTTTAAGACAGTCAGGAAAGCGTTAAGATACACTGGCAAACCGCATATGCTGCCACGTTCTGCCACTGCTGCTTTTTGTCCAAAATGTTTAATCAGTTAGTTTCTTTGTATTTAGTTGATGTATTGTTTTCAAAGCCAAGTCAACGTGGAATATAAAACTAACAATAATGATAAAAACAAAACGTTATTCCTATTAGTTCATCAGCCAAAAAAAGTCACGTTCGATTGGGGTTGAAATGTATTTGCTTCGAACTCACGTCGCACACAAAAAAAGAAATAATTTCGTTCACAACTAAATCTACCATTTTGCGTGACTTACAGACAAACAAACAGAGAATCGGCTATTAATATATAGATATATATATATGTGACCGTCCAGGGGATTTTGATAACAAACGATAAAACGTTATATAGTTATAATAACGTTATTATTTTAAGTAATAACGTTACTTTATAACGTTATATCGTTATGCATAACGATATAACGTTATATCGTTGTTATTAAGTAACGTTACTGTAACGATAACGATAACGATACAACGTTACAACATAACGATAAAATGTTATACGGTTATGAAAACCTTTTCTTGTAGTTCTCACAAAAGTAATTATCATGAAATTTTTTTCAGATGTTTCAGCTTACAGCCACTTCGATATAAACTTAATAAAAATGAGGACACTGCCTCTCCATTTCCGAAATAAACAATGAGTTCGTACTCCGGTAAATTTAATATACCATGGGTTGTTTTTCAGGAATTGCCTTACAGTTCTAACTCTCTCTGTGGTAGCTGTGAAGGTGTGTTTTGAATTTCAGGGAACGATGTATTATCTTTTATTTCCAATGTTTACAAACAAAACACAAATAGTCCAAGATAACTATATAAAACCAAAACGTGATTTCAGCCAAAGCATCAGAGAATTCAAATCGAATGTTTACATACATGAACAGAGTGTGTTCGAATGTTTTTAAAATGAAGATGCAATGCAATGCAAATAAAAGATCTTCCTAATGTTTTTCTCATGGGTAGAATGAAGCCAAATTTAAACATTTAACAAATTCCCCATTAAGAGTGTGTATGCGACCCTCCAAGATCTTTATTAATGCTATTGAAGTAAGGTCTTCAAAAGGTTTCACGAAGAAAATCTCTGCTGAAAACTTTCTCTAAGTGAAAATTAATCTTTTTGAAAATAAAACGTTTTCCCGAAGGGATTGCAATAGCAATTCTGTCGAACAACTTAAAATAGCATTATAGCGGACGGTTTCTATTAGTTGTAGTTTTTTAAATACATATTGTATCTTTTAACTGTAAATGAATGAGAACCAGGTAATCAGTTCATGCAAATAGGCGAAAAGAAATGTAAAACACAACTTGAGAAAATTTTGAGAATAGAAAAATGGGTTTTTATTAAACAGAATGAACGTTTTTTGGGTTTATACTGTGATCAATACACAAAAAAGAACCTTCTGCATTTACTATGGCATCCACATCCTAAGTTGTTACATCTTTTACAAGCGATATTTTTTGTCGTGATTTAAAATAAGAAAAATTATTATTCAAAGAACGAAAAACTCTCTCTTATTACTTATTAGATTATTTATTCTTTGAAACATAAACGGCATAGTTTTAAAGTGCGATTGCTGTTGTTGCCTGTCGTGTGCTTTATAATAAACAGGAGACGAATTTATTTGTTGTTATAACTATAAAACGATAAAACGTTATAACGTTACTGATAGAAGAATATAATGTTACCAAAACGATATTATCGTTTCAGTGATAACGTTATAACGTTACTTGAGTATCGTATTAACGTTACATAAGAACGATAAATATCGTTATTTCTTTTGTTCTTTTTAACCATAAAACGTTATTTATATAACGTTTTATCGTTTGTTATCAAAATCCCCTGGACGGTCACATATATATATATAACTGATTTTTTTAAAGCTACATAATTTTACTTATTGATTAAGAAGAGTCTTTTCACATGAAAAATAAACATTTAACATCTCTTATTATCCCTATTACGAACCGCTGATATACTGAAGATTAAATTTTCGTACTTTATTTGTGAAAAAATAAAAAAATTTTTGGCCAACTTTTTTCTATCTCGAACTTTTTCTCTGGTCCCTTGCGAGTTCGAGATAGAAAGAGTCTACTGTACCTGAAGACAAAGTTATTTAATAGAGTAATTCCATAGATGTTTTATACATAGCTGAACCTTCGCTTGGCAGAAAAAGTTGTGGTGAAAAAAGGTTACACAATGTTGGTTTTACACGGCCGATGGATTTTTAATGAGATTCCAGAAAAAGTTTCTGCTGCGACTTCTTCTGCCCAGCTGAGATTAAACTTAACAGACTCTCTTAATCCTCTTCACGTGATTTCAGAGAAACAACACAGCACTGGAGTTGTTTTTTAACTATTTACGTGTGTACTAAAGTTTTCTTTTACAGTCGAAGCTCTAATTAGCGGAGACCATTGGGGATTTGACTTGGTGTCCGTTAATTGGAGCTGTCCGCCTTTTGGAACGTTCGGTAATATAAGCTCTAAATTCGATTGTAAGCCCTTCTAAGGTGTCGTAAAAGGTAAATTTCATGTCTACAGTAGGTACTAGCTATAGGAAGACAAAGAAAGAAAAATGAAAAGGTTATTTTAAACGCAACTATTATTTTACAAGATGAAAAAAAATCTCAACAATAATATGAACCAACGATATCCAGAACGTAACGATATTCGAAACTTTCATTTAAAAAAAATGTTCAATTGTTTTTTGTTTTTTATTGTTTATTCGAATGGTTTCAAGTCTCTCTTTTATTGAGAAAAGAGAAGATCTCTCATCGCTATTGAGATCCTTCACATTAATCAACTTTTCAATGATGACCAGAGCCTTATATGGAGTGGTTTCCTCGGGCTCAACTTCTTCGACCTCATCCTCATTTTCCTCATCAGTTACCACTTCTTCGATTTCTTCGGCTCCAGATTCCTTCTGTAAATATTCCGTAAAACACTTTTGTAAAGAGCTTACTTTCCAATCAACTTCATCTGAGTTGATCTCGAAAACTGAAGTACACGTTTCGATATCAAAGTCGACGTACTCCTCGGCGGTCATTGAAGAGTCTGCTAGTTCATTAAAATAGTGCTTTGAACTCATCATCGAGGGCTGAATCTTCATCTTCATTGGATTTCTTATCAAATCCACATTTACTAAAACAGTTTCTAATTGTTTTTGTTGTCACCTCGTCCCAAGCTTTGGCTACCCATTCAATGGCTTGTAAAACATTGAAAAAATAATCTTTAATACGAGCAATGGCGAATCGCATCAACTTCTTCCGATAATTACATTTAAAACTTTCAATGATTCGAGTAGTATTCTTTGGTAGAAATACGATTATTATGTTGCTGTACTTATCAATCAGTGAAGGAGGGTGGACAGTGGCACTGTCTAGGAACAAAATCACCTTTCTTTTTTGATTGATCATTTGACGGTTGAGGTCTTCCAAAATTTGTTCCATTATCTCAACCTGCATCCAAGATTTTTTGTCATCAAAATACATAATCTTACTCAGTCTGTCCTGTGCAATAGCTTTTTTAAAGCATCTCGGTTTTTTGCTTTTCCACCAACAGCACTGACAAAAAAAGCAATAGTAATTCTTTGCTTTGATTTTTTCCCACCTTTACTTTTCCTTCCTTTTATTTTCAAACCTTTCGTTGGCAACGATTTAAAAAAGCATCCACTTTCGTCCATGTTCAGTATAATCCTTATCCTCGTAGCCTTTACAAAGCTCTTGTACTCGCTCCATCCAGATTCTACTGTAGTCGCAGAGACATTTAAAGATTCACCAGATATCTGTTTTTCCTTGACATCACAGCTCAGTTCCCACTTTCCAAGCCAACCATCAGAAGCCTTAAAACTATGTAGTTCAGGACGATTCAGCTTTTCCTTGATATTCATTGCATTTTCCTTGAGCAACGGCCCCGCTACATAGATGCCAGACGTTTCACACTTCTTGAACCAGGAGTAAAGGATTTCATTAATCGGTTTGAACTTTTGATGGCTTGTTCAGTTTATATGTTTAAAGCCTTTTCCTTGAAAGTTTTCGTATTCTGTTCTTAGTGTTTTCTCATTTTTCAAGAGGTTTGCCACCTGAGTCTTTCCAATGTTGTATGTTTTGGAGATTTCTGTTATGTTAAGTGGACTGGAACGAGACATTTATAATTAAACTTTGTAAATAATTTTCAGTTGAATATACAGTCCTCTATAGAACGGTTGTATTAATGTATCTTCGACTCGGGCTTCTTACGACATGGTACACCGAGCCGGATAAAAATTTGTAAGAAGAAATAATTTGAAGATACGTTATATTTATATTTACTTTTCGTGAAAAAATTATTTCAAAATGGCTAGTAGAAAGCAGAGAAGTCGGACTGCTTGCTTAAATTCATTTAGAAATGCTGTTGATAATTTACACATGTTATACGAAAACTAATGAAGTTTTTTTTTTTTTTAATTTTTTTTTTTAATGAAGTATATTTGGCATTTCCACATTACAAGGCTATTCGTCCAAAATTTAAAAATATATATACATTATTAAAACATTGTTATAAATATATTATTATATAAATAACAATTTAAAAACTTGATTAAAAGGGAGAAGTAATCAATTCTAACTCAGGGGCGGATACAGGATATTTATTGACTATGTGAAAATTAGTGTTAAAAATGTCGCCCACGATGGTTGGGCGACAAAGAAAATTTCTGAGAATTTAAGGTGTTTTCAGGTTTCAATCCGACGGTACCTAGAAACTGAAAAGTTATTTCTTATTATTATATCTTTGATCTATTATCAGCTTTACAATGAATCATGATAACTAATAAAAGTAAATTAGTAAGCTCATGGCATAGGAATTCTTCATTACCATGACATTTGTTCCTTTAACATTAAATTCAACACATACCACAACCATTTTAAAAAAACTGCTTTATTAAGGATGTTTAAAGAAGAAGTTAAACTTCCAATGTTAAAAATAAAGTAAGCGATCTTTCTGGAATTGTAATGAGTAGCTAACTAGAGTCTAAATTCCCCAGAAAATACTTTTTTTTATATAATGAGAATTCGTTTCTGTGATAATTCATAATGCTGGATGAATATCGTTCCATTCCTTTCAGTACAAACGTCAGAAATTTAGTACCGCCGCTATAATAACGAGAAAGGAACAACAAATACATATACTTAAAAAAGCATTATGAATACAAACTCGTAACTCTGTATTATCAAGCAAATTTATCTATATCAAAGTTACTCTTTAAAACTAAAAATATATACTTGTAATATCAATCAATCAATCATCCGTGGTAAGAATATCTACCAATTCTAACCTGTGCGGATGGTCCCGTGCAAACATGTCTATGATCTTCTGAAAGTCGAGTTGGACTTCTCTGTGAATACTGACAACAGCAAGACTCGACAGTCTCTCGTTTGACATTTTAGATCGCAAATACGTTTTAAGTGTTCGTAGCTTTGAAATTGATCTTTCGCAAGAATTGGAGGAGGCGGGTACGACAGCTATCAAACACAATATGGCATAAATATTCGGGAACCAGCCTTTTCTAGAATTGATGGATAATAACGTTGACGTTATGGTATCGGGGACATTTTTCTTGCTTTTTAACTCCTCCTTCCAGTTCATACACCACTGATCCATTTCTGCTTCAAGATTGAGCGATTGCGGCAGATCTGATTTATATTCTTCCACAAAATGTCAAACGGATTCTTTCCAGCTATCATCTTTCACAACTACTGACGGTAGAATGAAATATCCATTTGAATGAATCCTGTGTTGTGGGCTGAACCTTGATTTGAGCTCCATGATGACTTTGTCGAGAAAAGGAATGGTTAATGACAACTTGTAGTATGTGCTAGGATCATCTGTTCGATAATTAACGCGCGAGGTCTGTTGAACGTCCAATTTGTCAGCAGCGAAGTTAACAGCATCTTGATACCATTCCTGATGTTTCCTATCAATGTTTTCCCTACAATCTTGCAAAGATGCGATGACATTATCTACTGATTGGTATACCTTTAATACATCCAAGCTCTTTTGTTGTTGCTCGAAGGTCAACGGCAGCGTATAAGAAATAACATGACGCACAATGATAAGATGGACGGCGAATTGAAAGGATTTCATTGTCCAATAAACTCCTTGTGCATCACTCCTAGCTTCTCTTCCATAAGACCCATCAAAATTATTTGCAATCATCTCAAGTGTTGTCAGGATTGGTTCAATCAGTTCCTGGATTCTCTCCAAACCATCTACACGTTGAATCCACCTGGTACGACAAACATCTAATAAAATAGACCGCATATCTTCTGGAATAATTTCTGCTAGTTTTGGCTCCAGTAGCTTTTTCATTTTTGGTGAAAAGTGAAGAATATCACAGCACTTCTTTGTTGTATCCATCATATTTCTGATTCCACGAATCGCAGAACAACTAGCAATAGCAAGGTTAAGTCTGTGTGAAGAGCAGTGAAAATACAATGCTTTTGGGTATTCACTTTTTATTCGGGTACTGACACCAGATTTTGCACCAGCCATATTCCCAGCTCCATCGTAGGCTTGTCCTCGGAGATCATTTAAATTTAATGATAACCCATGGAGAGCATCTTTCAGCTTTTCAGTCAGGTACTGCGCTGATGTTGCCTCACACTCTATAAACTCCAGGAACTCTTCTCTAATATCACCTATGCTATCGACGAAACGTACAACCAGTGACAGCTGTTCAGTCTGACTACAATCACTAGCTTCGTCAGCCATTATAGAGAAGAAACGGGCTGTTTTGATCTCCTTCACAATATGCTGTCTTACTGTCTTTCCACAGCAAGATATCAGCTCATTTTGGATGGTCTTTGATCTGTACGTTGCGTTTCTTGGTGCAGTATTGAAATGCCCCTCAAGAATTGCATCGCCACTATCAATACGAAAGTCCAATAGCACCTGAAAGTTGCCTGGATTATTCGACGTTTCCTCAAGGTGCTTACTGTCATCTCTATGACCCCTGAACGATATATCTTGACGTGGTAACAAGGCGACAGTTTTCAGAATTGGAAGAAGCTTCGCACGATTCCTTTCTATAAGATGCTTTTTTCTCGTATTAAGCATAACATCGATTCTCTGTTGTTTGTGTGTCATTTTGGAGAAAAACGACTGCATAAGTTGGGTGGATGCTTTGTGCATTGAACTTTTGTTTTGATGGTCAGCAAATCGTTTGGATGCTCCATTCCATCGAGTCGATGGCTCCGTGTAAAGGTTTTTCAGGTTCGTATCGCCAAGTTTCGGTCCAAAAACCACACAAGGCAAAAAAAAGACACCATCAAAATAAGCAGAATACATTAGCCATGGGCAGTATTTGAGTGATTTTGGATCGAGATAAACAGAATTGAAGCGCCAGTGTCGACCATTTTCAAAATGCTGAGGAAAGTTGTACCGTGGAGAAGGTTTCGAAACATTATTCAAAAACTTTAATATTTCTGAATCTTGCAAACGCGAATGTTTTTCTCGTACTAAACCGATATCATTAGGATCACAATCTGTTTCATTTTTAAAAGGTTTTCCGCGAGGGGGTAGATGACCAGTACAGCAGGCAGAACGACATAATTTTTTCTTGGTCTTTTTCTTTTCATCAGCAAGTACAGAAAGAGATGAAGAACAGTTGACAGTGTCACTACCAACAACAGCCATATTCGTCGAAACAACACTGTGTGAACCAGAAACATCCGAGGGAACAGCATCACTAAGATTACATGAGCCAGAAATATTGGAGGGGGCAGCATCAATAAGATTACATGAGCCAGGAATATTGAAGGGAACAGCATCACTGCGCGAAGCACCTTCTTGCATCAAACAAGACCTTTTAGAAGGGTGGAAAGGTAACAAACTTTGCTTGGTTCTTTTCCTATTAACAAAAGGCTCCAATTTAATTGATTCTGTTAATGCTGATATTGAAGTCAATGGGGTGACTATTCTTGAAGATAGGATATCTGCACACAAAACAAAATGGTTGGGCTTGTTGTAATCAGATAAAGAGGATTAGGTGGTGGACCACATTATTGTAATAGGCTCCTTGTTGCTTTCCTTTTTTGGGTTAAAAACTTGTGTGAATAGTGCAAACAGTTTTGAGTTCTTTGGTGTATAAATAGATTGAATTGGTGTATTTATGACTGGTGATAATGCTAGGACACATGCAAGTGATGAAAAGGTTCCTGCTTCACTATTGGTAATCGCTTCTAATTTGAATACATCAATGAGTTTGGATTCATTATCTAGAGAATCGGTTGACGAAAAGTGAAACATTGTTTTGATCATACTCAACTTGTTGGAAAACATTGTAAATTTCTTTGCCATTTCGTCAATCATTGATTTATACTTCTCCCAGTGAGTTACAAGTGCAATTGATGCGAGGAGTCTTAAAATCAGGTGAAGGCTTTCATTACCCATCAAAGACTTGGAAATTGCATTATATAAACAATTTCCATTGGCAGATACCCTAAAAGCAATACATAAGAAAACATTTGGCATACATTTATCATGTCAATCTGTCCCAGTGTTAAAATTTTGTGCCAAATATATAAGTTTTTAAAAATACATCATCTTAATAAATTATATACATACAAAAAACAAAAAATTGAAATATATATATAAAATTGCAAACTTAATAGAATAATAATAAGTTCAGAGAATATAATGGTAAACATACAAATTAGACAATAGCAAATTTATAAGAACTAGCTTTTAAATTACATAAAAATAATAAATACTTATCTGTTATGTTCTGTAAGTCATTGTCTTGTATAAGTCTTTCTACAAAACAAAAAAAAAATAGTAGTGGTGCTATTTAGTGGAAGGGTCAAAAAAGGAAGGAGATAATACAAAGTCATTCTAGTAATTTTGTTTGGTGGAACATGCCTCTGGAAAGATGTAAATACTCAATTCATCTATAAGCTAGCGTAATTCAACACAATACCTTCTGCTGAGAACAGTAAAAGATAAACCATGGAGCATGATGTTTAACAATTTCATTTTCATTCATTGTCAAAACAATATTGTCAAAGTGCAAAAATCTGTGCAAAAGGTTTCCTTTATTATTATTATGACCAGGTTTAATAGGGACCCTTCTTAGCAATGGTTTTTTATGTACTTTCTTTTGATTTGTCTCACTGATTGCAGTATAAATTTATCTAAGAACATGGTTGATCAAAAAACATGTACAACAAAATGTTGAGGCATTTTTAGAGGTGAAATGTTTCATCCCAGTTACACAATTTCCTGCAAGTTTTCCCACATTTTCCCTGAGGTAAATGAGACATACTCGAAAACAAATAATACTACACAAACTTCTTCTACCAAACTAGAGAAAAGGACATACAAATTTATGACATGTAACAGCTAGTGGCCAGAGTTTACTTTCAGAAGATATTTTAAATAACAGAACACAAGACAAGACATAAAAGAAATAGACTTACATAATCGGTTTAAGCTTTTTGGTATCAATAACTTCCATATTTTCTTTCTCAATAATAACTAATGCCTTCTTATCAATTGAAAAGTTGTACATAGTTTGTGTTTTTCGCTGTTTGTGTTGTTTCTCTAATATGTCTGTATATCTTTTTCTCATTTGTTCTAAACTTGATTGCACACCAAGAGTAGAACTTGTTTTTAGTAAAATCTTCAACCGGTGAAGATCTGCCTTAATATTGAAATCATTTGGAATTATCCGCTGTTTTTTCTTTTTTTCCATGTTCAAGATATACAAGTTGGATAACTTTGAACGGAGAATAATCTCTTTGAAGCATGTGATAAAGTTAAAGTTTAACTTGATTATTAGAACCGACAGTGAACAGATTCAACATTTCGGCTGAATAAGTAAGCAATAAGTAGCACGAAAACTGTTTTATGATAATAAATGCACGAAATAGCATTGTGAACTTATCAAAACTTTCACTCACTTTCACAAGGTCTTTCCTCGATTATCTAAATGCGCAATACGAAATCCTCATCAGTTGATTGGGTAAACAAGCAAGCAACAGTGATATTCCTTGTGAAAGAAGAGACGTGTAAACAATCACGAAAAGTATACTCCCCCGGGGATGGCTTTAAAGTAGTAGAGAAGCCTCTTAATCGTATTTGCAGTTTATACGGAGGGAGAGAAAATCAGCAGTGAACCCGCTGGCGCAAAAACGCCTTCTATTTTGTTTCCTCTGTCTAGCCGCCCAAGCTTTGCCGTATTGGTTCGGTTGTTTTAGGCGCACGTTATTTTTTCTCGCTTTTCCGTATCCATAGATAACTTTTCGATTTTTTTCTAGTCAAGGTGAATGGAAAGCGCTAATATAAAATTCAGGAAACAAAAAATGACCTTGTGAAGTCACAACTTTCACAAGGTCTGTATCCGCCCCTGTAACTATAACGAAGATGAAATGGCTAGTTGCAATCCCAGTTGTTATATTTGGAAAAAACTGGACTTACTTTCCACTTTCCACTTTCCACTTTCCAAGCCAACCATCAGAACCTCAAAACTATCTAGTTCAGGACGATTCAGCTTTTCCTTGATATTCATTGCTTTTTCCTTGAGCAACGGCCCAGCTACATAGATGCCAGACGTTTCACACTTCTTGAACCAGGAGTAAAGGATTTCATTAATCGATTTGAACTTTTGATGGCTTGTTCTGTTTATATGTTTAAAGCCCTTTTTGAAAGTTTTCGTATTCTGTTCTTAGTGTTTTCTCATTTTTCAAGAGGTTTGCCGCCTGAGTCTTTCCAATGTTGTACGTTTTGGAGATTTCTGTTATGTTAAAGATAATGTGCGATGATAAGAGTCGCACGAAAAAATGACTCAGCAGTTTTTGTACGGGAATCCCCACTCAAGAACCATGCTTTTAGTAAGATGATAGCCGTGACTGTGGTTCTATGTCCTGTAGTCGCTGAAGTCATACTTCAAGTATTCTTATTAGTATTTTTTTTTCCCATTGGTTTTTAAAATATAGCTACCAATAAGTTCAATATTCCCTCGTATGACGACTTAGAAATTAATGCAATTTAAAATGGTGATTTGCTTTTTCAGCAACGAAACAGTGACCTTTTAGTGAAATACCGTCATCCATCATCTGATTCAAAGAGAAAGACGAATAAGAGATAGAAAAATAGATAATAGATAGATTTTTGTTTGTTTCTTTTTCCCAACTGAGGAAGCTAGGTAGTTTTTACCTGACTATACAGACAAAAACCATAATCGTGTTTATATATATGTTCAAAAAAATTAAGTTTTAAAAAATACAACTGTTAAAAAATCAATATTCCAAAAATCTATCTATGAAGACTAATCGATAAATGTTGATAAACATAATGAATTTATCAAAATATCAAATCCTTTTAAAGCAGACTCTTTCTTACGTTATACGAAAGTCTACCATAAATTATGTTTGATAAACTAATACTGTTGGCTTATTTGAAAATGGATTCTACATATGTTAACAATTTAGTTCACTTTGCTAAAACAAGTGCAGCAGGTTCGACTCCTGTGCCAGGCTTTATTTTTGTGGTAAGTATATGACCGGTGATAAAGTGACAGATTGTCTGGTAGTCACACACTTGTTTTGTTGAAGTGACTGAAAATTGTTCATATCATGTTTTTATAACTGCTTCTAAATCAAACATAAAACAAAGAATAAAAACAACAGCTTTATTTAAAAAATTTCTAAATATCTCCCTGATTTGAAGGTAGCAATCAACTTGTCATTGTAC